>CAVLGL010000068.1:32765402-33965402 GCA_963668995.1 Parnassius mnemosyne | reverse complement strand
CTGCTGGTACTTCTGGAGCTTCTCCCTTTCACTGGCGCTGAGCCAAACGCTACCCGCACTGAAGTAATCACTATCGTCGTCCGTCACGCGTGTACGACGTTCACTGAAACATTTAAATAGGTATTTTAATGCCTCGCCATGCAATGGCGGGTGGGAGAGGTCCACTATGCTCCCGTGGATATCGTAACTGAAACAGGAGAGGGCAGCAGCATCTTACTAAATATTTAAACAACTTTGCAACTTTCCTTCTCTGCAAATTTGCCCGTTTATTGCAAAATAACCTTGTATATACTTTTACGTAATCATTGATAAGTATTTTTTTCGATTCAATATTGCTTTATTTATTGTTTTCTGTAATGGCGTTGATTAGAACGTAGTTTGCATCTCGACTCGTCACGTTAATATTAAGTTTAATAACAAAAATATTTTTTTTAATTTTCTTACCTTAATCTTCAGCTCCTAAGGAAAGAGCATAGGAGAGTATGACCCTAGAGTGTATTTCCCTTTTTAGTGACCCCTTACAGTTTTGTTTATCCGACCACACAAATAAAAAATGCTGCCTAGCTGTGATTCAACAAGTTAGAGGCAGTGCCCCCTTGAGCCTACTCTGGAAAAAAAATTTTACTGCCCATGTAGGACGAATAAGCCTACCAGGTTTTTTCTTATGAAATTTTTCAACTCACCTAGTCCGGTCATACTCTAGCAACCTGTTCCTGTGTGAAATGGCAGCCTCCCATCCTTTCGGCCTGCTTCTCTCCATCAAAGACTCCATGAGCTTAGCGCTTGCCTTTGTTTTCGCATTGATTTCTTTTTGCTCTTGCGGTGTACATACCTAGAATTATACACATACCTTACTTATAATCGTTCAGACTTCTATGCATACTACTAGGCGAGATCTGCAGCCTTAATACATTGCACACTAAGTTACTCGATGCTCTGTAATTCCTTTAGTCAACTGTGAATGAGCAAGAAGATTATTTCTTTGTTTTGTAAACGGCGAACATTGTTTTTGACAATCAATCACTGATTTTGTTCATGAGTCATGACGCCCGTAGGGGGTTGACAGCTTATGCATGTCCATGTGTCAGCCGACCCCATCTGCCCATTTGGCAAGTAATCACGATTCACAATTATATTAAAAAGTAAACGCTGTTTTAATCTTTGAACAACATAGATTAAAGACAAGGCCGTAACGTAACGTTTTCGAATTGAACGTTTTGGATTGTTTTAACCCGTTTTTGTTTTGCATTAAAAAGTTTGTTGTGTGAAAAAAAATGTATTAAAGGGGTGTGATTTTTTAATATATTTTGATATAATGTTGTATTGTTATGCAACTACTGTACTGTGACTAAGAAAACGCTGTCATTATTCTTGTGCGCACTTTGACAACCTGTTTTTGTTTCAAATTTGAAGTTTGTTTGAAATAAGTATGTAATTATTTTTTTTTTATTTGCCTAAAAACAGCAATTGTCGTAAATGAAAATACAACTGCGTGGCATATTTGCCGTGCCATTTATTACCCGCCCGCACCCATGTGATCCACAGCTGCGACACAGTTTTTGTTCGGAATTGCCCGTTTATTGTAGTATACATAGAAGTCTTTGTAATCTTTCTATTGTCATTTAGTAAAGAGAAAGAAAAAGAGAGAGAGAGAGAGAGAGAGAGAGAGCAACATTAAGCATTTCTTAACTTGACGCGATTATTATGCGTCAGGCCCTTCATGGCTTATTTAATCATTAACTGAATTCAAAAAAAAGAAGGAGGTTCCCAATTCGACTGTTTTTTTTTTCCTAGATGAACCAATTTTGATTATTCTTTTTTTAATGGATAGCTGGTGTTTCTCTTCTGGTCTCATATAAATTTGATCCAGATCTGACTAGTAGTTTATGAGTTATACTTAATAATGTGTATTTAATTGACTTCGACTACATTGATGATGTTCTCATTTTATTTATGTTGAAGTCGGTTGTACAAAATTTTTAATTTTACCACTTGTTTTATACAAGTAAAGTGATAAACGAGTACACAGTCTATACTTTTAACCGACACCAGAAATTTCTAAAAAATGTATGTAAAAATGTTTATTTGTAAACATTTTTTATATATCTTTTTAAAAGGTCAAATTTAAATACATCTTACATTCCGAGTTGATGAAGTAACAAGTTTTTTTTTTGGCTCAAACAGCATGCACTTTATAACGCGTACAGACGAATGACTTTCCGGCAACGGTTTAGTCGTCGACCAAAAGCTACGGCAATTGCTGACGCGTCGGTGACAAGTTATTATGACAAATGAACACACAGCCCACCTGATTGAGAATCAAAATGCAGATGTGTTGTCACCCCTGAGAACTAAATTGGAAGGCCTCGTAAAAGGGTCACCGGATCACATTACTGACCATAGGAAACACAGCAGTATTAGCGTGCTTATGCTGGCACTCTGAGTGAAAGTAATCCTTTCCCGGTCAAACCAATTGATTGCAATGCATATAATCTGCAGTTTGCAATGCTAGCGTATCAAGTGTGACATTGTGTAGTTAACTAAAAATGTATACGTAATCTAAAATAATTTTAAAAACTTTTTCAAGCAAATGCAAAATGATGTTCAATATTTTGAAACTACTTGGACTGTTAAGTGTCAAGTAAATAAACCTAGCAAGCTAACAGCATAGCAAAGTGGCGAAGCAATCAGCTTTGTAGCGGTTTCTAAAGGTTGCCGTTGAGCAATCAGTTTCAAAATAGGAGGTTCAGATGCCTGGGTGATCAGTAATCGATTGCTGAAAACAGAATTTGAAAATTCGGAACCGTTCTCGAGATAATTGTGGGACAGACGGACAGACGGACAGACGGACAGACATCGTGAAATCAATAAGTGACTTCGCAAGCTTCGCCACTTAATAATATACCATTCATTTGTTTAGTGGTGGCACAAGATAAACCACTGCCCTATATCATCATGTGGGTGTCGTAAGAGGTGACAGAAGGGAAATGAAGCAGGAGATGGACAGCAGCATCTTGTCAAAATAGTAAAAAATCGCGGTTACAGGCCATGCTTGGAAACTATGGCGATAAAAATGTATCCTCCCTATGAGGCAATCTATGGGAGAGGCCTATGTTCAGCAATGGACTTTTTATTTATTGGTTCACCAACAAATATTACACTAATACATATGCTTAATTCTAAGAGTTATAATACATAGTGCACATTCAATAATAGATAAACACCGCATGTTTAGTGCTCACAGCATTTCCTACAAGCCGTTACCAAATAGCTAAAAATATACAACACAAAATTAAAAAAAATAATATTCAATTAATACAAAAAAAAAACTACAACGAAATATCAATATTTGGATAAATTTTGTGCCAAAAAACGTTAAGAGTCGTGGTGAATATCTACTAAATTATAAGTAATTAATGGTCTGCGTCTAGGTATTGGGGAATTAAATCCTAGTACAGTAATTCTACGAGGGGGCGGCGAAAGGGGAGTAATGAATTTACGATATCTACTTGGGATACGAAAATTAAATTTACGTAGTAATAATGGGCAATCTAACTTATTTCTGAATATTTTATATAAAACTTGCAAATCCAGAATGTCCCGGCGTTTTGACAATGAAACCATTTTAAATGTCTTTAATCTGGTACATATGATGCATTTTTATATGCTTTTCGTGTAGAAAAGGCAAGATGCCATAAAAATCTTTTTTGTATGCGCTCAAGGCGAAGGTTATGTGTAGGAATAATGGGGACGCCAGACTGTGCAACAGTATTCTAATATACTTCTAACAATTGACAAAACTAAAAGTTTTTTAGGATGTAATGTATGAAATGTTGGATATAATGTCTACATGGAAAGCAAAAAATAAGAAATTGTAAATAATATCCCACTGGAATTGACAACACATATTTGCTTTTTGTGTTTGGAATAGTATAGTACAACTTACAAGATTCCCGCAAAACAAGCAAGGCCCGGAGCCCTCCTGTTTGCAAACTACACGCCCACATTGCAGACAATTGTTGATTAGCTCGTGCTTTGATGCTTGGCAATCGCAGTGATGTCTACCTGAAAAAGTAAAAAAAAAAACTATGGCATAATCAAATTTACATTAAGTTAACGCATAATATTAGTTTTTTCTTGTTGGTACAACACTCTCAAATTAAAGGAGGCCTGTATTCAGGTAGTGAGATCTAAGTTAACTAGTAAAATGAATACATTTACCAGTTATTAGGTTTTTTAATCATCATCATCTTCATCATTACAGCCCATTCACAAGTCCACTGCTAAACATAGGCCTCCCCCAAAGAATGCCTCAAAGCACGGTCTTGAGCCGACAAACTGGCATACATTGCCGACAAACTGGCATACAGTTTGGCAAAGTTTTAAATGTAAATAATGTAACACTCTTTCTATGAATAAATAAAAAATAAAAAAAAAGACCCTCCAAAAGCGTCACTTCACTTAGTGGGTGAATGCCTTTTATTTTACATGGGGAAATGCCTACACATACCTAGCGTGGGCACGGACGGATTATGTCGGATTCGCACTAACTAAAACCCCATGGTATTCCACCTTCGGCGCATATTGGCAGGGACATGGGGTCGATCGACTTCCTGCATGTCTTACCAGGTCGTCACTCCAACTAATGGGTGAACGCCCTACACTTTGCCTGCCGGTACGAGGCTGCCACTCGAGAACCTTGCTTCCCCATCGGTTGCCGGTTCTTCAAGCTATATGACCGGCCCAATGCCACTTCAGCTTACTAATCCGTTGAGCTATGTCGGTTACTCTGATTCTACTGAGGATATCCTCGTTTTTAAGTTTATCACACAGAGAAACTCCGAGCATAGCCGTCTCCATAGTTCGTGGCGCGACTTCTATAATGATCTTCTATATGAGCTTCCTCATACGGTCAGTATTTTCAGTATTTCCAATATTTTATTATAAAAGTGATATAAAACAATGATATTTGATATTAATAATAAAATAATGATATTATGATTCGCCTTACTGAAATAGTAACTAATGAACATTTATAGTTTTTAAGAGATAAAATTGATGAATTTTTATGTAAATATAAATAACCATCTCCGGACAAAGCCAAATATTCAGTTGCTGAATGGCGATGGTGAAGAAGTAGCCAAATAGGCCCAATAACTATTTGGCTTTGATAAAGCAGATAAGATAATCCAGGGAATATTATTCTTTTGATTTTTTATATAGGGTCGGGTGTCAAACGAGCACACAGTCCACCTGATGGTAAGTGGTTGCTGTGACCCATAGATATCTACATCTATCCTCAATAAAGAATCAAAATGCAGATGTGTTGTAACCCGTGAAGACTAAGATGGAATGCCTCTTTTCCAGTAAAAAGGGTCTCCAGTTCTCTACACTCACCATACGAAACACAGCAGTGTTAAGCTGCTATTTTAAGCTGGTATTCTGTGAGAGTGTGGTCCCACCCCAGCCCAGCCGACGTCTTCGTGCTACAACTATACTACTAATATAATTGCAGCATGGCTCTATCATATAAAATTGAATCCTTAATATGAAGAAATATTATATTTTATGGGACATAAATGAAAGATAACAAAATAACCTTAGCATTTTTAAACGTAAAGCAGTCTATAAATTGAGTGATATATTTTCCTCTTGTATTCTATGTACAGAATTAATAAAACAAACCTTTTAACAAAACAACCTGAGCGTTTTTGCCCTCCTGTGAATACAAGTTGACATACTTGGTCTTCTTTTTTGATTTGGCCTCTGATTCCGACGTTTGGGATGGTTGCACTTCAGCACTGACAAAATCTTGCTGCTGTTTGTTTTTCGAAATCTTTTTCTTCTGCTGTTTTGTTAGTGAATTACCTAAAAGCACAAAAAAGTGGCAAGGTAAACATTAACAATGTCTGCAGGTAACTTTCAAAGTAAAGCAAGCATAGTATATAGCATAGTAACACTCTCACAGTTAAGCTAATTACTCTACTGATAAAGTCCCGCTTCTTTTTATTTTGTTGTAGAGAGCCTTTGCTATAGTTGACACACTATGCAGATGAAGTGGCTAGAGCATTATCAGATGTCTCTCACCTTTAACGCCCCTGCGCCAGTTTGGGTTTTATTTTATTTGTCTGGTTTTTCTCATAGTTACCCATAATTCCAACACCATGGGATGAAATGCTGGATTGTCTAATTTATACATCACACCAAGTAGTGACTAGTAGCCAAGCAGCCAAGTGCTCTTACCACCTCTAATCAGCTGTTGGTATAAGTATCAGAATGGGTTGTGATTGTCCTTGCCTAACTCTGATCTGATTGCGTTGGTGTTGCATTAAACATGGACAGGTTAGGTTGTCTAGGTTCGGTATGTTTTGTGTTCACTTGTGGCTTTATATCTCCTATGTAATATTTCAGCTTATTGGAAGGACGACAATTATAACATCATGATCTTAACCAATGCTGTAAACAGCTTTTGCATAGAATAGAATAGAATAGAATATTTTTTATTCTAGATCATAATAAAGCCTAGAGGAGAGCATTAACAGTGGTAGAGCCACGCGGCAGCTTTTGGTGACGCACGGATGGGCCGGCTCGAAACGGGGTGGTACCACGACCTCACAGAAAACCAGCGTGAAGTAGAGGTTTACCTTTGTGTTTCGCTTGGTGAATGCAGGTGGCCGGAGGCCCTTTTTACTGGAAATGAGGCATTCCATCTTAGTCCTCACGGGTGACAACGCATCTACATTTTGAGTTGTAATATAGGATTGATGTAGATGTCTATGGGCCGCAGTAACCACTTACCATCAGGTGGACTGTGTGCTCGTTTGTCACCCTTATCCTATAAAAAAAAGGACATAATGGTAATGCCGTGTAGTTTCGGCGCAAAAAAATCAGTCATTTATTCCCATATGTTTCATTTAATTTCATCTTAGTTGTCAAACATAATGATGCCCAGTACCATTTTCAAGTTGATTAGAGGTGTCAATGTTTTGAAGCTACAATAGCCTAATGGCAGGGTGAGGACCGCAAACTCAAAAAGGTTGTGGTTTTGAAATCGCCATTCCACTGCTGTCGTGAACTATTCCTAACACAAGCATTTTAAATTTACCAGGACTGGTTAAAGGGAATATTAGCAATGTTAATAGCATTGGTAGTATTTTATTTATCAAAAAATGAGTTGCAGTTGCAACTTGCGATCTGTAATCAGAATGAACTACAAATTTGTTTGTTGAAAAAAAAAAGTTGTTGAAATAAAAGCATTAATAATCCAAATGTAATTAAATGCAAAAAAAATTATATTTACACAAAAATTTAATTTCGTTGAGATTTTAAATCATGGCCCATGGCAATATAGGCTTGCTAACCACTATGCTAGCTACATAATTTTATGACAAATTCATTTGATTGTTATTATTATGATGAAAAATGGCTCAGTTAAAAAGTTAAAAATTAAGTTTGTACTTTAGTAGAAGTAACCTAGGTTTCCCTAATGCGTTTTAGGTATAGTTTGAATTATTTATAAATAATAAATGATATAAATATACATTACTGCAGTTTTGGGGTCTATCTCAGAGATATTATAACCAAATGTTGCAGATATTATCTTGACACGTGCTTTTGTATTTTCTACCAACTTCAAAAAACAGGAGGTACTCAATACGAATGTATGTTTTTTTATGTTTGTTACCTCATAACTTTTTTCTGGGTGAACCGAAAACGATATTTCTTTTTTTATTTGAAAGTTAGCGCTTCTCATGTGGTCCCATATAAATTTCATCAAGGTCTGACCAATACTTCTTGAGTTATTCTTAATAATTTATATTGAAGTCAGTTGTACTAAATTTTTAATTTTTAATTATTAACAAAATAGCTGATACCCACGACTTCGTCCACGTTCTTAAAACTTTAATAACTTTATATCAAATGAAGATATCACAATATTTTTTTTTTTTGGTAAGGGTCAAGTGTCAAAGAAATAAAACTTAGAAATACTAATTAAAATCTATCCAGTAGTTTATTCCCGTGATGCCCACACAACTGCAAACCTCTATCATTTTATTTATATAGATAGATGTGTAGAAAGTTAACCTATAAACGTCTCACTTATTAAATTAAAATAGAAAACCAGTAAAGAGTAATACGGAAATCTCAATTTTATTATTTACTAGCTGGCCAGGCAGATGTTGTTCTGCCCTCTCCGACGACTCTTTGTCTTACAAAAAATATTCTTAAATTCCTTAAAAAACGTTGAGAATCACTTATCGGGATAAAAACTATGCTATCTCTCAAGTTGGACCAAACTGTACACAGTGTGCAAAATTTAATTGAAATCAGTTCAGTAGTTTAGGAGTTCATCGCAGACAAACAATGTGACACATAACTTTTATATATAAGGATTTAAAATAAGTCATAACTATTAATTATTATTTGGACTTTACCCAAAATGTGGGTTAGCTTTAATACGTCTTCAGATCTTATCTGTAGCATAAACATAACAAAACAAAGGGTACATAGGTCAATATGCCAATTTTCTTCAGGTCAGGACATACAGTCCACTCCACTTATTTATTGACATATAAGGTTTCAGTGACCGAGTCATGGAAGGAAATCCTAAAAATTCTAAATCAAAAAGAGAGATTTCACTTTTTTAAACTAGAATAATGTAACATGTGATAACAAATAAAGCGCCTAGCTCATTTTACATTCGTTTCCAGTATTACAGGATATATCAATATCATATATACAAAGCATGCAAACTGCACTTGGTGTAAGTGCAATTACTTTTAATTTTAAGCCTGAGTGAAATCAAATCTTAAAATACGATGGCCACATCGTACTAGGTGGCATTTTCTGCCTATGATGCCTATGTCCATCTAGTAGTCTAGATTATGTCAGCAACATATAATATATTCTTATATACTCATGGAAAAATAAGAGGAACACAAATAAAAGGTTTAATTTCTCCTGTTGTAATTATCACACATACTGGCCTCACACATAAGTATTTGCTATTGAAAAAGAAAAGTTTTGCTTTGTTATTTTTTTTTCGAATTCCATTTGTTTTTATATAAATATTGCGTTCTTTCATATTGAGAAATTTTTTTGCCTTGACTGCCTATTTTATCATGTTAAGTGTGAATTGTTACTACAAATAAACTGAGAATACCAGATTTAAACACTACTCAAGTTGCTATGGCTATTACTTTAATTGAAATAGTGGCAAACACATTACAAGTATCAAAATCTGTGATACACTGACAAGGGGGAATTCCCTACTAGTCATCACCAATGTTTCGCACCTTATAACCCAATTACGTTAGTGCGAACGCCGAGCACAAGTTGGTGTAATGGTAAGAGCTCGGACTAAAAATTCGATGGTCGTGGGTTCCACTCCAGTGTCTGTAGATTTTTTTTCTCTTTTTCTCAATTTTTATATTATTCATTTTCCAATTGAGCAGAGGTGAATAATTTATTTTATTTATTTATATGCAAAAGGCATATAGAATGTCATTTTTTACTTTACTTTATACGCTTGGCCCTCTGGAGTTCCCACTTCGGGTACTTTTATTTCTAGCCAAGCCCTGCATATCCTATAAATTCTATAGGCTTGGCCACCTGGAGTTTCCACTTTGGGTACTTTCATTTCTAGCCAAGCCCTGCATATCCTATAAATTCTATACGCTTGGCCATCTGGAGTTTCCACTTTGGGTACTTTCATTTCTAGCCAAGTCCTGCATATCCTATAAATTTGAGTGAAACTGGTGATAATGTGTAGGGAATACCACCTTGTAGTGTTGTCAAGGGGTATCGGTAGACCAGATCGTATATGAGACTTGTACGAGGGGTGATCCAAAAGTAATGATAATCGGTTACTTCAGGTCCGCATAAAAATCCAAAAAAAATATTTTTTGCTTGCTTATATACTCACTACGTCAGTCTAAAAAAATCATATAAATAGATCACGATTTCCGGGAGATACATTCATTTGAATATGAACTGTCAAAGAGATAACATCAACATGGAGAAAAACGAAATTAGAGCTGTCATCAAGTACCTCTGTTTGAAAAAAATGTCTTCAAAAGACATACACAGTGACTTAGTGGAAACATTGAGGGACTCTGCTCCTCCATATTCTACAGTTGCACACTGGGCTAAGGAGTTTAAACTGGGCATAACATCCACTGAAGATGAACATCGCGAAGGACGCCCATCCACGTCCCTCACTGAAGACAACGTGAAAAAAGTCGAAGATGTTGTGTTGGCAGATCGAAGAGTGACCATCAGGCATGTAGCTGAGGTCACAGGGATCTCATATGGCAGCGTTCAAAGAATCCTTGCGAACGAGTTGCATATGAAAAAGGTCTCTGCGCGTTGGGTACCCAGAATGTTAACCGACGAGCAAAAGAAAAATCGAGTTGACATTTCGAGGGTCAATCTCGAAAAGTTCCAAGCAGATCAAGAAAATTTTTTGTTCCGTTTTGTGACTATGGACGAGACCTGGATCCACCATTTAGATCCTGAAACGAAACAACAATCGATGACTTGGAACCAAGCCTCCTCACCGACGCCAAAGAAATTCAAAGTTTCAAGTTCGGCGGGAAAGGTTATGGCATCTGTTTTTTGGGACGCTCAAGGCATAATTGTGGTGGAATATTTGAAAAAGGGAGCCACTATTACGGACTCTTACTACACAGACCAAATAAGAAGATTACGGGAGGCCATTAAGGAAGAAAGACGCGGCAAACTGCGAGCTGGAGTGCTGTTTCACCAAGACAACGCACCAGCTCACAAAGCCGCAGTTGCGATGGCTGCCATTCAAGAAACGGGATTCGAACTGCTCGAACACCCTCCTTATTCGCCAGATCTAGCTCCTAGTGATTTCTACCTCTTTCCTCGGCTCAAGGAACGCCTCCGAGGCAAGAAATTCGAAGACAATAGCGAAGTAATGGCCGCTGTTGAAGCGTACTAAATGTATTGATTTGTTAGGAGTCTATGTAGAAAAATAAATTATTATTTTAACTTTAATTACCGTGTTTTATTTTCATTATCATTACTTTTGGATCACCCCTCGTAAAACAGGGACATAAATAGAAAACTGTGCCAAGACATGACCGGTTCATGTTACCTTCTGAGGTAAGAATGAAGCTCCAAGAAGGTCTAGCGATTGCTGACATAGGCCCCCTTCTTGCCACATGCCATGGAGTAACTTCCTCAAGTAAATTTTTAATGACGAAGCTTAGTGTACTATTCACAGATTTCAGATTTTGCCTGAAGCACACATGATGGAAGGATTAAAGTATGGAGATGCCCCGAAGAGAGGTACACACAGTGCAACGTAGTAGAAAAAGAAGGCATATGGTGGAGGCTCAGTTATAGTATGGGAGGAATTTGTATTGGGGCACATACGGAACTCTCATGTCTTTGAAAATGAATGATACAATTTCTTCCAATATATAATTTTCGAAGAAATTGTAGTGCCATTTGCCCCTTTTGTAGGAGATAGATTTGTTTTTATGCATGATAATGCACACTCATACTGTGGCCGTAGTTGTTAGATACTTTCAAGGTGTTGAAATTAATTCTATGGGGTGGCCAGAGTGCTTATCCGACTTAAAGCCCATTAATCTTTTGTTTTTACGACGTTTACAATTTTAAATAAGCAAAATCTAAATTAACTTAATTGTCACAATTAAACATGATGTTTTGTTTCATACACACTTTTTATGTACTCCTCTAAATTTGTCAATAAGTGTATATGTGTTTAATATGTGTAATTAGAATGTGCGTACCTTTATTGGGAAACTTTCTCTTACATAGTTCTACAAAAAATGACTTATGTTGTGAATTATCAAAATCTAGTAGAGTTTTCATGTATTCATTTAAATCTGATTCATTCTCGATGGAATTAATATACCTGAAATTTTAAAAAAGCACATTATCACAAACGTTGAAGTTAAAGTTTATTCATTATATGTATATAAAACAATGAAAGAAAAAGAAATACTTTATAAGATCATCCGGAACTTCAAAGTTCAGGATTCTTGAAAGGCCTTCACTAATCCATTGATCCATTACGTAGACAGTTCTGCCCTGTGTCCTCTCTAATATAAAATGAATTAAACACGTTTATATCTGTTTTCTATTTTCTATGCTCAAAGGTTTTGAAAGAAATCAGCTGAAATCTGTGACTGGAAATGGAAAATATGTAAACAACACAGATTACAATTTACAACTTTATTTTTTTCACTTCAGTTCTTTTTCTTTTTTATAAACTGGCTTTACGGCTCTGGGTTCTAGCCCTTCTGAGCCTGAAGTTACAATGTATTAACTTTACGATACAATCATCAAAAATTCACTTTCACATTGATTCACTGTTTGTTTACGTTTGCACTATTGTTTAATAACACGTTGTTCTCATTTTTATATATCTTGGACACCAGATATAAAGGAATATAATGGTCGGAAGAATTTTTAATCAGCTAATAAACTTTGAAGAGTATCAGGAACTTTATCATTGTTAATATCTTGAATGGAATTAATGAGGAGTAATCTATTTAAACCAAACTGACTGCATTGAAAAACCAGATGTTTTAGGTCTCCTTTCGTGTCTCCACAATATTCACAATTTGCATTTTCTTTCATTCCCAAACGATGCAGGTGGGCGGCTACTCTGCTATGTCCAAATCTAATTCGGTTTACAGTCGTAATGAATTTTCTATTGTTAATCCCTTTTTTATTGTACCAAGGAGTGGCTGGCGGGCTTTTTTGTATTTCATAATACCAAATTCCTTTGGACTTGCTTATTTCTTCCCAGTATGCCTTCCATAAGGATCTCAAGTTCTTGCTTAACAAGGCATATATATCTGTAAATGGTATTTCCAGCATTGTCGAGTGGTCTCAATATGTTGATGAGAATATGTCTCTAGTAGCAATGTCTGCTTCCTCGTTCCCAGTTATCCCAGTGTGAAGGGACCCACATAAAGGTAACAGTCTTCTTTATTTTACTAAGATTGTTTAGTAAATTTGTTATATTATATATAATGTAATTTTTTTTTGTAATCCATTTTGTTAGATTCAATAGCTGTTTAATAACAACACTTTTTGAATCAGTTACAATTAGAAACTGTGAATTTGCAATATTTTTTATGTACAATAAAGTTAAGTATATTGCATAACAGTCAGCTGTAAAAATAGAGCATAAATTGTGAATTTTAAGTTTTAGATATTTTCTTTTGTGAATCATAAAATGCTGAAGTTGTGTACTCTTCAGATTTTGATCCATCTGTATATATTGTATAAAAATCATTGTCAGCAAGATATCTTAACATTTCCATTTGAGAATTCACTTTTTCTTGACATACAGAAACATTAATGTTCAGTAAAGCATCATATTCTATTTTATATAAAAGCCATGGTTTACTTTGATACACATTTTTGGTTTCGGTCTGTGAGTATAAAACAATCCTTAGGATGTCTGGTAATCGACCAGATAAAAGCATATTTACATCAATGTATGAGCTATCATCAAACTCAGGAACTTCATAAGTATTTTTTTAAAACTAAATCATTTTTTGAACTGATTAATTTAACACAAAACCGTTCAGCAATTTGTAGCCTTCTTAGTAAAAGTGGAGGAATACAACTTTCTACTTCCATTACATGGATTGGTGTAGAGCACATAGCCCCAGTTATTACACGCAACACTTTATTCTGAATTATATCTAATTCTTTAAAATCAATCTGTTTGCATTTAAGTATGCTAATGTGCTGTAATCAAAATGACTTCGAACTATACTTTTATAAAGCATTGATAACAACTTTGGATCAGCTCCCCAATGCACACCTGCTAATGATTTTAACACATTGATGCCCACTTTCACCAACGACCCGTAAGATTTATGGGACCCCTTAGCATATTTAGGGGCCAGTTAGGGGATAGTTTCCGTTTCACCACTTTTAAAGGGTCCGTTACTGACTAAACGATCCCCTAAATTTATGAGATGGATTATTGGTCCCATAAACCTTCACATAAGTAAAAGCGACTTTTAGAGGACAAGATGGACTGTGATCTATTTGATTTTCTTGATAATTTAGACACAACTGATACTATATTTGATATAAATCGTAGTCGAAGACCTAAAATATATCGAAAACGACCAAATTATTTCAACGATTTCGATGAAATAGATTTTTTCCGAAGTATAGGTTATCTAAATCAACAGTGATATATTTGTTGGAAAAAATTGAACATATTTTGGAATTTTCTGATAATAGGTGAGTACCTAACTATTTACATATGTTATCAATTTTAATGTATGTACAATAGTCTATAATGTTATTAAAACTGTAGTTTATTAAATATTTAAGTTAAAGTGTGGGTTCCTGGGTTCCTACATTTTCACTTATTACCTATAATACCTAGCTACGAAATAAAGGTAAAAGCATAAAAGGTTACTTTATTGCTCTCCTAACAGTAACTTTTGAGTAGAAAATGAGCCTGTATAGGTAGGCCGTAGGTACCTGTTTGGTGCTAACCTACCTACCATGGTAAATTGATACCCGAGGTATATCTTACTTAAGTTTCTACCTATTTTAATTTGTAGTTGTTTATTTTTTTTACAGGAACAATTCCATACCACCCATAAATCAATTATTAATAGCTTTAAGATATTATGCCACAGGCAATCACTTGCTTGCTGTGGCTGATATGGGTGGTACTAGTTTGGCTACATCCAGCCGGATAGTAAAGAGAGTGTCTCAAGCAATTGTTTCCCTACGTCGAGAATTCATTATATTTCCTGATACAAACAGAGACCAAGACAGAGTTAAGATAGACTTCTATGATATAGCTAGATTCCCTAATGTACTAGGCTGTATTGATTGCACACATGTAAAAATTCAGTCACCAGGTAAATTCCTCATTTTTATTTAACTACCTTTCACTAAAAGTTCATTTCTCTTAGTAGTCTATCAAGCAATGCTGATGAAGTATTATTTATATCTATAGGTGGAGATGATGCTGAACTATTTAGAAACAGGAAAGGCTACATGTCCATAAATGTCCAAACAATTGCATCAGCAAAGTTGTTGGTCCAGGATGTTGTTGCACGCTGGCCAGGCTCTACACATGACTCAGCAATTTACCAAAATAGCTATATTTATAGAAAGTTTGAAAGAGGGGAGTATGGAGACAGCCATTTACTTGGGGATAGTGGCTATCCCTTAAAGGTAAAAGAAAAAATAAGGAGAATAATAATATAATATTGATTAAAACTTAAGTAGGTTACAAAAAGAATTACAAAAATTACAAACAAAAAGAATAACATCATTCATCACAGAGCTCAAAATATTGATTAAATAAATACTTTTTATTTAATAAAAAGATTATGCATGGGTAAGGGATATTTAATTAATAAAAAAGTATACTTAAACTAGTTATTTGCAGAACCATTTTTAGGTATTCCTGATACATTTTGAAAGTTTAAGGTGTGACCTGGAATAGAAAAGAAATATTTTACATCATATAAATTACATTATTATATACAATAATACTTAAAAATATTTTTGTTTTAGCCTCATCTCTTGACACCTTATCTCAACCCTACAACAAGTGGAGAACGAAAATATAATGAGGCCCACATTAGAACACGAAATGTGGTGGAACGGCAATATGGTGTGCTAAAACGAAGGTTTCCAGTACTTGCGGTTGGAATTCGTTTAGCTTTAAACAATGCCATTAATGTCATTATAGCTTGCTGTATCTTCCATAATATATGCATATTAAGAAATGAGCAACAGCCTGTGAATAATGATGATGTGCCTAACCTGGAAGAGCTAATTGCAAGGGGACAAATAAATAATATGGCATTTTCTGACAGACCTTCTTTGTCATATGGATTTCGCAGAAATCAAATTACACAATATTTTGATAATTTATAAATATCTAATTTATTATGTAAAATATATATAGTAATTTCACCAATAAATAAAACACATACCTTTTAATTGGTTGCATACTTCAGTTTTAATTTCCAATTCCTTTCTAGCTGTTTCTAACTGCAGCTGGTACAATTCTCTTTTAAATTTTATTTCTTCTTCTAACATTTTAATTTTTAAATCTTCCACAGTAGCCTTTTTAGAATTCAAATCTTTAAAACCTCCACATAACGTTGAAACAACTTCAGCTTTATCCTTATTTTCTTTAATTATTGGTTGTCGTCTTTTCCATATAGATGTGGACTTTATAAATTGAGACGATGTTGGTGATGACAGTGTTGGAGCAATGTCATTATTATTCCCAACATCGTTATTTTCAATATATTCCACATTTCTTGTATTGCATTAAAATTGTAACAAAACAAATTCTAATATAAAAATCACAGTGTAAATATAATATAATCATACAGTGGGTCGACACCTATACAAATGACTGAAATAATTTTGTATTGAAAATTCTGCCAGTTTAGTTCATTTTGTTGTTGTCGCCCCGTAGTGTTTCTCTGTCTAGCCCTCTATTGAAACACTGGTAGGAACGAAAGCATCTCCTTAAACAAACACAATAATATACATAACTTACTTTTATATAATATTATAATATGTAACAAACTTATTGCCCTGATTTCTACTACGGCATTTGGACTATTTGTCAGTCAGTTTCTAATTTTAATATACCTACATAATAGAGAATTCTATAAATACTAACATTTTCATTTTGAAATATTAAAATTTCCATTGTCTCATCACCAAGTATTGGTAATGAACTGGCTTCAGTAATTTTGTCAGCATCTGAATCCTGGACATCAGTTATGCCTTTACATGCTCGGCCCATCAAGTCACTGACTTGTTCCAAAATTATATCTGTTTTAACACACGATGGGCCACCTCCTGTGCCATTGTGACTGCTTTTGCTAAGTGCTTTGTATAACTTCGCATCAGTCTTCATTTTCTCCCAGACTCTCATAAGAGATTCTTTACTTCTGAAATGTTAGTGGTAGGTTATTAAAAGGCAATTCAGTATGTTCATCATAGTAGATAAAGAGGTTAATGTACTGAGAATACAGGTATTAGGTAGGTAACTTCTCATTCAAGTAAGTAAATAGAAACTCTTTAATACACACATTACATATTATACAAAATCAAGATAATAATTATTATGACAATAACTATTTACAGCTATAAAGTTTGGATGTAAAGGCAACTTAACTTTAAAACAACTATAACAAGTACTAAACAAAAGGTTTATTTTTATCAATAACTTACCTAGCCGTGGTTCCTGTGGAATTAAATCTTGTGCACAAATTCACCCACGCTTCATTCTTCGCTTGATTTGTTGTACCGTCCGTCTTTTTATTTAATATAACATTTTTAAAAGTATTCATTAACTTTACAAGTTTATCCTTTTCATCAAACGTGAAGTTTTGACACCGCTTGCTTTTATTTTCGGCCATAATTATAAAATAAAAAGTTAGATACGAGATACCAAACGAAAACACCACGAAAACTTGCAACTGTGACTTGCAGAGACAAATGTCAAACAGCCAATGCACAGATAAAGCTGAGTGTCAAATACGGTGACTTGTCAAACATAAACTAAAAATATGATATTTTTATTAAAATATTAACAAAATGAAAACATATATCAGTCAAAATATGAAAGAACTAATTTCTTCATTAAAATAATACATGAATACGTATTTTTTGTATTAATATATATCATTTCCGATAAAACCGGTAACTACAACTGGGTATCAAGCACTATCGTCGTAAAAAATCGGTCACATAAGGAAGGGTCCCCTAGCTATAAGTCCGTTGCGTTCGTGAAAACAAATTTTAGTTATGGGTTGGTTTAGGGGACCTTTTAGCTTAGCGGTCGTCTAACTATGTGATTGTTTAGGGGATGTCGGTGAAATTGGGCATGAGACCCCTACAGGCATTTTTACACAGATTATTTACATGTTCTTGGAAAGTTAGCTTCTGATTAAGCAATATACCTAAAAATTTTTTTTTCTGTAACCAAGGCAATGGTATGTTATTATATTTTACAAAATTATCACATGTATAATATTTTTTGGAAAAAATGAGAGCTCCACTTTTACTAGGACTAATGTTTAATTTCAACTTATTTAAATAAAAATCATGAATTTGCTCTAATGCTAAATTTAAATTGTTTACCGCTATATTTACATCTTTATTTACAGTATATACAAGGAGATCATCAGCAAATTGCAAAGAGCTTATATTTCTATTTCTAAAATATTTACTTATTAAACATGTATATATATTATATAACAAGGGAGATATAGTAGCACCCTGCATGGTGCCTTTGTATACATTTCTAGGGCCATGTAATATGTTATTAAATTTAACATACCTACATAGTTCGGTCATATAGCAAATTAAAAATCCATTTACATACTTTTCCAGGAATACCAATCTCACACAGAATATTTGCCAATATGGAAGGATCAACATTATCAAATGCACTTTGTATATCAATAAATGCACAAACTGTAGTTGCATGTCTGGTAAAAGAATGATTTATATCTGAGATCAAAGAGGCAAAACTCTGTGCTGCATTTTTTCCTTTCCGGAAACCAAATTGTTGTTCAGGTAAAATATTATTTGGTTCTATGTAATAATCTAGTCTGTTTTTCAACATATATTCAAATAATTTTCCTACACAAGAGGAAAGTGAAATTGGCCTGTAGGAGTTGAAGTCATGTTCTGGTTTATCAGGTTTCAAAATAGGTATTAAACATTGTGTTTCCCAAGACTTTGGAATACATTGATTGTCCCAAAGCATATTAAATATTTTTAAAATAGTTTTTTGTCCATTAACATGCATGTTGCTAATAAGTTTGTATGGAATATCATCCAATCCTGGACTGGAATCTCTACTTGATTGGATGGCTGCAGGAAATTCATCCCAAGTAAATTCTTTCAATAGAAAAGAGCTACTGTCAGTACCTATCTGATTAAATATTGTAATTAAGTTTAAAATATCTATTTCCTTTTCAGAAGGTGTTATAATGGGTGCATATTTATCTAAAAACGAAGGAATCCAATCATCATTTTTTGATGGCTTATGTATAGGTACCCTCTTAAATCTCCTAATATAATTCCAGATATAAGTTATTGGAGTATATCTATTAAATGAATCACAAATTCGTTCCCAACTTGTTTTCTTTTTTTCACTAATTAATCTCTTTTTGAAGGCATCAATCTTTTTATATTCTATATAATTTTCTATTGTAGGATTTCATTTGTAAAATCTTAAAGCATTTTTACTTTTCTTTACAGCTTCCAAACAGTCCGCGTCCCACCAAGGAACTGGTTTTCTCATAACAAACACATTAGGTTTGGAAATTATAAGTATACAGTCTTTCCTTATTTCTAGAAGTGTGTTGCAGAAGTTTTCATCAAGTAAATTTGATATATCAATTGTGAAGTTTTCAAACTTTTTTTTTTGTTTCAGCCTGGAACTTTGACCAGTCTGCTTTTTTATAATTGAAACGTTCGCAAGGTTCTCCTATATCATATTTTTCAACACAAGTATATAAGTCGACTATGGTTGGATAGTGATAACTACCCATAGGATCATCATGTACATGCCAATCACATAAATGAACTAAAGAAGGACTAACACATGAAATATCGATAGAAGATTGATTAAAATTAATACTTCCTACTGTAGTTGGAGGTCCATTATTTAATATGCAAAGATTACATTCGTCTAACATGTTATAGATATCAGTGCCTCTAGTTTTTGTTGTGAGACATCCAAAAGTAATATGATGAGCATTTAAGTCACCTGAAAGCAAAAGTGGCGCAGGTAGACTGTTAATAATTTGTTTTAATCTTCTGACCTTAAAGCGACCTCCACTGGGTGGGGCATAGACACATAAAATGGATATATTTCCTAGACTTGTAGTAAGGGTTATAGTATATAATCTTTGCATATTAAATTATAGTTAGGAATGTTGATAGTTCTATTCTCTCGCAGCCATGTTTCATTTAACAGGCAAATATCTATATCTTTCTCAACTAGATAATTAACAAGCAAAGGTTTTTTATTATTAACAGATTGTATATTAAATTGTGAAATTCGAATAAATTGTTTATTCATTGTTTTTAAGATTAGTAATAAGCATTTCTTTTATACTTGATGTAGTCAGTTTACGACCTGAGTTACCCATGGCCACCAATTCTCCAATAATTGATTTCAAAATATTGTGATTTGTTATAATTTGGTCAATAAGTGTGTCATTATTATTAGTTGTGGTATTAGTTTGGGTAGTTTCCGTCTTTGATTTGTGTACTTTAGGAGAGTCATTAGATTTAACTTGTGATTGATCTGTTTTTGAAACCATTGTTTTTTTTTGTAGGCATTGAAGGGAAATTTTCGTTATAATTGTTAAATAAATTTTGAGTTTGTTTTGTTTGTAAGACTTTAGCATAAGTAGACCTCTTATATTTTTCATCAATTTTTTGTTTTTTTTATTGGACAATCTCTAGAAATTGCGACATGAGGGCCACTTCAATTTATGCATTTAATTAACGCATTTTCCTTACATTCAGTGTACCGATGTTCACCTGCACAAATTGAACTCCGTTGCACTGATTTACAAATTTTGGCTCCGTGATTAAATTTAAAGCATTTAAAACATTGTAAAAGCGGGGCAATATACTGATGCACCCTATATTGGAATAAATCCAGATGTACAAATTCAGGTAAGTTGATTGCCAAAAAAGTTACACTGACAGAGCTGAACGGTTTGATCTGTCCATTAACTTTTTTTGTGTAACGACGCACTGCAACGACCTCATATTTCGATGATAGTTTTTTAAACAGTTCTTCATTACTTATGCTAATGGGAACATACCTGAGTACTCCGATTGTTTCCACCGCCCTTGCTGGTATAAATGTCTTGTAATCATAATTCTCTAAGAAACTTTCATTTTTCAAAAAGTCGTTGGCGTTAATCGCCCGCGCAAACACCACCCCCACTTTAGAAGCGTTTATTCTTATATTAGTGACTCCTTTTATTTCGTTTTTAAAAATTCCCGCCAACATTAAGGGATTCGTATTGCCAAGTTTAATTCCTTCTTTACGACTCTCAATAAATACTGTGTATTCAGCCATTCCCATTGACTCAGGGAAAACTCTTTTATAATTTAATTTGTAGTATGGTTTATAAAAACCATCATTTTCCTGCTGCATGTATTGATTACGTTTTGGCGGTTTTCTTTTCCCGCCCGCGTCGTGATCCATATTTTTATCCATGCCGTCACTATCAGACAGCATTTCTTTTTATTCTATATTTTAATTTGTATAAAAATTAAAGAACTTTCCTTCAAAAGTTGAAGTTAAAATTAGAATTTTAATTTAAAAATTCGCGCTTCCTCCCGCCAGTCAGGAAGGTCAGGAAGCCACACCAGGCGTAGGACAGTTGCCTTGAACCACAAAACTTTAATGGATGGTGGCGCCATCCATAATTTGTTTCCAAAAATAATTTGTTTATAGTTGGTCTTATGGCTTCACAGATGTCGCTACTTTGGAAAAATAAAATGAAATTTACTTACAAAATAAAAATAAGTGCACCAAAAAATTATTGGTGATTTTATTAATAAAAAATTATCATTTTAACATAAAAACACGTAATAATTATCGAATCAACCGATAAATATGACAATTATGATACTGGCAACCAGCATTTTATAATAAAAAATTAAAATTAAAAATGAGATAATTGTCATATTAAATTGTCATTCCTGTAACATTGCAAATACCCTTTTTATATATTATTATTATCTCACAAATACAAGTGTACTTATTGAAACTATTTACCTACTTTTAATATTAAAAGTATAAATTAGTATTACAAAAAAAAGTAGAAATTGTTTCAGTAAGTATGCGAATTAAAGAACATAATAGTTAAATTAATATGATGTACATAATATAGCTATATATAGTGAATTAGTTCGGATTCAATTTGTAGGAGACGCTAGTAGTTCAATTTTGTCTGCAATAAAATATCGTCAGAGGGCTCTCTTTTCCTGTATATACTTATTATACTCTTTGAGCCACACCAGGGGGGGTACAGTTCCATAGTAATGCATTTGGTCATAGAAAGTAACGCCATCAAGTGTATGATACGGGTCATAATTTCCTCAGTTTAGTTAGTTTAATACTCACTAGATGGCTCTAATATTTTTGTCACCTGTCCATTAAAATTATTTTTACTTATCTTATAAATTATAAACGATATATTTTGTAATATGTATGTATGACAAATAAAAGTTGTTTAATCCATGATTTATAAAGTACATATAAATTATACGTTCCGATTATATTTATGTTCGATTGAAATGATTAGTCTGTACTACAAGCTCTGTAGCCGAAAATATAAAAGTATCTGTATCTGCTGTTGCGAAAAAAATAACCTAAATTATTACATATTTTTATGAAATTAAAAAAGAAAAAGTTTCGAAGATAATTTTTCATCAATTAGATATTATTTTAAACGGGAGTGTTTCAAAGTAAATCGAGTTCGTTTTGTTTAACTTTTTTAAGCCAAATTCAAAAGTTTGATGTCGATTTAGTTAATTTCGTATTTTGTAGAACAATTACTTAAGTGTGGTGTTACTAGCCAGTGAATATTTAGTTTATGGTGATTTATTAGAGTCGTTTTACTTAATGAAAATGTTTTACGAATAATAATGGGTTGCTGAAAACGGTGTGTTCTAAGATGCTTCCATAATCATCTAAAATTGAGTGCCCAAGTTTATTTCTGTGTATCTAATAACTGTTAATAATATATTTAAATCTCTATGCAAATAATTGTTTTATTTCTGTTTGGTCAAATTAACCGTGTGCCATTCCAATTTTCTACTTATGTATGAAATATGAATGCATAGCTAATTGTTAACTTTAATTTTTCTCTTAAGCTTTGCGTTATTAAATTTTTATAAATTCCAATATGTACCTATTATATTCATTTATTACTATTTCCATTTCAATTTTTTACGAATGTAGAATGTAATTTCTACATTCGTAGAAAATTGGAATGGAAATAGTAATATAAGTTTAAAATATATAGAATATTGAATGTGAGGGTAGGCAAAGAGCATTGTACATATACACACGCACACGTTCACAGAGTGCTCTCGTGTGAGTGAATTGTTATATACACACACACATGTAAATATTATAGTTGGCGTAACAATCATCAGGTGGCGCTGTTTCCAAGGAGCACCAGTTTTACTCGCAAGAGGGCTCTCTTCTTCCTTATATATTACTATACTCTTTGAGCCACACCAATCTCACTTAAATTCTTTATAAAAGTACCAAAGAGTATAGTAACCTTTGAGCATAGAATTTACTATGCTCAAAGATAGTAACTGTCCTATACAGGAAAAAGGTACTCTGTTAGTGATAGTCAACTCGAGTTCCTAACTCGAGTTGCACTTAACTCGAGTTAGATCTCCCTAACTCGAGCTTGGGCTGTTGTACTCGTACATGAATGGATTAAGTGATCCAGCAAAAGACTAAAAGCACGATTCATTCGTTGTGTGCGCGCTTTGTGGTTCAAAGAGTATTTAGGTACAACCAAAACAACTTGTTATTTATAATTTTACTATAGCTAGTTATGTTATTTCACTTATTTTAAAATTTTGATTAATTATGATCAATATAGTTATGAAAGTCACAGAAATATTATTGTAATAACCGAAAAGGATGTTTAAGTTATGAGGTACAACATTACTTTAAATAAACGCCAAATGTAAAACTCAACTTAGAATAAATATATTGAATTTGAAAAAAATTGGAATTTATTGAAGAACATTTTGACTGTGAAAATTAAACTATTAATAGCTTATGTATCTATATCTTACAGCTAGACTAATGTTATTTCGTGAAGATTGCTATATAGATAGTTTTGTTGTTAGATACAGGTACCTACTTACTATAACTAATATTAAACCAAAATTTCAAAAGTATGTGATAAATACTAAATATACCTTTTTATATCAACCCTACATAATAAGTTTCGTAATTATAGTTATCCCGACCCATCAAAGAGCTAGATAAAAAAACAAATTTCTAAAAAAAGTAATTTGTAACAAATCATTTACTCTGTTTCGTACTGTTAAAAGTTTAAACTCGAGTTACGTAACTCGAGTTTAAACTCGAGTTGCGTGAATTTCAACTCGTGTTAACTCGAGTCGTAATTTTTCCGAGTTGGCGCATTGTATATACTCTGTACACTTCTTAAAAGTTTTTTTTTTTTAAACTGGCTTTACGGCTCTGGGTTTAAGGCCTTCTGAGCCTTAATAGTTTGTGGGTTTGTGCCTTGCGCAGACCATAGACCAAAAGGATACCAAATCTCACGACCAAGGAGATTGTAAAATATAGGAAGTGCGCACTTCATACTAGAGAAACGTTCCTAAATCAGTGACCTTGAAATGAATGAAAGACACGGAGTTAAGCGTTCCATTTCTTTCTAATAGAGTGTCTATGATACAATGTTTTAAGGATATTAATAGTATATACAGCATTATGAAAAACGAAATGCGTAGTTCTTTTTCAATATGTAAAATACTGAATAGTGTTATAATTAAAATCCGTTTAATATACAAACATTTTTGGGCTTTGGTTTTTATCACATACTTTTCCAGTGATAATCTAGATTATTATTTTATTATTTAGTATTTACTTTTGTGTCTGACCAACTTCTTTTAGGATTTTACACCAAAATGAAAGATAGCATAAAAAAACTGAAGTCACACAAAGCTGGTAAGAGTGTAGATGCTGCTTTTCTTGTATCGACATTTTCTCTGTTGGTGCTAGGATCATATATATCTTCGAGTGTTTATACTAGTTTTTTAAATTATTCTGCAGTGGTTTAACAGCGTCTTGATGAGCAATCCATCTTGTCTCTGAGAATCTTTTGACGGATACGCCCACATTTTTCATTAAAGTTTCCCATTGACGTGTGGATGATGAAAATAACCTGTAAACTCTTTCTACTATTCCGAAAAAAAGTTAAACTTGAATTAACGCTCCCTAAGCGAGTGCACTCCACATAGATTTAGAGAATGATTAGCACAAGGCGTTTTCTACGTGGTAGAGCCATGCTGCAGCTATATTAGTAGTATAGTTGTAGCACAAACGGGTCGGCTCGACCGGGGAAGTACGACGCACTCACAGAATACCAGCGTAAAATAGCAGCTCATCGCTGATGTATTTCGTATGGTGTTAAAATGCACCTCCTAGTTTTTAGGGAAAGGACATTCGTGTAACAGAAACAGAAACTTTTTTATTCAATATAGATTATAAATAATACTTATTGAAAGTTACTCTTTTGTTTAATTACAACTGGTTCGAAAAAAAACCTCTGTCCTGGAAAGAACCAGCAAGAAACCCAGCGGGACTTTCTTTTAATAACAGCTTACAATCAATCAAAATAAAACAATGAAATTCTATGCTACACAAATTAACACAACAAATTAGAAATAACTTGGTAGCGATCACCTCATTTCCAGGGGTTATTATCATCCATAAATTCTTCAATATTATAATAACCCGTTCTATACAAACTTGCTTTATTAAAATTTTTGAACTTAGAGCAGGTAAAATTTTGTATATTTTCTGGAATTTTGTTGTCGAGTAACTGGTACTACTAGCTTGTGTCTGTTCCTAGTGTTTACAGAATGAATATCACTTATTTTTGTGTACGTACATTACATTTCCATAAATGTAGTAAGAGGCCAAAGTTAATATATTAATTTCTTTAAATTTTTATCGCAGCGACGCTTTAGGCTTTAAATCATAAATTGCTCTTACGGCTCTCTTCTGTAAAATAAATATTATTTAAGTGTCAGCTGCATGTCCCCATAGCAAAATACCATACGACATTATGCTATGGAAATAGCTACAGTAAACTAGTCTAGCTGTTTTAACACTGGTAAGACTTCCAAACTTTTTTACAGCATATGCTGCAGAGCTAAGTCTGCTTGCTAATTTTGATATATGGGGGCTCCATTGAAGCTTGGCATCTAATGTGATTCCAAGGAAAATCGTGGTATCTACAAGACTCAGTTTCTCTCCATTTAAAATTAAATTAGTATTTAATTGTTTTACATTTGGGGTCATACATTTCATACATTAAAGTATTTTAGTGGTTTTTTTTCGCGTTACTTAATAATAAGCTTAATTAAAATACAATATGGAATATACCAACTATGATTAGCGATAAAAAATATAACATTATCGTTCTATCATACGTCTAAAATATTACTTTAAGTCAATAACTGTCTAAACGTTGGTAATGTTTTTATCTTGTGTAAACACTTATCAATGTTAGAACCTCCTTGATTCTAGGCGATTGAGAATATTGTTTTTATGATTTTTGGCTTGGATGCTTGTTCTTTAAACCATATCTTCATTTTATCTCAGTATCAAGTGATAATAATCATTTATAGTAATGATGTGTTGATGCGTCATATTGCACACTCTTTGGGAGTTTTAGACGGCAATTTGAGCCAACAGACAGTTGGCGATAGTATCTTAAGGTGCCGAAGCAGACCGACACCTTATCTTGAGATTCACATCACCATCGGAGCACTTGTTTCACCGTTTCCACTAACAGTTCACATGCGCAGACATTTAATAAACAAAATCACAAGATTTTTTCACATCTGACTGATAATTCAAATTATGAGCGTGTTTAGACAAACACAAAAAAAATATCTTTCGCTTTATTATATTGGTATATATACAGGGTATTTTTGGAACGCTCCCGAAAACTAAGACAGGCGACAGCACCAAGTATACCTTTGATCATGGGTTACAAATAAAGTCGATCCTGATGAAAAAAAAATCATCTTTTAACAACGTTTTATTAGCTTTACTCACGCGCCATCATGTTAGTACAGCTAAATGAAACGATAATTTCATAAAAAATATCATGAAAATACTGAAACATAAAACCAGCAGTGGAAACTGAATTGATATCACCTGACTAATGGAGGTTAATGTACGCGCGAACGGTGAAAAACAAACGCTGGCCTTGAACTTGGGCACTGAGCGATTTATCACATATTGGTACGAAAGGCGCGCGACGGGGGAACAATCCGCCAGTATTAGTGTGCCTGCATGCTATTGGTTCCCGCGCTTTGTTCGCTCCAAAAATACAGTCGCATACACAGCTTACTTTGCGACTCGCGACGATGTTTTAAAAAGGAAGGAAAGAAAAATTATTTATATCTATTGTTTTATGACTAAACTAGTGATTGAAAAGGTAAATATGATAGGAGAAGGTGAATGGGGAAAATTGTGCAGTAAAGTTAAAAGTGTGGAGGAAGAATACCGAAAAAATTACCATGTGATCGACCTGATGACGGAAGCTCAAGCGAAGATGAAAGTGATGATCAAGTAGCATCCAGTAACACCAACACACCATTAGCATCTGGCTTCCATGTGACCCAAGACGTCATAATGGACGGCGTGTTACCCTTAGCTAAAGTTTTCTTGTTACAAACTACTTTATATTTTACGATAGAAATAACAAATAATGCTCATGTAAACATTATCCATTTTTAATTCCCACCTCTTCCAAAGTTCTAAGTAGCTAGTAAAACACCTATTATGATTCTACATTAAAACAATTAATTACTATAATATTATAAAACAATAGCCCAATACCATGTAGTACTTTAGAACGCGACTGTACCCACACCCCCTCCGCTATCGACCTGCCTGTATCTAGCTCGGTACGAAACACGCGGTCGTAAGAAAAAAGGGCGCATCTAACAATTTATGAATAAATGAGTTAAATATACCATTCGATTCATGATAAGAAGGCGCATCTACTAAATTTTTTTAATATTCACAAATATCAATATTTTAGAAATTATCGTAAGAATTTTAGACGTAACTGTTGATCACAGATGACTTTTTTTAGTAGAAAAGACTTATACAAATTCAACATAAAAGAAAAGACTTATTTAACCAGTTGCTACGTCATCTTTAACAATATTTGCATCGATTACTTAAATTTCAATTATTCTTGGTCTTGTCTTATTATTCTATATCTTATTATTAAGAGCTTATATCTTATTGTTAAGAGCTGGTGTTTCACATGTGGTCCCATATAAATTTGATCGAGGTCAGACCAATAGTTTTTGAGTTATCCTTAATTATTTATATTAAAGTCGGTTGTACAAAATTTTTAATTTTTAATTATTATCGTAGTAAGTCTTGTATGATATCCCCTTTAAAATCATTACTTTTTAAAATTATTATTTTTTGTGTCTCACTACCAATGCTTTTCTAATATTTATTTAAAAAAAAAGTAGTAAATTACTATTAGCGTCCTTTCAACTTCAAATGACCTTTCCAAAATATGTAAAATTGTTAAATGAATGGCAGTTTTTTTTTTTAATTTATTAGGTTGGAAAGACGCAAATAGTTATATGCGTCTTTCCTTCGATGTTTTTGTGTTGCCAGGTGTATTTTTTAAGCTAAGATGAAAAGGAAAATTCGTTTTATTTAAATAAATAAACAAATTTAAAAAAAAATAAGTTCGTCCTTAAAATCTTCATGTCTCTACGTATATATTTCAATATAGATACCTTTTAATATACTTTAGACACGGGGTCTGAAAGAAAAATTCATCAATTTATTTTTTATTTCCATTTTACGTTTTTGTTAGTTACTTCCTTTTTTATTATGACGGCAGAATGCCTAACCCTGTCGCCTCACGCTTGTGACGCAGTAATTTTCAGCCTTGACGGGGTTCGTTGGTTTTAGTTTTTGAGACAGTTTCGTGTTGATTTTGTACACGCGTGCGCGAGCGACAGTTCAATCGTTTTGTTTAATAAATTTACTTGTGATTACGTGTTGATATTAAAGTTTTTGTTACGTTTTTGGATTCTTTTTTGTTTTAATAATGCCTAACGCGTACGTTTATAGTGGTTATTATACTGCCGTTGGTTATTATATCAGCAACAACGTGTGCCTGGTTCCATTGAGCACATTATCTGGACGGATGAGTCGACATTTACCAGAAACGGCCTGTGGAACCGAAGAAATACACACGTGTATTCAGAGGTTAACCCGCACGCTGTTCGACAAACCGGGCACCAAACCCGATGGTCGGTTAACGTATGGACAGGTTTATTTAAGGATCGCATACTGGGACCAGTGTTTCTGCCAGAGCGACTGAACGGACAGCGATACCTAAACTTTATAAATGAACAGTTGGTTGACATTTTAAACGACCTATCGTTGGCTGAATATCGCCGCACATAGTTCCAACATGATGGTGCCCCTCCACATTTCGTGAGGTTCGTCCGTGAGCGCCTCAATGAGCTATTTGATGATCGCTGGATCGGCAGACTAGGACCACACGCTTGCCCACCTCGCTCACCAGATCTGACTCCGTTAGACTTCTTTTTGTGGGGTATGTGAAAGAAAGGGTTTTTAATCGTGAATGTGATAGTGCTGAAGAAATGCGCCAAAGGATCGTGGATGCTTTCGAGAAACTACGTACGGACTGTGTCGAAGACCACACGATGATGCCCCGCCTGCACCCAAGTCTGCCTTGAAATGAATGGAGCACAATTTGAGCCGCATCTCATAAGACCACGGAGGATTTAGAGCAGTAAGCTGTTTCATAACGATTTTTTTTTAAATAACTTAGTACTAGACTAATCTGAATAGGTACATAACTGAATACACGAGAATAATAAACATACCTATACGATGAATAAAAACGCATGACTCCAACCTTGGTTACATTTCATTTAAGTATTTCTTCATTAGCGGGGAATCGAACCAGTTATTTGGGTTATTTAACCTGTAAATTCGGATTAAAGTGGCTACGTGGAGATAAGCACAGTGGCAAAATAGTAGGTTAAGTAGATAAGTTAGGTATTTAGACACGTGTTGTAAATTATTAGGTATTGTTGGAAGGCCCGCTAGTTGCGGGCCGCGCGAATTTGTGTTCGCGCGTACATTGACCTTTATCTAGCTCAGGTCAGGTGATATCAATTCAGTCATTCCACTGCTGGTTTTATGTTTCAGTATTTTCATGATATTTTTTATGAAATTATCGTTTCATTTAGCTGTACTAACATGATGGCGCGTGAATAAAGCTAATAAAACCTTGTAAAAAGATGATTTTTTTTTTCATCAGGATCGAATTTATTTGTGACCCATGATCAAAGGTATACTTGGTGTTGTCGCCTGTCTTAGTTTTCGGGAGCGTTCCAAAAACACCCTGTATACAGGGTATTTTAGGAACGCTCCCGAAAACTAAGACAGGCGACAGCACCAAGTATACCTTTGATCATGGGTCATAAATAAATTTGATCCTGATGAAAAAAAAAACATATTTTTACAACGTTTTATTAGCTTTATTCACGCGCCATCATGTTAGTACAGCTAAATGAAACGATAATTTCATAAAAAAAATCATGAAAATACTGAAACATAAAACCAGCAGTGGAAACTGAATTGATATCACCTGACTAATGGAGGTTAATGTACGCGCGAACGGTGAAAAAAGAACGCTGGCCTTGAACTTGGGCACTGAGCGATTTATCACATATTGGCCAGTATTACTGTGCCTGCATGCTATTGGTTCCCGCGCTTTGTTCGCTCCAAAAATACAGTCGCATACACAGCTTACTTTGCGACTCGCGACGATGTTTTAAAAAGGAAGGAAAAAAAATTATTTATATCTATTGTTTTATGACTAAACTAGTGAACGAAAAGGTAAATATGATAGGAGAAGGTGAATGGGGAAAATTGTGCAGTAAAGTTAAAATTGTTGAGGAAGAATACCGAAAAAATTACCATGTGATCGACCTGATGACGGAAGCTCAAGCGAAGATGAAAGTGATGATGAAGTAGCATCCAGTAACACCAACACACCATCAACATCTGGCTTCCATGTGACCCAAGACGTCATAATGGACGGCGTGTCACCCTTAGCTTAAGTTTTTTTGTTACAAACTACTTTATATTTTACGATAGAAATAAAAAACAATGCTCAAGTAAACATTATCTATTTTTAATTCCCACCTCTTCCAAAGTTCTAAGTAGCTAGTAAAACACCTATTATGATTCTACAATAAAACAATTAATTACTATAATATTATAAAACAATAGCCCAATACCATGTAGTACTTTAGAACGCGACTGTACCCACACTCACTCCGCTGTCGACCTGTATCTAGCTCGGTATGAAACAATGCTGCGGTCATAAGAAAAAAAGGCGCATCTAACAATTTTCGAATAAATTACCATTCGACTCATGATAAGAAGACGCATCTACTAAATTTTTTTAATATTCACTAATATCAATATTTTAGAAATTATCGTCAGAATTTTAGACGTAGCTGTTGATCACAGATGACATTTTATTAGTAGAAAAGACTTATACAAATTCAACATAAAAGAAAAGACTTATTTAACCAGTTGCTACGTCATCTTTAACAATATTTGCATCGATTACTTAAATTTAAATTATTCTTGTCTTATTATTTTATATCTTATTATTAAGAGGTCATATCTTATTATTAAGAGCTGGTGTTTCACATGTGGTCCCATATAAATTTGATCGAGGTCAGACCAATAGTTTTTGAGTTATCCTTAATTATTTATATTAAAGTCGGTTGTACAAATGTTTTAATTTTTAATTATTATCGTAGTAAGTCTTGTATGATATCCCCTTTAAAATCATTACTCAAGAGTTGCGGGTTGTTATTTTTTGTGTCTCACTACCAATGCTTTTCTAATATTTACTAAGAAAAAAGTAGTAAATTACTATTAGGGTCCTTTCAACTTCAAATGACCTTTCCAAAATATGTAAAAATGTTAAATGAATGGTAGTTTTGTTTTATTTATTAGGTTGGGAAGACCCAAATAGTTATATGCGTCTTTTCTTCGATGTTTTTGTGTTGCCAGGTGTACTTTTTTAATCTAAGATGAAAAGGAAAATTCGTTTTATTTAAATAAATAAACAAATTAAAAAAAAAAATAAGTTCGTCCTTAAAATCTTCATGTCTCTACGTATATATTTCAATATAGATACCTTTTAATATACTTTAGACACGGGGTCTGAAAGAAAAATTCATCAATTTATTTTTTATTTCCATTTTACGTTTTTGTTAGTTACTTCCTTTTTTATTATGACGGCAGAATGCCTAACCCTGTCGCCTCACGCTTGTGACGCAGTAGGTTTCAACCTTGACGGGGTTCGTTCGTTTTAGTTTTTGAGACAGTTCCGTGTTGATTTTGTACACGCGTGCGCGAGCGACAGTTCAATCGTTTTGTTTAATAAATTTACTTGTGATTACGTGTTGATATTAAAGTTTTTGTTACGTTTTTGGATTCTTTTTTGTTTTAATAATGCCTAACGCGTACGTTTATAGTGGTCAACATGTTAGGTATCCGAACCTAGGTACACGAAGTATCGCTAAATAAATTGTTAAGACGTCGGGATGGTACAAGTGTGTCATACTGTGCAGTGCACAAAGTGTTGAAGCGTAACCAATGCGCCCATACAAATTGCACAAACTGCAAGCTTTAGTTCCCGGCGATCACGACCGCCGACGAGTTTTCTGCCGTTGGTTATTATACCAGCAACAACGTGTGCCTGGTTCCATTGAGCACATTATCTGGACGGATGAGTCGACATTTACCAGAAACGGCCTGTGGAACCGAAGAAATACACACGTGTATTCAGAGGTTAACCCGCACGCTGTTCGACAAACCGGGCACCAAACCCGATGGTCGGTTAACGTATGGGCAGGTTTATTTAAGGATCGCATACTGGGACCAGTGTTTCTGCCAGAGCGACTGAACGGACAGCGATACCTAAATGTATGTGAAAGAAAGGGTTGTTAATCGTGAATGTGATAGTGCTGAAGAAATGCGCCAAAGGATCGTGGATGCTTTCGAGAAACTACGTACGGACTGTGTCGAAGACCACACGATGATGCCCCGCCTGCACCCAAATCTGCCTTGAAATGAATGGAGCACAATTTGAGCCGCATCTCATAAGACCACGGAGGATTTAGAGCAGTAAGCTGTTTCATAACTATTTTTTTTTAAATAACTTAGTACTAGACTAATCTGAATAGGTACATAACTGAATACATGAGAATAATAAACATACCTACACGATGAATAAAAACGCATGACTCCAACCTTGGTTACATTTCATTTAAGTATTTCTTCATTAGCGGGGAATCGAACCAGTTATTTGGGTTATTTAACCTGTAAATTCGGATTAAAGTGGCTACGTGGAGATAAGCACAGTGGCAAAATAGTAGGTTAAGTAGATAAGTTAGGTATTTAGACACGTGTTGTAAATTATTATATTGTGGGATGGCCCGCTAGTTGCGGGCCGCGCGAATTTGTGTTCGCGCGTACATTGACCTTTATCTAGCTCAGGTCAGGTGATATCAATTCAGTCATTCCACTGCTGGTTTTATGTTTCAGTATTTTCATGATATTTTTTATGAAATTATCGTTTCATTTAGCTGTACTAACATGATGGCGCGTGAATAAAGCTAATAAAACCTTGTAAAAAGATGATTTTTTTTTTCATCAGGATCGAATTTATTTGTGACCCATGATCAAAGGTATACTTGGTGTTGTCGCCTGTCTTAGTTTTCGGGAGCGTTCCAAAAACACCCTGTATACATTAGTAAAAACTATAAGGCTGGCTTTTCACTATGGGATATAATATAGATTATATCCCGAAATATAAATTATATCCCGCGATTGGCCTTCACACTGTGAGATATATCTTTTAACCAGTGTGCGTTCGTCATTGGTTATTGGATTACCCCCCTTGCGTTCTGTGGGGGCGCGTAACGGTGTGCGAGGTACAGCGGGCGCAATATAATATGAAAATATCTCTCGGTCGATCGAAAAAATATTTATAGCTTGAGATGTAATATATATTATAGCTCAGTGTAAACGGTTCCATATGAAATGTATGGTGAGCGATATTAATTTATATCTCGAGGTGTAATATACAGGTTTTTAATTTACTGAAGACCTTTTGGGAATATATTATTTACATCATAACAACAACATCTGTAAGAAAAGAAATTATATTTCTTCAATTTTTATTTTCATACAAAATTAAAAATATTTTAATAGAACCTTCTAAACGGAAATAGTCCTAAATATCAAAATAAAGCGCGTGGCGGGGTAGGGGTGGAGGGGTGTAGGAGGCGGCGCGTGCTAATTTGAACTTGACCTAATTATCTGTGTCGTCAGTCGGTCAGTCGCCTTTGGTGCGCCCGCGACATTTCTCCTTCCGTTGTGAGATTAATATTGCGAACGTTATGCGTTGTTACAATGGCATACCGATACTCAAATATTGAGTATACCGAAATGGTGCGAATTTTAGCAATTTGCAATGATAACGTTAGTGAAGCCTGCCGTGAATATTCAAGGCGATTTCCCAACTCACGTGCACCAACCTACGCTACGATGCTAGGTACTACACAGCGATTGCGAGATTACGGGCAATTCCAGCCTGTATCAATCGATCGTGGTCGTCCACCTCGGCTCACAGTACGTGAGCAGGAAGACATACTGCAGTTTTTTGGACAAAATCCAGCAGCGAGCACTTATGAGGCAGCCCGACAGTTCAATGTGTCACAGTACTACGCCTGGAGTGTCATACACAATGAATGGAAGTACCCTTTCCACTTGCATCGTGTTCATGAACTCAGCGAAGCTGACAAACCAGCGCGAGTTACATTTTGTAACTGGTTACTAGCTGTTGAACGAGCCAACATTTTATGGACTGATGAAGCAACATTTGGCAGAATAGGACTATTTAATTCGCACAATGAACACTTGTGGTGCTATGAAAATCCACATGAACCTAGACCGCATAGCTTTCAACACCGGTTTAGTGTCAATGTGTGGGCAGGCGTTATTAATACGTTACTGGGCCCGGTCTTCACAGAAAGATTATACGGTGAAAGCTATCATAGTTTTCTCACCGACACGCTGCCAGAGTTGTTAGAGGGCATACCACTTGCATCTCTACGCAATATGTATTACCAACTTGACGGGGCGCCGGCACACTATGCTCGCCAAGTTAAGGATTATTTAAACAGAGAATACCCTGGTCGCTGGTTCGGTCGTGACGGGCCTTGTGCATGGCCTCCCAGATCGCCAGATATCACACCAATGGATTTTTTTTTTATAGGATAGGGTGACAAACGAGCACACAGTCCACCTGATGGTAAGTGGTTACTGTGACCGATAGACATCTACATCTATCCTCAATAAAGACTCAAGATGCAGATGCGTTGTCACCCGTGAGGACCAAGATGGAATGCCTCTTTGCCAGTAAAAAGGGTCTCCGGTTCTCTACACTCACCATACGAAACACAGCAGCATTAAGCTGCTATTTTACACTGGTTTTCAGTGAGAGCGTGGTCCTTCCACGGTCGAGCCGACCCATTCGTGTTACAACAATACTACTAATATAGCTGCAGCATGGCTCTACCACGTATTATTTGTGGGGGCATGTAAAGACATAAGTGTATACTGGTCGTGCATTCGAAACCCGCGACATGTTGAAAGAAAATATAATTTGGGCATTTGATCAAATCAAAATGAATCATCAAGTATTATCTCGTGTCGGTGAACAGTTAAGTTTTAGGTGTCAATTATGCATAGAATGTGGAGGTGATTATTTGGAACGCTATGTGCGTGATACTCACCGCCATCCGCGGACAAGTACCTAGGTAAGTCTAATTTTTAAATTTGTATTTTAATATTTTTATTGAACCATTATACTTTAATATCTTTATTCAATTACTGTTAATTTGTATTTATCATTATAAATATTTTATTGTAATATTTGTAATTATTTTAACCTGCATCCATTTTTTAAATACAACTTACATTAAATAAAAAAATACTTAATAATACTCATTTAATTTGCACGTGCTGCAAACATCGATCACCAAATCGATGCCTGCAAACCGAAAAGGGCAGGCGGCGCCTTTGATGACGGTGACACCTGTGTCGACTTTATAATATATCGTTGGCTTGGCCTTGGGCCGCCGCATGTGCGACGTTGAGGCGTTGCCTCTTGGATGCAGGCAGAGTTACTAGCAAACAGTATTCGTAAAAAAACTACCTAAATGTCTATTAATTCTTAAAGAAATTAATAAAAGAATCAAATAGTTCATCAAATGGTTTTATGCAAAATAAAGAAGTATATGTAAAGTCATTTAAAGTGGCGCCCTGATGCAATAGGCACAGTGATGAATGGTTTAGTAGGCACTCGCAACTCAATCAGCTGCGCGGGCGTCAACCGGCCCGGTCATTCTTACTTATTATAAATTTTAATATTTGTGGTTTTTTTTGAATGTCATTTGCTCATTTGATTATGTTTAATGATTTCAACACAATGTGTGATACTGATATCAAGTGTAAAATAAATAAGGCATTTTTTTTGAGGTACTACAAAATACAGACTTAAAAGGAGTCAGACATGACAACAAAACCTTAAAAGTAGTTTTTTCGTAAATGTATTATATTCTGTGAAGAGTGATCTCGCTAAAATTGTTTGTAATGATGTAACCAATATATTCCCAAAAGGTCTTTGGTAAATTAAAAATGACCCTGTATATTATATTATATATATCCCATAGTGAAAAGCGGGCTTAATAAAGAAAGCCTTTATTTAAAAAAAAAAATTGTTATAATTGTTATATACAGTCTTACTCCCTGTGGTATTATGCCAAAAACGCATGAATTTGGAGTACATATATTAAAAAAAAAACTGGCAGACGTATTTTAAATAAAGTTGGGCGTTATAACATACAACAGTTAATATATTTCATTATATATTTATAATCTTACAACACATTAGAATAATGAACCATTGACTGTTATAATATATTCATTGTCGTTAGAAAGCGCCATCTAACAAAAGTAACAGTAACAATTATCATTTGTGATTTGCGTGTGCGCTAGCTATGAAAATATAATATATTATAGTTTACGGTCTAACCGTCGGATGAGACGCGGCGCCTCTATCGGAGCATACTACATTCATTGTACCACAAGGATTGCGTATGGTTTACACAAATTTATAATCTAAAACAATATTATAAGAATTTATTTTACTAACACTAAAGTATAACGATAAACAAATATATTTGCTTGTATTTCGTTCATTGCTAGCTGTTGTGCCTGTTGTTTAATTTTTTGGCTGTTATAATATATTATTGTTCAGTTAGCTGTCTAGCTGAGATGACAATGACACTGTTATCTGTTATAGACATAATGTTTTGATAGTACTCGTAGGTCCTCCATATTACGTGACGAAGCTATTGTTTTGTTTGTTTTTCGTTAAGTTTTATACCTAAAGTAATTTTAAATATTTAGTGTAAGGTATAATTTAGTGTTTTGCATCGATCACTAATAAAAAACTAGATGCACAATCCCATACAAAAGTTCTCTAAAACTGTCGCCAAATGTTTTGACGTAATTCTAGTTGATATAAAAATACATTAATGTAAATTCAACCTTAAGTGAAATGCCTAAAGTTGTATTGACAAAGCAACGTACAAAAAGCAATAAAATTTTACGGCCGAGACTCGTCGCTTGGACAAGGAGAGTGGAGTCGAACTGTACAATATTTTTTGTTACTATAATTTTAATTTTACAATTTTTTTAAACTTGTTTTAAGTAATGGGCCTACTTAATAAAGCATATTCTATTTTATTCTATGGTGTGTAATAGTTATATTATTACCTGAATGTAAATATGCTTTTGGATAGGGCACCACATTCATTTAGTAATGAAAGTAATTGAAACAGTCATAATTATTTATTTATTCTTTATTTTGTGTGAAAAATTTAAAGATATTGCTTGATAAGCAAGTTAAATCTAAATATAATAGTTACTAAATATAAAATAATACAGAAAGTTCTTGCAAAATCTAAGAATATTACTGTACAAATTTTGACGTAATGTTCATATTTACAGATATTTAAAAAAAAAACGGATAAGACTGAATAATCATAATGATTTCTTACATTTACGCATTCACTATACATTTAAATGAAACTAGTTTTACGGATTTTATCGCGTATATTAACTTATTTTATATTCCCGACGTTTCAAGTACTATAATATTTAGAGAAACAGTAAAGAACTCTCATTAAACAAAAAAATAAAACAATCATACTTTAATAATAAAAAATAAAAAAAACAATAGCGTTTCTACAAATGGAACAGAATCAACGCATATACCTCGAACAATGACGACTTATTTTATTAGGACTTAATTTAAAAAATACTTTTACCTTAATTTCTTGACATAATATCAGTATTTACAATACAGTTATAACAATTAAATAATGTTAATATTAATACTTACCGAAAATATGAAATTCCATCCTTTTTTAGCGTCCTGGATGTGTTATTTTTACACTTTTTAAACGATCACTGAGGCATGTTTACCGTCGGAGCATTCAAATGCTACTAGATTAAAAGTGCACCCATATGTTCGAGTGGGTGCACATTCGGTTATGCCATTTTTTGTCACTGATTGTGTATCTAGTTTTTTATTAGTGATCGATGGTGTTTTGTTTGTTTTTCGTTAAGTTTTATACCTAAAGTAATTGTAAATATTTAGTGATAGGATTTTGCGTGTTTTATATAAAAGTGCATAATAATGTCACGCCAGCGTAGCGCAGCCGTTTGGAGCTATTTTATAGTCCAAAGTATGGACGAAAAAAAAGCAGTGTGCAATTATTGCAAAAAAACTTTATCTTTCAAAAGTACAATTACAAATTTAAAGCTTCACCTTAAGCAAAGACTCGTAGGAGTGTATGAACAGTTTTGCCGTTCGGAATCTGAAAGGATGTCATCTGGTAATTTAAATAAGAATATAATTTTGCATGGTGATGAAACTAGCATACATGGTGGCGGTAGGACTCATGGTGACGAAAATCTTCCCTCAGTGCCAACAACCATTTCAGTGCACTCAACAACAACCTCTTTACCTACCCCCTCGACCTCTTCATCTTCGGTGGCGGTAGCAGTAACTAATCAACATGCCAAATCGGTATCAAATGATGGTCCACCGACGAAAACTCAAAGAATGATGTCCTCGTATATACCAAGGAAACTCGGGTCTAATGAGAAATCTCATATAGATAATTGCCTATTGAAAATGATAACTAAAGACTTTCAGCCCTTAGACATTGTAAACGACGAAGGATTCCGGGCATATAGCCAAGCGCTGAATCGGAATTATGAGATTCCCAGTCGTAGAGCCCTATCCAATAGATTATTAGCAGCTGAATATGAAAACAAGCTATGTGAAATAAAAAATAAACTAAAAAATTTCTGTGAAACTATCTGCTTGACCGTAGATTGCTGGACGTCAAGAAGCATGGACGCTTACATAGCTGTTACTGGCCACTTTATCCATACCGAAACATTGGAGTTTATATCAGTGTTAATACAGTGCAGTGCTCTAGGAGGATCTCATACCAGTGCAAATATATCAGAAGAATTAAAGAAGATAACTGAGTCGTGGGACATAAAAGAAAAAGTAAACTTCTTTGTCACTGACAATGCTAGCAATATGGTGAACGCTGCGAACGAACTACAGTGGGATCATTTTGGATGTTACGTTCATAAGTTGAACCTTATAGTCCAAGAAGGTTTAAATTTACCTGAAATAGCATCCACAATAACGAAGGTACAAAAAGTTGTGGCTCATTTTAAACGAAGTTCACAAGCGAAGGAAAAACTGTTGAAATACCAAATAAATGCACAGAATGTTCCTCAAGGAAGTGCCAAAACGGTGAAGATATCGGTACCTACTCGTTGGAACTCCGTTTATTTAATATTACAACGTTTCATCGACCTACAGGAGGCGCTAAGGGCTACGATCCCCAATTTAACTGCCAATCTCCCTATAATACCACTGGAAGAATGGAAATGCATTGAACAACTTTTAGATGTTTTAAAACCCTTTTATGAAGTCACAGTGATGATGAGTGCTGAAAAATATCTTACTGCTAGTAAAGCACTTGTTGTCACACAGGGCTTAATGACCATATACGACGTTCTCTCAGGCAAAGAATTTTATGTACCGGTAAAAAAATTGATCGCTACAATGAAGACGAGTCTGAGTTCCCGCTTTAAGGGTATCGAACACAATCAAGCTATTGGATTATGCACCTATTTGGATCCTCGCTTCAAACAGCATGCATTTAAGGACAAGGATGCTTTAGCCACCATAAAATGTGTTTTAATCGACAAAGCTACAGAACTTGCTGAAGACGATAATGATGTGGGGAAACCAGATGTCCAGAACTTGCAAGTGGAAGAAGGCTCCCTCTCTATTTGGCTCGAATTTGACAAAAAGGTCCAAGCTATAAAAAGGCCTAAATGCGCTAGTACTAAGGCAATGGAAGAAATAGACATGTACACGAAAGAAGGCATAATTACCCGTGCAGATTGCCCTTTAAATTGGTGGCGAGAACGTAAAGCCTTGTACCCAACTCTGTACTTATTGTTCATCAAATCCTGCAATATCGTAGTTACTTCTGTGCCATGTGAGAGAGCTTTTTCGAAAAGTGGAAATTTAATATCGGATAGACGCACAAGGCTTACTTCATCGAAAGTAAGCCAAATAATGTTTTTAAAGAGTAACTAAAAAAATATGTAAATAATTGTAAATTACTAAAATTTTGACCACAGTGTAAATAATGTAAATATTTAAACAAAATGTATTTAACATCAATGGACTTCTAACTACGCCTGAATTAGTTATTTTTTTCTTTAAATGTTTGAAAATATGAGTACATAATTATACAGTTAAACTTATATTCAGACAGTCCTAAGCCTGTAAAAAGTAGGAAGGGAAGTTCATTGAACTTAACATACAAATTTTAAATTATTTTCTTTTAAAACATGGAACACTCAAATGATGCTAATACGACTTAAAAGCATTTTTTAGTCTTCTCTCGGTTCTTCGTAATCTAATTGATATTATAACATCCATCATAATCATATTTATAATAGTTATAACAACATACTACAAAACGCTAACACAGCCGACAACTGAACTGAACTAACCCCGTGTACAATGCATGAAGTTATAGATAAAGATGGAGGACACACTTGGAACAACAGCTTGAGTCAAATACCTACGTATCTTTATCTCACTCTCTGTGGTCTGACTTCTCTTTTTAGTGTGGAACACAATATTGCTATGTTTTTATTTGAATCTCCCGGTAAATTCTTAGAAATAATTTCCACACTAACTAAATCAGAAGTTAAGCTTTGTAAAATAATATACCAACAAATAAATAGTTGATCTACGATTAGTTACATTAAAAATTCCAAAATTGAAGGTCTCGTATGCATTATTGGGTTCACGAATCAGTGAATTACAATCCCATTTCCTAAGGATTCGGTAATATGGCAACATTAGCCCTATATGTCAACATAAATTAGACAAATATGGCGGTTGTTTACTTAGCAGTTCACAGCGTCGTTTGAGATATTTAAAGTTAATTATTGTTATAATTCAAGAAATGGTGCAAACTTGTGTAGTACGTGGTTGCGACAGTAGTTGGTGTCCAGGAGGTGATATAAGATTTCACACGTAAGTGTTTAAATAGTGACTTCTGACATTGAATACTTGTAAACATACCTTCTGTATTTTCACTTAATTTTTTTCTGAAACGTTTGATCAGTGTTTTAAACATATTAATAAGTTATAACTTTGTAAAAATCAAATAGTTTTACATTGAATTTAATTAAGTTTGAACAATTTTATTGTTTTTGTTTAAAAGAAATCGCACTGAAGTAGTGTGACCATATTGATGATGTATCTGAGACTTTCCGTGTGACCTTAACTAATTATATGTACATGTTTCTTATTATGTTACCGGAAATGCATGAAATTTAGTAATTATGTACACTTCCTATATATTCTATATATCATCATCATTCTCTAAACCATTTCCCATTATCTGGGGTCGGCGCAGTAAATCTTTTTGTTCCATTCCTCTCTATCAGCCGTCATTTCCATACTTACTCCTTTCATTCTCATATCACTCTTCACACAATCGATCCATCTTTTATTCGGCCTTCCTCTGCCCGTGTGTCCCTCCACATATATATATATATGTGGAGGGACACACGGTCATTCGTCATTATATATTCTATATAATGACGAATTTATTTAGGTTTTGTTTCTCATTATTCTGATACTTTAATAACGTTTATAATAATTATGTATTTAAAAATGTAGTAGTTTAGATGTATGATATAAAGCAACATTTTGTAAAATATGTTATTATTTGCAAACAATAAGTGCATTACATGAAGAGTCTATTGTGCAAATAGCTGCTCTGGCTGTACCAAGCACTAGTTCTGGCATTTATGAAAGTAGTTCTGCACTTAAGGAAACAGAAGTGAAATGTACTGGCTGTAATATTGAAGACCAAACTAGTAAAAAACAATGTCGAAAAATTCTTGAAAATTAATTTATCTTAACAAATTACCTGTAAGTGTCCTTTTCCTTTATTACTAAATACATACCTTTTAAATACAAATTATTTATTATGACTTTAATATTACATTACATAATGTATTATATAGCTTAAAAAACATACATATTTAAACTCTTTAGTGCCAATCGCAGTGTGGTAACCGTTACTACGACACTAAGCATAAAGCTTCTTGTTTGATGCTTCATTTATGCGTGCTCATGAAGGCGCGGGTTAAACTATAGACATCCGGTACTCGCCTACGAGGTTGGGAGGGGGAGGGGGAGGGGGGGTCAGGGGAAGCCCCCCTACCCTTCCCCGCTTGCGGAAATGTATAGTTTATGAGTAATAATTTCTTTTGTAAAATCATAACCTCACTTTTTTACATAGGAATATTGACACAAAGTTACTTCTGTAACGGCTTCGGCGCTACGGCTTTAAAAAACACTCTAGGGGTAGGGCAGACAAGACTACGTGGAGTCGGGGTGTTCTGAGTCAGTTTTAGTACAAATTCGATCTATCTTATCTAAAGTCAGGTTTCCCTAAACTCTGCTATGATAGTGGTAAATGAAACAATGTAATTTTAATTATTTAATTTATTTTATACACATGCTTTATTGCTCGCATAATTTCTTTGAATGGATCCTTTTTAAACTTTTCTACATTTCGTCTCCACAAATACTCTACTATCACGTCTGTAAAACTTTGAGAATTATTATAATTTTGTTTTCTAAAAAACCTCTTCACTGCTCTCCACTGCGACTCAATTCGTTGTGTATGAGTCCCATCTTCAGCCACAAATGGATTGTCTGGGTCTGAGTGGTTAACTTTTTTATGTGTGTACCAGTGTTCTGCCAAACAATCATATGCCCGCCAACAATCAGTATGAATTGTGGTACCCGCCGCCACATGTCTCTGTATAAGCGGCACCAGTACCTCAGCAGACCTAATATTGTCCGGGCACACCTCTAGTCTGAGATCCTCAGACCCATCTTCTATCATACCGAGCACCCAGTGGCCTTCGATGTGACGTCCTATAACAAATAAAATTAATATTAGACATTTAGTATGACAAAAAAAGGTGTAAACATAATCATACTTATATTTACCTTTATTGTATTTTCGTTTTCCAAATTTGCTCTCATCAATTTGTACAATTTTACCAGGGCCACCAATCTTTCCAGTAAACTGATTCTGTTTCTCGAGGTAGTAAATAACAACTACTTCTCTGCAGTAATTGTACCAATCACATATTGTATTTGGGCTTAAACATTGTTGTCTCTGTCGTTTATATGGGTCTTCATGGATTGTTTGATTATAAGACCATCCTTGTGAATATACATATATGAGGTAATATATGTGGGGCATATCAAGAGTTACATTTTCAAAAAAAGTCCCTTGTCGTCGTGAGATTTTAACTCCACTGCCTCCAGCTTTCCCCTTACAGGATGCTTTAGCACATATGAAAGTACCAAGCGCTTTGCAGCCACTTGAGTATGAAATTTTCATATTAGTTTTATGTTTGCCGCACTTTCGTTCCTTTAGGACCAGCCCTTCATCCTCACTATATCGAACACATTGCTCGTTCGTTCCAAGTTCACGCACAATATCCGACAGATTGCACATGAACATAATCTCAGACACGTATAGTCGACGCTTCACATAGTCGCCGTCGTCAGAGAAGTCTTCGTCGATGTGTGATGGTTCCTCGAGTAAAGCGTCAGATGCCGAAGAAGGCCCCGCTACGGGTTCGTAATCGCTCATTCTCAGGTCCGGTAAGCAAGCCAAAGTCCAAAGTAATGCAATCCAATCAAAACCAGAAACAAAGCCAAGGTCAAACGTAAGGGCAATCAAAGAAGTCCAAAAACAGAGCAGAAGTCGTCGAAAAAACAGGGAAAACACAGCACTAAGCACAAAAAAGAACATTCGCGTGACTACTAGAGAAACGGAATGACAATTTACATTTGACATCATAGATAATATATTATATTTGACATTTACGGTTGCCGACAACATGGCCGTCAACAACCGTTCCGATTCACACTTTTTGCATCTGTTTTTGACATCTAATCTCATAACACTATACAAAATTGTCATATTTGCGTTTCGTTATACGGAATTTTTATTGAAATTTATTTTTGTCATAATTAATTAAAAACGCATTTCCGACATTCAAAAACAGTTTAAAATGTTCATGCTTAACCCTGACAAGCCTCCTAAGTTGAAAACATAACTAAAATCAAGTACCGGATATCTATAGCCAACCCAAGGCGCGCTCCGGTGTATTATGTGTTACCTATTAAGTGATGTAAATTTGTACTGACATTATGATGTAGAAGAGTTATTTGTTTCTTTTTTTTTGTTAGAGTTCTCTAATCTCTGGAACTATACCAGTCTGACTTGAAAATATTTTTTTGCATTTTTAAAACCTATTCTTCAGGAAGTCTATCTAACATCACGCTACGACCCTTATCAATGGAGCAATACGATGTACGATGCTAAAAATACTGATTTCATAAAGTTTTCTTGTTTTCTTAGGTCAGCAGTGAATACGACGATCCCGCGAAGATTGATAGGGGCGTGCAAGTGAAAATAAAGTGTACTAAAGAAGAAATACTTGAGACGAAAACTAAGATTCTTAAGCAAAAAGTGGCGCGCCAAACTAAAAAATTCAGGATAGGTCTTCTTTAATGGACACTATGAAAAAGTATACGGGTCAGTCAGAAATTGAAAATATTATTCAAGGGCGCTTTGCTTCATATCTGTAAGGACTTCAAAAAGCCACAGAGTAATCCACATGGTGTGAAAAATTCAATAAATAATTTTAATATGGAAAGTGTTTTTATTTATTTTTTTAAGCTTTTTAAGAAACTATGTAGTGGTGGTGTGAGAATATCCACTACCCCATATCGTTCCGAGGGTGTTGTAAGAGGTGTCAGAGGGAAAATGAAACAGGAAATGGGCAGCGGCATCTTCCTAATAACAACTCAAAATATTAATATATTATCGTTCCTATTATAGTACATATGTTACTAGAAATCTATGAAATCCGTTATTATATAGAATTCCTAGGAATTGTAGATAATTCTTAAAATGAACTGGATGTGTGGAATATAGTATTATACACATTTCAGCTCAGAGCAGCCTGATTCGGATGGGTTAGGTCAGAAGGCTAAGGCAGGAGCTCCGCTACGCTGCTTTAGTCCTCGTGATATTTTTTTTAATAATTGTCCAGAAATAGATTTAGTCTGTCTGAACAATAAATCAGGTATATTTTGCCCAATTCATTGATAACCCGGGGTTATAATAAATTTTAATTTTATATTTCGTTGGTACCGTTTAGGAATTGTATACAATAACCAGAAAATACATTATCGAAATGGTAGTTATAAAATATTCTCTGATATATTTATTTTCCACCTTTTTCAAATAGGCTCGGCATTATATGGGTTGTGACGGAAATGCGTGGTCATATTTTAATACCGGTTCTGCCTATGGAAATGAAAACCTTTCTTCATAAAACTAGTCAATTCCCAAAAAAAAATGGACAAAAATATATAATCTGTATAGGCTAGGTCTTAGTAGTAAACAGAGATATAGATATTTATAAATAAAACACTTAATGTAACTCAACTACTTATAGCGATATCCTGGGAAAAATAAAATAAAGGTTAGCTACTTAGAAAGGGAGGGTCTGCCCACAGAGAGCGAGATAGTAATACATAGGTTAAGTTTCAAGTAGGTATTCGGAGTGTGGTCTCCATCTTTATCTATAACTTCATTGTACAATGTAATATTTGAAAATGTTATAATATATTATAACAGTTTAAAACAACAGTTAGAAAAATATATTACAGCATCTTAACGAATTAGGAAAATATAACAGTTTCGCCCACCTTTAATTTTAAATAGCACATCACAAAAATATTAATTATTGAAACTGGGCCCATGTAGTTTAGAAATAAAAAATAGTTAAAGATCGTTCGCCTTATAACTTCGATATTTTTCGAGAGTCGAGAGTTGGTTTGAGTTGACACCTGACAGCCTGACACTGACACTTGACATATTTTCATAGCATACTTTAGTTATATAGATTTCTGTCTTGTTTCACTTTTCGCCTTCTGTTGTTTCTATATTGAATAAACAATAAAAAAAGGTAGGTATTTCACTTTTTAGTTTCAATTAAGTGTAACGCGATTATGAAAAATATGCCAATAATGGACTTTGGATACATAGTTTTGTTTTTAGCGTCGAAGTGTTTACGTAATTCATAACCTAATATCTTATTTATGTAAGTTTAAAATTATTATATGTTTTAAGGTTTATAATGTCAATCTCACCATTTTTTCGATCTCCTTTTACGGATATAACTGGTGGTATGATATCCCATCAAATGTTGGGACGATGTCAAAAGGAAGAAGCTCGCTATATGGACTGCTTGGAAGCTTACGGCTTGGACAGAGGCCGAGTCAAATGTGCACATTTATTTGATGATTTTCACGAATGCCAGACTAAGACCAAACAATTTAAAAGATTTATGGTTTGTAATTTCTTTTCTTTACACAATATTTTTATTGTTCAATGCTGAATTATCTGCTGACTGCTTGTTTATCTGTCTGCTAGTCATTTAAGCCTCGGTCATACATAGCGAATACTCGCTGTAATTAGGCACTCGCAGTGAGAATTTGCTATGTGTGACAGGCTATTCGCCGCGATTAGATTCATTCGCTGCTAGTTGAATTTGCTGCAAATTGAATTGAACATGTTCAATTTTACTCTCTGTAAATGAGACTCGCTGCGAGAATTCGCCGTGTGTGACAGGGTACTCGCTGCGAATAGCCATTCCGCCTTAGACTACACGCCTGTGCATAGGTCGTTTCGTTGCTGCATGATATGTGTGTGTTGGTCAATCAAATGAGTTAACCAATAAACAATTATCTAAATGGGGAAATTACAATTTAATCAGTTTCTTGGGTGTGTATAGAAAAAATGGGGAGCTGTTTGACACAAATAACAGTAATTTAAAAAGACACAAAGGCAGACGCCTTCTATGTTTAACTAATTAAGTGAGTTGGGATTTGAAATAGCAAACCAAGAGCAATTGAAAAGAAAATTTAAAAATATAAAAGATACATATTATAGATGATTCTAGTGTAGTACTCACTGTGTGTGACAGGCAGGCAGCAAATTGTTGCTGCAAGTAATATTTGCAGCGAATACACACTCGCAGCAAATATTCGCTGTGTGACCTAAGCTTTAGAATTTTCTTTGAGTATATACTTAGATAGTTGAGGCGTCAGTAGCCAAATGGCAGAGTGCAGACCGCAAACTCGGAAAGGTTGTGGGTTCGTCCACCATTTAACTACTGTTGTGAACCACTTCTAACACAAGCGTTTTAAGCTTACCAGAAGTGATTAAAGGGAATATTAGTTTAATAGCATTACTAGTATTAAAAAAAAGATAGTAGAAAAAGGAAGATGGATTGCATGGGACAAACTTTGAGGTCCACATTTAGCTGTGTGTACGAGGGCGGCACTGAAAATTTCGGGAATCAAGGAAGTGACACAACATTACTATTTAAAAATGTATTTATTGCTTTTCGAAGTATTCTCCGCGAAATTTGACACATTTTTCCTTACGATGGAACCAATCATTGAAGCAACCATTCCATTCGGAAGTTGGGGTCTCCAAAATGGCCGTTTTGTAGGCGTCCACAGCTTCTTCAGGTGATGAAAATCTCTGTCCACGCAATTTATTATTTATTTTAGGGAAAGTATAGAAATCATTAGGGCTTAGGTCGGAGCTGTACGGCGGATGGTCTAATAATTCTATGTTTTCTTGCTCTAAAAACTCTTTTGTTCTGTGTGCGGTGTGAGAACTCGCATTGTCGTGATGGAGGATGATACGGCGGTTGCAGTTCTCTTTACGGAGTTCAGAAACAACCTATGGCAAACAAATGCTAGCATACCATTCTGCATTAACCGTTCTTTGTCTCTCAAGAGCAATAGTCGTAACATGGCCGGTTTTGGAGACAAACGTGGCCACCATTTTTTTTGCAAAACTCCGTGAACGAACAATTTTTGTTGGCTTTAACTCATTTTCGAACACCCAAACTCGTGACTGGTTTTTTGTTTCGGGTTCGTACGCGTATATCCAGGATTCGTCACCTGATACGATGTTGTATACAGCATTTGAGGATCCTGCGTGAAATCTTTCGAGAGTTCTGACGCACTAAGTAACGCGAGCCGCTTTTTGCTCTTCACAGTGCGAATGCGGTATCCATCGGGAAAACAACTTTTTTACACCTAATTGTTCATGCAAGATTATTTGTATTTGACTCATGCCAATGTCTAAAGTTGCCTGAATTTCGCGGTATGTCTCATGTCGATCTTCCTCAATCAGCTTACGCACAGCATCAACGTTTTCTTGGGTGACTGCAGTTTTTGGACGACCTTGACGGGGATCATCACTGAGCTTGACACGTCCACGTTAAAATTCAGCAAACCAGCGATAAATTGTGGTTATGGATGGGGCTTCATCACCAAATACAGAGATCATCCGGTCAACACACTGTTTTTGTGTTAAACCACTTTGAAAGTCATAATAAATCATCACTATTGAATTTTCTCGAGTCAATTCCATTTTCTCAACGACTAAACAAGTTTGACAAAACCTTGTGACAAGACCGAGAATCTTTTTTTAAATACATAAATGGTATTCAATTTTAAAAAAACCAAGGACTTTTCAATTAAAAAGATTTTAATATGACAGGAACAGTGGAAATATTCCATTCCCGATACTTTTAGTGCAGCGTATGTATGGATGTGTGTACAAAGGAATGAGCAAAACCTACAATTGATTTGTGTAAACTCCTGTGAACCCCATAATTTTTAAGAAAAAATAAATTGGATACACATTTTAAAGCATTTTAAGATACTTAGTAACAGAAAAAATTATGACCTCATTTGTAGGTTCTAATATAATCTAATAAAATTATTTTTCTGGTGCTTCTCCAGTTTCTGCCGCAACACTCTCCTCTTGCTCAGCTTGCATGTTTGGTCACCAGTAACCTCTTAATGTAGCTCTACCTGCTCTAAATTACCCTGTTTACAATACTCGAAAAGGTTATATAATATAGCTATGTAGCAATACAAATATCAATTAAACACAATATTAAATTATCAATATTTAGATTAAATTATAATGTACATTACAAGTCCACTGCTGAACATAGGTCAATTACAGCCCTTTACAAGTCCACTGCTGAACATAGGTCTCCCACAAGGAATGCCACAAAAAACGGTCCTGAGCCACCTGCATTACTATTCCACAAATTATAAATAAAAAATCATTTTTATTACATTTTATTTGAATTTTTATGATTATTTCTCATTAATAAAAAAAAATTATTGCTTGTATGGAATATTGTAATATATCTTTGATAAAACTCACATTTATTGATTAATCATTCAAAAATCACATTATTTTTGTTTATTAAATATTTGTAGAGACTAAAAATTAATAGTATTTATGTTTTATAAATAATGTAACATAATAACATAAAACATTTATAGATTATTGATATTTTGTAATAATTTAAGAATACTAATAGTAGTAAAAAATTGAAAAATGAATATCTCGGAAATAACACACTTGTGCTATGTAACTACTATGACTATCTATAGTAGCAATAATAATGTCTATAGCACATAGTAGTTTGTGCATCAAATTAATTGTAAGTTTTGCACAGTTGAACCGATGACAACACTGTATGTTTCTTTTAATAAAATGAGTGTGACAAACGAGCACACTGTCTTCCTGACATTAAGTGGACATATTATGTCCCATAGGTGCATCTGCTAACACTAACATGAAATGCCTCATTTCTAGTAAATAGTATCTACTGTTATCTACACTCACTATTTGAAACAGCAGTGTTATGCTGCTATTTTCTTCTTATTTAAAAAAAAATGGCTTAATTGTTTAACAGATGATTATTTGCCAATGTCAACATTGAGAAATACAAGAGAATATAACAAAACAAAAATGACAGTTGGAAAATTAAAAATTTTGCTTAACCAACTTCAATATAAATTATTAAGGATATCTCTAAAACTACTGGTCAGACCTTGATCAAATTTATATGGAACCAGATGAGAAACACCAGCTTTCAAATAAAAAAATAATCATCAAAATCAGTCCACCTAGAAAAAAGTTAGGAGGTAACACACAAAAAAATACAGTTCACTTGAGTACCTCCTCCTTTTTGAAGTCGGTTAAAAAGGATGACTTGAAGTATATTTTGACTACTAGTATTAGAGACGATTTTGAGCATAACCAAGAAGTTGAGATTCTTAAAAAAAATAAACAATACAAGATTAGTTTTCAATTATTTATAATAAATCTTAACACAACTATATTGTGAATACCTATGTTAGTTATAATTTTATGTTATGAATATTCATAGTTTTATATTATTAATTGTTAGAAATTTTGCAAGCACATTAGCATAAGGGGTATTTATTAAGGCTAGTATAATTTAAATTAAAAAACTATGTACAGCCAACTTCAATATAAATTATTAAGGATAATTCAAAAACAATTGGTCAGAATGATGAATTTTATAATATTATATTTTGATGAAATTTATATGGGACCACATGAGAAACACCAGCTTTCAGTTAAAAAAAGAATCATCAAAATCGGTTCACCTCACAGAAATCTAAATAATTATTTAATTAAAATCTAAATAAATATTAATCTAAATAATTATTTAGATTTCTGTGGTTCACCTAGAAAAAAGTAATGGGGTAACACATAGAAAAGAACATACAGTTCAATTGAGTACCTCTTCCTTTTGAAGTCGGTAGAAAAAGGGAATATTTATTGGGCATTGAATATTACAAGGTATTATAGCATATAAAGGGAATAACAAACTGCATTATTTCATTTTTATTTATTTTTTCAAAAAACGTTCAAAGAATATTAAGTGCTCCAAGGTACCCTTAGACTACACTTGCTCAAAGAACTAACTTTTAAACGAATTTTCGCTAAGAAAACAGGTAAGCAAGCATGGCCAAGGTATAGTCTTATTATACAGAAGTTAGCAGTTTACTGAAGTTTCTAGAAAACCACATATTCACAGGTAGACTAGGCTGAATAGAATAAAAGAATTTTCCTTACAACAGTCTGGAAGATTGCCATTTATTATTCCAATTATCCATAATTTTTAGTTTAGCTGCAACACGCAAGTCCCGAGAAAAATTGAATTTATATGCATCTCAGCCATATAGAAACAGAAACTTTTTTATTCAATATAGATTATAAATAATACTTACTGAAGGTCTTTTGTTTAATTACCAGAATTGCAGAATGAGCACGAAACAAGAACTTTTAAAAATAAAATAACTGTTTACAATCATGTATGTTACACAATTAACAGCACAAAAAATTGATGAAAAATTTGTGTTTAGAGTTAAAGGGATTTAATAATATCCTGCAAACAACTTCTGCTACTTCTTTAAACTGGTATTGCATTGCATTGACATGTGTATCAATATGTAAGAGAAATTAAAACAAATGTTTATTAATTACACCTACACTTACATCTTGAATTTTAAATTGAGTCATAACTTACTAAAATAGTAGGTCACTTACATAGGTACAGTCAATGCTTTGTTTTGTACTGACTGGAGTTTGTGTTTGCTTTTGAATTAGTATTTGATTTGTTGGCACGCACTCTGTTTTTTGTTCTATAATTTAAGGTTTGAAATCTATAATTGGCATTTTTTAAATAGTTTAAGAGCCAGTGAGCGAGAGACTGTTCAAGCTACTGGATAAGGATACGGTATTAACATAAATGGCGAGTACATGCCGACGATATAGTCCTTATGGCAAAATCGCTGGAAGACCTAAACACAATGCTCAATGACCTCAATAGTGCCTCCCAACGGATAGTTCTTAAGATAAACATGGACAAAACATAGATTATGTATAACATCCATGTCACAACTATGGCCGTAGTTTTTGGTAGCACTAAGATCGAAATTGTTGACGAGTATGTTTAGCTGGGACAAATAGTCCGACTAGGTAAGTCCAACTTCGACCGAGAGGTCAATCGACGGATTTAACTCGGCTGGGCAGCGGTCGGGACATTACGACACATTTTCTCGTCAGGTCAAAGCATGAAAACGAGATTGTACAACCAGTGCGTGTTGCCAGTGATGGATTATGGATGAGATGTGGTCCTTCACTGCTGGCCGTATGACGAAGCTTAAGGTCGCCCAGCGAGCTATGGAGAGGGCTATGTTCGGGGTTTCTCTGTGTGATAAACTTATAAATGAGGATATCTGCAGTAGAACCAGACAAATCGATATAGCCCAACGGATTAGTAAGCTGAAGTGGCAATCATATAACAGCCATATAACAGGAAGAACCGTCTCCGATAGGGAGGAAAGGTTCTAGAGTGGCAGCCTCATACCGGTAGTAGGCGAAGTGTGGGGCAGTCCCTCACTAGATGGAATAACGACCTGGTAAGACATGTAGGAAGTGCTTTGTGGAATTCCTTGGGGAGGCATATGTTCAGCAGTGGACTTGCGAACGGCTATAATGGTGATGTTGATAATGACTAATACTAAATTTTTAAAATTTAAAGTTGAAAACATGTATTTTGATTAATGTAATAGAAATTTTAATTTAATCTAAAGACTGGATTAGAGCGAGTGCTATAGTACGCGCTTATGGACGCCACTGAAGTTTATTGTGTGCCTGGGTGATAGAACCGCAAAATATGTCTGCTAAGCAAAATATATGTTTTTTTTTTATAGGATACGGTGACAAACGAGCGCACAGTCCACCTGATGGTAAGTGGTTACTGTGACCCATAGATATCTACATCCACCCTCAATAACGACTTAAGATGTAGATATATTGTGAATATGATCAACAACATATATAAATTGCGGCTTTATTGAAATAACGTAAATTATAAAGAAATAATTGTACTTGTCAACCTATCTGCCATGACGTTGGAACCTCCAAAGGTGTCTGCTAATGTTATTTTTCGGTAACTTTTATTGAATATTTTAAGATGTCAAAGTGACAGACTCATTACTTTCACGGTTTTTTCGGTAATTTTTTTACAATTTTTACACCTGAGCGTCTCTATATCAACCACCGGTCAAACTAAAGAGTTCATTTCGTGTACCTCAGGTATAGGGGATTAACTGAAAAAAACGTGAAGCTTATTGAAATACCGTAAGTCTGCCGCTCACTGGTTCTTAGACCATAAGGGCGACACACTGTCATTAAATCTAATAAATTATTTTTGTTACTTTTAGGCCATGCGCAAGGAAAGGGACAGACAAATTGCTGAAGGAAAACTAAAAGGAGATGAAAAATATGTTAGCCCAAGAGTAGACAGTTATTAAATATGTGTGTAGAGAGATTGTGTAAAAATTACTGCAATATATATAGTTCATTATAAACATAAAAATATTTTGTTTTATTTAAGTTATATAGACCTCTATCTGACTACCCTGCAATGGTAACTTATAGAAATATTGTTTTCTCTTTTTTTTCCTTTTTTTTTAATAGAAGAGGGGGCAAACGAGTATGCGGCTCACCCGATAGTAAGTGACTACCGCCACCCATGAACAACCGCAACACCAGAGGAATTGCAGATGCGTTGCCGGCCTTTTAGAAAGGTGTAAGCTCTTTTCTTGAAGGTTCCTAAGTCGTATCGGTCCGGAAAATTCGCTGGTGGTAATTGATTCCACAAGGAAGTTGTGCGAGGGAGAAAACTTATTCTAAATCGCACATTGGTGGACCGCCAATCATCCAGATGGTATGGATAGTAACGCGAGTTTTGTCGCGATGTGCGATGGTGAATTTGAGCAGCTGGAATTAGTCCGAACAATTCCTCAGAGCACTCCCCGTGATAGATGCGATAAAATACGCAAAGAGATGCAACATCTCTACGCAGTGCCAGTGTATCGAGCCGATCAGAAAGAACTCGCTCGTCGACGATTCGAACCGCTCTGCGCTGGATGCGGTCAAGTGGAAGGAGCTGGCACTGGGGTGCCCCGGCCCAGAGATGAGAACAGTATTCCATGTGGGGCCGAACTTGCGCTTTGTAAAGTTGCAAGCGATGTGCCGGCATGAAATACTGTCTCGCTCTGCTGAGCACGCCAAGCTTTTTAGAGGCCAATTTGGCCTTCCCTTCCAAGTGACCACGAAACTGCACACTATTCGATATGTCGACGCCAAGGATTCCGATACTAGCTGAGGCAGCAAGGGAGTGCCTTGAAACTGAGGAGATACGACAAAGGGGTTCTTTTTAGCGGTAAACGCGCAAACTTGTGTCTTCTGGGGATTGAACTGGACTAGATTTCGTCGGCCCCAATCCGAGACTTTGTTAAGCAAAGACTCGACTTCAGACACAAGTTTGTCCCGGTACTCAGCGACGTTTTCCCGAGAAATATTGGCACGGCCGGTATATAAGGCATCACCAGTGCTGTCGTCTGCATAGCAATGAATGCTACTAGTTAGCAACATATCATTGATATGCAGGAGAAACAGCGTTGGTGATAGCACGCAGCCTTGTGGAACACCAGCGTTGATAGGCTTGAAATCAGAGTATGCACCGTCTACTACGGCCTTGATGCTCCGATCAGCAAGGAAACTGGTGATCCATTTGCACAATTTCTCGGGAAGCCCATAGGAAGGAAGCTTCGAAAGAAGCGCTTTGTGCCAGACCCGATCGAAGGCCTTCGCTATGTCCAAACTAACGGCCAATGCCTCCCCCTTGGACTACTGCCTCTGCCCATCTATGAGTCAGATAGACTAGAAGATCACCAGCTGATCGACCTCGACGAAAACCGTACTGGCGGTCACTAATCAGCTGGTGATCCTCAAGGTACTTCATGAGCTGGCAGTTTAAAATGGATTCCATTATTTTGGAGAACAAGGAGGTGATGGCAATAGGCCTGTAGTTGGACGGGTCTGAGCGGTCGCCTTTTTTAGGGATCGGGTGGACCAAAGCTGTCTTCCATGAATTCAGGACTACGCCTTGGGAGTAGGAATATCGGAAAAGACGCGTTAAAACCGGTGCCAACTCCGGAGCACACGTCTTCAGCACAATGGGAGGGACTCCATCGGGCCCACTCGACTTGCTGACGTCCAGGGAGAAGAGTGCTTTGCGAACCGAGCGCTGTGTAAACCGAACATCCGGCATGGAGCACTCACATCGCGGGATGGTCGGCGGTGTGTTCCCCCCGTCATCTAGAGTCGAGTTGGACGCAAAAAGAGAGCTCAACAGATCGGCTTTCTCCTTTGCGGCATGGGCCAGTGAGTCGTCCTCCCTGTGCAGAGATGGAAGAGATGGCTGACAGAAGTTCCCTTGGACAGCCTTGGCGAGAGACCAGAATGCACGGGTTCCCGAAGGAAGGCGAACTAGCTTCTCGTCAATTCTGCCGATGTGCTCAGACCTTGCCTTGGCAATGACGCTTTTGCAGGACCTGGAGGCGGAATTATACTTCTTTTTAAGTGCGCTGGTGTTTACATCCCGAGACGTTGATGCGTCAGCCCAGGCCCGGTAGCACTCCTGCTTATAGCGTGATACTATTTTACAGGAACGACCAAACCATGGCTGGGATCTGCCTCCGATGGGCACCACAGAGGATGGAATAAAAAGTTCCATACCCTGAAGCACCACATCAGCAACAGAATCGGCAACAACGCTGGGATCATCCGGCGAGAAGCAAACCGGCAAGGGTACGATGCAAAAAAAGACCGCATCCCGTCCCAATCAGCTGACCTATAGTGCCAAACACGGCGGCAAGCTGCAGATCGCAACTGCGATTGGAGCGTGAGTGGCACTGTACTCCGGATCAGACAATGGTCCGAAGAGCCCAGAGGGGAATCGACGGAGACCTGATATCCGTCCGGATGAGAGGTCAGTCGAAGGTCCAACAGGAAAGGTACATGGTCTTCCACATCTGGGATCCGCGTAGGCGAAGTAACCAGTTGTGTTAGACCATATGCCAAAGCAAAGTCATAGACAGATCTACCCGCATGATCGGTTAAACGAGAACCAAGCCATTCAGCGTGGTGGGCGTTAAAATCACCGAGTATCACGATCTCTGCGGATGGGACCTGTTGTAGCACGGAGTCTGCAGCCATTTGGACGTGGTCGATGAGTCGGTCTGTGTCGGCATTACCGCTATGGGATCTATAGAGGCACCCGTAGACGCGGGGATGGTCGTCGCTGTCTACGCGCAGCCGTAGGATGGACAGGTCCGTACCTTCAAGACTGCCGAGGCGTCGAAAACAGATGTCCTCTCTGACGTATACGCAAACTCCAGCCCGGGGCACAAAGGAGTGTTCCAATTTGTACCCCGGGTAGGAGAGATATGAAGTATCAGTCGGAGAGGACACCTGAGTCTCGGTTAAAAAGAGCAAGGCCGGCTTCGCCGTCTCTAGATGGTAATGGACAGCGTTAAGGTTGGAATGAATTCCCCTGATGTTACAAGAATTCACGGATATCGTGACAGGGGTCGCCTTGGTTGTATTGCTCCGCTTGCCCCGAGCAGCATTAGTCGCGAGCGGACTTTTGCCCCCCCCCCCCCCCCCCAAATACGCAGGGCAGCCTGAGCACCCACGCTCAGGAGTGAAGTAGTTTGGTCGTGGATGCTCAGCGAGGGATTCTCCAGGGGTAGAATTCCCTTAGCCAACCAAGAGCATTTTATCATATAGCTGCTACAACAATGTGATTATGTGATGTATTAATCCATCCAAGCTTTTCAAGGAGTCTTAGCAACATTGCGATCCCTATCTCAAGTTAAGGTAGTCCCTGTATCTAGGGATTGCAATACATGCGCTATCGTTTACCAAAACGAGTTTTACTATGAGTAGGTGGTAGGAACCATTTTATGGCTCAAGTCCTTTTAGATACCACCTTCTTACCTATTTTTATCGCCAATTACAGTATTCCAGTCCGAAGAGTTTAATTACAGGCTGTGAAGCATTCCATCTTAGTTTCCAGAGGTAACAACGCATGGTAGCCATCTTTGTTCAAAGTAGGTTGCAGGTGTAGGTACATGCTCTTACCGTCAGGTGGGCTGTAGGTTCATTTATCACTTCAGTATTTATAAAAAAAAAGCTTTACATCTCTGTATAATATTTGCTGACTGCCTATGATACCTGTAGCTATGCCTAATATTCGGCCAGGAATTAGTATTCGGTATTCGGCGTGTGGCTGAATATACTATACATTGCAAGTAATTTTTTACACAATTACAACTTACTACTTCAGTGTCCAGAATGACAACTTTTTTTATATAGGATTCGGCAGGATACGGTGACAAACGAGCACACAGTCCACCTGATGAAACAGAACAGAAACAGAAAGTTTTTTATTCAATATAGATTATAAATAATACTTATTGAAAGTCACTCTTTTGTATAATTACCACTGGTTCGAAAAAAAACCTCAGTCCTGGAAAGAACCAGCAAGAAACCCAGCGGGACTTCTTTTTTTAAATAACAGCTTACAATCATGTATGTTACACAAATTAACAACACAACAAATTAGAAATAGCTTGGTAGCGATCACCTCATTTCCAGGGGTTATTATCATCTATAAATTCTTTAATATTATAATAACCAGGTCAAATTTTGTATAATTTCTGGAATTTTGTTGTAAAAGCGTATACATCGCCCCAAGAATGAATTACTGACTCGATGGAGTCGAGTAACTGGTACTACTAGCTTGTATTTGTTCCTAGTATTTACAAAATGAATATCACTTATTTTTGTAAAACTACTTTTATTTTTGTGTACGTACATTACATTTTCATAAATGTATTGAGAGGCCAAAGTTAATATATTAATTTCCTTAAACTTTTGTCGCAGCGACTCTTTAGGCTTTAAATCATAAATTGCTCTTATGGTCCTCCTCTGTAAAACAAATATAATTTCAGTGTCAGCTGCGTGTCCCGATAGCAAAATACCATACGACACTATTCTATGGAAATAGCTAAAGTAAACTAGTCTAGCTGTTTCAACACTAGTTAGACTTCTAATCTTTTTTACGGCATATGCTGCAGAACTAAGTCTGCTTGCTAGTTTTGATATATGGGGGCTCCATTGAAGCTTCGCGTCTAGTGTGATTCCAAGAAAAATGGTGGTATCTACAAGACTCAGTTTCTCCCCATTTAAAATTACATTAGTATTTAATTGTTTGACATTTGGAGTCATAATTTTCATACATTTCGTTTTAGTACCATTTAAATGCAAATTATTAACATTGAACCAATTTACTAATTTAGATATAGCATTATTTACTTCGTCATATTTTAGCAATTGTCGACTTAATTTGAAAATTAAAGAAGTGTCATCTGCAAATAATACTATATCATGATTATCTCGTACTATGTAAGGAATTGAGCCTTGAGGCACGCCCATTTGTACCATCGACCCGGAAGAACTCATACTGTTAATGACAACTTTTTGCGTTCTCTTACTTAAATATGAAATAATTAATTTAAGAGCATCACTTCTTACACCGTAATGTTGAAGTTTCCTGATTAATGTTTCATGGTGAATAATTTTTTCAAAAATCTTACTAAGTGTTAGTAGTACAGAAATAGGTCTAAAATTGGCGGGGTCTAATGTACTATCAGATTTAAATAAAGGTATTACTTTACTATACTTCATTAAATCAGGAAACACAACAAATTCGATACTAGTATTAAAAATAATAGCTAAATGAGGCGCGATTGTAGGTATCTATTATAGACGCAATAACTTTAACGGAAATCCCCCACAGATCCGCAGTTTTCAAAATATTTTACAATATCTTTTGATGATACTTTACGAAATGTAAAATTCTTTGTACACGTATTTACATTTTGTTTAAGTAATGATTCGGCGACCGCAGGAGAAGAATTCTGTGACTTAGTGGTTAATATCGGAATGTCAGTAAAATATTTCTCAAAAACCATTGCAACGTCCTGACCTGATTCGGTTAATTTGTTATTAACACTTAACTGGTAGTTTGATCTTACCAGTTTCGCTATTAATTATACTCCATGTCATTTTAATTTTATTAGAAGCCGTCTTAATTTTGTTGCTCTGATGGTAAGTGGTTACTGTGACCCATAGACATCTACATCTATCCTCAATAAAGACTCAAGATACAGATGCGTTGTCACTCGTGAGGACTAAGATGGAATGCCTCTTTGCCAGTAAAAAGGGTCTCCGGTTCTCTACACACACCATAAGAAACACAGCAGCGTTAAGCTGCTATTTGTACACTGGTTTTCTGTGAGAGCGTGGTCCTTCCCCGGTCGAGCCGACCCATTCGTGCTACAACTATACTATTAATTCATCATTTCATCATTTCATCATCATTACAGCCTTTCATAAGTCCACTGCTGAACAAAGGCCTCCCCCAAGGAATGCCACAAAGCACGGTCCTGAACCACCTGCATCCATCGACTTCCTGCATGTCTTACCAGGTCGTCACTCCATCTCGTGGGGTGTCGCCCTACACTTCGTTTACCGGTACGAGGCTGCCACTCAAGAACCTTTCTTCCCCATCGGTTGTCGGTTCTTCGAGCTATATGGCCGGCCCACTGCCACTTCAGCTTACTAATCCGTTGGGCTATGTCGATTACTCTGGTTCTACTGCGGACATACTCATTTCTAAGTTTATCACGCAGAGAAATCCCGAACATAGCCCTCTCCATAGCTCGCTGAGCGACCTTGAGCTTCCTCATACGGCCAGCAGTGAAGGACAACGTCTCAGATCCGTAAGTCTACTATTAATTAAATTGATTAAATTTTCACCAATAAATATTTTTAAGTTTTTTTCATTGGCGACAAACAAGTCTCAGATGATAAATGGTCACTGCAGACGCATTCGCAGGCATTTGATACAACATAAAACCATATCATTACCTAAATCTTAAAATCCACCTATAGTGTGAGCGGAGTATCCACTAAATCTTAAAATTCACCTAAACTATGAACAAAGTACCCACGAAATCTTAAAACTCACCTAAACCCGCCGGCGGTTTCCCGCCAAAACTCCATTGTTTCCTATATTTACAACTAGCTTTTAGCTGCGATTTTGTGTAGAGCTTAACCGATTCGTTGCGGCACCAATTTTCGACAACTTTTAGCTGTGGCGGCGAACAAATATTTCCGGTTAAACAAAAACCTCAGGTCTATGGGCAGGTAGTTCAATTGTTCTTATTTTATTTAATATAATCTTGAAAACTATATGCGATATGTGAAATTTTTTTGGAATAAAGTTTTAAATGAATTCATTTTACGTGAAAAAGGTCCACACAGTGTAGTGGCAGTGTAGAAATATCCACTACCCCATATGGTCCCGTGGGTGTTGTAAGGCGACAGAGAGAAACTGAAACAGGTGATGGGGAATAGCATCTGCCTGATAATAACTCAAAGTAATTAGAAACTGCGGTTGCCCACCCGCCTGCCAAGTTTGCAAACTGCAAACAAAAAAAGTGTGTTTAAATCTTTTTTTATATCTGTAGTAACAAATTTTTTCGATTGTTATTTAATGAAAAAAAATGTTATTTTAGATCACTCCTGGTAGAGTTCTCTATCCATGGTTCAGCCATTCCGAAGAATTAGGTCGAACAGGCGAACAGACAGACAATAATTTTAAAAATACTTATTCATGTCTTAATAACATGCATACAACCCACTGAGCTAAAAGGCAGTTATTTTGGTATTCATTCATTCATTACAGCCCTTCAGAAGTTAACTGCTGAACATAGGCCTCCCGCAAGAAATGCCACAAAGCGCAGTCCTGAGTCACCTACATCCATCGACTTCCTGCATCTCTTACCAGGTCATCATTCCATCTAGTGGGGGCCACCCTACACGTAGCCTACCTGTACGAGGCAGCCACTCGAGAACCTTTTTTATGTGTTATAATATATGTGCGCCTAGCGTTGTGCTCATACACGTAGTGGTACTAAATAATTGCTAATAATAAGCTTTAGGTTCCGACCCGACGTGACATCGCTGCCTCAAAAATCGCAATTGGAGATGTATTAGTGTCTTAATGGCAAATAAACTAGCTTCTTCACCATCCCTTGTCCAACCTTATGAGTCAGTGCCATGAGAATGCTTTTCGACACAATACCGCCAGTCGCCCTTTGACGGCTCCTCCTCGGGAGGAAACAACTCCTTGCCATTCTGTATGAATCCACTTGTCTTCTTTCTACCCTTATAATCTTGATAAAATAATTTGAAACTACGCTGATTTGAATACAAAACAGCACCATCTATCATCAAATGGAAAAAGTAGTATATTTTGCCTTCAGTTACTAATAAATGAAATCATATAAATAACTTACATTTATATGATTAAATGATTCGATTTTTAAAATTATTAAAAAATTCTAACGTTTAGTTTTTTAGTATTTGTGTTATTTTATTTTAAAAATGTAATAATTTCAATAGATAATAGTGACGTTTATCAAAAATATGAAAATTGATAAGGTATTTAATATCTAATACTCTTATATATTTAAAGTGACTAAAACTGGTGTGTCTGCAATTGTTGCAAAATTTTCATTATCATTATAGATTTATTAAAGAGATTTTTATGTGGCATTGATCATAGGTATATTATAAAGTAGTCTATCATTTCGTGAAATGGTGTGGTCATTTCATAATATTTAACACTATTTGTTGACCATGTCATGATATCATCATCATCATCATTACAGCCCTTCACAAGTCCACTGCTGAACATAGGTCTCCCTCAAGGAATGCCACAAAGCACGGTCCTGAGCCACCTGCATCCATCGACTTCCTGTATATCTTACCAGGTCGTCACTCCATCTAGTGGGGGGACACCCAACACTTGCGTAGTTTAAAAGAAATAAGTAGGTAAGGGGTTGTTTTGAAAAATCGTAAACTACGTACCTATTCATTTATTTTATCAACACTATATATTTTTACGTGGTAGAGCCATGCTGCAGCTATATTAGTAGTATAATTGAAGCACGAATGGGTCGGCTCGACCGGCGAAGGACCACGCTCTCGCAGAATACCAGCGTAAAATAGCGGCTTGACACTGCTGTGTTTCGTATGGTGAGTGTAGAGAACCGGAGACCCTTTTTACTAAAAAAGAGGCATTCAATCTTAGTCCTCACGGGTGACGACGCATCTGCATTTTGAATCTTTATTGAGGATAAATGTAGATGTCTATGGGCCGCAGCAACCACTTACCATCAGGTGGACTGTGTGCTCGTTTGTCACCCTATCCTATAAAAAAAAATCAACAGTCGTACAAACTTAACACCTTATTTAACTCTCTGAGGGTTTGAGTTTTTCAGAATCCTATCTTAAATAATGCCTACGTAATAAAAAGAAGTTTTCACTTCAGTTAAGAAGTGGTCATAATTTCATACTTCCAAGTTCTGCGGTTTGAGCGGTCAGCCTCGTCTTAAAGCCGGTTAGATATTAAAAAAAATAAAAATGTTAATGTTATTATTTTAATTTAAGAGAATAATATGCACCTATTTTCTAATAAAAACAAAATAATTTTTCTCCATACAAAAAGAACGTTAGGCCCTCTGGGTACTTTCAGTATGTCTCAAGTCAATCGCCCCGTTATATAAAAAGTTAAAAATTTAATGTAACATGCTATTTTTTTACCGCTACCCCTTTTACCGTTACCGTTACAGCCTATTAAATTCCACTGCTGAACATAGGCTATCCTCATAGATTGCGTCATCATAGGAGGGAAATTTGCCATAGTTGCCATGGTACGCTTGCAAGCGGGTTGACAATCGCAGTTTTTTTAGTCGTTGTTAGAAAGACGCTGCTGCCCATCTCCTCATTTGATTCCCTCTGTCGCCCCCCTTACGATACCCACGGGATGATATAGGGTAGTGGACATTCTTACACCACTGCTATAGGGTAATGCCCCTCTTACTATAGGTTGAATTTCCAAATTTTTTTCTTAGTAGATACGTCATAAAAGGCAGCTACTGTCAGACTTCTACGTCTAGTATTTGGGATGTGCGTCTTAATACAATATTTTTCCTACAAACTTTGCACCCCTTTTTGGGTAGATTTTTGATGAAAATTAAAATGTGAAATTTATTATTTTCAAATCCAGTTTATTTTAAAATACACTTTAAATTTTTAATTTGAGCCATAGCATATACTCCAAGCATCTGCACCTTTCTTTTTATTTTTATGATTAACGTCTTTGGGGTTCCAGATAGACGATTCGCTCTGGTGATTTTACAGAAACGATAAACTCTCTTCGTTCTAACAGCCACTCATTTTAAACAAAGAACTAAACATGCGCTCGTCGCGAAATCACAATTTCTACTAAACGCGCACCAACGTGTGAAAGCGTTGCAAGCGTTTGGTGCAAGCGCCCTTTGATCTGTGTCCAAAAACCGACACTAGCCCGGATCGGGGACAAGCGTCCACAAGCTCACGCAAGCCAAGCCAAGCCCTCTTTACACGCTTGTGCTTGTGGATGCTTGCCGAGACTTGGCAAGCGTGTAAGCCCGGTGTTACGGCCTACGGCTGCTCCCTTAAAGGATCCAATCTTCAGGGGCCCATGAGCTGAAGATTTCCCGAACAGACGTAGGTCGGGCCTTAATGTGGCCACGTGGAATCTCTCCAATTACACTAAAATATATGGGGGAGCGTTATACTACGGCCAGTCGACCGGAAGGAATTTGGATGAAACTTACTTACCTATCCAAGGCGACTGGTCCCTCCGGAGTCGGTCAGGTCGCATGTGGTTGTGTAGTGCAAAGAAAGAATGGTGATGTGGTGTGTATCTGGGTGTGACTGATGGTGATTAAACCTGGACCTTAGCCGTCGGCAGCAGCCCGAGCGTCGACACCGCTCCAATTTGAGGGGGCCTTTCGAGGTTATCCACAGTCACTTTCTTGGTTCACCACGATGACAGTCACTTAACTCTATCGTACGATTAACTAGCTTACAGAAGCCACTAACTATCGCGGGGTATAAGGTTACCGCACAAAACACGCCCGGAGTTTCTGGGTCAAAGGTCACTACCGTTTCGCGAAGCAATAGTTAATTCTAGAATATAAGAGGCCGCACTATCTAATATTGCCGAATGCACTTATGTAGGTTTTGAGTCAGACACAATAAGTCCCGGGAAGCTCTCCAGTAGGAATGCGCGTCACAATGATAGACCGTATATTTACTGGCCGCGCCGAATTATTCCGAGTTCCCTAACAGAATGGACCGCGTGCTCACGTCAGCACCGATTAAAGACGACTGACTTTTCGCTCGCGACTCGCGCGCTCGTGCCACGCCCCAGCCGAAGTTCAAACCGGAATCGCGCCGAGCCGAGTGACATCTGGTGTCGACTCCGACATCAACGTTTTGCTCGAACACCCGGCATTACAGGTGGACACTTCAATTTTATTTATAGGTATAAATAATTGCTATATAAATAAAATTTAAGTGTCTGTTTGTAATGTAGAAATAACTGCCATTTATTGTGCTGGGGGCGGGGGGTTATTTGCATGCCATTGATACCTACATGAATAATCATTTTCAACAAAAAAATTGCCTATTTGTCTGTCTGCCCGGGCTAACCTTCGGAATAACTGGACCGATTGTAATGAAACTTTACGAACAGATAGAGAACAATGCGAGGAGTGTTTTAAGGTAGCAGTACACGTTGGCCAAACGCGCTCGCCGAGTGCGTTCGGCCAACGTGTACTGGGCCGTTTTGTGTGTATTTGGCGTTTGCGGCCAACACTCGCCGACAAGCCGTATAGTATCGGTTTTCCGTGCACAAATCAAAGAAATTTAGCGCAAGCCGCAAATAGCGATCACACGTTGGCCGAGTGTTCAGTTCATAGTTACGCTTTACGGCTTAATAAAATTATTTCACGAACATGGCGACATGGCCTAATGAGGAAATATTTAGGTTCATTGATTGTTATGACAATGAATCAGTTATATGGAACCCCAAACATGAGCACCATAAAAATAAGGCCGCGATCACTAACGCCCATCATCATCTAGCTACCAACGCAGAATGAAGCACGCCAACGTGTTAACGGCACCACAAAAATCTGCCGAGCGGGCTCGCCAAGCGCGCTCGACCAACGTGCACTGGAGCCTTAAGGCAATATTTTATCCCAGTAATTTCGAGATTTTTTTTTGAGCATTGGAAAAATGACTTTAATGACTTTCCTAAATCTAAATAACGACGAAATTAAATCTAAATAACAGGCAAAGACGGGCCGGGTCGCTAGTTTATTTTTAAGAGTAGAATATTGTGATATATTTATTTAATTTTCCATTCCTATCTTGTCCTATATATTTTTTTTTATTTTTTTTTTATAGGATTGGGTGACAAACGAGCACACAGTCCACCTGATGGTAAGTGGTTCCTGTGACCCATAGACATCTACATTTATCCTCGTTTGCGAATCAAGAGGCAGAATGCAGATGCGTTGTCATTCGTGAGGGCTAAGATGGAATGCCTCTTTTCCATTAAAAAGTGTCTCTACACTCACCACACGAAACACAGCAACATTAAGCTGCTATTTAACGCTGGTATTCTGTGAGAGCGTGGTCCTTTCCCGGTCGAGCCGACCCATTCGTGCTACAACTACACTACTAATATAGCTGCAGCATGGCTCTACCACGTGTAAAATTTAATTATTATTTTATAATTTAATCAATGAAAGCTACTGTAATATTGCTGATTATAGTCTAGTTAATGGTTAGGGCTACTACTGCATCACTTGGACATATGCATCTCAGGTCACTCATTTACCGTTTCGGTAATGTCAAAGTAATATGAGCACAGGCAAACAGAAGTAGAAAATAAACAAGCACGATTTTAGTTGCATAGCAGCATAATGTTGCCATTCTGTGCGTGCGTGGTTCTTCCCTGGTTGAATCTACCCATTCGTGCTGTAGCCATGTTACTCTGCAGCGTGGCTACCCGTAAGATGGTTTAGGTATTAATCTTAAGGAAACCCAGGCCATTATCATAGGTAGTTCTATATCCTACCTTTGTTTTCCTTATCCTACTTTTGGTTTTCCCTACCTCCTATTATCCTTGACTCTACTAATTTTCTTTGCAGTAGTAATGGCGGTATAAGAATACCCACTACTCATATCAGGTAAAATAAACCACAAGTGAGAGGAAAGAAAACAGTTGCCAAAACGCCTGCCAAGCATGCCAAGATGGGAAGGTCTATGCTGTTATTAGGCAGTGGACTTTGGTGGGATGTAATGAATAAATGAATTGGTTCAAAAACTAGGGCTATATTTTGATTTTTGTATGTCTGAACCTCGCAGGTAGCAGATAAATGTTTTCAGCTCTACGACCCGTATTAATAAACGTTACTCGACGACGAACTGAAGTGCGTAATCATTTGATACCCCCTCATTACAATATCAGCATCTGAAGATCGTTGGTATTTAATAGACACATAAAAATAGTATCTCAATACGCTGTACTTAGGAATACTGTTCTGTGCACAGAACACAATTACTCTCTACCGAGAGGTTCTGTAACTTGAGGGCTTGATCTCGTGAACGATTACGTCACAAACCGAAGTTTAGAATATCATTCATCACGTTTCGTTTTTGCTATATCGTGAGATTTATTGAATACTTTTAATTTTGTTAAAATATTTTCGTATTAATAAACGTTACTCAGCTCAAATACACGCACTTGAGTACACTCTTGAGGTTTATGATCTTATTGATAAACATATCTCAAGATGCGGCTTAGGTTTACGATATCACCTTAGTGACGCACTGATTAATAAAACAAAAATTGCCTCTCAAGTGTGTGTACTTGAGATGCTAAAATCTGAGTGCGGACAGTCCGTGGCTTAAGATCGTGATTGTTCACATGGAGATTGAAAATATTTTAAGAGCAATTGCCATGGGAATTGCGCGTGCGTTGCCGGCCTTTAAAAAAGGAGTAAGCTCGTTTCTTGCAGGTCCCTAAGTCGTATCAGTCCGGAAAAATCGCCGGTGGTAAATGATTCCACGAAGTGCGTAATCGTTCAGTAGTGTACCGCCAAGCATCTAAATGATGTGGATGGTAACGAGAATTTTATCGCAATGTGCGTTGGTGAAATTTAGCGGCTGGAATAAATCCAAACAATTACTCAGAGCACCATTCCCCGTGGTGAATGCGATAGAAAATACAAAAAATACAAATGCAACATCTCTTCGCAGTGCCAGTGAATTGAGCCGATCGGAGAAAATTAGATTTTCGACGATTCGAGCCGCCCTGCACTGGATGCGGTCAAGTGGAAGGAGCTGGCAGTGTGAAGTGTGAAGTTGAACCAGCGCCTTGTAAAGTTGCAAGCGGTGTGCCGGCATGAAATACTGTACGCTTCTTCTAAGTGAACACGAAACTGGACGTCATTCGATATGTCGATTCCGATACTGGCTGAGTCAACGAGGGAAGTGCCCTGAAACTGAGAAGATACGACAAAGGGGTCTTTTTAGCGGTACACACACAAACTTCTGTCTTATGGGGATTGAACTGGACTAGATTTAGATTATGTACTCGGCGACGTTCTCCCGAGAAATATTTGCACGGCTGGTATATAAAGCATCACCAGTGTTGTCGTTCGCGTAGCTATGAATAGTAGTACCGGTTTGCAACATATAATTGATATGCAGAACAACAGAAACAGCGTAAGTGATAACACGCAGTCTTGTGGAAGCTCAGCATTAATAGGCTTGTAATCGGATTATGCACCGTCTGCTACGACCTTGATGCTCCGATCTGTAAGAAAAATGGCGATCCAAGTGCACAATTTCTCGGGAAGAAAAGAAGAAAAAAGAACCGCTTTGTGGCAAGCCCGATCGAAGGCCTTCGCACGCTTAGGAGTACCGGAACGAGAGGCGCAACTCTAGAGCACACGTGTCTTATCTATCCTATTGCAACTAAAATTGTGTGACTGCTTCTTTTTACTACCTTAACATTACCAAAGATAAGCATAGTTGTCAAATAAGTCCTTGGCAGCAGATGTTTAAAGGACGCAGTAGTAGTACTAACCGTGAAATAGACTAAAAGCTCACTTGTTACTGTCATTAATTATATTATTAAATAACTAGCGATCCGCCCCGGCTTTGCACGGTTGATTTCTGGATCTCGACAACAACGCCATCTACCGGGTTCAATTGTGAATCTAAACCATTCTCTAATCGGCTTAATCATACACACGAAATTTCATCAAAATCTGTCCAGCCATTTAGGAGGAGTTCAGTCACACACACACACACACACACGGACAGAAGAATTATATCTCTATACCTATATAAAAAATTAATTGCTGTCCGTTAGTCCCGGAAAATTCGAAAAAGGCTAGATGGATTTTGATGAAGTTTTTGGTTTGTTTAAGTGGGTCCTTTGATGATCTAAACGATTCACAATTGGATCCCGTAGGTGGCACAGTTATTGAGATCCAGAAATCACTCTTGCGAAGTCGGTGTTCATACATATACCCCTTCATCTGGAATCATTCAGTCTATTGATGAAAACTGCATCAAAATCCGTTGCGTAGTTTAAAAGATCTAAGCGTACAGACGGCGGGAAGCGACTTTGTTTTATACTGACATAGAGATAAAAAAATAACAAGGTGGGATTTTAGGAATAAATATAATAAATAGGTATGTTATACAAATAGGCTAGCTCATTATAAAATGTTTATATCCTTTCCTTTATCTTTGACCTTAATTAGGATGGAATACCTGAGTAAGTCGTCGAATGTCAAGACCTGTCGTAGACTGACATTATCTAGGTTATTTATGATGATAGTTTACTCGTTAACAGACCTAGTTGTAAAATGCATTTGCATGTGACAATGTCGTGAAGGTGGTAATTGAAACATATTTATATTTTTGTTGTAATTAAAAATTCTATGGAATGGACAAATTCCTCGACCTGACTAATTATACAAAGAATGACCATCATTCGATGGAAACTTACACCAGCCATTAGGTTCATTGCGCTTAAGAGCTTTTTTGCTTTAAGAATCTACATACCTACATTTGGAAGTTCTACTGGGATTCTAATTTAATCATAATCTATACGTTCAATACCTCTCCAATTTTTTGCGCGCCGAGTCACGGTCGGTTGAAGTTTTTACGCGCAATTTTGGCGCCAAGCTATTATTACGACTTAACTCTTAATATACTGGTAACATTATCAATAACATATTCTAAATCAAAAATTTACCTACGCAGTAATGTCGGACATAGTATAAAAAAAAAAACAGCGCGCCGCCGGACGGCAAGTAGAGCTACGTTGTTTTCGTATACACCGATTGGATATTTATGAGGACTAAGCGTATGTTGAGAACTATACACGGAAATACAAGATGGATAGTAGGTATCACGGCATTTTATAGAAGTGGCAGTGTTGTTTTAAATACTTAGGTACACAGATAAAATAAATTTTACGTCTAAACTATCTTTTCTTCTTTACCGGCCTATATAAGTATAAGTTAACTGATGTATTTATGCAAGGCCTGTAGTTTTGAAAGATTTGCCCATACTCACCACGGCTGCTTCCCATCACCAGTCATACAATTCCTGAAAGAAAAGTGGAATATCTTGTCCCCCTTTTCCTTCAGTTAACGTGTGCCGAAACACAAGCCGCACATTTATCTCTACCCACGCATCTAACTTCTCTCTAGAGTCCGTTACGTGGAGGCCACGGAAAACGAGCACTCGCAAGCGCCAGCCTTCCCGACGCCATTTGCGGATTTCTGCAAAGTAACCTACAACGCTACTTATTTTGCAATAACCGTTAAATAATTAATAAATGGACGCAATACATGCAATATAAATACACATATAAAAATTGTAAACTATGATTGGTCTAATCAATATAATACCATTTTGAGTCTGCCTCACAGAGTATCTACAAGTAAAGTCTATCCATAGATAGACGAAACATGTTAGCAATACTTCTATGTGCTTCTGTATTTCATTTTTTCTTTTGTTTTAATACTTCACAAAAACGTTAAAATCTTCTGATACAAATACTTGAAGTCATCATAAAAATTGAACAAAAAATGTTTGTCACATGAGGCCAACCTGAATGCCATCGGCCTACAACACGCGGTTAATATTTTATTTATCATATGATTAAATTGCGAAATAATTACCTTTGAATAATTCATTCAGTTCATCGACCGACCGTTCTAATGATGAAATACGATCGAAGGCTATATCATGGCATGCTCAAGGTACCTTGTGGCCGCTGCCCTCGAAAAAAAAAATTAAACCTAAAGGTCTTCAAAAAGCTTCCGATGTCAGTGACATCTTTATAGAAGTAAAATTGATTTAACAGAATAAATTCGTAGTAAGTTATAGTAAGTATTTTATGAGGCGGATTTAATAAGCTTGAAAACTTAGAAACAACCATAAAGTTGAAATAAATGCAATAAAACCAAAATTGTGTTTTGAATACCTAATATTATCTGCATGTTGCCGTTAGCCCAAATTCGGTAGAATTTTAAAAACAACTTTAACCTTATCGTCGTTTATTGTTCGGATTGAAATCCTTAAATAAATCTTACAGTTCTTATCATATCAATGTTCGCCAATTAATTATTCATGCTCTGACAATTTTGACTCTCAAATGCGCCTTCTATATCGTGACTGATAAATTTCCAGCACTACAACATGACTTTACATAAACTGTCTGTGAAAAGTAATAAAAAAGAATAGAAAATACTCTCTAAGTTAAATCAATTTAGAAAATTCTGAAAAAAATCGAAGGTGGCTCGGGCAGGTGTGTGTACTGTGTATGCGGTTCTCGTTAGATGTGATTTAGCAGATTGCGGATGTTAGGTGCTAGGTGCCGGCAACATGAAATTGTTAAATACTGTTTTAAGTATTGACTGAGCTTAGGGCAAAGAAAAATAACGTGATAAAATCACTAAGCTGCATAAGACTGTACTGTGATCCCAGATCTACCTGCCGATAAAAAAAAACGTGGCGATAACAGCAACACTTTCTTTATGGGAAGGAACTATATCCAACAGTATACTGTTTAAGGTGAAAGCTGCAGGGTGGCTCACGAAATTCAAATTTTCTTGCGTTTTTTAGAATTTGCAAGTCAGGTCAGGATGTATGTTTGACAAAATATGATTCGCGACCGTAACGGGTCTGTGTTTACAGAATTATTATCATTAAAATCACCAATAAAACCCTCTTAGTTCATATAATCCCTTTAAATAAGTTTTTCTGGAAATAGTCATACAATGGGATTATACGTAGGCTTGGAGGGTTACATTGATGATTACAATGATTATAATTATGTAAATACATACTCGTTACAGCCGCGTATCATATTTTGTTAAACATACAACCTGACACTAACCTACAAATTGCAAAACACGTAAGAAAATTTGAATTTCGCGGGTCACCCTGGCGCTTTCACTGCTAAAGCTGCTGCTAAAGCTATACGAGTATATTATGTCTTCTTTTCTGCACGTTGAATGTAGAAACTTGTAGGTCTAGTACACGCGCTTGAGGTAGGCATTAAAATAATGATAAAAATTATTGTATACGACGGAAATATAATAGAAATAGACGAATTTAAACAATATTATAAATAATACATATTGTAAGTCACTCTTTTGTTTAATTTACCACTGGTTCGGAAAATACCTCTGTCCTGTCCTGGGAAGAAACAGCAAGAAACCCAGCTGGACATATTTTAATAAATTGTTAGCTACTTGATAGCCGATAAAGTTGGGAGCCTTCGGGATAGTCTACGTGCTGCATTTAAAGCGGACACGTAATATTAAAGTACAAATACTTGAGACTTTGACAGCGGTCGCACGGTTGAGGCACATGGTTGAGGAGTGCGGACATTACAATTTCAAAATCTAGTGTTTTTTGTGAGCGACGCGTCATTGGCGCCGAGCGACCGCGCTGCCACCTTCTACGCGGCGACATTTTAGCGGCGTTCAATAAAAAGTGAGAATAAGTATGTTACAGGTAACTTTACTTAAATGTTTTTTTATATAGTCAAATTTAAGTATAATTACATTTTTTTAGCTTAAAACTCTCTTCCTAAAACAGAGTTAATTTTGAGTACCTAAAAATTCCTGTACTTTAGTTACTACTGCTTCAACGACTTCAAATATATGACCTCTCAGATCTCATTATATCTCAGTAATAAGTAAAAACTATAAAGCCAGAATCTCGAACTGCAGTCATCGCCACGGCGCGGCGGTCTTGTGAGTCAAGGCGTAGTCTTTTTTTTATAGAATAAGGGTGACTATCGAGCACACAGGTCCACCTAATGGTAAGTAGTTACTGGCCCATAGACATTTATTCTAGATTAAGAATCAAAATGCAGATGTGTTTTCACCACTGGCGACTAAGATGGAATGCCTCGTTTCTAGTAAAAAGGGTCTCCGGTTCTCTACACTCACCATACGAAACAAAACGGCATTAAGCTGCTATTTCACGTTAGTATTCTGTGAGAGCGTGGTCCCGGTAGAGCCGATCCATTCGTGCTACAACTATAATACAGCTGCAGCATGGCTCTACCATGTTGATAAATCTTGGTGAAATAAAACAATGTTTGCAATTTCCTTCGCCGCTACACGCGAATTTTGTTGCGGAATTATTTTATTTGTTCTGCTAACAAAGTGTCCATAACAGTAGCTTCATCGATCGAGATATTGAATCATTAGTACCCCGTGACTATCACAAAAAAGAGAGCTCATGATTTTTCCGGCGGAAGGACTCGCTTAAAATTTCTTAGGATTTGGGGATGATGGTCTTTTCCAAGTCATAGATTGTAATTTTCTTTGTAGAGTAATAGTATGGCTATGTTCTGTCCATTGTTTTGGTTTTTGTCTATTGTATTGTTTGGTTTCGCCAAAAATGATGTGGGGTCTTGTTGCAATAAAACCAAAAAGCCTCGAGAAATATTCTGTTAGTTTTTTATTTCTGCGCATATCTATTATCTATTATAGTATCATTCTTGTAAAATGCTATGCACACTATTTGACGAAATCTTTGTTTTTTCAGCAATAAACCTTACCGTGACACAATGACCTGGTAAAACAATGTTTTCGACTTTTTTAACCACTTATGAGAACTTTATAATTTTTGATTTCATACCAAAATGCGACAACGTTATGGAATGATAGATTGCCAGCGTGGTTTCTTTGTCCTTACTTTGTTTTAATTGAAGCACATAATATAATGATTCATCATCATCATTATCATCATCATTACAGCCCTTCATAAGTCCACTGAAAACATAGGGCTCCTCCAAAGAATGCCACAAAGCATGGTCCTGAGCCACATGCATCGAATATAATGATTATGACTAAATAACATCTCAAATAGCTAGAGCTACAGCAATATATTGCTGTAGCTATAATGACAAAATGGCTTCGAACCTCGGACCCGCACATACCGATACGCATCGTTGGAAGAGTCTCGGTGCGGCGCGTAGTTTCCCGTGGTTTCGTCTGCGATATCAGGCACTGTAGGAAGCCACCCTGACATATCATTAGCTTTATCAGCTAGTGATTAGGTACGTTTTTAATTTTCCATACCCTGTATATACGAGATCCAATTTTCTGGGTTCGAATCCCGGGCCGGGCCAAAATCAGTTATTGCGTTTTTCTGTCAAAAATTTCTCAGTGGCAGCCCAGAGTCAGGAAGTCAGCGGTGTTTCAGTTCCGTGCCTTGAAATGCACTTTAAGCCGTTGGTTATGTGCCTGATCTCTCTCTGGTCGTGTCGGATTACCGGTCCCATCGGACTATGAGAGTGAGTGAATGGAGAGTGCATCTGTGCTAGGGCATACATTTGGCCACTATAATTCCGTCCTGCGCAAATGGCCAGTCTCCATTGAGACGCCGTTACCGCAATTCGGTCTGGAGAACGTTGTAAGTAATAAACGACTGAAGGTCTTGTTTGCATCCAATCCTCCTCAGAGTGCGGAGAGGATCAGTATCCTACAAAAAATATCAGCCGTAGATTGCTGCGAATAAAGTAAAAAAAAAAACAGTTGCAGTCATAAAGATAGCTGACAGAAGTGAAAACTGAATGATATATACGTATACATTTACACAAATCGCCATACTACGCGTCGCTAGTCTGTCGCATTCAGCCGCAGACATGCTTGTGATGTATTGCGCGCAAGCGGTGATGTCGAGGTCACTGGTGACGCGAACCATAAGTTTTACCCCTACCAAAAATCGCTCCACGCGTCTTAAGAAGTTTTCACTTTAAAAATTGTTTGTGAAAACTCTGTGGAAAAAAGTCACAACGTCCTTACTGCCCCAGACACTGTCATAGATATGTCTGTGGTCACTACGGCACTTGTTTTGAACTCAACTAGTAAACAACTCTAGGGAAAAATCTCAAACGGGCCAACTAAGGTAAAAGGTATCGCAAAATTTAGAAAAACTTATCAAAATAATCATTAGAACGCAGTATATTAGAAGCATGTATAGTTTTTTTTTTTATAGAATAAGGGTGACAAACGAGCACACACTCCACCTGATGGTAATTGGTTGCTGTGGCCCATAGACATCTACATATGTCTTCGTTTGCGAATTAAAATGCAGATATGCGTTGTTAGCCGCGAGGACTAAGATATAATGCTTCTTTTCCAGTAAAAAGGGTCTCCGGTTCTCTACACTCACCATACGAAACACAGCAGCATTAAGCTGCTATTTTACGCTGGTATCCTGTGAGAGCGTGGTCCTTCCCCGGTCGAGCCAACCCATTTGTGCTTCAACAATACCATTAATATAGCTTCAGCTTGGCTTTACCACGTCTAAAGTGAACTAGTTTTCAACTTATCTATATATGAGAAGCGAATAGTCCACTTCAGATGTTGAACTATAATTCTGTCTTGGCCGCAGTGACCGAAATTCGGTCTGGAGGACATTATTAATATTAGAAAGAAAAAAACATCTTTACATGAAGCTATATAATACATAATTGTACCACATGAATATATTATATTACATTACCATTAGTGCAGCAACAAATATTCATCCGTCATACATGTTTTTTTTTTTAAGTGGTTGCTGCGGCCCATAGACATCTACATCTATCCTCGTTTGCGAATCAAAATGCAGATGCGTTGCCACCCGTGAGGACTAAGATGGAATGCCCCATTTCCAGTAAAAAGGGCCTCCGGCCACCTGCACTCACCAAGCGAAACGCAGAGGTAAACCTCTACTTCACGATGGTATTCTGTGAGGTCGTGGTACCACCCCGGTTCGAGCCGGCCCATCCGTGCGACAGCAAAAGCTGCCGCGTGGCTCTACCACTGTTTTATCTATTACTAAGTAAAAATTGAGAAAAAAAGTAAAGTAAAGTTGCAGCCTTTTTACGTCCCACTAGTGGGAGAAAAAATACTAGAATAAAATAAGTAATAACAATAACAATAATACTACATACTTTAAAATCTAAAGATTTAATTATTACTACCTTATGTAGTACCAATCTATACAGTACTACTAGCTTATTCAGAAGTTTGAGCGGCGGAGAATACCGTTACAAAATTCATCATTCCAGTGATTAGATTTAATTTTTGTCAGTAAATTTTGTGTTCTTCAAATCTCTAAGCATCCGGCTATGACGCACTCACGCACATCCCACTTATACGTGAAAAATGCCTTCGATGATATCACATTCGAAACAATTAGGTTAAGGTGTTCAATCAGATCAAAGCCGAAGATAAGGGGCACGAAAATCGGCACAAAACAACCAAAAATGGCTTATACCAGATCCCTTTAGTAAGAGCTCAGCATATAGACATTATGTGCATTACATAGGTTCAAAATCCCAATCACTTTATCTAATAAAAATTATTTCTGGTATGAACTACTTATCACCTAGTTTTCTCTAGCGGCAATATTTGCACTAGAACAACTAGTCTTCAGTTTCATGTGGTGTTAAATAATTTATAATTTATTGCATGCCTTAAACGCAATGTGCGTAGGTAGGTATGTTCTACTAGTGCCTAAAAGTCAAGATTCTAATGTTTTTTGTATATTTTACTTAAATAAAAGCGGTAAAAACCAAATTAATTAATTAAAGACAACATAATAATTGTCCTTGATCACCAAACTTCAGGCATGCCGACAATATTACATTTCATTATATTTACTATTTATTTATACTTGGTGTGCGATCTAGAAGCAGGAGAGCTTTGAGCGGGATGAGGACACGGAGAACATAGACATTAAACAACATAATATTATGTGACAATTATAAAGATATCCAGTACAACAAAATTACATGCTATTTACATTATGATTATTTTAAAATCATAATTAGCTTAAGTATATTGCGTAGCATAATAATGTACCAGATCTTACTTCAATGAGTACAAAAGAAACGGAGGTTTTATTATTCAACTAAAAGTGACAAATAAAAAAACTTTTCCAGTTCAGTTCCAGTCAGAGTCCAGAGTTTCAAGTCCAGAGGTAAGATCTCATGATAACTAACAGATGCGTTGCCGGCCTTTTAAAAAGGAGTAGGCTCTTTTCTTGAAGGTCCCTAAGTCGTATCGGTCCGGAAAAGTCGCTGGTGGTAAACTATTCCACAAGGAAGTTGTGCGAGGAAGAAAACATCTTCTAAATCGCACAGTGGTGGACCGCCAATCATCCAGATGGTGTGGATGGTATCAGGAGCTCTGCCGCGATGTGCGTTCGTGAAATTTGGCGGCTGGGATTAATCCGAACAATTTCTCAGAGCACTCCCCGTGGTAAATGCGAAAGAAAATGCAAAGAGATGCAACATCTCTTCGCAGCGCCAATGAGTCGAGCCGATCGGAAAGGACTCGGTCGTCGACGATTCGAGCCGCTCTGCGCTGCATGCGGTCAAGTGGAAGGAGCTGGCACTGGGAAGCCCCAGCCCAGAGATGGGAACAACCCTCCACCTTCCATGGCCCCACCGACCCTCAGGTCATACGGGCCGAATCTCGGGAGATGCGCGCGGTACTTGCACGTGGCTCTTTCCCGCGCACACTTTCTTGACTCCCTACAAATATTTAATCTATTCCTTGTCCCAGTTTAACGTCATTCTCCCCCTTCTGGGGCTGACGACACATTGACGCCTACGTCGTCGGGCGCTCCTACCAGCCTTCCATCCTGCCTTGTCCTGCGATCGTGCCACCTATGCGCAAACTCGCGCAAAAGTCCGTAGTTTACCACATCGCTGACGAGATCCGAGTAGTAAACTGGTCCCTGAACCGGACGAACTAGTCCATCCATCATTTTCACTCTTAGGTCATATTCATTTCACTCATACAGAGGACATTCCCATAGAACATGGTGAACATCCTCCTCCGACATACCACTCACACATACTAATTTCACACAGTTTCATGTCGCTCAGTCTCTTCCGAAAGCATCCATGTCCGGTGGGAATCTGAGAGGTTTGGTAGTCCGGTGAGACCCAGGTATAACTGAGTCTCAACGCCACGTCCGGGAAAAATCGATGTAGCTCACGTCCTTTTGTATCACACGTCCATCTATCCTGCCAGGCGCCTATCACCTCAGTCCAGATATCGCGATTCCGTCTGCTCAACTCCTCTTTGGGCGCGGTCAAACGTGCTATACCCATCCTACCAGCACGGATGACCTCTAGGTCAGCAGGGAGAACGCCAGCCAGCACCGGTAAGGCCGACGTGCTAGTGGATCGGTACGCCTTGGTTAACAATACAAGAGCGGATCGCTGCGATCTCAGTAGTACGCTACGAACTGTGTACATGTTTGCACGCTCGTACCAGCACTCTGCCGCATACGTAAGCGTGGACACAAACACTCCTCTATAAATTAATTTTAAACTCGGATATCGTACACCCCATGATGATGTAGATACGCGAGACATCTTGCCGGATCCCTTGGTCGCTCTTTCAGAGATATCGGATGCATGTTGCACAAACGATAGTCCCGAGTCTAAAACCACGCCTAATACCTTAACGTTAGTCACAGTCTTAATAGATTCCCCACCAAGTTTAATAACGGGGGGGCGCTGAAGTTTCCCTCTAACAGTCATGGTGGTCGACTTTGAGGAGGAAAACTCCAGTCGATTCCTTAGCCCCCACTCCCGTACAAGGTCCAGAGTGACTTTGGCCCTGGATTCGATACCCGCTCCCGTACCCGATTCAATCAAGATTGTAACATCATCGGCATAGGCAGTCATGGCTACTCCCTCGGGCAGAGGGAGGCGGAGCAGGTCGTCCATTAGCACATTTCACAGTGTTGGGCCCAGCACGGAGCCTTGAGGACATCCCATGGTCGACGTCTTCCACTCTACCCGGTCTCCGATGTAGAGGCCCACACGCCTGGAGGTGAAGTAGTCCACCAACATTCTATAAATGTTGGGTGGACATCCACCCCTTTTGGCCTTGACCATCATCATCAGCCACCAGGCATTGTCGAAGGCGCCGGAGATATCTAAGAATATTGCTTGCACGTAGCATGCCTGAGAATACCTTGCCGTGCTGAGCAGTACACGCAGCGCTGTTACTGTAGACCGCCCCGGAGAAAATCCGTGCTGGTACTCGGATACCCCGCGGCTAATCGAGGGAGCACATCTTAAAATTACTCGTTCCAATAATTTTCCCAAAACAGGGAGGAGCGTTATTGGACGGTATGCCTTGACGTCGGTGGGAACAGTATACCATGTGAGGCCGAACCTGCGCCTTGTAAAGTTGCAGGCGTTGAGCCGGCATGAAATACTGTCCCGCTCTGCTGAGCACGCCAAGCTTTTTAGAGGCTAATTTGGCCTTCTCTTCCAAGTGACCATGAAACTGCACGTCACTCGATATGTCAACGCCGAGGATTCCGATACTGGCTGAGGCAACAAGGGTAGTAACTTGAAACTGAGGAGATACGACAAAGGGGTTCTTTTTAGCAGTAAACGCGCAAACTTGTGTCTTCTGAGGATTAAACTGGACTAGATTTAGTCGCCCCCAATCCGAGACTTTGTCCAGCAAAGACTCAACTTCAGACACAAGTTTGTTCCGGTACTCGGTGACGTTTTCCCGAGAAATATTGGCACGACCGGTGTATAGAGCATCATCAGTGCTGTCATCCGCATAGCAATGAATGCTACCGGCTTGCAACATATCATTGATATTGTAACGAACCCCCCCCCCATCTTTTTTCTTTTCTACTATATCCCACTTATACTTGTATTTCTTTAGAATCTATATCTGTAAGATATATAAATACATCTAAATTACGTGACCAGTATAACTTGATCTTTCTAAAGGTTTAAATATAGGCCGTTTAATAAATTTATGGCGTGATCGTCTTAGTTAGGACCCTTTTTTACGTTGTGTTTGTATAGTAACTTAGTTCTTTTAGGTGTATCTTGGAAGAATGAATATTCACGAGAGCAATCGAAAGCTGTTGGTAGAGTCTTATAAGCTAAAGAACCCCGTTCACGAAGACAGAGCTCAAAAGGTTAAGAACAATAAATTGTCCCTATTCCACTTGTATCTGGTTCACAACAGTCAATTCCTTATTAATTAATCCCTTCCCGCTTGGAAAAGGCTCACAATATTTATATCAAATACCAGTTACAAGGGCTTCGCTCTCCCACATTTTAAAAAAAATGTGGAGGAGGTACACGGCCCCACACACGCCGCGCACGGTGAGCGCCAACCATTTTAATGCGCTCCCCCCGAAGGGTACGCAAATTTGGGAACTGGACCGTAGTCCACAGCAAAATAACTGGCGAACCAGTAAAAGAGGACTTGGCCCCTTGATAGTGCGTAAGCACAAACATCGACCGAAGTCGCGCATGTCAATGCGTGTAAACGCCATACAGAATACGATCAAATCCAGCCACAGTGAAATGTACGTCACACGGGTTAGGCAACAATCGGCACACTGACCATAAAAAGCCCTCCGTGAGCGCCACCACCTGCCAGACCGCCGTTTCTGCAGACGTGATGTAAGTGTAAGGCATCACCACCAATTGCATGGTCAGCACGGCCAATTGGCCGCAGAGCGTGTCATGAGTCTACCGCTCACCTCAAGGGAATGGGGTCCCACGTTGCGCGGCTTTCGGCCGCAGCCTTGAGAGCCTCCTCAGATTCTCCCTCCAGCTACCACCCGCATGAGGTCAACACATATGCTCCACCAACCAATACAATGGCAGATATAGCCAATAGGCAGTTATAAGATAATATTAATAATTCGCCATCAGAACGGGTTTGTGTCACTGACGTTGAGTATATGCATTTTTCGATCATGTTTGTCTCACCCACCAACAAGTTGCCTTCAATCTCTCAAAGGTGGGAACTTTATAGAGATATATTATTAAGTTGTTATATAAAACATCATGGAGGGCAGACAGTCTGCAGCCCCGCAATGAAGGGACCCGACTTGGGCAAAGCTACTTAGGTTGTGAGTCAAACCAAGACGCAGAGAGCGCCATTGAGAATAGCGACCCGCCAAACAACCATCGTAGAGACGCAATGCTACAGAATGCAACAAGCATCAATACGACTATCGTCGGGCTTACACCATCCCAAGGTCCCCCATACAGTCCCAGCAGACATCACCACCCGCATACCTCCATCGACCAGAACCACAAGATGCATCGAATCAGGTGCAGCACACCCGCAGATCCATCACAAGACACAATACTGCAAGTAGCAGTAAGCATCAATGCAACTATCATACGGATGGCGCCCCCTCACAACACACCCACATGATCCCTATCGACTTTGGTAACAAAATTTGATAATGTTGTTAACTAAAAATACCACCAACGTATCACAGTAGTACGGTACTAAGACGTCAGTAGCCAATACTCCACGTATCATAGCGCTATTGCACTAAGACATGAAGTTGAGTATGCTTGCTGCACTTAAAAGTACTACCAAACACACTCACCCTAATCCGAAAGATAGCCGACGCATCATAACGCTATGCGCTAAGACGCCGCCCACAACCGGTAGGGGTGTGCGATGTCCACGGGCAAGTCGTATTGCTACAACAAACCCGCTTACCACCGGCACTAAGATGATATGTCTAGGACACATCGGTTAGTGAGTCCAAGTTTACCTCGGTCTCAGAGGCTGCGAAGCAACCTACACGCCACTATAATAATCCTTTTCAAGTCCCATTTCTTTCAATATAATGCTTTTACATATTTGAGACCTTCCACATATTTGCTTTATTTCATAGACCATACTACTGTATGTCTTATTCATATGGGACTTCAAGTCATAACTCTGCTATCATAATGCTTATGCATCATAGAGACCTTCTATATTAATGCTTTGGTTCGTCAGACCTTACTATGTTAAGTCCCTAATATAGGACTAGTCATTGTGCAACCTTAGTACTAGCAGTCGGTCAGCCGACCACCCCATATATATGTACAACCTTGGGTATGTGTCTCCGACAACGCCCCAATATAAGGGAACATTACAAGAACACGTTCATTAACTTAGAAATTTTCCAATTATTACACGAACTCCTTCATCAACTTAAGAAAATTTTAATCCATTTTTTCTATTATATTACAAATGTTATTTATCTTTGTTATTGCAATATAATCGCCTTGTATTTATATGATTTGATATATTTTGAACATTTTAAGCAGGTTTTTAATAAATTTAGAGATTTTTTGAGACATTTTATGCGTTTACTAATATTATAATATGCAATATTCCAAATGGATATTTTTGAACTTTATGCTTATTATTTGCATTTTATTGTTTAAATTATAATTTCTAAGACATTTTTAAATGTCTGTATAATGAATTTAATTATTATTTATTAATAATAATTATGACGCGTCACAATATGCAGAAGAAACAGCGTTGGTGATAGCACGCAGCCTTGTGGAACACCAGCGTTAATAGGCTTGTAGTCAGAGCATGCACCGTCTACAACGACCTTGATGCTCCGATCTGCAAGAAAGCTGGTGATCCAATTGCATAATTTCTCGGGAAGCCCATAGGAAGGGAGCTTCGAAAGAAGCGCTTTGTGCCAAACCCGATCGAACGCCTTCGCAATGTCCCCTTGGACTCTACTGCCTCCGCCCATCTATGAGTTAAGTAGACCAGAAGATCACCAGCTGATTGACCCCGACGAAAACCGTACCGTAGCGGTCACTAATCAGATGGTGATCCTCAAGGTACCGCATGAGGTGGCAGTTTATAACGGATTCCATTATTTTGGAGAACAAGGAGGTGATGGCGATAGGCCTGTAGTTGGACGGGTCTGAGCGGTCGCTTTTTTAGGGATCGGGTGGACAAAAGCTGTCTTCCATGATTTCAGGACTACGCCTAGGGAGTGAGAGTACCGGAAAAGACGTGTTAGAACCGGTGCCAACTCCGGAGCACACGTCCTCAGCACAATTGGGGGGATTCCGTCAGGCCCAATCGACTTGTGGATGTCAAGGGAGAGGAGTGCTCTGCGAACCGAGCGCTGTGAGAACTGCACATCCGGCATGGAGCACTCACACCGCGGAATGGTCGGCGGTGAGTTCCCCCCATTCATCAACAGTCGAGTTGGACGCAAAAAGGGAGCCTAAAAGGTCGGCTTTCTCCTTTGCGTTGTGGGCCAGTGAGTCGTCCTCCCTGTGCAGAGATGGTAGTGATGGCTTACAGAAATTCCCTTGGACAGCCTTGGAAAGAGACCATAATGCACGGGTTCCCGAAGGAAGGTGAACTAGTTTCCCGCCAATTCTGCCTATGTGCTCTGACTTTGCCTTGGCAATAACTCTTTTAAAGGACCTGGACGCGAAGTTATACTTCTTTTTAAGTATGCTGGTGTTTACATCCCGAGTCGCCGAAGCCGCAGCCCAGGCTTGATAACACTCCTGCTTTCTGCGTAATGCAGTCTTACAGGAGCGACCAAACATCATCTGCCTCCGATGGTTACCACAGATGATGGAATAAATAGTTCCATTCCCTGTAGCACCACATCAGTGACAGAGTCAGCAACAACGCTGGGATCATCCGGCGAGAAGCAATTTCGCCCCCATGGGTAGGATGCAAAGAAAGACCGCATTCCGTCCCAATCCGCCGATTTGTAATGCCAAACTCGGCGGCAACCTGCAGAACGCAACCGCGAGGGGAGCCGAAGAGCCGAGAGGGGCATCGACGGAAACCTGATATCCGTCCGGATGAGAGGTCAGCAGAAGGTCCAACAGGGAAGATGTATGATCCTCAACATCTGGAATCCGCGTAGGCGATGTTACCAGTTGTGTCAGACCATATGCCAAGGCAAAGTCATAAACAGACCTCCCCGCATGATCGGTTAAACGTGAACCGAGCCATTCGGCGTGGTGGGCGTTAAAATCGCCAAGGATCACGATCTCTGCGGATGGAACCTGTTGTAGCAAGGAATCTGTAGCCATTTGGAAGTGGTCGATGTGTCGGTCTGTTTCGGCATTACCGCTATAGGACCTATAGAGGCACACGTAGACGCGGGGATGGTCGTCGCTGTCTATGCGTAGCCAAAAGATGAACAGGTCAGAACCTTCAAGACTGCCGAGGCGTCAAGAACAGATGTCCTCTCTGACATACACGCAAACTCCAGCCCGAGGCACAAAGGAGTGCTCCAATTTGTACCCCGGGCAGGAGAGATACGAAGTATCAGTCGGAGAGGACACCTGCGTCTCGGTCAGAAAGAGCAAGGCCGGCTCCGCCGTCTCGAGATGGTAGTGGACGGCGTTTAGGTTCGAGTGAAGTCTCCTGATGTTGCAGAAATTCACGGATAGCGTGGCAGGGGTCGCCTTGGTCTTGTTGCTCAGTTTGCCCCGAGCAGTTATTGTGTTGAGCGGAATTTTGCCCCCCCCCCCCCGCCCCAGAATACGTGGGGCAACCTGAGCACCCACGCTCAGGAGTGGAATAGCATGGTCGTGGATGCTCAGCGAGGGATTCTCCAGGGGTACTGGTACCCTCCTGGGGTAGTGTTTCGTGTAATTCCGCTACCATGTTGATGGGGGGGGGGCGGGAATTGGGCCTCCGGTCACCTGCACTCACCAGACGAAACGCGGAAGCAGAGCTTCCACTTCACGCCGGTATTCTGTGAGGTCGTGGTACTAACCCGGCTTGAGCCGGCCCATACCTGCAACAGCAAAAGCTGCTGCGTAGCTGTACCACCGTTAAAATATATCATAGTTATGACATTATACAATACAATAAAAGTATTGTCGAGAGGCTTGAATTTTGCAAGAACCCCGCAAAGAATCCCGTATGAAGAAATTATCTGTAGTGTTGAGGACTGTCTGTTTGAGAATAATATCGTTAAGGAGGACTTAAAGAACATACGTCAAGACATTTCGTCCTTGTTACGTCGAAGTTCAGCGCCGAAACTACTCGTAAATCTCCCCAAAGACGAGTTTAAAGCATTGTACAACTTACGCAACAGACCAGAGCTCACGATTATCCGCACGGATAAAGGAAATGCTACGGTAATAATGGACACGTCAGAACGTCAGAGTATAATTTCAAAATATAACAACTTTTATCGGACGTAAGTACATACAAAAGGTCAAAATAGACCCTACAACTAATACACTTAAAACAACTACCGACTTAATAAAGAAATACTCCAAAAAATTAAATTTCGACGTGAATTCGACAATACCATCATGTGCCAAACCACCGAGGCTGTATGGGTTACCAAAAATGCACAAACCAAACGCTCCACTACGTCCCATAATGAGCCAGAATGATTCACCAACTTATAAGTTATACACTATATAAGTATAACTGTCTCCACTGATAGGACATACCAGAGCACACACAAAGGATTCATATTTCATACCATTTTCTTAGAGAGTTAAAAGCCCTACATCTCGCTGACAATGAAACTATGGTCAGTTTTGATGTTCAGTCACTTTTCACATGCTTACCTATTGAAGACTGCATCTCGATTGTGGCTCACTATGGGACGTAGTGGAGCGTTTGGTTTGTGCATTTTTGGTAACCCATACAACCTCGGTGGTTTGGCACATGATGGTATTGTCGAATTCAACAATCATTTATCTGTCTGACCATGTGCTTTTTATATCATCTATATGTTAAATATGATATTTAGATACGATTTCATGCGACAACACGTTGGAATCTTGAATTTTAGGCGCTAGTAGAACATACCTACGCGCTTTGCGCTTAAGGCATGCAATAAGCACGCATTCCACCTGATGGTAAGAGGATGTTGTGGTCCATAGATACCTACATATGTATATCCTCATTAAAAATCAAAATGCAGATGCGCATTCGCCCCTGGAAAAAAAGATAAAATACTTACTTCTTGATCTCTGCTGGTCGCATCACGAACTTACGAAATTATGCTGCTATTTAACACTAACACTCTGCTCCAGCTCAGATGGTTCAGCTTCACAGTACTCGAGCAACCCGGGTTTGATCGCCGCCAGGACCAATGAAATTGTTAATTGCAATATTAAGTGCTGATTTACCACGTGCTCGGCGGTGAAGGAAAACATCGTGAGGAAACCTGCATGTCTGAGAAATAAGAAAAAAAATATTTTCGAAGACATGTTAAGTTCGCCAACTTTGGGGCAAATTGGGGCAGCGCGGCGGATATTTCCTTGCCTTAAAACCCTCCCAGAAATAAGAGAACACCTGTGCCCAGCAGTGGGACGTAAATAGGCTGCAACTTAACTTTACTTTACTCTGTGAGAGAATCTTCCCCGGTCGACAAACCGTGAAAACATTGAAACCCAATCATAATAAATAAACGCGGATGAAGTTGCCGGGCACAGCTAGTATAATAAAATAGTAAAAAATTGAAAATTGTGTTGAAGAGAAAAAATTGAAAACCCGACTCAAACCGCTTTATGGGAACGTAGTAGACATGACTGCTATATGGCTGTAAATCGTATGCATACGATTTTTTACAGTTTTCATGCATCTTACATAAGATGAAACAATAATTTCACGGGCAGACACAATTTCAATAAAACCATCTTTATTGTAGGTATATCATATAGTCTCACTTAAAAACAGACAACTTTTATATAAATATAATATTAATAGATGCAGGTAGATCCATGTTTTAAAATTTGCAGCAAATATAAATTGAATAGAGAAAGACTTATTTGAGCTTCCTTGGTGGGCTTGCTTATGTATACTTACTTTAAGGGTGGCCCTGACACCGTAATTATAGTGGCCAAGTCAAGGACATTATTAATAACCCCTAGGAATGAGGTGATCGCTACCAAGCTATTTTTAATTTGTTTTGTGTTGTTAATTGTGTGACACAGAATATGATTGTAAACTGCACCTTCTTTTTTTTTTTCAAAAAAAAATATCCCGATGGGTTTCTCGCTGGTTCTTCCCAGGACAGAGGTATTTTCCGAACCAGTAGTAAATTAAACATAAGAATGACTTTCAAAAAGTACTATTTATAATCTATAGGGAATAAAAAAGTTTTTTATTTCTATTATATTATATGTAATTATAGGAAATAAAATAGATAAAGAAGAAAATAATAAAAGAGATAAAGAAGATAAGAAAAAGAAAGAGTTGTGGTAGCTCTAGGGCTAAGCACTCGCTGTAAATAAATATCACCGTATACACAAGCAACCCGGGTTGGATCCCCGCCGGCACTAACGAAATTGTTAATTGCAATTCCAATTGCTGATATACCACGTGCTCGGCGGTGAAGGAAAACATTGTGCAGAAACCTGCATGTCTGAGCAATAAGTAACAAATAAATATTTCGCAGACATGTGAAGTTCGTCAACACACATTGGGGCAGCGCGGTTGACATTTCCTTGTCCTAAAAACCCTCTCAGTAATGAAAGGAGTCCTGTGCCCAGCAGTGGGACGTATATAAGCTGTAACTTTAATATAATTAAAAGTTTAATTTTATATTAAAAAGATAACATGCATATTAATATAATTGGTAATTGCAGCGATGCACTTGCTGTTTGTGCATTCCATCTGAGTAGTAAGTTGCGAATGCAGCTATCACTTTTTGCGATCTCGTCAGTCTTTCTTACTACGATTCAGTGCTTGATTACAACCCTACCAGATGTAAGTGGCTATGTAGTCCTAGATAATAAATTTACCGTTGCCGTTACAGCCTATTAAAGTCCACTGCTGAACACAGGCCTCCCACATAGATTGCCTCATAGGGGGGATATTTGTCATAGTTGCCACGCTCGGCAAGCGGGTTGGCAACCGCAGATTTTTATTTTTAGTCGTTATTAGGAAGACGCTGCTGCCGATCTCCTAAATTGTTTCCCTCTGTCGTCTCTTATGACACCCAAGGGATAACATGGGGTAGTGGATATTCTTACACCGCCACTACACGTTTTACATCACCACTACACAGTAAATAATAAAATGTATTAAATTTAATTTTATCTATATAGTATATAAAGGCTACCTCTCATTTCTAAGAGGGTTTTATGCTTTTAAGGTTAAGGAAATGTTTGCGCCTTTATGTGTGTTGGGGCCTATACTTGCCTTCAATTTTTTTTTATAATTCTTGAGACATGCAGGTTTCTTCATTTTTATTTCTTTTCCAGCGAGCACGTGGTAAATCAGCACTTTAAATTGCAATACACAATTAAAACGACGCCGGCTGCGGTTTAACCCGGGACACAGATTAAATAACGTTACGTAACTGGATGCCGTGTACCGTATAATGTACGACGAGCGCATAGTTCCTGAGTTACCACGACTCTTCTGAGATCATAAATGAAAGCTGATTAGATCTTACATTGGATACCCGTTGTATTCGGATGGAAAAAGAACCTGCAAATAATTTCACCCGTTTACTCTGTGCATTATGAATGACGGAGCGTAACATTTAGTTCGAATGTGGGGTATGTCGATAACAAAGGAAGTGGAGACTTTCAATTTCATGGATGTTGAACTCAGGCGTGGGATACACCGAAATTTCTAGTTTAAATTCACTAAGCTTCGAGTCATAAATGCAAGAAAGCCATAAGATAAACGACAATAAACCTTAACGAATAGTTTGGACACTCCAAAAATATCCCTGTACTTCATTGATAGCAAACATGCCTCCAGTCTTTTGATTCACCAGTAAAGAATTGGAGCGCTTTAAATCTGCCTTAAAAATCTTTCATGTCTTTGTTAATGTTGGTTTCGAATATTTCTCTCAAAAACTCTCTTTAAATCTCCTGACCTAGTAGGAGATTTCTATTCTAATTTTCAACTAATTTTAATGCAATCTTTAAGGTGTAATGTGCAAGAGTTCTTGTCTCCAAAAGCATAAGTAACTTTCTACGGTAGCGACAGTTCAGCACACGTGTTGAAGATTATAAACATCAATTTTAATATCGCCTTGTAATTAAGTGTTATATAGTTTGTTATTTTATACGTAGTATAGCCATGCTACAGCTATATTATGGTTGTAACCCGAATTGCGTAAGCTCGACTGGGGCAGGAGCACGCTCTCACAAAATACCAGCGTAAAATAGCAGCATAATGCTGTGGTGTGTCGTATGGTGAGTGTAGAGAATCGGAGAACGTTTTTACTAGAAACGAGGCATTCCGTCTTAGTCTTCATGGGTGACAATGACAATGCATCTGCATTTTTGATTCTTAATTGAGGATAAATGTAGATGTCTATAGGCCACAGCATCCACTTACCATCAGGTGGACTGTGCGCCCGCTTGTCATTCTTATTGTATAAAAAAGTCATCAATTCACCGGTACCTGGTAAACTTCATAGATCACATCGTTGACAAATTTCATTTTACGTATTCTCGGACTCGGACATCTGCGCACCGGTAATAAAATCCACATCGGCTTTAATTATTAATGAACTACACCGAAAAGAGCTAATAAAAAAGTGTTGTTTTAAATATTTGCCAAAAACAGTCTAATGGAAATCTTTATTTCTTGCTAAACAAAACTCAACGTAACGTTGTTACGAAAGACTAATGATATAATAAACGGAGAACGCGTATTATCTAATAGTTCCGAAATTAGGAATAGAAATCTTCTAATACTAACGTAATATTCATATTTATTTAATTACATTAGATCGCCGATACAGGGACGCGCCAAAGAAGAAAGTTCCCTAAATAATGTTTCTCGTAAGTTATGTCAAGTACTATTATTTATTCTGTGGTTATGTTTATTTTATATATGTTATTATACGTTAAGGTATCCGTATATATTGCTATGGGCCAATGTTCTTAATTTTTAAGTTCTTGATGCCTGAAATAAAGTTATTGTATTGTATTGTATTAGTAAATGTTGTACATATAATAGAAATTGATGCAACTAAACGTAAGTAATTCAATACTTAATCAGAACTTTCGTTTTCATTAATGTGTTGCTCGTAGTAAATAATATTAAGTTATTACGAGCAAAAAATAAAACGTCAATAAATCAGTTTTATTTACGTATCATTATAATTAATATGCGCCGTCTTGCCATTTAAGTGTAAAGAATGTTGTTAATCTTTAAAATGATAGATTTGACATAGTGTCGTTGGCACAAGGTGACCGCCACTCACAGTTCACACCCAATTCGGCCGAGTTTGAAGGGGATAACGTAGCACGACGACCTCTGCCAAATAAAGATATGGTCACATAAAAAGAAATGTATCAAAATTTTGATCATGGCATCCGAATATCCTATAAAAGGGTGTTGTTTGAAAAATAGAGTATTTTTATATTAATATTATATTTATTCCCACAGTAGTAGATTACGCAAATCTTAATCATTATTATTATCCGATTTTTAAGCTTTGTATTGATTTCCTAACGACAACTTCATACCAGAAGGGGAATAATTCAAAAGGAATCACAGTAGTAGTAAACTCTTAAACAATTTTCATTTACATTTGTGAACGTCTCTATCTTAAGCAAGTATTTTATGTTATAGATTAACATACTCGCAGTTAAAATAGTCTATATTATGCAAGATAGACTTCTGGGTCTGAATTTGCGCTTCTCTTAGTCAATATTATGGCAAATGGCGTTTTTAACTCCAGATTTCATAAAATGTGGAGGATTAGCACGACTCTAATTTATGCACTGTATCTCTGAGGTTAGTAAACAGATTTTGCTTATTTATTCTTTTAAGAAAGAGAAATATACTCGTATATCACCCTTAAATATTTCTACCGAGCTAAAACATATTTTTTTTAAATAGTAAAAGTAGTAAAATTTACTAAGTTACTAACAATGCAAATTTCATAAATAATATATTATAAGTGTTATATTTAATAAATAAATATTATAGTTTAATATTTTAGACAAATTTAACAGAATTCATAGTGATATTACTTGATATGTGCTTTCCTATTTTTAACAAAGTTAAAAGAAGTAATTTTGATTTTTATTAGGACTTTACTTCCTGTAGTTTTACCCGAAAGCTACAACTAGTTTTACTCACGGGAATAAATCGAATACTAGGTGTATTTTAACTTTAACCAATAACAATCGGTTGCACCTGGTTGTAGACGGCTAAACCTTGGTGTAACTGCATATCAGCAAGTTTCTCTTTATTATTTCTGACAAGAATGTTTATTTTAACGTAAATTACAAATTTTGATTGTCGTTTGTGATTTGTATTTTAACGCAACATTGTAAATGTATCCTTATGAACATCTGATGACGACATTAAATCAAAAAAGTTGTAGTAGTTTTACAACCGATTCTATTAGTTTGTATCTAATAAAATGCTCGTACGACACGGGGGATAAACAATATTATTTCAATCTTCAACATTCATAAAGACTAATTTGTTTTATCTACCTTATAGAATCATATCCAAAATTATTTCACTATTATTTAGTGATGTCTTCCTAAACCGATTTCACCAGTTCGAGGGTATCGAATTTGCACTCCACTAACCGCCTGTCCAGCGATATCGTCATTCTTTCAAGTAATGCTTGCCTGCTGGCACATTTTGCATTGACTTATGTGCAGTGCTGTCAATGTGATGAGAAGTGTACTTATGCGCTAACACAAAGACACTTGTTTTTCCTAACCTACACGTGTCCGATATTACAGTACAACTGTCTCGACTTGAAAGCAATAATTTGTGTATTTATTATTATATATATTTGTGTATATATTACAAATTTTCGCTCCAACGAGGATCAACCAGGATCTACAACTCGGTTCCAAAGTACTGCGTTTACTTAAAAGAAGAACGTAATTGTCATTAATGTCTATAAATCCTTTTGACAGGATCCGGTATAAAATTTCGCGTGTCATTGAAAATGAAAATATATATACACTTACTTAAATATATGTACACTTTTCTAGCCCTGTAGTAGAAGCGTAAGAAAATCCATACCCCTAAATAATCTTGTACGTGTCGTCAGAGGCAATTATTAGAAAAGCCAGAAAATCCTAATGACCATTGACCACCGATAGATAGTTATCGTACCATGTCGTAAATTTCAAATACAAAATAACGGAGCTGGGGAACATAGTTAAAGGAGCGAGACATCTGGTACTACGACTGCCAATTCACCTGCCAAGCGCGACGATCACAGCAAATCCAGTAGAGCCATGCTGCAGCTATATTAGTAGTATTGTTGTAGCACGAATGGGTCGGCTCGACCGGGGAAGGACCACGCTCTCACAGAATACCAGCGTAAAATAGCAGCTTAACACTGCTGTGTTTCGTATGCTGAGTGTAGAGAACCGGAGACCCTTTTTACTGGAAACGAGGCATACCATCTTAGTCCTCAGGGGTGAGAACGCATCTGCATTTTGATTCTTTATTGAGGATAGATGTGGATGTCTATAGGCCACAGCAACCGCTTACCATCAGGTGGACTGTGTGCTCGTTTGTCACCCTATCCTATAAAAAAATCCTACCTTAAGTGGGTTTGGCTTATACACAGACACGAACTGTTAAGGGTTAATAAACAAAAAAAAATATATTTTATGAAATACTAGCTGTTCCCCGCGACTTCGCCCGCGTGGAATTTAGTACGATTTCATGGGTTTTTCGCGGAACTCTAAATCTTCTTCTAAAATAAAAATATCCTAAGTTACTCCTTATAATATCAGCTATCTGCCAGTGAAAATCTCGTCAAAATCGGTCCAGCCGTTTCGGAGATTAGCCGGAATCCGCAACAAACAGACAGACAGACAAAAAATTAAAAAATTGATTTTTTGTTATTAGTATCGTATATACTTTCATATATATTTAGTAAACAGCAGTTATTTTAACATTACAAAGGGACACTTCAATTGTATTTATTTGTATAGATAAAAAGCTATGTTGATATTCTATGGTTGATATTGACAATAAGAGTCTTAATAAGAGAGCCCCAAATCTTCACTTCGGTCAGTCACAGGTCACAGGCAGGTTACCAATTATAGCAGTCTAGTCAAAACTGTTTTAATCAAGTTTATAGAGAGGTCAGATTATACTAGTAAACTTGTATTCATTCAAATAATTGCAATCATGAAGAGCTCAAGGTAAAGCCTGATATAGCACGAAATAAAAAGCAGTCTATGTAAGTAATTAAACTATTTTGTTTTAATTGATATGACATACAATAATGATATTATTTTATATTATTTTATTTAGATATTGTATATCATTTACCAAACATCTAAACTATGTTAGTAAGAAGCGTGTATCTTAAACATATTTTTATTTATTTTATTGTTAACTGCGTTTTCGCCTGTGGCATAAAAGTCATCATTGCTTTCTTGCGCAAACATCAGGGAGGCGCTACAATAGCGGGGCAATCGCAACAGTGACCTGAAAGCATTATTGTACTGTACCCGGAGAGCATTATTAGCTTTTTGAAAGTAGTTGACCCACAGGCTGACGCTGTAGAATACCTGACAAAATCCATTCATCCATTACAGCCTATAAAAATTCACTAATGACCATAGGCCTCCCTATACATTGCTTATTCTCACTCAGGGGTTTGCCATAGATGCTACGTTTGGCAGTTGCAGTTTTTATAATTTTCAGTAATTATTAGGAAGATGCTGCTGCGCCATCTCCTGTTCCATTTCACTCTGTCGCCTTTTGCGACATACCGGGATGATATGGGATAGTGGATTCTTTTATACTGCTCCTACACGTTTGCTTTAAATGTGATGTGATGTTAAGATTTTGATGATGTTATGATTGTGATATGTGATTCCTAAGCCAACACATTTTTGCAGCTTACGGCGGCGAAGGAAAGGCGCGAGAAACTGAACTATCTGTTGCCTCTTACGACAGCCATGGGACGATATATATAATGATGTGAAATACAATAAGATATGCATAAATCTTACTCCGCCACTACGCGTGAAATAGGAGGTACACTGGTAGGCTTCTTTCTTCCAGAAGAGAACACCAAAAATACACTTCACACTCGGATAGCATCTTTCTTTTGGTAGTAGCACCATATTATCGGCGTAACTGACATCACTGACACGTCCTTCAATATAACAGCATGCATCCTACTGAGCTGCTCGATCAGGCAGTTCACTTACAGGCTATAAAGGTAAGCCAAAGTTAGCTCACCCTGTCTGACGTGACTCAAAGAAATCATCGTTCCACTTTACCTGGTTCATTTGGTTATTGTAGAAATACCTGAGAACTGCAATCATCATTCGTCATCATTACAGGCATTCACAAGTCCACTGCTGAACATAGGCCTTCCCCAAGGAATGCCACAAAGCACGGTCCTGAGCCACCTGCATCTATCGACTTCCTGCATGTCTTACCAGATCATCACTCCATGTAGTGGGGGGACGTCCTACACTTCGTCCGCCGGTACGACGCCGCCACTCGAGAACCTTTTTTCCCCATCAGTTGTCGGTTCTTCGAGCTATATGACCGGCCCATTGCCACTTCAGCTTACTAATCCGTTGGGCTATGTCGGTCACTCTGGTCCTATTACGGATATCTGCATTTATAAGTTTATCACGCAGAGAAACCCCGAGCATAACCCTCTCCATAGCTCGCTGAGCGACCTTGAGCTTCCTCATCCGGCCAGCAGTGAAGGACCACGTCTCAGATCCGTATGTCATCACCGGCAACACACACTGGTTGTACAGTCTCGTTTTCAAGTTTTGAGGTATACCTGACGAGAAGATGTGCCGTATTTCCCGAACGCTGCCCAGCCGAGTTGAATCCATCGATTGACCTTTCGGTCAAAGTTGGACTTAACAAGTCAGGCTATTTGTCCCAGGTAAACATAATCGTCAACAACTTCGAGCTTAGTGTTCCCAACAACTACCGGCATAAGCGTGACATGGACGTTATACATGATTTGTTTTGTCCATGTTCATCTTAAGACTTATCCGTTGGGAGGCACTATTGAGGTAATTGAGCATAGTGCTTAGGTCCTCCAACGATTCTGCCATAGGGACTATATCGTCGGCAAATCGAAGGTGAGTGATGTATGTGTTGATGTTAATACCGTATCCTTTCCAGTCCAGAAGCTTGAAAACGTCTTGCAAAGCGGCGGTGGAGAGTTTCGGGGATGTAACGTCACCCTGTCTTACACCTCTCTGCAGTTGGATAGGTTTCGTACTCTGGTTCTGTACTTGGATAACCAACGTAGCCTTACTGTACAAACACTTCAGCACTTCGATATACCGACAGTTAACTTGGTACCGCTGAAGAGACTGCAGCATCACACAAATTTCGACGGAATCAAAGGCTTTCTAATAGTCCACGTACGCCAGACATAGTGGCAAATTGTACTCTTCGGACTTCTGTACAATTTGCCGAAGGTTATGTATGTGGTATATGGTGCTAAAGTCTTTTCGGAAACCGGAATGTGCAGGAGGCTGGAAGTCGTTGAGTCTGCTTGCGAGACGATTCGTAATGACTCTCGAAAACAGCACGTAGACGCGGCTCAGAAGGGAAATCTTCTCTTGAAGAACTACAGACCGAAAACGCTCCGCTGTAATTCCATCCTCCCCTGGGGCCTTTCCGTTTACTCGGGGGGTGGGGGGGGGGTATATTGCCATAGTTGCCACGCTTGAAGAGCGGGTTGGCAACCGCAGTAATCTAAAATATCGAGTACTAAAAATTTCTTGGTTAGTCTAATCCTTTCAAAATTTCTTTTTTAATTTCACTTACCCTAATGACTGATGTAGGTACCCGTGACGCATGAATGTTTTGTGACTTATTTTGATCTTGCTACTATAACTGTACCATTCCGAATAATATGATTTATCATGAATTAGTCATTGATATCAAGATATGACGAAAACATTGAGCAATGAACTTACAAAAGTTAGGTATTTTTTTAAAAGCAACACTGAATTAGTTAAACTTTAATAATAGTGTATGTACTAACAAAAAAAAAACTAATCTTAAAGCTACTACAGCCAAAGTAAACATAGTTTTCCTACAATGAATAATAATTTGATAATGACGTATTATGAATGCTAAGTCATTCATAATACGTCATTATCAAATTATTACAACAAAATTACATAAAAAAAATTACAACAGCAACAAACTTAAACTACACCTAGTAAGTTTGAAGTACACCTTATTAACTTCCAGGTAGGTCCAGGTAAGCCTGATTAGTGTTTGGGCTGGTCCGTAACTTACGCTCACGTTGCGCCCCAGTTTAAAATTGATGGGCAATCGACGTGCGCGGCTCAGAACCAGACGCAAACGCGCGTTACCAATCTGACGTTAAATGTTTAGTGTTTCAAATTTTAGATTTTTTTTAAATAATTATTTTAAACTTGTGTGTGGCAGTATTTAAAATAATTATATGAAATATTTTTAATTCATTATTAATATGTTCACGATTAAGTAAGCCTTATTTAAAATAAACGCATGATATACTATATGCGCAGAAAATATGCCTAAAATCGACATTTTTATTTTATTTATTTTATGGGAAGTACATATTATGACGTGTAAAGCCGATGACATTTTTAATCGAGACTTGCCTATTTCCTACAATCAAACCAAAGATTTAGCTGAAATGGTGTGCTTCGACCTGTTTCCTGATGAGGTATGTCTTTCTGAAAAATTGTGTACCTAATAGCTGTTTTCTACATCCTTTTAGTTTGTCTCGAAAATACAATTTATAAAAATTAAGAATAGCATTTAATAGCATTTTCAATATTTTTGTTAAGAAAATACCATGGCCATATAATTACATTAAAAAGTGTCGGAATATTTAATTGTAATTAAACTATAACAATTCCGTAAAATTTGGGTAGCTAATTGATTCCTAAAATAATTACAATATATATTTTCATAAAATTTGTGATTTTAATGTTTCAAAAAATTTATTCCACAGATATTTTACTACAAATAAGGGAAAATTATTACTTAATTCTTTTTCCAAATTATTTTGTAGTTTATTCAAAAAAATATTAAAATTGTAACTATATTCTGTGCGTCAAACAGAACTCAGAACGAATACCAAGCAAAATTTAAAAAAAATATTAGGCTACTGTCGGCTTATTATGTAAGTAAAAAAGAGACGATAATATGTTTCTATATTTATTGTGCATTTAATAAAACCAATTTTACGTCTTGACTAAAATCTCAGATGAGCAGTTTGATTATTGTGTAGGTACTTAACTGTAGTTAGAATCGTTTGCCGGTGGAAATGACTGCGCAACTGCGTTATGTTTTTTCAACATGATAATATTTTGTAACTTATAACAGATATTGATATAACAATATTAGAGTTAAAAATACTTAAACAAAATGCATAAATGCTGTAATATTCTTGGTGAGAATACTAGGTAACAGTCATTATATTATTGTAAAGTACTCGGCTCTTAATGCGTCTGCATATTCTACGTTTTTTCAGACGTCCGAAAGTGTGCGAAAACTGAATTAACAATGTTGTTTACATACAAACATACAGGTGAAGCATAAAAGCAAGTTGAAAAACATCGACTAATAATTGATGCTGATACATTTGCATACAGCAAAACTAAACATCAAACCTCAAAACGAAGTTAACCACGATTCCCACCAACGTTACATTTAGAGATTTAGAGATCCTCATATAAGGCAAATGTTTCTGTAGTTGCAAAAGTTGTGTGGCATTTAATTAGTATAGTAAGTAATAATAGTGAGTATAACCGGAAGCCCCTTATACTGCAAACGACGCATTCCATCTTAGCCCTCAGGGATGAAAATGCATCTGCATTTTAATTTTTAGTCAGTGATAGATGAAGATGTCTATGGGTCAGCATCCTCTTAAAATCAGGCGAACTGTGTGCTCGTCTGTCACCCTTATTAAAAATAGGGTATCACTGCTAAAATTGTAGTATCTGTGTGCTCGTTTGTAAGCCTTCTTAAAAAATAATTAGGGTGTCACTGCTAAAATTTTAATATTAATCACATATTACGTAATTCATTTAAATTATTTCATAATGTTTTGACACATGATACCGACAAGTAAATTCGCTGGTTTTTAATTTCAAAACGATTACTAATCAGAAATCATATTCATATATTGTTTATGCCGAAAATTGCTGGTATGAGAAATTGTTTAGTTGAACAAGCAAATCTACACATTAAAGAACGTACTTGAAACTCGTCATCATTATTCATGAACATTCAAAGACCGATATAATAATTATAAAATTCTATCTAGCCGTCCTTAAAAAAATATTTAGGTCCATGAGCCGTCGTTGCACAAAGATCGCGATTATAAATTACTGCGTAGTGATCTGCCAGTTTGGGATGTAGATTCTTTACAGAAGACGATAAGAGACAAGAGAACTTTAATCTCTTGGGAAAGAAGAAAAAGAGGTAAAATCCATATGTGAGGTACTTCACGCGTAAACTTTTTGGCGGCTTGTAAAGAGTTTATATAACCACTACGACTAGCCTCTCGTCTCAAGAGTACTTATAAGGTACTGAGTTGCTTAACTGACTTGAAATTATGAGTCTCATAGAGATGAATTTGTGCATATACGATTTGTTGTAGAGACTTTAAGTCCGTGAAGTCCATTCTTGATTCATGTTCGATCCATGCTCGGATTAGCTTAAGTACTCTTCAGCAAGAAAATGCAGTCAGCGTTCTTGGTAGTCTATCGAGGAGTACGGCTCGAATATGATATTTGTGGTGGTAGCGTTTTATTATAAATATTGTATGCACTATGTATATATATAACCAACAATCAAAACTATTGAAAAAAAAATGATTTTGTAACTTATAAATATTATTTAATTTGGTGGCTATAGAAATTTGCATCCATTAATAAAAACATAATAGCGACTTTAATATTTTTTCATTAATGCATTCGCGGTGACCTTTGTTCGGTTATCTGTTGGATCGCTGTTCAAAACATGGATATACGCGGCTTCCGCCGATACCTATATATTGATAATTCTCAATCAATACTTATAATACGTAAAATATTGACTGCCATTTTCCCGCCGCTATAATATTTGAAACGCTAACATTTCGTGGCAACAAAAACAAAAGGTTAAAAAGTAATTGAACACACATGATCAAGGATTCCTGCACCAAAAAACTGAAACAAGAGATGGCCAGCAGCATCTTTCTGATAACAAATCAAAATAATAAACAACTGGCAAGCGTGGTAACTATGGCAAATAGCAGCTCTATGGTGCAATCAATTAAAAACATAAAAAAACGAATCTCAAACTTCCTCACCGGTTTTTCTCTGTATAGATATCAGTTTTGTATTTTTCATTAACATTAAAGTTAAGGCTTAACTTAATTATAGTTAAACTTTTATGTTCATCTTCACTTTTATGAAATCACGTGATAAAGAGTTAGGAGGTAAATTAAATACTGACGTACAATGTCACATTCAAAAACATTTAAGTTAGGACTGTTTTAAGCTATGAACGTTAAACTCTTCAATGGTCGGAAAACTTACATCTATACAGAGAAAAATCGACTTCAAACCGCACGATAGCGGGAGCGACAGTCTACTGGTAACATTTTTATATTTTTTACGTGGTAGAGCCTCGCAACAGCTACGAGTATATTATGGTCAGCTAGAGCGGGGAAAGACCACGCTTAAAGAAAGCATCTTAATTATGTTGAGTTTCGTATGCTGTGTGAAAAGAACTGGACACCCTTTTACTAAAACTTGTGCTAAGAGGTGACAACGCATCTGCATTTTGATTCTCAATCGAAGACTAATGTAGATATCTATGGTCCTATTGCATTTAAGTATTTTTTGTACCTTCGTTATAAGGGATGTATTGCTAAAGTTGCCAGGTTTACTAGCGGGTTGGCAGCGCAGATTTTCTTTATAATAATTTTGTTTTTAACAGAAAGACGCTGCTACCCATCTCCTGGCTAGTTTCCATCACTAAAACGTTTTGATGAAAGTAAGTATTTACCTAAATTTATAGGTAAGCCTCGGAGCGCGAGTTCTACTCACATCACACTTATCCGGTTTTTATTCTTTAATATGATATGAATAATACAATACTTATTTATTGTGCATAAAGTTATCCAATAGTTATTAAACACATAAATTGCAAATGGATAAACATCTAGATCCAGAACAATCACTTGTAAGCCATACAAATACATGTTCTTTCCGGTAATACGCGGCCCGCAGCCAAAGCTTAGCTACTGCGCAACCTTGCTGAACCCAGAAGAAACAATGTTATACCCCAACCAATGCCAAGTTTATTTCTAAAAGCGTCGATATAATAAACTTTATATGTACAACACGAATTTGTGAAATATGCTTTAATCTATATCTATACAAATAAATAGAATTGAAGTGTCTGTTTGTAATGTCAAAATTACAGTTTTTTTTACTAAATTCATATGAAAGTAAATACGGTACCTATAACTAAAATACAATTTTTAAAATTTGTGTCTGTCTGTCTGTTTATTCCGGGTAATCTCCGAAATGGTTGGACCGATTTTGAGGGGACTTTCACTGGCAGATAGCTGTAATCATAAGGAGTAACTTAGGCTACTTTCATTTTAGAAAAAGAATTAGGGTTCCGCGTAAAAATATAAAAACCCTAACACGCGAGCGAAGTCGCGGGGAACAGCTACTTTTATATATAATACTAGCGATCAGGTGACTTCTGGTTCTCGACAACAGCGCCACCTATCGAGTCCAATTGAGAATCTAAAACATTCACTATCCATTACCCTAAAACACAAAACATTTCATCAATCGATCGAGCCATTTTCGAGTTTTTGCGAGACTAACGGACAGCAATCAGCAATTGATTTTTATATAATATAGAGATAATATAACAAATCTGACACCAAGAATGTATCTATAGGCTTTGATCTTTGTGCTGATGAGAATGCTTATGTCTAATACTGTGTACTTAGTGTAAGATGAAAGTTTCCTCCGAAGAGAAGGAGTATGTCGAACTGAGGTCGCTCAGTAGGTTTATGATAATAAATCTATTTCGATGTGTACCTGAACCCACTCTGAACCTTCCTTTGTATTTGTCATTCAATCTGACATATTAATTATATGTTAATGGGGAGGATTTTTTGACTCAACATCTCCCAATACAATGTGTAAGTAACAAAGCCAATACATAATGGATCCAGGCACACAAGCCAAATAATGCCCGAAATGAAAGATCAGCTAGAAAACGCTTATGGTGACAATTAGGTGATCTATTTTAGGTGTTATTTACTATAGCTTCTTGCTATCTAGTATTTTAGTTACTGCAAACCTAGATTAGTGAACTGCTCTTATTGACAAGTTCTCATACCGCACAACAGACGTTAGCAAAATTAGCACAGCTAAAACCAGAACTTATTTCAAGATTTTACTCATCCGCCATATTCTCCAGACCTTGTCTTAACTAACTTTCACTTTTTTTCGAAGTTTAGACGAAGTAGTAAAGCACACCTTTCAAGTGTTCACAGATTATCGCGCGGTAAACTTCTATAGCAAAATCAACAAACCGTCCATAAAATGCCATAATATGTTAACAGTTCAGGCAAATATTTCGATTAATGATTTTTTTTTAAATTATGTAATTTTTCCCATTCAAAACGGAAATTTCGTAAGTAAAGACGTGATATACCTTTTATAGATGTAGATTTTGCATTACTAAAAAATTGTAGTTTTAACAAATTTCAAAAGCACATAAAAGTTTGATAATTAAGAAGCTAAATCTAGATTTACGACCGTGTCCTTCCTGTTCCCGCGCAAATAGATTACAATGCAAGAAACGTGCGAGGCTTTTAGACAGTAAAATTGAAGTTATTCTAATTATGAATGTTGATCAACAGTAGCTGCAAACCATCTCGCCGATGACTCAATCTCTCGCCATGGAAATGCGTCGCACTAGGCACGTTGTAAACACTTCTACGATAGCTTTTGTCAAGTTCATTGAGTGTTTCCCCACGATTGTACTCTCAATGGTATAGTTATGGCAGTTAGAAATGCACCTCACACACATTGAATTGTACTAAGATAATTTATGAAACGTGATATAATCGTAACATTCTGCAGGGTGACAGCTATTGATCACTTTGTAGCTTTTTAATTAGTCGTTTTAGTTTGTGTCCACTTGAATATCCACTACCCCATATCATCCCGTGGGCGTCTTTTTAGTTTTAGAATCACGTCATATGTGCAACACAGCAGGATTTTGCTTTGCTGTAAGCTTACAGCTAGTTCAAACGGTAACATGACTAATTAAATAATTAATTCCTGCAATACCAATACATTTGCAGAACTATTCCTTTGAAGTGATTAAATATAAACTCTACTCACGGATATTCCGCTGTCTGAGCACAGAACCGCAAATTGCGAGGAAAAGAGTTTGTTAATAGGATTAATTAACCGACCGCTAACTTACAGTCATTACATCGCGGGCTAAAGAAATAGATAACATTTTTATAACCTTGATAAATCTGTATGTACCATAAATTGCACCTCAGTGGTCATAAAAAACTTAAAATTATAGAATTCTCCTTGTAAAAGACTTAGAAAAAACTTTAATGCATGTCTGCCCTTCGAAGTATTACGAGGGAAGAAATGCAAATCAAAAGAAATTGTAAGGGGCGACAGAGGGAAGCAAATCAGAAGATTGGCAGCAGCTTCTTCCTAGTAACGATACAAAATAAAAAACTGCGGTTGCCAACACGCTTGCCAAGCGTGACAACTATGGCAAATATCCTCCCTAATAGGCAAACTATGGGGGAGGCCTATGTTTAACAGTGGATATTAATAAGTTGTAACGGTAACAGTATAGCTTGTGTAAAAATAAACGAGACTTGCTATTCAAGGGCTAATAATAAATAATAACTGAGGCTGATAAGATTTCTATTATTCTAAAGCTAATACGACAATTATAATATTTATTTTTGACTACGCAGTTTTACGTATCAAAACTCAAATTTAACGTAATAATGTACAAAAATATGATTAACTTTTGATTAAATTTTTATATGCGGTAGAGCCATGCTGCAGCTATATGAGTAGTAGGTATAGCTGTAGCACGAATGGGTCGGCTCGACCGGGGATGGACCACGCTCTCACAGAATACCAGCGTAAAATAGCAGCTTAATGCTGTTGTGTTTCGTATGGTGAGTGTAGAGAACCGGAGACCCTTTTTACTGGAAAAGAGGTATTCCATCTTAGTCCTCACGGGTGACAACGCATCTGCATTTTGATTCGCAAACAAGGATAGATGTAGATGTCTATGGGCCACAGCCACCACTTACCATCTGGTGGACTGTGTGCTCGCTTGCCACCTTTATCCTATAAAAAAATAACAGTCTTCATTTGGCCGTGGGTAGAAAATGAGAGTTCCCCGCCGGACAAGGTGTTCAGCGTGGGAAGTGGCCAACACTCCGTGATGAAACAGGAGATGGACATCAGCATCTTCTTCAAGACATCTTAAAATAGCAAAAGAAATGCGGTGGCCTACCCGGTGCCAAGTGTGGCAAAAGGCAAATTTCCCCCTTATGCGGCATATATTCTGTGGGGGATATATGTTTGTATGCATTGTAGTGAACAAAAAAAAAAGAAAAATGTGTTTACGTTTACATTTAATATTGCTTTTTGTAATTTGCAGAACTATTTCTCCACCTGTCAAAAGAAGTTCATAAGTGAGTAATTTTTTATAGTAGCTCAGACTAATAAATATATACTTTGATTAGTAGTAACCTCGTAACCCATTGATAGCAGTATACTTAATTGGTTAGTTGATACCATCATCAAATATTACATCACATTATTAACTTAATTAAATTAGATTTTAATAATAAAAAATATACCAATAAGGTACCTACATAATCATTCGACTATAAATGCTTTGACATCAGTATACACTATATGCCTATACAATTAAAGGCATCCCAATAGACTAAAACACAGAACATAATAAATACTGTCAAATACCCAATTGCAGAAGTGTACTCTGTTCACTACGGTACTAATTATAGGCGCACTAATTATATTATTATATTGCTTTTATTTTATATTTTTTTACTGTGTTTGTTAAATAAATATTTTTCTCATCTAAGTATAAAATAAAATACTATATTATTCTTATGGTTATTGTAATAAAATATGCATATAAATAATAAACACTAGTTAGGTAGCAAATAATCTTTCACTACGGCGCTTAGTTTTAAAATGTCAAATTCTCCTGCGGGTGTACGCCGCACGCGGCGACCTTTGATGTCGCAGCGGAGCTTTTGACAAGATGCGGCACGAGCCGAGGCGTCGCGATACAAAGTCGACTGTGTCTAAACGAACAGACTATATTGTAGTGTGGTGATGGTGTTCTTACAAACCAAAGAATCCAAGATCAGAAGTCTATGTTCTAAGCGTTTCCAATTGCCATCAACAAGAACCAGTGTTAGGGAAAGACCTGTGTCCAGCAATTCTCTTTTAACAGGCAGATAATGTTAATTTCAGCAATGCTATTTCCACGGACACTATTCACCTAAATGATTATCGATTATAACCTTAATATATATTTTTTAAATACTCGTATTTTTTTACTAATTATAAGCCAACATTTAACACCTGACCATGGTAACGGCGGGGCAGGGGGTGCTAAGAATCTCCGGTGGAGGTTCGGTTGCCACCTACAACGACTCGACCTGGCAACATACAACGCACGCACCCTGAGGACTGACGAGAAGATTGTGGAGCTGGAAGAAGAGATAGACAAGTTACGCTGGCATATTATAGGATTATCCGAAGTCCGAAGAGAGGGGGAGGACACGGTAATCCTCGAATCCGGCAACTTGCTCTATTACCGGGAGGGCGACCATCTGTCCCAAGGAGGTGTCGGATTTATCGTCCACAAGTCTCTCGTTAACAACGTTGTAAAGACTGAGAGTGTGTCGACGAGGGTTGCGTACCTTATACTCAGAATCACCAAACGGTATTCGCTGAAGGTCATACAGGTTTACGCACCAACCTCGGCACACCCCGATCAGGAGGTGGAGGAAATGTATGAGGATATCTCTAGAGCCATGCATTCCTCCAAAACCCAATATACGGTGTTAATGGGAGACTTCAATGCAAAACTAGGCACAAGAGAGAACGGTGAGCTGAAAGTGGGGAAATTTGGAATAGGGCAACGGAACCCAAGGGGCCAGCAGTTGGCCGACTTCATGGAGAAAGAGGGACTCTTTATGATGAACTCTTTCTTCCAGAAGCGGCCCCACAGGAAGTGGACCTGGTCGAGCCCCGACGGTTCGACAAAAAATGAGATTGACTTCATTATGACGACCAGACGACAACTGTTCAGTGATGTCTCAGTGATCGCGAGGGTGAAAACCGGCAGCGATCACCGAATGGTTAGAGGCACACTGAACCTAAACGTTAAGTTGGAGAGGTCTCGTCTAATGAAGTCAACGCTCCGTCCCCCTCGTGCTCTAATCCAAAGTCCCGAAACCTTTCAGCTCGAGTTGCAAAACCGTTTTCAGTGCCTAGAAGACTGCAATGAAGTGGACGATTTGAATGACAAGCTCGTGGAAACTGTCCATGCGGTCGGAGCTAAGTTCTGCAAGACCCGCCGCAGAAGAACACAAAAACTCTCCGATCACTCTCTTAATCTCATGGCTGTTAGACGGGAGATGAAGCTGCATTCTTCAACAGATTTGACAGCATACAGGCAACTGAACAGACAGATCTCCAAATGCATGCGGCGGGACTTACGCAACTTTAATACAGCTCGTATTGAAGAAGCGATCGAGCGGAACCAAGGCTCCAAAGTCTTTGCCAGAGATCTGTCTGCCAGAAAGAGCCAACTGTCAAAGCTGAAGACCGAATGTGGCAGCATCGTTTCCGGGGCTCCTGAGATTTTGAGTGAGATTGAGAGGTTCTATGGGCAGCTGTACACGTCATCGTTGGAGCCACACGCAAGTGTGAGTAACGATCCAAGAGCGAGTCTTATCCGACATTATTCCGATGATATCCCGGACGTCAGTCTGAGCGAGATTAGAATGGCTCTCCAGCACCTTAAAAACGGCAAGGCCCCAGGCCAGGATGGAATTACAGCGGAGCTTCTGAAAGCGGGTGGAAAACCGGTACTTGAAGTCCTTCAGAAGCTCTTTAATTCCGTCCTCTATGGTGGCATTACACCGGAGGCGTGGAGCAGAAGTGCGGTGGTCTTGTTCTTCAAGAAAGGCGACAACGCTCTCTTGAAGAACTACAGACCGATTTCCCTTCTGAGCCGCGTCTACGTGCTGTTTTCGAGAGTCATTACGAATCGTCTCGCGCACAGACTTGACGACTTCCAGCCTCCCGAACAAGCCGGTTTCCGAAACGGCTTTAGCACCATATACCACATACATACCCTTCGGCAAATTGTACAGAAGTCCGAGGAGTACAATTTGCCACTATGTCTGGCGTATGTGGACTATAAGAAAGCCTTTGATTCCGTCGAAATTTGGGCAGTGCTGCAGTCCCTTCAGCGATGCCAAGTTGACTGTCGGTATATCGAAGTGTTGAAGTGCTTGTACAGTAGGGCTACGATGGCTATCCGAGTACAGAACCAGAGTACGAAACCTATCCAATTGCAGAGAGGTGTAAGACAGGGTGACGTCATATCCCCGAAACTCTTCACCGCTGCGTTGGAAGACGTTTTCAAGCTTCTGGACTGGAAAGGATACGGTATCTACATCAATGGCGAGTACATCACTCACCTTCGATTTGCCGACGATATAGTCCTTATGGCAGAATCGCTGGAGGACCTAAGCACTATGCTCAATGACCTCAATAGTGTTTCCCAACGGATAGGTCTTAAGATGAACATGGACAAAACAAAGATCATGTTTAATGTCCATGTCACACCTATGCCGGTAGTTGTTGGGAACACTAAGCTCGAAGTTGTTGACGAGTATGTTTACCTGGGACAAATAGTCCGACTAGGTAAGTCCAACTTCGACCGAGAGGTCAATCGACGGATTCAACTCGGTTGGGCAGCGTTCGGGAAATTACGGCACATCTTCTCGTCAGGTATACCTCAAAACTTGAAAACGAGACTGTACACCCAGTGCGTGTTGCCAGTGATGACATACGGAACTGAGACGTGGTCCTTCACTGCTGGCCGGATGAGGAAGCTCAAGGTCGCTCAGCGAGCTATGGAGAGGGCTATGCTCGGAGTTTCTCTGCGTGATAAACTCAGAAATGAGGATATCCGCAGTAGAACCAGAGTGACCGACATAGCCCAACGGATTAGTAAGCTGAAGTGGCAATGGGCCGGCCATATAGCTCGAAGAACCGAGAACCGATGGGGAAGAAAGGTTCTCGAGTGGCAGCCTCGTACCGGCAGGCGAAGTGTAGGGCGTCCCCCCACTAGATGGAGTGACGACCTGGTAAGATGTGCAGGAAGTCGATGGATGCAGGTGGCTCAGGACCGTGCTTTGTGGCATTCTTTGGGGGAGGCCTATGTTCAGCAGTGGACTTGTGAAGGGCTGTAATGATGATGATGATGATGATTTAACACCTGGAGGTAAGCGCTTATGAAGCCATTGATTCCCTAGATGGTAATATGCGTCGTCGTGACAAAGGCCTCTTCACTCTTGCCTTGCAGACACCCAGATTGTAATCGGACGGAAAGACAGATACCGACAAATTATTCCACTCCTTAGCTGTATGCGTTACGAAATATGATGATAACCATTTGGATAGTCTATGTCGAAGGTTAAAAGCACGCTTTGAAATTTCACGATAATTTCGTTGTGTATTCTTATAACTAATTTTTATAAGTAAATTAGAAACGATTTGTGTGAAATATCTAATAGATGTGAAAATAATAAAATTAAACTTTTAATAAAAATTAAAGGCTTCTAACGTGGTAGAACCATGCTGGAGTTACATTAACCATAATATTGCAGAATAAATGGGCCGGCTAAATCAGGGAAGGACCACGTCCACACCCTCATAGAATACCAGCGTTAATATATATAATTTAATACGTGGTAGAGCCATGCTCTGCAGCTATATTAGTAGTATAGCTGTAGCACGAATGGGTCGACTCGACCGGGGAAGGACCACGCTCTCACAGAATACCAACGTTAAATATCAGCTTAACGCTGCTGTGTTTCGGATGGTGAGTGTAGAGAACCGGAGACCCTTTTTACTGGAAACGAGGCATTCCATCTTAGTCGTCACGGGTGACAACGCATCTGCATTTTTATTCGTAAACGAGGATAGATGTAGATGTCTATGGGCCAAAGAAGCCACTTACCATCAGGTGGACTGTGTGCTCGTTTGTCATTCTATCCTATAAAAAATACTGGCAGCTAAAGCTGGGTGTTTCCTATGTTGAGTGTAGAGAACCGGAGATTATTTTTACTGGTAACAAGCTACTACTCTGAAGTTTAACTTATTCAAAAAAATATAATTATTAAAATCGATTCACAATTTACGTAGATATCGTGTAACATATATAAAAAACATACTATCGAATTGAAAACTCCCTTTTTGAAGTCGGCTAAAAATGGTACCTACAAAATTTGCCTATTTAAATTGCAACACTTTTTTTTAATTCGTAATACCTATATTTTAATAGTGTAATATATACTTCAAATCATTCTTATTTACTTCATATCATTCATTCCACTAAAAGTTAACTTGTGGACATGAATGTATCCGTTGTAGAGATGCTTGGCTAGTATCATACTTTTAAATGTAAAGCTGCTTCCTACCGCAGCGCACGTTTGAACATTTTACGTTTAACATAAACGAAATAGTCTCTGAGTCTCTGAATTTTTCTATTGTAAGCCAGAATGATTTAAATCCTTCTGCAATTTCTCCCATAGTCGCCTCTAACCTCTTACTACTCTCGGCACGATATAGAGTAATGACTCCACCACCATCACACTGCCGTGATACAAATATAGGCTTGATTTTCTATGTTTAAAAACTTGAGATTAACATAAGATTTAATTTTTAAGGTCCACATCGCAGTATTTCGACGCGGCCACCAAAGGTAACACTTAAATGTCAAACGCCTAAAACAACTACCTTTGCGTTAACTCCATCTGAAAGCTGGAAGCTAGTGGTCCTTGTACCACAGGACGATAACATCAGTTATGTAAGTAAATAGGAAACTATAACAATGTTCAAATAGTTTAGTAATTTGAGATGCTTCGTTTGGGTTCTATTTTATAGCTTTACAGTTAAACAAATTATGAGTATCATGTTATAATAATACACCTGAGTTTCTCACCACTAGAACTGATGAATGTGTTAATTGAACGTTAATGGAAAAGGACCTAACCCCCAATAATAATTTTAGAAATACTGACATTTGAAATTTGCATCGGTACTCAGTGATAATGCCATGTGCCATCGATTTGTTTGTAATTTTGTTATTTATATCAACAGTGAATGCTGTTTTTACAGAGTATGTGAAAGTAGTTATGCAGTCTGGAAATAACCTTAATACCTGTTGATCCCAAATTGTCCTAAGCTTTTGATATTAGATTAATAGTATACATGATAATTGCGAGTAGCCATAATTTTACAATAACATGTTGACCGCTTCCGAAACTAAACTAAGTATAAGAAAGACTCCGACGATTGTTTTGGCACATAATATAATTTGTTTTTGATCAGAGTTAGGGTTAGATGCTTATGCATTCCAACGACCAATGCAATCACTATTGATAACGACACGCTTGACTGTAAAAGAAAACATCCTAAGAAAATTAGTATGAGATAATGAAATATTTTTCGAAGGCATGTGAAGCACGAGCACATGTACATCATAATCCTTTTCGCCGTAACCCTCACGTGCAACCAATCGTGATAAATCTGTAAAATGTTACTTTCAGCCTTCTTGTCTTTTATGTATCAACATTCCATACTGAAATTCGTTTACCGAATCGTGGTTGAAATTACAAAATCGTGTACCGAAGGGACAATGGAACACATATTACTTATCTATGCGCTTAGTTCCATATATGTATTCGTCGAAAAGTAAAAAAGAAAAGTTACAGTATATATGCTTCCTCTCATTTTCTTTCTGAAAGAGTTATGGAGCAACTACTCAGATACCCAGGTTTTACGCACGATGCTTTCCTTCACCATCGAACACATAGTAAATCTTTATAACTCCTATATAATTTCATACATACTGATATAACACAAGACAAGTGGTAAAATTAAAAATTTTGTACCCACAACCGACTTCAATATAAATTATTTAGTATAACTCAAAAACTACTGGTCAGACCTTGATCAAATTTATATGGGACTACATGAGAAGCACTAGCTTTCAAATAAAAAATAATTATCATAATCGGTTCGTCTAGAAAAAATAATTAAAAATTAATTAAATAGAGTTAATATACATTAAAAAAATACAGTCGAATTGAGTACCTCCTCCTTTTTGAAATTGGTTCAAACTTGGATTTATTGATTGTATTTAGTGAGGACTTGTATTTCAACTTTTTTACAAATTCTGTTGCATATATCATTACTATATGATATATAATATGATAACTAAAAATCACCCTTACTAAATCTGAAAAATTTATAAAAAATTAGTAATGATTTATAACTATTGAAACGAATATAACAAAAATACATGATGGATTCTCTTATGTCGCCAATACACGGCGTAATCAAATTTTAATTTAACGTCTTATTGTTACAGATAGACTATATTCTGATGGAAGGTTCTGATAAAATAGGGACAATATTCACATTACCTCCAAGAAATTATACATTTTGGACCACGGCGCTCAACAAAGACGGTAGTCCTTCACTTTGGCTGCAAGGACCAGAAGTCAAAGAATGGAAAAGTCCAGAACCAATGAAGTACGAAATCAAAACAGAAATATTAATCCATAAGTACAAGAAGGGCAGTCGCGAAATAGCAGCAGAGTTTACGTGGAATGTAACTGATGGTAAAGTATTTCATAATACGAGGGCGACACTGAAAGTTTTTAGAACTGGCTACTTGTAAACGATATAATTAAAAAATGAGTTCAAATTTTGAAAATGGAACTCTTTGCCAATATTATTGTGTATATATTTTATTAATTTGTCATTTGTTTACGATTTGGCGGCAAATTGAAAATTGTCTGTTTCACGTCAGCATGTAGGTATTTAACGCGAGAAAATTTTTGTACAATGATTTTTTATGACTTTCGATGTCATTTAAGTCAACAAGAAGGTTATGATAGACTTCGATTAGCCTTTTACTTTGACTTTGAACGTGGTCGCAATAAACTCACTGATGATCTGCGTGAGGGACGGCATTCTACGGCGACGACTGAAGATAACATCAGTGTTGTGCGGCGTATTATAGAGACTGACAAAAGAGTGACTTATCAGCACATTCGGACAAGCTTAGACATCGGTATGAGTCAAGTGCACAAAATCCTCCATGAACATTTAGCGGTCAGGAAGCTTTGTGCCCGGTGGATACCTCATAATTTGACAGAGGCCCAAAAACTCCGTCGTGTTGATTGGTGTGGTAAAATGGTTCAAAGATTTAACGGAGGTGACTCAAATGCTATGTTCGACATACTTACGGGTGACGAAAGCTGGATTTACGAGGGTGGATTGAAAAGTACTCGGCCTAACCAAGAAAATAAACACATACTAAATCAGTTATATTTTTATTTTTCTACATAATCACCATCAAGTTCAATACACTTTTGCCACCTCCCCTTCCAAGCATTTAGACCGTTGAAAAAAAATGATTCTTCCTTAGAGTCAAAATATGCGTCTACAGCTGCTTTGACCTCGTCGTTTGTCGAAAATCTTTGACCTCCCAAGTGCTTTTTTAGGTTAGGGAACAGAAAGAAGTCTGATGGTGCCAGATCAGGTGAATACGGTGGATGCGGTAACAGTTCAAAGCCACAGTTGTGAATTTCAGCCTGACGTGTGAACACGGGCGTTATCTTGATGAAACAGGACTTTTCTTCTGAGCATTCCTCGACGTTTTTCTTTTATTTCCTCTCGTAAACGACGTAGTAAGGTGCAGTAGTAATCAGAGTTTATATTCTGACCCCTTTCAAGATAATCAATCATAATCACACCTTTCGAGTCCCAGAATACTGAAGCCATCACCTTATTTGCCGACAAAATCGACTTAGCCTTTTTAGGGGGTGGTGAACCAGGTCTTCTCCACTGTTTTGATTGTTGTTTTGTTTCCGGTGTACAGTAATGAACCCATGTTTCGTCCATAGTAACAAAACGATTCAAAAAATCATCTGCATCGGCTTCAAATAACTCCAAACAGTCGCGTGAAATAGTCAATCGCGTCCTTTTTTGTTCAACTGAAAGCAGTCGCGGAACCCACCTCGCAGACACCTTGTGGAAACCCAACTCGTTGACAATGATGTTTTGAGTTCGTTCATAAGAGATGCCTATAATCTCGGCTATCTCTCTAATTTTTAATCTGCGGTCTCCCATTATTAAATCAAGTACTTTTTTAATATTTTCGTCAGTAGTTGACGTCGAAGGCCTTCCAGAGCGGGGTTCATCTTTCACACTCTCTCTACCACGCTTAAATTCTGCTATCCATTTTTTGACGGATGAATATGACAGAGCACAATCGCCTAATGTACTGACCATGTCATCATGGATGGTTTTTGATGATAGCCCCTTCTTATGGAGGTACTTAATGACGGCACGCTGCTCGATTTGCTCCATTCGCGGAAATTATGTCCGATTACTTTGTTAATAAATTTATAAAATCACAACTAATTATCGCACACATTTCGAACTTCACACAATGAACTAGTCTGAACTGAACTAAATAATGTGAGTAGATTTGATTTTTAGAATTGAATGGATCTGTGTTAGGCCGAGTACTTTTCAATCCACCCTCGTATTGTTATGATCCTGAAACTAAGAGACAGTCTGCTGTCTGGGTGTTTCCTTACTAGGAGTTGCCAAATATAGTAAATAGAGGTCGAAACGTGGGAAAAAAGATGCATTTTTAGAGGAGAGGAGTTTTAGAGGATCGAAAAACAGTTATTGCAGAGTGGTACACCAACAATTATTTTCCAATCGTCTTGGAAAAAGTTCGGGAGAAACGACCTCGCAGTAGGATCCTCCTGCACCACGACAACGCCTCCTCGCACACCGCCAAGCAAACAATCGTCTACTTGGCGACGTCAGACGTGGAATTACTGGGTCACCCGCCCTATAGCCTCAACCTCGCACCTTGTGAATATTATTTATTTCCGAAAATAAAAGAAAACCTTCGAGGAAAAGTTTTATGGACGCCGAGGAAGCAGTGACTGCGTTTCAATATGCCGTCGAAGAGACCCCTAAAGACGAGTGGGCAAAATGATTTGCTCAGTGGTTCCATCGGATGTAGCGATATATTGATGTAAATAGAAACTATTTTGAAAAGATATAATAAAACTAATAACTTACTAGTTTGTTCAGTTTTTGATTTTCTAAGAACTTTCAGTGTTACCCTCGTAGTAGTTAAAGTTTAGTCCTTATTACACTATGGATGGCGATAATGGAAACAAATATGGATTAAATAATAGGATGAAAGGAAGCATTCCCAACTGTTTCCTGCCGTGGTTCTGATGAACCTGTAGTAAATATTTGTTTGCTTTCAGTGCTGTGTCTCAAAATTAAGAAAATGGATATGAATCCATTTTCGTAATTTTATATTTTATATAATCGTTCATACGATTATGGAATGGAATATCTTTGATCCGTCTTTCACAGGTGGTGTTTTAAGTTACTTGATATAATAAAAACCTATAATTCAACACAAATTTGTTAATTCAATTAAAAAAAAAAATACTTTAAATTTTAAAAGATAACTTATCGATTTCTTATATCTACGCAAATAATACGACATGAGTCGAAGATTTTTATTAAACTTTTCATGTTTGTCTAGATCTAGAATTACTTCGCAAAATTCATGTTCAGAAATAGCATCTATCATTTTGCGACACCACTAACTTTTATAAAATAAACATTTTACATATTATAAACTTAATGTTTTAATACTTTAATCATAGCATAGCACATCATTAGCAAACTGTTTGGTAAAACTCGAACATTTAATCTTTCGAGCCGTACCTGAACCAGCCACCTACGGAATCAAAACCTAAAGTAGAGTCAGAATATACCTTATTAAAGAGAACAAAGTTAGCAATAAATAAACTCCTTAAGCTCACAAACAGAGTGAAATATATCAACTACTTTTAATGTTTACATTAATATAAAATGAAATAAAAAAAATTTGAATCATTTGTTAAAAAAAAGGCTTCTACTTCATTCGCCTAATTGCACCCTATTTTTTTCTCCGACGCGACGGTAAAAAAAAGAAGCGTCGTACGACTTCGTGGAGAATTGTTCGCTCCTCGAGGAACTTCAAGTCAAAGAACAGGCCTAGCTGGAAATCTTTCTTTTCTCTGACACCAAAATAAATGTTACAAAAATATTTCCTCCCCTTGGGTCATCATCATTAACAATATATCAATTGTTTTAGAGGCTGACACTTGTTTCCACGTTTTAAACCAGTGTAAAGGGGCAACTCCGGGAAATTACTTTGAAAAGAGTATACAGGTATGTGTAGAATGTAAAATACATACAATATGTGTTGAGCGCCTTTGATATAAAATTAGTTAGACATATTAATAATATTAAAAATCAGTTAAAAGCAGTATCAAAATTCAGATTAATAAAAAAGCTTAAGCTTGAAGCTTTGCTACTGCTTTCTATTTGTATCTCTAAAAATTATATATCAATAACTATTTCTAAACTATAAAGCAAGTTAAGTGAAATAAATATTTCTTATAATAATATAACTCTTCCTCTTCTTTTTTCTTCTCATGTCCTTAGTTTGTAAATATTCCACTACTGGATATCGGCCTCTCCCATTGTACGGCGGAGAGGATTTGATGTAATCGCCACGTTTGTCAGACTGACTACTCATACAAGATAATCACACCGTGATATATATAATCGGAGATCATAAGACCTATTCTATTAGAAGTTTCTTACGATACAAGAGAGTCCTAGTGTGGGGGTAACGTTTAAAAAAAGAGACAAAGAGACTTGTGAAATGAGATGGGATGATGGATTCTCTTATGCTGTCATCTCACGGATAATTTGTTGTGTGTAAGAGTGTCATGACAGAAAGAAAGAGAAATAAGTTTTATACCATAATATTATGTAATTAGTCAAATTTAATAACAAGTAACAAAACAACGAAATTAGCAGTGTTCGTGTCTAATGAAACAAGTCTTTTATACGTGGTAGAGCCATGCTACAGCTATATTAGTAGTATAGTTGTAGCACGAATGGATCGGCTCGACCGGGGAAGAAACACGCAACCTTTCAGTCTCACAGAATGCCAGCATAAAATAGCTAGCAAATTAACGCTGCTGTGTTTCCTATGGTGAGTGTAGAGAACCGGAGACCCTTTTTACTGGAAACGAAGCATTACATCTTAATCCTCACGTGTGACAGCGCATTTGTATTTTGATTCGTAATCGAGGATGGATGTAGGTGTCTATAGGCCACAGCAATGACTTACCATCGGGTGGACTATATGTTTGTTTGTCAACCTTATCCTATAAAAAAAGATTAGCCCGCCGGTTCTGTCTCTAGAGCCTAAAGCTAAGCTGCTTAAATAAATCTAATTTTAGCTTAATATCCGGCTCTATCAAGTTGACGCTAAGCTAATTAAACAAAGCTGGTTTTTATCTACTAATTGCTTTTTAAGTTACATGTAAAATGATTGAAATTACAAGCAAATTAATTTCCAGCCAGATGACAACAATTCGATGGTGATCGACAAGCTGCCGCTGGGCGACGACTGCACGTTCAACTTCACCGGCAAATACGGCGTCACCCAGGTGGCGTATCGGACTCCTGAATGTTACGAGATTGATGGATGTGCTCCACGTAAGTGCATAGAAAATAATGCGTACGATATTTAATACACATTTTTTCATAACTTGATTAACTTTAAAAACTGCCATGACATAATAGTCATGGAAACTTATATAGGACGAGGCTCTAGTAAAGAATGTGCAAGCAATTGCTGTTTTCTTTTATGTTCCAAGTTAGTGTCTGACACACTAGCCTTTTAGGCAAGCTACCCAGGGGATTAGCCGTACGCTGTAACAGCTAATCCCCTGGTTTGAGCAGCTGGGTAAAGGACATTTTGAGTGAACGATCTCCCCCAGTCGTTGTCAAAGGCGGCTCTTCCGAGCCGAAGTTTCTCAAGGGTCCGTTCTCTCCCAACTTCATCCTGCTGCATATCATTGACTTGCTTGTACAAGATGACAGCAAAGTTGAGGAGAGTTATCAACTGAGCGCTTGGACCAGTCGGGATCAAATCCAGTCCGAAAGAGAAGCTGGTAGTCAACACCTCCAAAACACAAGCATGTCTCTTCACCGCGAAACGGAGCCAGCTCACTTTGATTCTTTCTTTCCGAAATATCACATTACAATTCACCAACCACCTTCATTTGCTGAGTTTTGAGGTTCGACCCTGAACTTTAGGCGGTACATTGAGTCCAGGGCCAAAGCAGCCCAAGGAGGTTAAGGAAGGAAGTTAGGCATCCTTGTAAAAGTGCAGCCATACTTCACGCCGAATATTTGCTTACATTATATAAAGGCTGGTGCTGCAAAAAACTAAAATGATATGTACGGTACCTACATATTATACAAAAACGTAACTTCAAGAAAAGGAAAATCGTTTTCCGAGGTCATTCTGAAGGATTGTTACGTTTGTCGGGGAAATTAAAAGTACTACTTACTAAATTTTGTAACTTTTTTAAATGATTTCACAATGAAAAACTTGGCCAGCTCTAAAAAATATCGAGAACGTAAAAATAATAAATCGCTGTAAAATCCTAACAGAACTCGATGGTTCGATAGGAAACACAGGCCATTATAATATATTTTTGGAATTCTATATGTTATTAACTGTTTTCGCAGTACCGGAGAAGATTAGCAACATATCTATCGAAGTCTCCGAATCGCCAAGTGGTCTTGGCTGGAGCGTGCGTGTGACTTGGAAGCGGCCCCGAGTCACTCCAACTCACTACAACACTACTCTGTATGCTGATACAGTGTACAACATTGTTCTGCCCGGCGTAAGTAATATATAATTCGTCGTTATCATCATCATAATCATAATCATCATCATCTTTACACTCCACATTTTATTATTTTGAGTTATTATCAGGACGATGCTGCAGCCCATCATTTCGCTCTGTTGTTCACGACTCTCACGGAATTATCATTATACGACATACGACACGGCCGAACGCCGTAGCCCCCCCCCCCCCCCCCAGATGGAGTGACGACTTGGTAAGACATGCTGGAAGTCGATGGATACAGGTGACTCAGGAACGTGGTGGCTATGGACCGTTACGGGATAATAGAGAAGGAAAGAAAAAAAGAATTTACTGTTTAAAACTTTTGTTTTGTAAAATAATTAAAAAAACTGCGGTTGTCAACCCACCTACCAAGCGTGGCAATTATGGCGCAAAATCACCCAGAGACATATTATAACTTATAAATGAGAGTATGTGGAAGAAATTTTTTTTTGTGACTATTTTAAAATGCAGTCATACTGTAATTAACATTTTTCAGTATGCTTCAATTTGTAAGTTGTAGCAGCTTAGGATGAGAAAAAAAAGACTATTTAAGATATTGACCTTTTTAAAGTCATTACCATTACAAGCAAAGACCAAAGATGTATTACGTAATTTAACCTATAATGTTATTAGAATGCAACTGAAGTGGTTTACGACGAAGTAACCGGCGAGGGCCTGTTCAACGTGACACTGGTCGCTTCTACAGAAAGTGGCAAAGCATACAGCAGTCGCCAAGGCTTTTTACCACGTGAGTAACAAGTAGCACACATAGGATTTTTTTAACCACTGTCCTTATAGTATTTTTGTTCATTTATTTATTTTATTTTAATAAATTGGGTAATATTATTTTTACCTTTATTTTCAATTACGTGAAATTTATAGTAAAGATGAAAGAAAGAGAAAACGAGCACACAGTCAAGCTAATGGTTGATGATTTGGCCCATAGACATCTACGTCTATCCTAGATTAAGAATCAAAATTTAGATACATGGTCACCCCTGAGGAATAAGATGGAACGCCTCATTACCAGTAAAAACGGTCTCCAGTTCTATACACTCACCATAGGAATCCCAGCACACAGGTCCTACCCTGGTCGAGCCAACCCAATCGTGATGCAGCCATACAGCTGTAGTGTGGCTCTACTACCTAAATACAGCTGCAGTGTAATTAAAACATACATTAAATATACATACTAATATTAACTAAGAACTATTCTACCGACACTAATAATTTAGTCATGTCATTCGTGCAATTCATCAAGTCGACAATTCACTAACCATTTAGCTGGAATTGCAGTATTTATTTATGCCTACTTTAGCTTGATTGTATCATTTAATTTTGGTAAGGTTATTAGAAAAAAATTACGGTACGTGTAATAATTTTATAATGTCGTCATGAATTATTTCAACTCTGTATCCAGCCCTTGAAGAGCAATCGATGACTATCGGCATTCTTGTTGGAGCGGCGTGGTTTTCGGCACTGTTGTTCATCTTTATAGCAGCCACCGTCGTATACTTCAAACGAAGACGCTCGGACAAGCTTAGTCTAGATTACTTTCAGGTAATCTATTTCCTATCGACATTAAAACCTTTCAGGTGGTAATATATTTATTTTCAAAACAAAAACTTCATTTGATGCGTTTTAATTACTCGAGATCAAAAACATAATCGACTTATTGTTTAAAAAAAAATTGTCAAAGTTTTATGACACTACCGTTTCTGTTACAGTCTTTCAAAAGTCCACTGCTGAACATAGGGATCCCCATAGATTTCCTCATAGATCTCCCTATGTGGCAATTTATTTGCCATAATTACCACGCTTGGTAGGCGAGATGGCAACCGCAGTTTATTTTTTATTTTTTAGTTGTTATAAGGAAGACGCTGCTGCCCATCTCCTAGTTTGTTTCCCTCTATCGGCTACGATATCCATGGGATGATAAGTAAGTAAGTAGTGGATATTCTTACACTGCCACGACACGATCCTGACGTTACTATACGCGTCACAAACGATTGCGACACTACCAGAAGTAGCAAATTGAGCTTATACGATGTAGTAATTTAATAGTGATAGTGTCTTTAGCCACTTAATTATTTGCCATCGATTGAATGGAAAAGAAAACTTAAAAACATAAAATCTAAAGGAAATGAAACAAAGAACGGATAGAATATTATTATTATCTGTAGTAACATCCTAAAAACTAAAAAAAAACTGCGGTATATAAAAAACCACCTGCCAAGCATGGCACTTATGGCAAATAAGCTGTGGACTTTAATTGAATGTAATGGTAATGATTAATAAACATATTCATCATTGTCAAGTCATTTAAATGAGATGAATGAATAATCATTTGATTTAAATAACCATATCTATTAGAATGCTATTTAGTAATATTACAGAAAATCTAGTTATAAATAATTATACATCTACCCAAATCTGAGCCGCTAGTTTTATTTGTAATTCGTATATAGGGTCTGCAGGACAAGCTATGCAAGGAAGGCATGTTGGAGGCGCTGAGCGGTGCGGAGGCGGGCGCGGGCGCGGGGGCGGGCGCGGGGCCGGGGGTGGCGGGGGACCGGTGGGAGGTGCACTGGTCGCGGCTCACGCTGCACGAGGTGGTGGGCGAGGGCGCGTTCGGCCTCGTGCGCCGCGCCACGCTCGCGCCCGCCATGCAGGTCGCCGTCAAGATGCTCAAAGGTAGCTTTCCACAAAATTGAGACTAATGGCCAAATACTCAATTGCTATTCAGTTTTAAGATGTCTTTAAATGTCGTGGTGTCGCAGTCACTATGATGACTTAATGAATTAGAGACAGCACGAAACTTATCATTCATCATTACAGCCCTTTACAAGTCCACTGCTGAATATAGGCCTCCCACAAGGAATGCCACAAAGCACGGTCCTGAGCCACCTGCATCCATCGACTTCCTGCTTGTCATACCAGGTCGTCACTCCATCTAGTGGGGGGTTGCCCTGTACGATACTTAACGGCATCTTAAACTGAGCAGCGTTTGAGTATTTAGGCATAAATCTGTTACTCCAGTGCCCGGAAGGACCATACGAACAATATTAGGTTTATACGCTATGCGTGGTAGAGCCATGCTGCAGCTATATTATGGTTGTAGCACGAACGGGTCGGCTCGACTAGGGAAGGACCACTCTCTTATAGAATACCAGCGTAAAATAGCAGCTTAATGCTGCTGTGTTTCGTATGGTGAGTGTAGGGAACCGGAGACCCTTTTGACTGATAACGAGGCATTCTATCTTAGTCCCCAGGGGTGACAACCCTTCTGTAATGTGATTTTTATTGAGGATAGATATACATGTCTACGGGCCGTAGCATCCACTTACCATCAAGTGGACTGTGTACTCATTTATCACCATTGTATTATTAAAGACACACTATCACACACTCACTATCAATAAATCCAATCTAAAATATACTTCCGAACATAGACCTCCTCCATCATCATTATCATCATTACAGCCCTTCACAAGTACATAGGCTGCCCCCAAGGAAACCCACAAAGTACGGGCCCGAGCCACCTGCATCCAATGACTTCCTGCATGTCTTACCAAGTCGTCATGCCATCTAGTGGAGGGACGCCCTACACTTCGCCTGCCGGTACGAGGCTGCCACTCGAGAATCTTTCTTCTCCATCGGTTTTTGGTTCTCGAGCTATACAGTCTGCCCATTGCCCTAATCTGTTGGGCTATGTCGGTTGTTCCGCTTCATCTGCGGATATTCTCGTTTTGAAGACTTTCACGCAGATAAAGCTCAAGTATAGCCATTTCCATAGGTCACTGAGCGACTTTGAGTTTCCTCATACGGCCAGCAGTGAAGGCACGTCTCAGAACCATAGGTCATCACTGGCAACACGCACTGGTACTCGGATAGCCATCGTAGCCCTACTGTACAAACACTTCAGCACTTCGATATACTGAAAGTCCACTTGGCACCGCTGGAGGAACTGCAGCACCGCCCAAATTTCAACGGAATCAAAGGCTTTCTCATAGTCCACATAAGCAAGACAAAGTGGCAGATTGTACTCTTCAATCTTCTGTACAATTTGCCGAAGGGTATGTATGTGGTCTATGGTACTAAAGCCTTTTCGGAAACCGACTTGTTCCGCAGGATGGAAGTCGTCGAGTCTGCGTGCGAGACGATTCGTAATGACTTTCGAAAACAGCACGTAGACGCGGCTCAGAAGGGAAATCGGTCTGTAGTTATTCAAGAGAGCGTTGTCGCCTTTCTTAAAGAACAAGACCACCGTACTTCTGCTCCACGCCTCCGGAGTAATGCCATCATGGAGGACGGACTTTAAGGTTCTGGAGATCCATTCTAATCTCGCTCAGACTGACGTCCAGGATATCATCGGAATACTGTCTAATAAGACTTGCTCTTGGATCGTTACTCACACTTGCGTGTGGCCCCAACGATCATGTATACATCTGCCCATAGAACCCCTCAATCTTACACACGCCGACCATATTAGTGGGTTTTGGAGAAATGCATGGCTCTAAAGATAATATCCTCATACATTTCCTCCATCTCCTTATAGGGATGTGCCGAGGTTGGTGCGTAAACCTGTATGACCTTTAGCGATTACCGTTTGGCGATTCTGAGTATAAGGTACGCAACCCTCGTTGACACACTCCCAATCTTTACAGATTTGTGGACGATAAATCCGACACCTCCTTGGGACAGGTGGTCGACCTCCCGGTGAAAAAACAAGTTGCCGGATTTGAGGATTACCGTGTCCTTCCCCTCTCTTCGGACCTCGGATAATCCTATAATACTCCAGCGCAACTTGTATATCTCTTCTTCCAGCTCCAGGATCTTCTCGTTAGACCTCAGGGTGCGTGCGTTATATGTTGCCAGGTCGAGTCGTCTTAGGTGGTAACCGATCCTACACCGGAGATTCTTAGCACGCCCTGCCCCGCCGTTACCATGGTTGCCACCGTAGCCAGAAACAGCGGGGCCACCGGGGACTAGGGACCGTTTATTTGTGTCGTTGCTCATGTATATCCCTTATTGCCATAGTTACCACGATTGGCGAGCGGGTTGGCGACCGCAGTCTTTTTATTGGAATTTGCTGTGATCAGAAAGATGCTGCTGCCCATCCACTGCCTCAGTTTCCCTCTGTCGCCTCTTACGACACCCTCCATAGTTTCCCATAAAGTAAGTCCTGAATCATCTGTAAATCATCTATAAATTTAAAAAAAAGTCCCGCTGGGTTTCTTGCTGGCTCTGATGTTACACAACATGTAATGTATATTGAATAAAAATTATTCTATTCTATTCTGTTCTATTCTATAGTATACACACCGGTGTGTTTCATCGGGTAAAAGCGTTCAAGTTTTTACTGATTTTCAAAATATTCGCCATTACATTTTAAGGTCATTTGGCCGAAACTGTAATAAAATTTTATATTTAAGTAAATAGAATAGGATATGAACTTTAAAACATGCGTCTCGACGCCAACGCTCTCGTTCTTATGATTTATATGCATAGATTGCTTATTTATACTCCAAGCGCTAGACGAATCATTTGTCACTTCGAAAAATCTAAAAGGCAAAGATAAGCTATGGAAATGTAATCTTTTCTGCATTAGTGATCGGTTGGTTTAATATTTTACAAGTATCCCCACATAAAATTCAAATATTATGACTTGGAACTTAATTTACTTATTTATTTATTTAAACTTTCATGCACAAAAGAAAAATCGTAGATACATATGGCAGACTTAATGCATTAAGGCATTCTCTCCCAGTCAACCATTGTGCTAAGTGGAGATAAACATAAGGGAGGTAGTGCAGTAAAAGTAAATGCCATCAAAAACATAACCTGTTAAAAAACTAAGTCTCGCAACTCAGTTCTTCTACCGTAAAAATTTGTGAGATCCATGTAATATCAAGTCGGTTAATTTATTCAGTCACTACTTAAGGGTTCTTCTGTCTTAAGTTATTACGTAATATACCATGTTTATACAATGCCTGGGTAGTTACTGAAAATTCAGGCTTCTAGTTTCATCCACAACAAAGTTCTTAGGGGGTCGAAAATGACCTGAACTGCTTCGAGAAAAGGATAGTACGGCCGTGCCGCTTTTTTGCTCGATTTGGGGGGGGGGGGGGGGGGACGAAATTCGAATAAAATTAGTTACGTTCGAATATATATATAGCCTGTGCGTGCGCACTAACACCAGTTAAAATAATGCATTACCACGCATTTTGAATCTCAAAGATAAAAAGGACAGAATTAATGAGATTTTTTAAAATAAATTTTTCTTCGTCATTTGCCTATATTAGGTACTTATTCTGAACCTTCTCTGCAAATTTGGCCGGTTATTGCAAAATAACTCTGTATACAAATACGTAAGAACAGAAATAAAAAGATTTCATACAGTGCCAAATCAGGGCTGTAAAGAGGGGAATTTTTAATTTTCACAGATTTTCCCTCAGTGGACGAGGTGAGATCTTTCCGAGCGGAGATAGAATTAATGAAAAGCGTGGGTGCGCACCCGCATGTAGTGAGCCTCGTAGGCTGCTGCAGTGGTCGCCGCCCGCTTATCATCGCCGAGTACTGCAGCCTCGGAGATCTGCTCACTTTCCTCAGGTGAAATGCTAATATTATGTATGAAATTAGGACCTAGGTAGCATTTCAAAGATTTTTTTTTATAGAAATAGGGTTACAAACGAGCACACAGGCCTAGGCTTGGGCAAAATATCGATATATATCGTCGATATTTTAAATCGCGACATATCGACATATCGATATTTATTTTAGAGTATCGAATTCGTATCAATTTCGATATATTTTAAAATATTGTATCGTTTTTTCGTCGTCCAACCGTCAGATATCTCGATATTTATCACACGATATATATCGATACTGTTTAAAAATATAGATTCGATATATTTTTTCCCTTTGCCCATCCCTACACAGTCCACCTGATGGTAAGTGGTTGCTGTGGCCCATAGACATCTACATCTATCCTCAATAAAGAATCAAAATGCAGATGCGGTGTCACCCGTGAGGACTAAGATGGAATGCCTCATTTCCAGTAAAAAGGGTCTCCGGTTCTCTACACTCACCATATGAAACACAGCAGCATTAAGCTGCTATTTTATGCTGGTATTCTGTGAGAGCATGGTCCTTCCCCAGTTGAGCCGTCCAATTCGTGCTACAACTATATTATAAATATAGCTGCAGCTTGGCTCTACCACGTACACAATTCATATGACTGAGGTTTTTTAAATTAAAAAATTTAAAGCTGTATTAGTAGTATAGTCGTAGCACGAATGGGTCGGCTCGACCGGGGAAGGACCACGCTTTCACAGAATACCACCGTAAAACAGCAGGTTAACGCTGCTGTTTCGTATGGTGAGTGTAGAGAAACGGAGACCCTTTTTACTGGAAATGAGGCATTCCATCTTAGTCCTTCACGGGTGACGACGCATCTGCATTTTGATTTGTAATAGAGGATAGATGTAGATGTCTATGGGTTACAGCAACCACTTACCATCAGGTGGACTGTGTGCTCGTTTGTTAACCTAATCCTATAAAAAAAAATACTCCGACGAAAACAGAGGGGTGTTATGTTTGTACTCGTAGTGTGTCTGTGTGTCTGTCGATCGATGAACCGATTTTGATCAAGTGTTTTTTGTTTGAAAGGTGACTTAATCGAGTATTCTTATCTGCGTTTTAAGAAAATCTGTTCAGTCATCAGCCCTTTTTGTTTGGGGATTTTGATTTTTTTTTAAATTTTAGTTATAAAAGTCCCATTTCTATCAATATAATGGTTTTACATTTTTGACACCTTCCACTTATTTGCTTTATTAAGTGTGGCTATAATGTCTTGTGTCGGTATTATTGTCAATGTATATTTTTTTCATCAGTTAAGCCACATTTATATTCTGTTCTTTCGTTTAGCACAATATTTACTTTTTTATAGAATAAGAGTGACAAACGAGCACACAGTCCACCATCAGACGTTAGTGGCTTTGGGCTAAAGCATCCATTTACCACATATTTACTTCTTTTTATAGAATAAGAGTGACAAACGAGCACACAGTTCACCGTCAGATGTTGATGTCTTTGAACTAAAGCATCCATTTACCACATATTTACTTTTTTTTATAGAATAAGAGTGACAAACGAGCACACAGTTCACCGTCAGATGTTGGTGTCTTTGAGCTAAAGCATCCATTTACCACATATTTACTTCTTTTTTATAGAATAAGTGTGACAAACGAGCACACAGTTCACCGTCAGATGTTGGTGTCTTTGAGCTAAAGCATCCATTTACCACATATTTACTTTTTTTATAGAATAAGAGTGACAAACGAGCACACAGTTCACCGTCAGATGTTGGTGTCTTTGAGCTAAAGCATCCATTTACCACATATTTACTTCTTTTTTATAGAATAAGAGTGACAATCGAGCACACAGTTCACCGGCAGATGTTGGTGTCTATGGACCACAGCATCTACTTACCAATAGCTAAGTGGTAATTGAATGCTGTAGCCCATAGACACCAACATCTATTCTCGATCAAGAATCAAAATGTAGACTATGCGTTTGTCAGCCTTAGATAGAAATGTCTTGTTGCCAGTAAAAAGGGTCTGTCTTATTCATCTGGAGAGGCTTAAATATATAACTTTGCGATAATTTACTTTACACTCGCATTTAAAACACACACCTTTCATCTAATCACAACTTTTCAGATGTTCCTGGGACGTTATGCTATCAAAGCGTAATGCCAAATATTACAACAATAATAAAGATAATTTGGAATATCGGAACACTTATCTGAAAGAAAAAGATCAGAAACAAAACAAAGCCGTCGCGAACAAGCTCTATGACTTGCAGGGGGCTTGCGATGAACTAACTTTGCTTGATCTTCTCTCCTTCTGCAGACAAATTGCGATGGGAATGGAGTTTCTTGCATCAAATAGAGTGGTTCACAGAGATTTAGCAGCGAGAAATGTGCTCGTAACTGGAGACAAGACATTAAAAATCGCAGATTTTGGTCTATCTAGAGACATTTACCAAGAGAACCAGTATAAACAAAAAAGCAATGGAAAGTTGCCCGTGAAGTGGATGGCGTTGGAGTCCTTGACACACAGGATATTCACTAGTCAGAGTGATGTGTAAGTAATAGTAACACCTGCTGATGATATTAATATTATTGATTAATACTACTGAGTGATTTATTAATCATCATCATCATCATCAGAGCCTATAAAAATTCCACTGTTGAAAATATGCCGTTAACAGCTCCGTGGCGCATTAGTTTAGCATTGAGTTGCGACACTAAAGGTCCGCGGGTTGGAATCTTGTTCGATTCAAGTATCCGTAGTTTATCATTTTACAATTTATTGATGTCAACAACTCCAGGATACAGAAGAAAGTTCTAATAAAAGAAAAAGAAATATTTTTTTATATTATTTTAAGTTTATAATCAGGAAGATGCTGTTGCCCATCCCTGTTTTATTTCCCTCTGTCGCCTCTTACGACACGCATGGGATGGGGTATTGGATATTCTTACACCGCCATCACACTTTCTGTAGGTATCAGCTTTTAAAAAAATGATAGATAAATTGTACTGTTGGTAGCTACAAGCCCCGCCGATTAATTTTTTAACCAATTACACAATAATTGTGTACTCGGTATTCGAATAGTGCGTGTATTGTTTTGGCTTTCACCAATGACTGACAACAGTAAACCAAATTGGGTCCGCGCACGCGCATGTGAGCACTCGCGTGCGCGCGCGTGTGTGTGTGCGTTCGTGCGTGTGTGTGTATGTATGCAGATGGTGGTTCGGAGTGCGAACGTGCGTGCGTGCGTGCGTTTGTGTATGTGTGCAGATGGTGATTCGGTGTGATGTGGGAGGTGGTGACGTGTGTGTGCAGGTGGTCTTTCGGCGTAGTGATGTGGGAGGTGGTGACGTGTGTGTGCAGGTGGTCTTTCGGCGTAGTGATGTGGGAGGTGGTGACGTGTGTGTGCAGGTGGTCTTTCGGCGTAGTGATGTGGGAGGTGGTGACGTGTGTGTGCAGGTGGTCTTTCGGCGTAGTGATGTGGGAGGTGGTGACGTGTGTGTGCAGGTGGTCTTTCGGCGTAGTGATGTGGGAGGTGGTGACGTGTGTGTGCAGGTGGTCTTTCGGCGTAGTGATGTGGGAGGTGGTGACGTGTGTGTGCAGGTGGTCTTTCGGCGTAGTGATGTGGGAGGTGGTGACGTGTGTGTGCAGGTGGTCTTTCGGCGTAGTGATGTGGGAGGTGGTGACGTGTGTGTGCAGGTGGTCTTTCGGCGTAGTGATGTGGGAGGTGGTGACGTGTGTGTGCAGGTGGTCTTTCGGCGTAGTGATGTGGGAGGTGGTGACGTGTGTGTGCAGGTGGTCTTTCGGCGTAGTGATGTGGGAGGTGGTGACGTGTGTGTGCAGGTGGTCTTTCGGCGTAGTGATGTGGGAGGTGGTGACGTGTGTGTGCAGGTGGTCTTTCGGCGTAGTGATGTGGGAGGTGGTGACGTGTGTGTGCAGGTGGTCTTTCGGCGTAGTGATGTGGGAGGTGGTGACGTGTGTGTGCAGGTGGTCTTTCGGCGTAGTGATGTGGGAGGTGGTGACGTGTGTGTGCAGGTGGTCTTTCGGCGTAGTGATGTGGGAGGTGGTGACGTGTGTGTGCAGGTGGTCTTTCGGCGTAGTGATGTGGGAGGTGGTGACGTGTGTGTGCAGGTGGTCTTTCGGCGTAGTGATGTGGGAGGTGGTGACGTGTGTGTGCAGGTGGTCTTTCGGCGTAGTGATGTGGGAGGTGGTGACGTGTGTGTGCAGGTGGTCTTTCGGCGTAGTGATGTGGGAGGTGGTGACGTGTGTGTGCAGGTGGTCTTTCGGCGTAGTGATGTGGGAGGTGGTAACGGTGGGCGGCGCGCCGTATCCCGCAGTGGCGGCGACGCGACTGCCGCGCCTGCTGCGCGCCGGGTACCGCATGCCGCGCCCCGCCAACTGCACGCCGCAGCTGTACGTATCCCTTGCCGTTGTATGTCGACATGCTTTTGTGATTCATACTAATAGATCATTTTATTTCTCCAACAGTTCTTTACACTACATATGTAACGGACAACCTGACTACTACGCCGTAAACCATCATTGTCGTGGCTAGAATCATTTTAAAACTCGATTTGTTGAGCCCTTATTTGGCCATCAATTTATGAAACGTGTTTTATTTTGATTACTTACAGAATTACCAATTTGGCCAAATTTTAAATAATTTTAATTTTGGGTTCATTCCTAGGGAAGGGTAAAGTTGTCAACTTTAGAGTAGGTAGGCCACCGGCTTCTCCTCAATACGCCAATGTGGCTAATAGGTTTGGATTGGATCTCAAGCGTAAGAAAGTTTATAAAAATCACAAGTTATTGGGTTTAAACTTTGAATTTGGTAGCCCTTTGCCTCTCACATTAACACTTGCTTACCTCCAATCTAATCGTATTTAATAATTCATTGAAATAGTATATAAATTCAATGGATTACCAACTTTGCAGCCCTTCAAAATTCATTGCTTTAGGAGCTCAAGTACCACCAGAGTTCCTTGTAGGGTTGGCATATCAACGAAGTTATAATAATATGTCCCCTATTAACCCTAAGCCCTAACAAACAATATAACCATATCCCTGTCCGCGTGTGCCAGTTACGAAGTGATGATGAGCTGCTGGCGCGCGCGACCGTGCGAGCGGCCGACGTTCTCCCAGCTGCACGCGCGCCTCGACGCACTGCTGGCGGCCGCCTGCGCTGACACGTACCTTAGCCTGGATCTGCCCGCGGACACGCCGCCCTCGCCAACACTGCCCGCCACGCTACTAAGGTACGATGCACACGATACGATCCCAGAGTGGATGGATGGTGGATGTCCAGCAGTGAACTGTTACGGAATGATGAAAAAGTAGAAGCTTTATCAATAGCTTGATTTAGGGTGAACACTATGGATTTTCTATTAACCTATAGTCAATTTTGGATATATCTTTTCTTTTCAGAAGCAAACGCGTGTGGGAACGCGGAGAAATTTACGAGAGGCCTAACGCTTTAAGCAACCACTACACATCGCCGCCAGTCACGCAACCAACATGAAATACAAATCTGTTCAAGGACATGAGAATAAAAATAATAAAACCCACCCCAAAAAAATTTTGAATTTTCTGTAAAAATCAAAAATAAAGCGGTACTCACCTAAACTTTTAAATTGAATAAGAGATTATATTTTTACTATAGATGTACCGACTAGTCTCCGAATAATCGGAAAAGCCGACTAGCCGGCCAAATTTGTAGTCGATAAAGTGCCGATTAGTCGGCCTGTTATTTTATTCATATTTAAAATAAATGAAATAATCTGTACACTTTAGCAAAACATTTCGGGATATCTTAAACTGTTACGATTCCACCACTCAGTTCAGCTGACAACGAAGCGCCACAGGGATTTCCGATACCACCCAAACTCCGCCGAAAGCGATGATCGCCTTGCTCGACTAGTCACCCTTTTTTCAACCGACCAATCTGCTAATCAGCCCATCTCTATTATTTTTTAATCTACCGACTTCAAAAAGGAGAAGGTACTCAATTCCACTGTATGTTCCTTTTTTGTATGTTACCTCACAACTTTTTTCTGGGTGAACCGATTTCGATGATTTTTTTTTATTTGAAGGCTGGTACTTCTCATGTGGTACTACTTAGTCGGGTCATAAGTTCTGTCAAAACCTTATTATTTAAATTTTTTGAATACTGTCTAGATCAACTTCACCAATTTTAAAAATACAGCGTTTGCAGTTGCCGAAAATAAAAGACATTCATTTTCAAATATGGAGTGGTCGAAAAAAGAAGATAGAGAAGCGGTTATCGGGTTGCACCGCTGTGGTTGCACCAAAAGAGATTTTCAATATTCTACAAAAATTGAAAATAACTCTACGATTTGTTTATCGCACTATCAAACGATTCACTGAAGATTTAAGCTACGAAAATCGTAAGAGTACCAGCCTACCCCGTACAGTTACGACACTTGCGATCATCAAAGCAGTGAAGGCTCGAATCCAACGAAATCCTGTCCGTAAACAAAAAATCTTAGCTCTTTAGATGGGCCTAAGCAGAACCTTATCAAATATAACAAAGCTTATCGTAAGACGACCAGACATTTTTTGAACGAGCGTTTGAAAAAAATTTGGCTTGATAGATCCTGCGCTTTGGCGGTGCGTGGGAAAAAATGCCGCGAAATTTTGTTTTCGGATGAAAAAAATTTTAACATCGAAGAAAGTTGTAATAAACAAAATGAGAAGGTGTATGCCCACAGCAGTGAAGAAGCCAGCACGCGTATTCCGAGGGTTCCACGAGGACATTATCCTTCATCACTCATGGTTTGGCCTGGAGACTCATATTCAGGCTTAACTGAAGTGTTTATCTGTGAAAAAGGTATAAAAACCAATGCCGAGGTATACCAAAATACCGTCCTAACGAACATAGTGGAACCTCTTTCTCAAACAATGTTCAAAAACAGACATTGGATATTCCAACAGGACTCTGCACCAGCTCATAGGGTACGAAGCACGCAAACTGGTTGACCGCCCGTGGAATTCACTTTATCGGACATGAAGACTGGCCCTCTTCTAGTCCAGATTTAAGCACACTGGATTACAAGATATGGCAACGTTTGGAGGAGAAAGTCTGCGCTAAACCTCCTCAGAATTTGGAATCTTTCCGGGCATCTTTGGCTAAAGCAACGGCAGCAATAGATATGAATGTGGTGCGTGCTGCGATTGATGACTGGCCACATCGATTAAGGGCATGTATTCAAAATAGGGGAGGGCATTTTGAATAATGTAAATAAAATTGTATTCTAAATTAAATTACCTTTCATTTCATATATAATTTCTATATAATTATCAAAAAGTGTATCATTAATTTTATAAAAAGTTTTTGACAGAACTTATGACCTGACACGAACACGAACGTATATAAATTTTTTATCAAGTTCTGACCAACAGTTTTTTGTTATTCATTATATTCATTATTGTAAAAAATCTTTAATATTAAATTATATTTTTACTGAAACGTTTTGTGATATTAACTACGTTAAATGCTGTAAGTTATAATATACTTAAAATAATTGTAATTCATCATGATTATTATAATCCTTTGTCCAATGATGTTAAAGAATAATTAAATGTCCAAAGGTGTAAAATATGAAATGTTTTCTTTAATTTTCAATATGAAAAAGTTACCCTCACATTAGGATTTTCTCCCGTATCGTCAAGAGTAGTTTACACACATAAATTTCACATAGAAAAACATGCAGACCCGGATCAATTATTTGTAAACCAAATACTTGTTCTCTGCGGCACTCAGTGCCACAACGTTCATTGTTGCAAATGTCCATTAGTCACTTACCACCAGGTAGGGTAGTAGTAGCCACTTAGCATCAGGATTTTTTTAGGGATGTTACCCCCTACTTGGTTTTTAGCCTGTATCGCTGAGGCAGTTTACAAGCATAAAATACACAAGGACAAACATCCAGACCCAGAACATTTATTTGTATACCATATAAATACTGGTTTCGTATTACTTTCATTTGTCACTTCAATTTTATGAAGAAAAAAAAGATCATCTAATTTAACAGTAAGTAGAGTAAAATGAAACGGAAATTTATATATTATTAATTCAATATATTATACAGTGATATATCTTAACACTAAATATAAAAATATTAAATATTCGTAGCTCGTTCCGGATCGTGTCGCCCAGTCTCAATTTTACAATTCGTTGATTATGTGTGCTCAAGGTGTGAGAAGCGATATAGATTACGTTTAAACAAAATATTCATATCATTCTAAGTGGAACTGAAATTGTAAAATCTAGAACACGACATAATCAAGGTCGCTTCCATTCAGCTATCTCTAAGTAGGACGTCCAAAGTGAGCAACATAAGAACTGATTAATGTATCTCAATCTTCACGATTTTTAATTTAAAACATGTACTGCTATCATAAAAAAAAAAACTGAATTTATTTAATATAATATCACACTAACATTCTTATGTTTAAGACAATATCTCATGTGCACTCCTCTGAGCTTCCATCGCTACTGAAACTTAATAATATTTCTAATAATTAATTATTTTAACATTACATTCTTTATATATTTTTATTTGGTGTATATGGAATTGTAAACTAGATTCAAGAGTGTTTGTAACAATCATTATAAAATGAAAGAAGTTCACTTCGTTCCATTACTTAAAATGCAACATTAATGCAAAGGATTTATACCATACAATGTTCTAGATTTGTAATCGGTTTTGCTTTCATTCAAATTTTGAAATATTTAGTCTTAAATAATATGATTAATCCAAATATTTATCACATAGAGGAAGATAATTTTATGACTACATCTAGATAGTTTTTTAGGAAATAAAATTTAAAAGAAAAATATTAAAGCAATTTTTTTCTTTGAGTGTTCCTATATATTAAGCATGCAACATTTTATAATCTAAAATACTAATATGTAATATGCGTGGCAAGAGTTAAAAATAATAATTGACACAACTATTATACAACGTTAAGTAGATTCAATGCATAAAGCCTCGATGCAATTAAATTACAATACATTTGACAATTTATGTTGCGTACTATGTTTTGACTACGAAACATTGGGTGATTTGTTATGTTTAATTAAAAAAAAAAAAACTTACTGAAGCTGAACATAACTGCAACAAGTATCTCTACATGTAACAAATACATAATCATGCCTTACATCTAAACAGCCAACACTAATGCCAAAATACGCTGCAACTTATTCACATAATTATGACACAATATTTTCAGTGCATTCTCAGTTTTAATACAAAAGTGCAAATAATTTTTTTTTAAATTATCAAGTATCGTAGTACAAACTTATTGAACTAATTAAAATATTTAATTACATGATGTGCTTTACTTTATAAATAATATCAGAGAGATCATACCTACTCTCATACAAAAAATGCGCAATAAATAAGAGAGAATGTAATACATTTATATGTATGTATATTTGGTTGGTAATACTAAATGTGTAATATCAATGAAAATATCTTTATTGCAAATGTTACAATAAGTTTACTAGACTGAATTGAATTTACATAAATAATGTACATTTTTTTAATTTTATACTTTCATTTAATTTGAAAAATAAAATTTGAAATAAACAGAAAAAAAATTAAATATAACTTTATTGTAACACATATTCAATATTTATGTTTTGGCTTTTTTATAACTTTCTATTATGTCAAATTTAAGTCTCATTTCAATCGTGTTATATTTTGATCCAAGCATAAGTACAAACATTGTAACCCTTCAAAGCACAAAAAGGCAGTACAATTTAACAAAATCTCATTTATTGAAAAATATCGAATAGCATTTAATTTTTAACATTAAAATATCGACTTTAGTAGCTTTCGCTTCATATAGATAGAGAATACAAAGTTATAAGTAAATAATACACTATTATTATAAGTAAAAATATATACAGACAATTATAAAAAATAGATACAGTATACCTTTACTATTACAAAACTATACATTTGTGATATGAATATTAATCGATTAAATAACCGGTAGGTACAATGGTAAAATTAATTATTTTTTAAAGGAATACGACAGAAAAAAATGTAAATTATTACTTACTTTAGCAAGTATAATAATTTATCTGTCAGTGTAGCTGAATACTTAAGTGGCTTAGAAAAAGGAATAATGTTCTGAATTTCTGGCTCAAACCTTCCACCATCGGTCAACCATATACTCGGCCAGTCTCGAATTCTACTTTATTGACTACCACGTATTCGGACCAAATGCTTTACTTCCTTGTTTATGGTGCACACATCGAAGAATTGGTATATTTTACCAAGATCTGTCTTTTCAACCGATTAAAATGTGAGTGTCTTCAAGGCAAGATGAAATATAGCCTTTATTAACCTAATTCATCAGGGCGTTTTACCATATTCCGCTGCATCACCACTTACCATCAGGTGGGCTTATTATAGCCAAGCACTTACTAAGAATGATTAAAGAAGTTACACCGTACGAGGTACGTACTCGTGATTAAATTAATAATTATAACTTTATACAAAAAGTAAAAGTCGACTTCAAACAACTAAAAAGCTTTAAGAACTGTGTCCCACAATCTATATTGGACCATCGTAACTGATTACATTTGTTTGGTTTTTTACAAATAATTAACTTTTTTCATCAGCATGGGGCAGCATGTAAGTTGTTTTTTTATCTTTTTGAGTACTTAAATTATGTAAGGAACGTATATTATTAGAGTATTAGAACATGCATCAGCGTGCTAAATTCCTCGATATTTAACTCATCAAAATTTCCCTAAATTTATTGAATAAGAAGATGTGTCGTAACATACGATCAGTCTATAGGCGGCGGCTGAGCTGGAATACTCGAGGGTGGCGCCGTTAAGTAGCCCGCTGAATGAGGAGCTGTGGACAAAGTTATAGGTTAATACGAAATTTACTACAAATAATATACAACATAATAAGCTAATGTATGTATACAAAATACTGCGAAACATCTTATCGTCCGATACTTAAAACTTGACCGAAACAAAAGTACAACACCAGTGCATGTTGCCAATAAAGACTTGGGGAACCAAGACTTCGTCCTTCACTGTTGACCCAATGAGAAACAATAGAGCGTTGGTATCTCAATCACTCTTGTCGTTGTCACTATACAAATCTGTAAGGTGAAGTATAATGGACCGGCCATAGTTCTTAGATCTACCTATATACAGATGGTAATTCAAAGTTCTGTATAAGACACTAATGGAGTTGGAGTTGTGGTGGGCTGTAATGATGATGATGATGATGATGATGATGATGATGTCGTTGTTGTAAAATATTGGTTTATAACTTGTTATACTTTCAATTCAAGATAAACACATCAGCACGGTATAGGGATATTTTAACAACACCATGAATTCCAAAGAGTATGTCAATATTTTCTTAAGACATGTATATGTATATCCAAGAAAACTTTATTTAATAATCTGCCATTTTTTATATGATTTTAAATGAGATATCAGATTTGTATGCAGAGATTAAAACACGCAAGTGTGAAAACAGTACATCATGAAAGTTTAATTTTGAAATAAAAAAGTGAATTAAAGAAATACCTTTTTAAGAACGGCCATTAATTAAGCTAATAATCAGTGAAAGCACCCATGACTTTCATAACGCATCTGCATCGGTTGGGCGTGCTTAGAATGAGGTTGTCAATATCCTGTTGAGGAATATTGGTCCCAGGTCTTACTAAGATGCATAAAAAGTTGTTCTTCTGTAACCAGATTTTCAGGAAATTCCCTCAGCGCTCTTCTTAGGAGCATATCCCAAGCATGCTCAACGGAATATAAATCTGGAGATTGAGCTGGCCGTTCTACGGCCTTGACATCATGTTCGTGCAACCAGGCTGTTATCACCCTGACCGTATATAAACGGGCATTGTCGTGCATAAGCAGGAAATTTTGACACATTTGTGTTCGATTTGGCACGACTATTGGTTCTAGCACTTCATTAAAGTATTTTTAGCAGCCGTCATAGTGCCCTATATACACACGAGGTCCGTTCTTCCACCAAAACGTTCCTGCACACATCATATTTGTTCCACATTAGTATGGATGAACTTCTTGAGGGTGCTTAACCCGGCTTGTACGACAAGGAACTCTCCAAACACGTACTCTCCTCGAATCAGGATAAAAACCAAATCGGGATTCATCGGTGAAAAACACAAACAACCATTGATGAGGTTACCAGTTCACATGTTCGCTAGTCCATTGCAGTCTTTGTTTTACTCTTCTTAGAAGTGGTTTACGAGCATTAAGGTTGGCTTCGTGCAGTCTCGTCCTCACAGTTTGGTCATTCACAAGCAACTGATGTCCAGACTGTTGCCTTTTGCATTGCCGTAACATTTGATTTCCTTCTCACAGCAATTTGCAAAAAACTTTTTTGTCTAGGTGTTGTAATGCGCCTTGGTCCTGGATGTCTCTCCGCCACCTCCGTCGTGGCAAGATAGCGTGACCACAACCTCGAAATTACATTTCGCCTGGTGGCTATTGCCGCAACGATGTCACGTTGAGAAGCACCAGCCTGCAGCATTCACACTGCTCTTAACATCTCCTCTTCGGTTAAATGTCCGAAGTTGCATTGCAATATAATGTCAAATTATTACAATCAACCCAAGCGTGAGTACAAAATTCGTTCCCTCTAATTGAACTCAACTTTTATCGCCAACACATTTAATTTTTTCTTTTATTTCAATTTGGTCAATTTGAAATAAATGACGACCAATTAGATATTAAAAACATTTTAAAATGGCCTGTACTTTTTATAGTTGGTCAATGTTATTAAAAATATCCCTATACCGTGTTGATGCATACCGGGTGTTTGTGAAACGCTCCCGAAAACGAAGACAGACGATAGTACTAACGATACCTTTGATGATGGGTCAGAAAGAAAATCGACCCCGAGGAAAAACAAATCATCATTTCGCAACGTTTTATTAGCTTTATTCACGCTCCATCATGTTGGTACAGCTAAATAAAACGATAATTTCACTAAAAAAAAAAAACATGAAAATACTTAAACATTAAACCAGCAATGGAATTTAATATGAATAAATCATGAAATCAGCACACTGGGGCCAATATTCGCGAGGACGCCGAACTCTTTTATCTAGCTTGGTACGAAACAATGCATTAAGTATTAATTACTCACTCTATCCTTCCCTTTCATTCACGCGCTGTCTCCGCCCGGCCGACTCGTGTCGCTTCGCGTCAGCGTTGCCAACATATGGAGAATTCCCTAAATTGCGGGGGATTAAGAATTGGTTGGGGGTTTTATGGAGATTGGTATTATGCGGAGAAAATGTAAGGATTTTGAAAATGGATAGCCCGGGCCAAGTCAGAACTTTTTGCAAGAAATCTAAATACTTATCTTAACATTTTTGTTAGGTTACTTATGAATATTGAACGACTCCCTTTTTTTAATTATATTCATTGCACCACATTTAAGTTTCGGATTTATTTCGGTAACTTTTGTGTATCATTTAATGCTTTGAATTTCTTAATTTTTTAATTTTAAAGCAGAGACCCGCATGCATATAAATGCAGATACTATGGTAATTTTTAAATGGCAACAAGGGAAGGAATTAAAAATACTCCATGGAGTAAATGCTTGTTATAAAAATATGGTGAGAAAAAAAATTCGGTAACAAGAAAAATAATGTTAGTTAAAAATAAATCTTATAAAATTAGTTGAAAATTGCCGCATCTCATAATAAGGCCACGGAGGATTTAGATCGGTAAGATGTTTCATACCTAATATTTTATAAATAACTTCGTGCTGAACTGATCCGAATAGGTACACACATAACTGGACACATCAGAATAATAAACATACCTAAACGATGGACAAAAAAGCATGACTCAATCGTTGTTAAAATTTCATTTTATCATTAGCGGGGAATCGAACCAGGTATTTGGTTTATTTAACCTGTGAATTCGAAATAAAGTGGCTAGGTGGAGACTAGCACAGTGGCAAAATAGTAGGTTAAGTAGATAAGATAGGTATTTATAAAGTGTTGTTAATAATTAGGTATTTGTACGATCACTAGCTTTGAGGCCGCGTGGATTAAGCGTCAATTCCGCGCGAATATTGACCCTATTGTCAGCTGCTTTCATTTTAAGTTCCACTGCTGGTTTTATGTTTAAGTAAATATTTCTTTATGAAATTATCGTTCATTTAGCTGTACTAACATGATAGAGCGTGAATAAAACTAATAAAACTTTGTGAAAAGATGAATTCTTTCCCTCGGAATCGATTTTTTTTCTGACCCATCATCAAAGGTATCATTAGTACCATCGTCTGTCTTCGTTTTCGGGAGCGTTTCACAAAAAACCTGCATAATAAGAGGTACGTATATGTAGTTTTTAAAACTTCGTACTTTTAAGTTACATTTAAAAAAAAGTTACACGGGCATAGGGCATTTATTATAGATAATACTTCGACACATAAGTTTTATGGTAAAATTGTTTGCACCTGTATAATATTTTATTTTACATAACCTTCAAAACAAAAATACAGTTACCCACTAAAGAAACTTGTAATGCGTGTTAATAAAAACGGAACATTGATTTAGCAGTCGTAATCTCATATTTTGCGCACTGTAAGTAATCACTGCTACATGAGGACAGGAACAGGTCGTGGCGCTGCGCGGCGTACTGCTGCCACACGCTCTGTCAGTGCACGTGCCCCACCTGCCAGTGCGCTGTGCTGCGGCGCGGAGGACAGGAACAGGTCGTGGCGCTGCGCGGCGTACTGCTGCCACACGCTCTGTCAGTGCACGTGCCCCACCTGCCAGTGCGCTGTGCTGCGGCGCGGAGGACAGGAACAGGTCGTGGCGCTGCGCGGCGTACTGCTGCCACACGCTCTGTCAGTGCACGTGCCCCACCTGCCAGTGCGCTGTGCTGCGGCGCGGAGGACAGGAACAGGTCGTGGCGCTGCGCGGCGTACTGCTGCCACACGCTCTGTCAGTGCACGTGCCCCACCTGCCAGTGCGCTGTGCTGCGGCGCGGAGGACAGGAACAGGTCGTGGCGCTGCGCGGCGTACTGCTGCCACACGCTCTGTCAGTGCACGTGCCCCACCTGCCAGTGCGCTGTGCTGCGGCGCGGAGGACAGGAACAGGTCGTGGCGCTGCGCGGCGTACTGCTGCCACACGCTCTGTCAGTGCACGTGCCCCACCTGCCAGTGCGCTGTGCTGCGGCGCGGAGGACAGGAACAGGTCGTGGCGCTGCGCGGCGTACTGCTGCCACACGCTCTGTCAGTGCACGTGCCCCACCTGCCAGTGCGCTGTGCTGCGGCGCGGAGGACAGGAACAGGTCGTGGCGCTGCGCGGCGTACTGCTGCCACACGCTCTGTCAGTGCACGTGCCCCACCTGCCAGTGCGCTGTGCTGCGGCGCGGAGGACAGGAACAGGTCGTGGCGCTGCGCGGCGTACTGCTGCCACACGCTCTGTCAGTGCACGTGCCCCACCTGCCAGTGCGCTGTGCTGCGGCGCGGAGGACAGGAACAGGTCGTGGCGCTGCGCGGCGTACTGCTGCCACACGCTCTGTCAGTGCACGTGCCCCACCTGCCAGTGCGCTGTGCTGCGGCGCGGAGGACAGGAACAGGTCGTGGCGCTGCGCGGCGTACTGCTGCCACACGCTCTGTCAGTGCACGTGCCCCACCTGCCAGTGCGCTGTGCTGCGGCGCGGAGGACAGGAACAGGTCGTGGCGCTGCGCGGCGTACTGCTGCCACACGCTCTGTCAGTGCACGTGCCCCACCTGCCAGTGCGCTGTGCTGCGGCGCGGAGGACAGGAACAGGTCGTGGCGCTGCGCGGCGTACTGCTGCCACACGCTCTGTCAGTGCACGTGCCCCACCTGCCAGTGTGCTGTGCTGCGGCGCGGAGGACAGGAACAGGTCGTGGCGCTGCGCGGCGTACTGCTGCCACACGCTCTGTCAGTGCACGTGCCCCACCTGCCAGTGCGCTGTGCTGCGGCGCGGAGGACAGGAACAGGTCGTGGCGCTGCGCGGCGTACTGCTGCCACACGCTCTGTCAGTGCACGTGCCCCACCTGCCAGTGCGCTGTGCTGCGGCGCGGAGGACAGGAACAGGTCGTGGCGCTGCGCGGCGTACTGCTGCCACACGCTCTGTCAGTGCACGTGCCCCACCTGCCAGTGCGCTGTGCTGCGGCGCGGAGGACAGGAACAGGTCGTGGCGCTGCGCGGCGTACTGCTGCCACACGCTCTGTCAGTGCACGTGCCCCACCTGCCAGTGCGCTGTGCTGCGGCGCGGAGGACAGGAACAGGTCGTGGCGCTGCGCGGCGTACTGCTGCCACACGCTCTGTCAGTGCACGTGCCCCACCTGCCAGTGTGCTGTGCTGCGGCGCGGAGGACAGGAACAGGTCGTGGCGCTGCGCGGCGTACTGCTGCCACACGCTCTGTCAGTGCACGTGCCCCACCTGCCAGTGCGCTGTGCTGCGGCGCGGAGGACAGGAACAGGTCGTGGCGCTGCGCGGCGTACTGCTGCCACACGCTCTGTCAGTGCACGTGCCCCACCTGCCAGTGCGCTGTGCTGCGGCGCGGAGGACAGGAACAGGTCGTGGCGCTGCGCGGCGTACTGCTGCCACACGCTCTGTCAGTGCACGTGCCCCACCTGCCAGTGCGCTGTGCTGCGGCGCGGAGGACAGGAACAGGTCGTGGCGCTGCGCGGCGTACTGCTGCCACACGCTCTGTCAGTGCACGTGCCCCACCTGCCAGTGCGCTGTGCTGCGGCGCGGAGGACAGGAACAGGTCGTGGCGCTGCGCGGCGTACTGCTGCCACACGCTCTGTCAGTGCACGTGCCCCACCTGCCAGTGCGCTGTGCTGCGGCGCGGAGGACAGGAACAGGTCGTGGCGCTGCGCGGCGTACTGCTGCCACACGCTCTGTCAGTGCACGTGCCCCACCTGCCAGTGCGCTGTGCTGCGGCGCGGAGGACAGGAACAGGTCGTGGCGCTGCGCGGCGTACTGCTGCCACACGCTCTGTCAGTGCACGTGCCCCACCTGCCAGTGTGCTGTGCTGCGGCGCGGAGGACAGGAACAGGTCGTGGCGCTGCGCGGCGTACTGCTGCCACACGCTCTGTCAGTGCACGTGCCCCACCTGCCAGTGCGCTGTGCTGCGGCGCGGAGGACAGGAACAGGTCGTGGCGCTGCGCGGCGTACTGCTGCCACACGCTCTGTCAGTGCACGTGCCCCACCTGCCAGTGCGCTGTGCTGCGGCGCGGAGGACAGGAACAGGTCGTGGCGCTGCGCGGCGTACTGCTGCCACACGCTCTGTCAGTGCACGTGCCCCACCTGCCAGTGCGCTGTGCTGCGGCGCGGAGGACAGGAACAGGTCGTGGCGCTGCGCGGCGTACTGCTGCCACACGCTCTGTCAGTGCACGTGCCCCACCTGCCAGTGCGCTGTGCTGCGGCGCGGAGGACAGGAACAGGTCGTGGCGCTGCGCGGCGTACTGCTGCCACACGCTCTGTCAGTGCACGTGCCCCACCTGCCAGTGCGCTGTGCTGCGGCGCGGAGGACAGGAACAGGTCGTGGCGCTGCGCGGCGTACTGCTGCCACACGCTCTGTCAGTGCACGTGCCCCACCTGCCAGTGTGCTGTGCTGCGGCGCGGAGGACAGGAACAGGTCGTGGCGCTGCGCGGCGTACTGCTGCCACACGCTCTGTCAGTGCACGTGCCCCACCTGCCAGTGCGCTGTGCTGCGGCGCGGAGGACAGGAACAGGTCGTGGCGCTGCGCGGCGTACTGCTGCCACACGCTCTGTCAGTGCACGTGCCCCACCTGCCAGTGCGCTGTGCTGCGGCGCGGAGGACAGGAACAGGTCGTGGCGCTGCGCGGCGTACTGCTGCCACACGCTCTGTCAGTGCACGTGCCCCACCTGCCAGTGCGCTGTGCTGCGGCGCGGAGGACAGGAACAGGTCGTGGCGCTGCGCGGCGTACTGCTGCCACACGCTCTGTCAGTGCACGTGCCCCACCTGCCAGTGCGCTGTGCTGCGGCGCGGAGGACAGGAACAGGTCGTGGCGCTGCGCGGCGTACTGCTGCCACACGCTCTGTCAGTGCACGTGCCCCACCTGCCAGTGCGCTGTGCTGCGGCGCGGAGGACAGGAACAGGTCGTGGCGCTGCGCGGCGTACTGCTGCCACACGCTCTGTCAGTGCACGTGCCCCACCTGCCAGTGCGCTGTGCTGCGGCGCGGAGGACAGGAACAGGTCGTGGCGCTGCGCGGCGTACTGCTGCCACACGCTCTGTCAGTGCACGTGCCCCACCTGCCAGTGCGCTGTGCTGCGGCGCGGAGGACAGGAACAGGTCGTGGCGCTGCGCGGCGTACTGCTGCCACACGCTCTGTCAGTGCACGTGCCCCACCTGCCAGTGCGCTGTGCTGCGGCGCGGAGGACAGGAACAGGTCGTGGCGCTGCGCGGCGTACTGCTGCCACACGCTCTGTCAGTGCACGTGCCCCACCTGCCAGTGCGCTGTGCTGCGGCGCGGAGGACAGGAACAGGTCGTGGCGCTGCGCGGCGTACTGCTGCCACACGCTCTGTCAGTGCACGTGCCCCACCTGCCAGTGCGCTGTGCTGCGGCGCGGAGGACAGGAACAGGTCGTGGCGCTGCGCGGCGTACTGCTGCCACACGCTCTGTCAGTGCACGTGCCCCACCTGCCAGTGCGCTGTGCTGCGGCGCGGAGGACAGGAACAGGTCGTGGCGCTGCGCGGCGTACTGCTGCCACACGCTCTGTCAGTGCACGTGCCCCACCTGCCAGTGCGCTGTGCTGCGGCGCGGAGGACAGGAACAGGTCGTGGCGCTGCGCGGCGTACTGCTGCCACACGCGGCTGCGGCCCAGCAGCGCGCGCACGCGCTCGCCGTGCGCAGCGGACCGCGACATGCCCTTCAGCGCGTTCACCAGCTGCGCCGTCACCTGCCCCTCCAGCCGCGTCTCCAACAAACCAAGCAATTCGCCGATGAGATCGCTTTCTAAAGCCTGAAACGCCATTTTAAACCGCTATTGTTAGAATGAAAAACATTGTGGAACAAATATTTACGTAAAACAGCATTCAGTATAAAATATATAAAAATACCATATTATACGATCCAAAATACATTACCACAAAAATTCTATATCATACTATTATAAATATAAAAATTCAAATTGGTTAAGATTCACAAAATTTTAAAAACCTGGCCACATCGTCTGTTTAGGCCCAAAAATGGTTATCTGAAATTGAAATAAAGTTGATAACCTGAAATAGTGACATGAAGAAAGAAGTGGTCACTTGGTGACGCCTAGAGTGATGAAGCATCGGGGGGCAGCATGGGACCAGGCCGCTGCCCGGTCACCTCAGCTGGGCCAGGTCACATAAATAAACACTACCACTAAACACCACTTACATTCACTACACCTACCTACGACCTGACCGAGCCTTGGGGCGGTCTTAGCTTCGGATTCAGGTACGTACGTACTATTTATTTACCTAGCCTTCTCCCTATTGTGTAGTATGATAGGTCATTTGTCCATAGGCCATTTGGGCCCCGTCCTTAGTTATCCGTCCAGTCTACAGCTGTATGGGCCCTGTATAGTCGACCTTTGTCGGGACAGCTAAGGGCGTGTACATCGTCGTTGATGAGACAGTCTCTGTGGGTATGGAGGTATTGTTGCCCGATGGGCACAACGTGCCACAAATAGTTTCCAGATTTCATTGCATAATAGTATTTTATTGAGATGCAATTTCTTTATGGCATGAATAAAATTGACTGAATAGGATTCTATGTACAGAATCATAATTATCGGTTCGGACAGGGTTTATTAACCCTGTACGATCCGTGAGGGTGATTGTGCAATGATACTGGTACGTAGGATTCAATGTAATCAATTGCAGTTTAATCTTTTTCTGCCGACTTCCAAAAAGGAGCCGGTACTCAATTCGACTGTATGTTTTTTTTTTTTCGTTTTTTTTTTTATGTGTGTTACCTCAGAACTTTTTTCTGGGTGAACCGATTTCGATGATTCTTTTTTTATTTGAAAGCTGGTACTTCTCGTGTGGTCCCATATGAATTTGATCAAGGTCAGACCAATAGTTTTTAAGTTATTCTTAAATAACTTATATTGAAGTCGGCTGTACAAAATTTTTAATTTTAAATTAATTTTGGATTATTTAATAAAGCTGAAAAAGAATATATCCCGCAAAACAACTTTCTCGCATTTGTCACACTTCCATGTTAAAAGTAATAAATTATGTTTTCGTTAATCTACCTGTAAAACTAATTTATCAGTGTTCGCATTGCTGTTATCGAAAATAGTAGCGAGCGCCTCGCACGCACTGCCTGTGATTTCTTGACACGTTTTCACCGCTGTCTTCAGCCCCGACATAACTTCTGTTTGTGTTAAGGCCGCAACGCAAGTCTAAAACAATACGTGTATAATTTTTAAGGTTATTATATCTATATCTGGCACTATTTCTATATACAAAATTAAGAACTTTTTGTCCCGTATGTGTTCTTAAACTATATGAGCGATTACGATATAATTTCGTGGGTTGTTCTGTGCCTTCCCGCGATGGGTTTTGACAAAAATTAATATTAGTTTGTTTATTCAATTTCTAGGCGTTATTACCATTCATCTGAGAATTGTAACAAATTTGATGAGTTATTTTGCGCACGCCCGTGAATCATCATTATCATTATCATTAAAACCCTCCACAAGTCCACTGCTGAACATAGGTCTCCCCCAAGGAATGCCACAAAGCACGGTCCTGAGCCACCTGCATCCATCGACTTCCTGCATATCTTACCAGGTCGTCACTCCATCTAGTAAGGGGGACGCCCTACACTTCGTCCGCCGGTACGACGCCGCCACTCGAGAACCTTTTTTCCCCATCGGCTGTCGGTTCTTCGAGCTATATGGCCGGCCTTTGCCACTTCAGCTTACTAATCCGTTGGGCTATGTCGGTCACTCTGGTTCTACTGCGGATATCCTCATTTCTAAGTTTATCACGCAGAGAAACTCCAAGCATAGCCCTCTCCATAGCTCGCTGAGCGATCTTGAGCTTCCTCATCCGGCCAGCAGTGAAGGACAACGTCTCAGTACCATAGGTCATCACTGGCAACACACACTGGTTGTACAGTCTCGTTTTCAAGTTTTGACATATACCTGACGAGAAGATGTGCCGTAATTTCCCGAACGCTGCCCAACCGAGTTGAATCCGTCGATTGACCTCTCGGTCGAAGTTGGACTTACCTAGTCGGACAATTTGTTCCAGGTAAACATACTCGTCAAAAACTTAGTGCTCCCAACAACTACCGGCATAGGTGTGACATACACATTAACATGATCTTTGTTTTGCACATGTTCATCTTAAGACCTATCCGTTGGGAAACACTATTGAGGTTATTGAGCATAGTGCTTAGGTCCTCCAGCGATTCTGCCATAAGGACTATATCGTCGGCAAATCGAAGGTGAGTGATGTAATCGCCATTGATGTTAATACCGTATCCTTTCCAGTCCAGAAGCTTGAAAACGTCTTCCAATGCAGCGGTGAAGAGTTTCGGGGATATAACGTCACCCTGTCTTACACCTCTCTGCAATTGGATAGGTTTCGTACTCTGGTTCTTTACTTGAAAAGCCATCGAAGCTCTACTGTACAAGCACTTCAGCACTTCGATATACCGACAGTCAACTTGGCATCGCTAAAGGGACTGCAGCACCGCCCAAATTTCAACGTAATCAAAGGCTTTCTCATCGTCCACATACGCTAGACATAGAGTAGCAAATTGTACTCCTCGGACTTCTGTACAATTTGCCGAAGGGTATGTATGTGGCCTATGGTGCTAAAGCCTTTTCGGAAACCGGCTTGTTAGGGAGGCTGGAAGTCGTCAAGTCTGCGCGCGTGACGATTCGTAATGACTCTCGAAAACAGCACGTAGACGCGGCTCAGAAGGGAAAGGTCCACTTCCTGTGGGGCCGCTTCTGGAAGAAAGAGTTCATCATAAAGAGTCCCTCTTTTTCCATGAAGTCGGCCAGCTGCTGGCCCCTTGGGTTCCGTTGCCCTATTCCGAAATTCCCTACTTTCAGCTCACCGTTCTCTCTTGTGCCTAGTTTTGCGTTGAAGTCTCCCATTAATACCGTATAGTGGGTTTTGGAGGAATGCATGGCTCTAGAGATATCCTCATACATTTCCTCCACCTCCTCATTGGGGTGTGCAGAGGTTGGTGTGTAAACCTGTATGACCTTCAGCGAATACCGTTTGGTGATTCTGAGTATAAGGTACGCAACCCTCGTCGACACACTCCCAATCTTTACAACGTTGTTAACGAGAAACTTGTAGACGATAAATCCGACACCTCCTTGGGACAGATGGTCGCCCTCCCTGTGATAGAGCAAGTTGCCGGATTCGAGGATTACTGTGTCCTCCCCCTCTCTTTGGACCTCGGATAATCCTATAATATACCAGCGTAACTTGTCTATCTCTTCTTCCAGCTCCACGGTCTTCTCGTCAGTCCTCAGGGTGCGTGCGTTGTATGTTGCCAGGTCGAGTCGTCTTAGGTGGCAACCGAACCTCCACCGTAGATTCTTAGCACCCCCTGCCCTGCCGTTACCATGGTCGTCTGGGGGCCATCTCTTCGTTACTTTCATGGGGGGTATATTGCCATAGTTGCCACGCTTGGCGAACGGGTTGGCAACGCAGTTTTTTTATTGTTGTTTTGCTGTTATCAGAAAGATGCTGCTGCCGATCCTCTGCCTCAATTGCCCTCTGTCGCCTTTTACGACACCCACGGGAAGATATGGGGTAGTGAGTTTTCTTATCCGCCACTACACGGGGAATGCTTCTGCCAAATAATTTAATTTGATAAAATAATGAAATAAAATATTAAGCACGGGGTAGGTAAAAACAGTCTTATTTCTGTTATATTTTCCTTTATAAATCAGACAACATCTTGTTTACGTTGTAGTAAAAAATATATTAAAGTCATTAATTTTAATAATGTTTAATATTACACTACTTATGATAATGATTCTATACGTAAACAAATTTTTCAAGCCGTTTTCATGTCAACACATTGTGTGACTTGTTTCGAAATCTTATCTCCAAAACTTAATGCCAAACATGATTTGTTTTATCAAATGTCACATATTTCACTTCAACATATTGTTTGACAGTGTAAACGCAACATGATTCACTGTCAATAATTTAAATTTTGAAAATGTTTTGTGTTTGTGTTTTGCAGAAGTAATAGATCACACCCACGAAAACAAAGTTATTCAGGTTTGTAACATAAATACAATTTCTTGTGGTGTAAATTAATTGAAAAAGAGCCTATGGCTCATTATTTAAGTAAGTTTATTTATTTTTAAACTTTTATGCACAAAATATAATATATATGGCGGACTTAATATCTAAAAGAATTCTCTCCTAGTTAACCATGGGGCTAACCAGGGATAAACATATACTAGGGGTGATCCAAAAGTAACGATAATGAATATTAAACACACTGATGCGGCAGCTCGCCCAGCTGCGCACACGCCAGCACAGCTAACGTGCATGTGTGTGCGTGTGCGTGTGCGTGCGTGTGTACGTACGTGCGAGTGCGCGAGCGCGGCCAGCAGCGGCACGGCGGCGCGCGGGCGCGCGGGCAGCAGGCGCGCAAGGCGCGGCAGCTCGCCCAGCTGCGCGCACGTGTGTGCGTGTGCGTGCGTGTGTACGTACGTGCGAGTGCGCGAGCGCGGCCAGCAGCGGCACGGCGGCGCGCGGGCGCGCGGGCAGCAGGCGCGCAAGGCGCGGCAGCTCGCCCAGCTGCGCGCACGTGTGTGCGTGTGCGTGCGTGTGTACGTACGTGCGAGTGCGCGAGCGCGGCCAGCAGCGGCACGGCGGCGCGCGGGCGCGCGGGCAGCAGGCGCGCAAGGCGCGGCAGCTCGCCCAGCTGCGCGCACGCCTCACACAGCGCTGGCCGCGCACGCACCAGCGCCGCCAGCGCGCGCGCGCATGTTTCCCCACGTCCGCCCCGCACCTGCACACACACACCCACACTTATAACCACCAACCAACAAAGAACACAGGAAACACGGAACGCTGCGTACATTTCAATGAGGGCATTCCACAAGGCAGCGCCATTTGGGAACGAGGTGAAATATGTAACATATTTAATAGAAGATAAGTTAAATTATTAGGAAACTATAAAGGTTAATATTTTTTCCAAAATTTTAGATATATTTTATACACTAAACCTTTTGTCCTATTTATCTATTAAATTTAAAATGTGTGGGAAATGCATTATTTTAACTAATTGTCATTCATAAATATGTAACGTCTACTATTTTCTACGAACCCGTACATTCGTAAGGGAGTGTTGAATTCGGAAGCAGTCGAAGGCAACCGGCGCTCGCGCTCAGGTACAGAGATTTAGGCATTTATTAATTGTGTTGACTCGGTAAAGACAAACGCGTCTTCTTGCCCTTTTCCTTCCGTTAGCCATTAAACCGCTAGGTACTAGTCCAAGAGGCAGAGATAGTGTGGTTCTACTGCGGATATCCTCATTTCTAAGTTTATCATGCATAGAAACTCCGAGCATAATCCTCTCCATAGCTCGCTGAGCAACCTTGAGCTTCCTCATACGGCCAGCAGTGAAGGACCACGTCTCAGTTACATCACTGGCAACACGCACTGGTTGTACAGTCTCGTTTTCAAGTTTTGAGGTATACCTAACGAGAAGATGTGTCGTAATTTCCCGAACACTGCCCAACCGAGTTGAATCCGTCGATTGACCTCTCGGTCGAAGTTGGACTTACCTAGTCGGTCTATTTGTCCCAGGTAAACATACTGTCAACAACTTCGAGCTTAGTGCTCCCAATAACTACCGGCATAGGTGTGACATGGACATTAAACATGATCTTTGTTTTGCCCATGTTCCTCATAAGACCTATACGTTGGGAAACACTATTGAGTTCATTGAGCATAGTGCTTAGGTCCTCCAGCGATTCTGCCATAAGGACTATATCGTCGGCAAATCGAACGTGAGTGATGTACTCGCCATTGATGTTAATACCGTATCCTTTCCAGTCCAGAAGCTTGAAAACGTCTTCCAATGCAGCGGTGAAGAGTTTCGGGGATATAACCCTGACTTACACCTCTCTGCAATTGAATATTTTTCGTACTCTGGTTCTGTACTCGGATTGCCAACGTAGCCCTACTGTACAAGCACTTCAGCACTTCGGTATACCGACAGTCAACTTGGCACCTCTGAAGGGACTGCAGCACCGCCCAAATTTCGACGGAATCAAAGGCCTTCTCATAGTCCACATACGCCAGATATAGTGGAAAATTGTACTCCTCGGACTTCTGTACAATTTGCCGAAGGGTATGTATGTGGTCTATGGTGCTAAAGCCTTTTCGGAAACCGGCTAGTTCGGGAGGCTGGAAGTCGTCAAGTCTGCGCGCGAGACGATTCCTAATGACTCTCGAAAACAGCACGTAGACGCGGCTCAGAAGGGAAATCGGTCTGTAGTTCTACAAGAGAGCGTTGTCACCTTTCTTGAAGAACAAGACCACCATACTTCTGCTCCACGCCTCCGGTGTAATGCCACCATTGAGGACGGAATTAAAGAGCTTCTGAAGGACTTCAAGTATCGGTTTTCCACACGCTTTCAGAAGATCCGCTGTAATTCCATCCTCGCCTGGGGCCTTGCCGTTTTTAAGGTGCTGTAGAGCCATTCTAATCTCACTCAGACTGACGCCAGAGATATTATCAGAATAGTGTCGGATAAGACACGCTCTTGGATCGTTACTCACACTTACGTGTGGCTCCAACGATGATGTGTACAGCTGCCCATAGAACCTCTCAATCTCACTCTAAATCTCAGGTGTCCCGGAAACGACACTGCCACACTCGGTCTTCAGCTTCGACAGTTGGTTCTTACTGGCAGACAGATCTCTAGCAAAGACTTTGGAGCCCTGTTTCCGCTCAATCGCTTCTTCAATATGAGCAGTATTAAAGTTGCGTAAGTACCGCCGCAAGAATTTGGAGATCTGTCTGTTCAGTTGCCTGTATGCTGTCAAATCTACTGAAGACTGCAGCTTCATATCCCGTCTAACAGCCATGAGATTAAGAGTGTGATCGGAGAGATTTTGTTTTTTTTTTTTTTTTCTTCTGCGTCGGGTCTTGCAAAACTTAGCTCCGACTTAGCTTAGACTTCTAGGCACTGAAAACGATTTCGTAGCTCGAGCTGAAAAGTTTCGGGACTTTGGATTAGAGCACGAGGGGGACGGAGCGTTGACTTCATTAGACGTGACCTCTCCAACTTAAAGTTTAGGTTCAGTGTGCCTCGCACCATTCGGTGATCGCTGCCGGTTTTCACCTTCGCGATCACTGAGACATCACTGAACAGTTGTCGTCTGGTCGTCATAATGAAGTCAATCTCATTTTTTGTCGAACCGTCGGGGCTTGACCAGGTCCACTTCCTGTGGGGCCGCTTCTGGAAGAAAGAATTCATGATAAAGAGTCCCTCTTTCTCCATGAAGTCAGCCAGCTGCTGGCCCCTTCGTTTCCGTTGCCCTATTCCGAATAAACAATTGACTTACCAGCTGTGTCCCCATAGGACTTTGACTGACTATCATAATTTTAATTTACATATAAAAAACAAATGTTCATAAAGTTTCACCCTTAAGAAATTGATTTAATTATGTCGGTGGTCACGACATATTTGATCGCGCACCTGAGACACCTGTTCTAATATCCGCTTGACTGACCGAAGCTTTTTATTGTAAATTATGATTATAATCACCTGAGAAAAAACCAGGCTTAATAAATACAGACTTTTTTTGGCTCTGCCTCTCCGTCTATACGTTCGCCCGGACGGCCGACAGTGTTGACTTGACCGTAACTTCATTACGTAAGAGTGCGTTATTTTTAAATTTTCGTAGGTAGTGTTACTTGTTACTTCATTAACAATGACGCAACCAATAAAATCGAACCGCGAATACTATGAAATGGTACGGCGTTACATTTTAAACAATGAAAGTTTACGTGGTGCGCAAAGATTATACGAAAGTGAGTTTTACAAAGACAAGAAATTAACGCGCATGTAATCGGAACACTATTTTTGCAGCTAACTAAAGACAGTTAGACTTTGGACATTTCACCACTCCGTCACATGGAAGTGCTCGAGGTGGTCATTCAATAATAAGCCCGGCAGTCATCATATTGGCAATCAGTCATAATTAGCGTCGCGTAGTTATCAACTTAGTAGTGAGCGTGTCATTAAGAAAGTAAATAGTAGGCAAAAGCTCCGTGCAGATGCGAATGATCTGAGTATATTTGGCGTAAGCGATTGACCCTAACGAGATGTCTGCATATTTGTGTCATTTGCTTTAGAGACTATCGTCCCCGGGGTCCCACGTTCGAGTAAGTTCCTAAAAATGACTGTATGACTGCATACTGACCGCAACTTGTCGTCGCTACCAGTAGGATAAGAGGCCTGACTAGTTCTTTTCTTGCTCAATAGTTAAGTATAGCGAATCAGCCACTACCACGAGACATTCGGGACTATATCATGAGGAGTAATAGTGTTTTATAATTCAAGATTTGTTTTTAAGATTTATCTTTTTTATTATGAAACTTAAATATCGACAAAAGATTTTTAGTTATTTAAATAAATGGACTATTGTAGTTAGCTAAAACCCTACTCAACTTATTCGTAAGAATACGCACTCAAGCACAATTATGCATGTAAAATAATTTGCAAACGACGTTTTTTTAGACGCATACGTGTGCATCCAGCAATCGACTTTTGGTAAAATTCACAAATAAAAGAAATAGGAAATATGTGCGTATAAAGTAAGTGCATATAAAGAAGTTGAATCTGGGTACGGCGTTACTTGAATTGTAATTGAACAAGCTTTAAGTGTTAAATAATGAAACAATTCTTTTCAAATAACGAATTCTCATTCTATACATTATCTTACATCTGAAGAATCCTTATTGAGCGAAGTGAGCGTCTCAGTGAGCAGCTCTTGCAGGAACTTCTTAGGGCTCCGCAGGCTCCAGTTCGGGTTCTGTAGGAACAGCTTGAGGTACACGCCACCCACCACTACCTCGCCCGGCGGTGCCCACACTTCCTCTCCGTTTGCCACCCGTTCTAAAGTCTCCCGATCCTCGAACAACACATTGGGATCCCGCAACTGGTTGGCTAGGTGCCTGGTTGGGATAAATAAGAAGTTTAAACTAAATTATCGAAAACTCTAGACGATATTGAATCCTTTGGTAAATTTTTAGCGTATTAATGTTGGTAAAAATTACTTTGCCTACATCTCTCACAAGGTAATTTTTACCAAAAAGTTTCTTTGTATTTTATTTGTATGAAATTGAAGAAAAATCTCTTTGTTTGTACTGTTTGTATCTGGCTGGTTTTAATATCAATAGATATAGGACTTTAAGAAAAAGAAAAATAAAAAGTAAAAGACTTTCCCGTCATTTTTCAATTGTGTTTTCTGTCCGCCAAAACGAGTGAATCTAACGAAGAAATTCGATACATTCTGAAGTTTTTTACACAAGTGGTAAATTTAAAATTTGTACAAACGAATTCAATATAAATATAACTTATTGTTGATTTTTTAAAAACCCCTCAAACGATTTCGATAAAATTTTAATGAGACTACCTGGTAAGTATACCCTTTGAAACAAAAAAAGGACTTTCCAAATCGGTTTAGGCGTCTGAGTAATTAGTGAACATACATAAAAAAAAGATTCCGAATAATTGAGAACCTCCTCCTTTTTTGAAGGCGTTTGAAAAAATGAGAAAAATGCCACTGAAGCCGCGACAAATTTTGTGACGTTTATGGACCGAATGTAGTATCAGTAAGAGTTCAAGCGTTTTCAGTCCGGTAATTTTGATGTCAAAGATGCAGCTTGCTCTGGTCACCCTTATACAGATAAAGTCAATGCCATTTTTCGATAAAGTGGAGCATGATCCGCATATTACATAGAATAGTTACAACATAGCAGAGGAATTGAGGATTGACCACAAAACAGTTTTGAGCCATTTGAAAAAGTCTGGCTATAGAAAAAAGCTCGATATTTGGGTACCACACGAGTTCACTGAAAGAAACCTAATGTATCGTGTACTCATTTGCGATTCCCTGTTGAAACGTAATGAAACATTTTTGAAAAGATTAATCACTGATGATGAAAAGTGGGTCACCTGTAACGACAACGTGCGAAAAAGATCATGGTCAAAGGGCAAAAGCAAAAAGCTCTAGAGACTGTAGCGAAACCCAGGTGACAACGCAATAAGGTGATGCTTTGTGTATGGAGGGATTGGAAGGGTGCCGTTTATTATGAGATTTTACCGCCGGGTAAAACCATCGATTCGGATCTCTACTGCAAACAACTAATGAGACTCAAGTAAGATATTGAGAAAAAACTGCCGGAATTGATCAACAGAAAAGGAGTGGTCTTTCATCATGATAACGCCAGACTATACACATCTTTGGCCACTCAGCTAAAATTGAGAGAACTTTGTTGGGAAGTCTTAATGCATCCACCATATAGGGTCATGCGAGGCTATTCCTTCGGCGGGGTTATTCCGTCGCTTGGCTGTAACTTTTATAAATAAATGAATTTATCAATAGCGGCATTTAAGCGGATAGCGAAAACTCTTTTTCGTAGATCGACATTTAGATGGCACTGCTAACGCGTTAACTGTTTGATCGACGGCCTTGTTTGTTTGCGGACGCCATTTTTACCCGCGACGGAACGCAGAAGGTGTATGCGTTTAGGGTGAGAGGTTGTTTGTTTGCCATTCCCTGCCCTGAAATGAACTAAAATTTTACATTTTTATGAGTTTGTGACTAACTGAAATGACGGCGAGTATGTAAATAAATGTAGTCTTTAATTGATATACATAGCTGCATTTCTTAGCTTTTCTTCTAAATTGAAATAGGAATTAAGATGGCAATGGCAGCCCCGACGGATTTTTTGGATTTATAAGTATATTACCGCCGGCAGCGTATTCGCGTTGAAGATAAATTTTCATCTTGGTGTGAACTACCAGCTGGAGTGCCTCAAGGTGGTGTGTTGTCTCCTTTACTCTTTGCTATCTTCATTAATTCGATCTGTCACAAAATTTCTTCTCTCTATCACATGTATGCAGACGATCTTCAAGTGTATACGCAGTCAACTCTTGAGAACCTGCCTACCGCTGTTTCTGCCATCAATGCTGACCTGGCGGCTATTAGCGAATGGAGTAAATACTATGGGCTTAAGGTTAATCCTTGTAAGTCGCAGGCCATTATTGTTGGTGGTGCTGGGATGATTTCAAGAGTTGACTGGAATAACTTTCCCTCGGTGGTATTGAATGGTGTTGTAATACCTTACAGTAGCACCGTTAAAAATCTTGGTATCCACTTCGATACTACTTTCTCGTGGTCTCATCAATTGAAAGAAGTTAGCAGAAAGACTTTTGCTGCTATGGGTTTATTGCGGCGTTTACGTTCTTTCCTTCCCATTCCTACTAAAATTATGTTAGCACAATCTTTACTCCTCTCTATTCTCGATTATGCGGGCGCAAGCTATCTTGATGTAACTGAAGATCAACTAAACAAACTTGAGCGTATTCAAAATCTGGCTATTAGGTTCATATTTGGCTTGCGCAAATATGACCATGTCTCCGAATTCCGTTTAAAGCTCAAGTGGTTACCCATTCGCCTTCGCCGGAACCTACAAATTGTTTCTCTTCTGTACTGTGTATTATTCGATCCAATGACTCCTAGCTATCTAAAGGAAAACTTTAAGTTTCTTGGTCATGACAGACCGGACAGAGTTCTACGGTCAGCCGGAGAACTTATACTCGCACCACATTCATATCGAACTAAATACTTTAAAAACTCCTTCACAGTTAAGGCCATCTGCTTATGGAATGATCTTCCTTCGCAAATTCGTCGTGCGAAAACACTAGAAAAGTTTAAGACTGACGTCAAAAATTACTACCTAACAGTGCATTAACTACTGGTCATCATTTGCGACATGTATTTTTTGTATCCTCTCTGTATTTTTTTATTTAATTTTTATGTATATTTGCCTACTTAATCTTATGTATGTCTATTATATTTTGAATGTATATATTAGTGTATTATTTTTTTCATTATGTATCAGTTTAGTTTATTTAGGTATTAGTATGTAAGTTTACTATAATATACACCACCTCCCACTGTCCAATAGAACAACTTTCTCCTAATCTTAAGGTTGTCTGGAAGAGATCGCTTATTAGCGATAAGACCGCCTTATTGTACCTACCTCTTAAGTTTTACTCCTTGTAATTTGTTCTTTTTTATCGTTTTTTTTTTGTGGTGTACAATAAAGTATAAATAATAATAATAAATAATAATTACCTAATAAGTAGGTGAATAGATGTAGTACCTATATTTTATAATATTATTGCTGTGTCTGTCGCTACAACAAACTAATAGGTACACAAAGATAGGAAGGACTAAGGAAAGACATTGTTACGGCCAACAGCTGCCCTGCCTAAACAGGAGTTGGATCCTTCGCGGCCCATAGACGAAGGAGCCACGGGCAGATGCAGGTCGGGCGTTCCTACGCCGAGGGTCAAAGGTTTCTAATGAACACGCGAGGGGAAAGGTCACTAGAAGAAATGCACTTACCTGCCTCAGGAGCGCAGACGGTTCTCCTAGACCGGCCCGGCTGATGGAAGTTGTGCTTGGTGTATGCGGTGTTGTGAGTGTAGGTGTAATTGTGTGAGCTGGTATGTTGACGGGAACCGATCTGGATGACTCGACGACGTCCGGGAGAAGGCACGCGCTGGTATCCCCGGAACTTCACCCTTCTGGAGGCACTCGTAAGGGGTTGTCACCAAATGGGACGGCTTCTCTGGTAGTCCTTCAGATGTAAATCACTTTGATAGTTGCGCGCGAATTTCACCGAGTTAGTACGTTCTAATAACGATACCGTTATTGCAACGATTTACGCGGATTGTTTCTTTAGCAAGTTTAGGCGCGAAAAAATACGTCCGTATAGTTCGCAAGAAAAATCCTACTACCTCGCGAGAAGAGCCACACCGACTCGTTGCGGCGGCCGGGGGGGCGGGGGAGAGGGAAGGTGCCCTTGATATCGAGGCCAAAAGCGCGCGTTAAATCCTGCGTTTTTATTGCAAATTTTCCTGCCTAGACAACCCCCCGCCCCGGACATAAGGCATTAAGTCCGCGAGTAGATTGGCAAACGGGACAAGGTCGCGACGGCCCGTTGCAAGACCGAATCTCCGACCAAAACCTCGGCCACTCTAGGCACCCCATCCGTTCCATACGACAATTTAACAATGCGCCCACGGCGCCAATACAAAGGTAGCGCGTTTGGTTCTTTAATCAACACGAGGTCTCCCACCCGAGGAGGCTCCGTCTTGTCAGACCACTTAATGCGCTGCTGCAAAAGATGTAGGTACTCCAGAGACCATCGGTGCCAAAAGCGTTGAGTCATCTGTTGCAGCAGGGCAAACCTGCTAAGCCGTGAAGCACTCGTTTCCCTGAAGGGATACTCGGGCAGAGCGTTAAGAGGCTGGCCAATCAGGAAGTGTCCCGGGGTTAGAACCTCCAAATCATTCGGGTCAGAGGAGAGGGGACAGAGGGGCCGAGAGTTGAGTACCGCCTCAATTTTACAGAATACAGTGGCGAGCTCCTCAAACGTCAAAATGGCTTCACCAATAACGCGACGGAGATGCGTTTTGGCAACCTTAACCACCGCCTCGAAAATACCGCCCCAGTGGGGACACGCCGGAGGGTCGAATTTCCACTGGATGCCCCTTTTCGACATAGCATTTCCTAAATAAGTCCGGTGGCTGGACAGAAATTCGACAACCTCCTTGAGATACCTATCCGTGCCCTTATAATTCGTCCCGCAGTCAGACCGGATCAAGTCCGGCAAGCCGCGCCGCGACACGAAACGGCCAAGCGTGGCCAAGAAGGCTTCCGTGCTGAGGGCGCTCACCAGTTCCAAGTGAACGGCTTTAGTGGAGAGGCACACGAAGACGCAAAGATAGGCCTTACATGAACGCGCGTTACGAAGGTTAGAGGACTTGACGAGGAAGGGGCCAGCGAAGTCTGTTCCGACCCCAGCGAATGGTCGGATGGCCCTGACGCGGTCGGGCGGCAAGTCACCCATAAGAGGCTGCGATATGGGGGCCTTCAGTTTATAACAGGGGATGCACTTAAAGATGACGCTCCGAATGGTGCGACGACCAGACAAAATCCAAAACTCCCGCTGCAAAATAGCCGACAGGGCGTTACACCCAGCGTGGGCATTCCTAACATGGTGGTGGGTTACCAGCAACCGGACAAGGGCGCCGTCCTTAGGGAGCAGCAACGGGTGTCGAGCCCCGCACGGCAGTTGAGAGTTTTTCAAACGTCCGCCCACGCGCAGCATCCCAGCGTCGTCCAGAAAGAGGTTCAGGCGGGCCAGAGCGCCCTTGATAACGGAGCCACGCTTCAAGTGTTCGATAACGGGCTCAAAATGCTCCGTCTGGACCATACGGATCCAATGCATCAGGGCTTCCCGACGCTCGCTAGGGGACAAAACGCAATCAGAGAGTCGGTTGGACGGATCTCTCGAATTGTGGACAAAGCGGCGCAGCCAAGCAGTCACTCCTAAGAGCTTATCGAGAGAGCTGTACCGTTCCAGAAGGGAGAGATCCCGAGTGGGCTTATCCTTGCCCACTCCTACTCGGGCCCGTAGGCCCGGCAACTCAGTAGGTTCGGAGTGATTACCCTGGGGCCAGAAGGATTGAGGATCAGATAACCAACTGGGACCCCACCACAATGAGTGGGCAACCAGCGCGGGGGCCTCACAGCCGCGGGAAGCGCAGTCGGCGGGATTCAACTCCCCGGGGACATGTCTCCAGTGGAGAGAAGTCTCAGAACTCTGGATTTGAGACACGCGGTTCGCCACAAAGACCTCAAGATTGTGAGGTGCGGCTCGGAGCCAACAAAGTACTATCTCACTGTCCGACCATGCGTAGACGTCCGTAATGTCGATTACAGGCTTCAAGGACGAGTGAACGTGGTTGAGGAGCCGCGTGAGAAGAGCGGCTCCGGACAGTTCCAATTTAGGGATAGTTAAACGGGATCTAATGGGAGCAACCTTGCTTTTGGCGAGTACGAGATGAACTGCAGTATGCCCAGAGGAACTCACAGTCCGCAAATATACGACAGCAGCATAGCCCTTCTCAGAGGCGTCGCAAAACCCATGTAGGGTAGCCCTGCATTTCCCTGGAGGTAGGAAGCACCTTGGCATGGAAACCCGGTTGATGTCCGGAAGGGAGGAGAGCATGGAGAGCCACTCTCGCAAGAGGACCCCGCTAATAGGCTCGTCCCAACCCAACCCCGACATCCAGAGCTTTTGAAGAAAGCACTTAGCCAAAAAGATGACCGGGGTGATCCATCCATTTGGGTCGAAGGTGCGAGCTACTGTAGACAGCACGGAGCGCTTGGTCCATGCTTTGGGGGGTGGGTCAAGTTTTACTCTATACGTGAAGGTGTCCTGAACAGGCTGATATTGAATGCCCAGCACAGTCAGCAAATTAGGATTCTCAGGGTGCTCGAACAGATGAGGATCTTGTTGATCCTCTCCTGGGAGGTCCCTCAAAATGTGTGGGGAGTTCGACAGCCACTTGCGCAACTCATAGCCTCCAGACTTCAGGATGGCAATTAATTCGTCTCGCAAGACCAGAGCCTCCTCGACGGTGGAAGCGCCCGTACAAATGTCGTCCATGTAGACCGAAGTCTCTAAGATAGAAGCTCCCCGAGCGTATCTCAGGCGCTCTCTCTCAGCGAGTTCAAGGAGGGTTCGCATGGCGATATACGGGCTGGACCGGAGTCCATAAGTGGTGGTGTTCAACTCAAATACCTGTATGGGATCGCTGGGCTTCTCGCGCCACAATATCAGCTGATATCGGCGGTCATCACGATGTACCACCGATTGGCGAAACATCATCCGAATGTCCGCGACAAAAACCACTTGGTGTCGACGGAATTGGGTCAGGATGTCGGATATGTCCTTGATCAGTTTAGGACCCGAGTGAAGACACTGATTCAGGGACACACCGTTTGATGTGGGGGCGGAACCGTCAAAGACTACCCGAATCTTACTCTCAGGGGTCCTCAAGACCGCATGGTGAGGGAGGAAGTAGTGCTCATGTGAACGCCATTCGAAGTTGGACGGTGACATGTGACCCAGCTCCTGATACTCGCGCATGAACTTGACATATTTGTCGCGAAAGGCTGGGTCACGCCGCATGCGGCGCTCCATGGAAAGCAACCTCTTCTCGGCCAGAGCACGGGATTGACCCAAAGAGGGGCGGGAGTCCAGAAAGGGTAAGCGAGTGACGAACCGACCGTCGACCCGCCGGCCGGTATTGTTCTGGTAGAACAACTCACACTCACGGTCCAGAGGGTCGACTCGAGCTGCATGGGGTGGTTCCTCAATGTCCCAGAATCGCTGGACAGCGTCCGATAGGGACACGCCCACGACGGAGAGAGGGTCGGCCGTCGGAGAGGGAGGAGACCACATAACCGGTCCAAAAAAGCTGTGCCCAAATATCGTGGAAATGGCTGCCAGGCCATTGGGCTGCAGAGCTCGTATCTCACCTAACAAGAGGGCACCCAGCGTGTCGGCCCCCAGTAACAAATCTATCGGCCCCGGTTGGGCCCACCGAGGGTCTGCCGGTCTCAAAGCCGACGCACAGCGCACAGCGCTGTCATTTATACGAACGTTAGGGAGGAACCCTACAATGTCGTCGAGGACATTTACCTTGACTAAAATACGAAGGTGTTCGCTGTCAGGGCTGAACACCAACTCCGATTGTCCCCTAGGAGCAGGAGGCTCGGCACCTCCGATACCTACCATCGGACGTGATTCAGAGCTCCAGGGGAGCCCCAGTCTTCCCACCAACCGAGTAGAGGCCACACTACGCTGGGAACCCGAGTCCAATAGAGCTCGAACCGTTAAGTGGTCGCCGCTCGGGTTGTAAACCTTCACTGAGGCTGTCGGCAATAGAACAGTTTGACAGGTGGACTGCTGACGACTTATAGGCTCAGTGGAGGCGGCCATGGCGGGAGCTAGGGCGGCAGCCTCCTATCTGGAGCTGCCTCTGTTAGGCCGGCACCCGAACCGGGGGGCCCGAGCGCGGCACTCCGACGGCGTCTCGATGACCCCCGACTGGAATTCCCCGAACGGGCCGACCGAGGGAAACTCGGGGATCCTCGGCTCCAAGGCTCGGGGCCGATACGCAGTCTCCGGAACCCGGTAGTACCGGCACCGGCCAAAGGGGGGCGGGCGGCGTTCCAGTCGCGGCCACTCAGCCAACGGGGGTGAGAAAGGTCTAGCTGACCGCTGAGTGGCCGCGAATCCACTATCAACGCGGGGAGGGGGGGTGAAGACCCCCCCGCCCCTGGGGGAACGACTCCCCGACCGATCGGGGGAGGGGCTCCCTTCAGAAGGAGGGGCGCTGCGGTCCGCCGGTGAGCGCCGAGCGTCGCCCGACAGTGGGCGTGGCTGGGCGCCCCCGCCCGTGGGAGTCGGGGGGCTGGCAGGGCCCTGCGAGGACGAGCCGCGCGCACCCAGGCACAAGAGGACGTTGTGGTTGCCCTGGCAGTGCGTGCAGGGCCGCTGGTGCGGGCAGTCTCGTTGTAAATGCCTCTCCAGGCACGAGAAGCACCAGCGGCGCTCCCTGGCGATGGTTCGCCTCGCCTTAGCCGGCTTGCGCAACAACTTCGGGCACGACGCCGTCCGGTGGTCGGATGCTCGACAATAGGAGCAGGGAGGCGCCTCCCGGGCCGCTAGGCCACTATAGGAGGGTACGGGGGGGCGCCCTCCCGCGGGGGCTACACTCGGCCTCAGGGGGGTGGGCGCCGCCTTGGCCGGCTGACTCCGCCTTTCCCTGGGCACCGCTCGGGAGGAGGCCGGGGGGCCCTCGACGGCGCCTGCTGCGTTCTCCAGCAGCCTGCACTGCTCTTCCAGGAACCGCAGCAGGTCCCTAAAGGGGGGCATATAAGAGGCGCCATCCCCTCCGAACCTCTCCTCAAAATGGAGCCGAAGGTCGAGGGGCAGGCGGGACAGCACTATATGAAGGAGCAGAAAAGACCACTCGTCCACAGGTAAATCCAGCCGCCGCAACGAGTTGCACGCTACGACGACTGGATTCACTATGTCTTCACGTAGTCTAGTCCGGTCCTTCAGCAGCGGGAGGTTCAGCAGCCTCCGAACATGATCGTCCGCAATCCGCCGGACGTTGGCGTACCTTCCAGCGAGGAGGTCCCTGGCGTTTTGGTAGGCGTCGTCCGACAACTTAAGGTGGCCGACGACGCTCAGGGCCTCCCCCTCTAGTGAAGCCAGGAGGTACCCCATTTTTTGGCAGGGGGTCAGGTCCCTCCGGGCGTCCACCAGGCTGTCAAACAGGCCGACGAAGGTCATCCACTCCGAGAGGACCCCGGAGAACCTTGGCAGGTCCAGCGTCGGAAGTCGTCCTAGCAGCTCTTGCTGAGCCGACGGCTTCCGCGGGGACTCGAGAAGGCTACTCAGCCGAGCTTCGCGCTCCCTCTCCGCATCCTTGGCCCCCGCCTCGATCAGGTCGTCCGTCAGCGCGAGGAACTGCTCGTAGTCCGCGCGGCAAGATTCCAGGACTCCCTTTTCCACCTCCAAGTCCTCGAGCTCAGAGTAAGCCTCCTCCACGGCCGCCCTTCGAGCATCGACCTGCTCAAGCCTCTTCCTCAGATTGTAGACCCTGTCCGGTCGGCCTATCAACGCGTGTGCGCTGGTAGCCCAGCGCAGCTCAGTCCGCAGGCAACGGATTAGCATCTTGGGCGAGGACATCACTACTAAATTCAAATTACGACGCGGCTCGAGCACAATTACAACAATAACAAATAAAAAAATACAAAAAAATTAACAGCTAACTAATGCAGTTCCTATCAAATTGAGTTGGATAGAATGTACACAAATAAGAACAGCTATTATTAAATCAAACACAAGTTAGTACAAAGGAAAAGGTAAATCAAATCAACAATAACAAATACTAGTACGATCAAATCAAGTTCATTTAAATTACGTAAATACAAATTACCACTCTTTAGTTCAAATACAATTTACAATACGAAAGATATGTAACGAAGATACACATCAACAAAAATGCCTTGCTCGGAAATCAACCCTTCGATAAGTAACACACTACCATCCGACAACGACAATTAACCGATTACGTAAAAATAACCATCTACCTACATGACGCAATCTCCCGCTTGCGCGCGAACCGGGTGTGACCTTTCAATTTTACCCGCTAACAGTAAAGCAAGCTAACAAAGGAAGGAATTTTATTATTACGTATAATAATAAAAAGGTATTTTACGTATTACGGACGGGCGTGATTGTAGCCACAAATCCACCCAACGCTCCTGCCACCAAATTATTTAATTTTTATCCAATACTATGGTCGGTGGATCGACCGGGAATCGATCCCAGCACCGCGTTCTGCTACCAAATGTTACGGCCAACAGCTGCCCTGCCTAAACAGGAGTTGGATCCTTCGCGGCCCATAGACGAAGGAGCCACGGGCAGATGCAGGTCGGGCGTTCCTACGCCGAGGGTCAAAGGTTTCTAATGAACACGCGAGGGGAAAGGTCACTAGAAGAAATGCACTTACCTGCCTCAGGAGCGCAGACGGTTCTCCTAGACCGGCCCGGCTGATGGAAGTTGTGCTTGGTGTATGCGGTGTTGTGAGTGTAGGTGTAATTGTGTGAGCTGGTATGTTGACGGGAACCGATCTGGATGACTCGACGACGTCCGGGAGAAGGCACGCGCTGGTATCCCCGGAACTTCACCCTTCTGGAGGCACTCGTAAGGGGTTGTCACCAAATGGGACGGCTTCTCTGGTAGTCCTTCAGATGTAAATCACTTTGATAGTTGCGCGCGAATTTCACCGAGTTAGTACGTTCTAATAACGATACCGTTATTGCAACGATTTACGCGGATTGTTTCTTTAGCAAGTTTAGGCGCGAAAAAATACGTCCGTATAGTTCGCAAGAAAAATCCTACTACCTCGCGAGAAGAGCCACACCGACTCGTTGCGGCGGCCGGGGGGGCGGGGGAGAGGGAAGGTGCCCTTGATATCGAGGCCAAAAGCGCGCGTTAAATCCTGCGTTTTTATTGCAAATTTTCCTGCCTAGACAGACATAATTAGTTGTTTATAATGACCAATGATAAAACCAATTATGAACAAAATATCTTTATTAAAAATATTAATGAGACGTTTTTCTTGTCTCTAACAGGTGCCGCGTAATTTGTGCACCACCTAAAAACACAGGAAGGCATTTTTACCACGAATAACCGCGCCGTAGCGAAGGTATAGCGGTGACGCGAGACGCCCGAGTGAATACGAGAATAATACTAAATTGCCATTTTAGAACGAGTATGACGTATCTATACTTTAAAAACATCTTAGGTTTTTAGCGTGTTTTATTTAACAGTAACTAATTTGTATATAAAATGCGAAGAAAATCCATCATATAAGGTCGGGGAAAAAGAACCTTATTTCCCGACCTTATATAATGGATTTCCGCAAAGTAACGCCTGATTCTATTAATTAGTTTTCGGTGTATTTAGTCAAAATTATCAGCCTGACAAAATTCCACCGCCGAATATTGTCCTACTCAGTCATGGAAAACCGGACGATTGACAATCACACCACCAAAACTTTGTATTTGTTCATTTTATTGAGAACATTACTTAATACATTTCATTTATTACAAAAAATTTAATCGACATAGTTACTAAGATATTCACTTATGGAATTTTTATGGCTCCTGATCGTCGGTCCGAGCACTTAGGATCCGTGTGAACAGTAAAAATAACAAACAACCATAATGACGTTATTAGGTCCTACTGGCCGTTTTTCGGCCACGGTGACCTCTTCTGAATATTATAGGAAACTTTGGCGTATATATAATAATAATATATACGCCAAAGTTTCTTAAGTCAGATCATAAGTCAGATCCGTTCTTTTTATATTCGGGAATACTAGATACTATAGGCCTGTGTTTATAATTTTCATAGTTTTAGCGTGATGGACTCAGAGAAGTCCGACATGGTTGAGTGGATGGGGGCTGTGGAACAGTGCACTCCGTAGTCCACGTCTTATGAAGGCACGCTCCACACCAGCTATGGGTGCTTGTGCGCCGCGTCTAATAACTGCACATATGTGTGCGTGTCGGTGCGTGTCGGTATGTGTAGGTGTGTGTAGGTGTGTGTAGGTGTCTGACGATATGAGTCGGTGCGTGTTGGTGCGTTTCGGTGCGTGTAGTTATGTGAAGTGCGTGTTGGTGCGTGCCGGTGCGAGTCGTTCGGTGTCGGTATATGTCGGTGTGTGTCGGTGTGGTCACCTGTCGCGCAGCGCGGCGACGTGCGCCTGCACGCGGCGGCGCGCGTCGTCGGCCCACACCAGCTCGGGGTGCTCGTGCGTGGCGTCGAATGACTGCGCCGCCACGCTGCTCGACTCGCGCATCGCGTCCGCGAACACGCCCGGCACGTACCGCGATATCGTCAGCCGTACCTGCACAACACCGCACCGTGTCCTACTTTATTATAAAACATTCTTGCAGATGATGTAGATGATGGTGTGTGCAGAAACTGCCAATATGGTTTCTGTACAATATGTTGCTACATTAAAATATGGGGTGGATAATAACACCTCGCAACATTCATTTCTGTATATGTTTTACTTATAGCACAAATTTGAAAATCAATATTTTTACTTTATTTAAAAGTTGGTGGGTTACATGACAAAATAAAAAATCGATTAAATGATCCCTCATCCCAAAAAGGTTGAGAGCCACTGGTTTAGACTGGTGACAAAAGCTTACATCTGCGACTACCTTCAAGCGGAGATCACAGATACGTTATTGCCTCCGAGAACTAAGATGAAATGTCACACGCCCTGTAATTATACTGACTCTTCAGCCCAGAACACGGCAGGCATCTAGCGTACATATCGTTATTTTCGTAAATTAGTTTCGTTTTGAGTTCTATTCAATAACGTTGATATTTTAAACAATAAATAATAATAAGGATCACAGTACTACTAATTTTATATTTATATTTATATTATTTTCATTTGTACAAGTGAACTTTCATACCTTAGGTCCATGCAATTTATCGGACATCATTCGAGCCAACAATTCCGCGGCTGCTTCTCTTGTTTCTGGTATTTTACTGTTGCAAAACAGATCCAAAAGGTATATCACAGCACCTGTGTAACAAAACAAAATATTTGTAAAGATTACTAAATACACTTACATAAATTTACTTTCTATGAGGCGTTGTTGATAAAAATTAATTTGTTACTTTGCTTGTAAAATTATTTCAAAAATTTACTATTTATTATTTAACCTTTTTCATGTGTGTTCTTATAAGAATAAAGATATCTCAGACCACATTATATGTGTGATTCTGTCTCCCTCTCACACTTCCTTACAAGGCAATTCGTTTCTGCAACAGTTTTTTTTTTATAGGATCGGGTGACAAACGAGCACACAGTCCACTTGATGGTAAGTGGTTACTGTGACCCATAGACATCTACTCTCATAGATATCTATCCTCAATAAAGACTCAAGATGCAGATGCGTTGTCACCCGTGAGGACTAAGATGGAATGCCTCTTTGCCAGTAAAAGGGTCTCCGGTTCTCTACACTCACCATACGAAACACAGCAGCGTTAAGCTGCTATTTTACGCTGGTTTTCTGTGAGAGCGTGGTCCTTCCCCGGTCGAGCCGACCCATTCGTGCTACAACCATAATATAGCTGCAGCATAGCTCTACCACGTAGAAACAGTAGTTTCATCGAGCAATATCATAATATTGAAACTCTCCTGTATATTTTCATATACACCTTCGTGTTAATTTGTTTTACTACAGAGTTTATATCCTTATAGTAAAAACATATATAAGAATATCAACTCGTATTGTGTGAATACAAGAATAGCAAGTGCTGCACACTGCAGCACGTGCACACACACAGCAACACGTACCCTTGGCGAGCGCCTCGCGCACGAGCGCGGTGCTGGCGAGCAGCGCAGCGAGCGCGGGCAGCGCGCCGGGCGGCGGCGCGCGCTCGCCCAGCAGCGGCAGCAGGTGGCCCAGCACGCCGGCCGCCGCCACGTGCTGCACGCACTGCACGTGCACACACACAGCAACACGTACCCTTGGCGAGCGCCTCGCGCACGAGCGCGGTGCTGGCGAGCAGCGCAGCGAGCGCGGGCAGCGCGCCGGGCGGCGGCGCGCGCTCGCCCAGCAGCGGCAGCAGGTGGCCCAGCACGCCGGCCGCCGCCACGTGCTGCACGCACTGCACGTGCACACACACAGCAACACGTACCCTTGGCGAGCGCCTCGCGCACGAGCGCGGTGCTGGCGAGCAGCGCAGCGAGCGCGGGCAGCGCGCCGGGCGGCGGCGCGCGCTCGCCCAGCAGCGGCAGCAGGTGGCCCAGCACGCCGGCCGCCGCCACGTGCTGCACGCACTGCACGTGCACACACACAGCAACACGTACCCTTGGCGAGCGCCTCGCGCACGAGCGCGGTGCTGGCGAGCAGCGCAGCGAGCGCGGGCAGCGCGCCGGGCGGCGGCGCGCGCTCGCCCAGCAGCGGCAGCAGGTGGCCCAGCACGCCGGCCGCCGCCACGTGCTGCACGCACTGCACGTGCACACACACAGCAACACGTACCCTTGGCGAGCGCCTCGCGCACGAGCGCGGTGCTGGCGAGCAGCGCAGCGAGCGCGGGCAGCGCGCCGGGCGGCGGCGCGCGCTCGCCCAGCAGCGGCAGCAGGTGGCCCAGCACGCCGGCCGCCGCCACGTGCTGCACGCACTGCACGTGCACACACACAGCAACACGTACCCTTGGCGAGCGCCTCGCGCACGAGCGCGGTGCTGGCGAGCAGCGCAGCGAGCGCGGGCAGCGCGCCGGGCGGCGGCGCGCGCTCGCCCAGCAGCGGCAGCAGGTGGCCCAGCACGCCGGCCGCCGCCACGTGCTGCACGCACTGCACGTGCACACACACAGCAACACGTACCCTTGGCGAGCGCCTCGCGCACGAGCGCGGTGCTGGCGAGCAGCGCAGCGAGCGCGGGCAGCGCGCCGGGCGGCGGCGCGCGCTCGCCCAGCAGCGGCAGCAGGTGGCCCAGCACGCCGGCCGCCGCCACGTGCTGCACGCACTGCACGTGCACACACACAGCAACACGTACCCTTGGCGAGCGCCTCGCGCACGAGCGCGGTGCTGGCGAGCAGCGCAGCGAGCGCGGGCAGCGCGCCGGGCGGCGGCGCGCGCTCGCCCAGCAGCGGCAGCAGGTGGCCCAGCACGCCGGCCGCCGCCACGTGCTGCACGCACTGCACGTGCACACACACAGCAACACGTACCCTTGGCGAGCGCCTCGCGCACGAGCGCGGTGCTGGCGAGCAGCGCAGCGAGCGCGGGCAGCGCGCCGGGCGGCGGCGCGCGCTCGCCCAGCAGCGGCAGCAGGTGGCCCAGCACGCCGGCCGCCGCCACGTGCTGCACGCACTGCACGTGCACACACACAGCAACACGTACCCTTGGCGAGCGCCTCGCGCACGAGCGCGGTGCTGGCGAGCAGCGCAGCGAGCGCGGGCAGCGCGCCGGGCGGCGGCGCGCGCTCGCCCAGCAGCGGCAGCAGGTGGCCCAGCACGCCGGCCGCCGCCACGTGCTGCACGCACTGCACGTGCACACACACAGCAACACGTACCCTTGGCGAGCGCCTCGCGCACGAGCGCGGTGCTGGCGAGCAGCGCAGCGAGCGCGGGCAGCGCGCCGGGCGGCGGCGCGCGCTCGCCCAGCAGCGGCAGCAGGTGGCCCAGCACGCCGGCCGCCGCCACGTGCTGCACGCACTGCACGTGCACACACACAGCAACACGTACCCTTGGCGAGCGCCTCGCGCACGAGCGCGGTGCTGGCGAGCAGCGCAGCGAGCGCGGGCAGCGCGCCGGGCGGCGGCGCGCGCTCGCCCAGCAGCGGCAGCAGGTGGCCCAGCACGCCGGCCGCCGCCACGTGCTGCACGCACTGCACGTGCACACACACAGCAACACGTACCCTTGGCGAGCGCCTCGCGCACGAGCGCGGTGCTGGCGAGCAGCGCAGCGAGCGCGGGCAGCGCGCCGGGCGGCGGCGCGCGCTCGCCCAGCAGCGGCAGCAGGTGGCCCAGCACGCCGGCCGCCGCCACGTGCTGCACGCACTGCACGTGCACACACACAGCAACACGTACCCTTGGCGAGCGCCTCGCGCACGAGCGCGGTGCTGGCGAGCAGCGCAGCGAGCGCGGGCAGCGCGCCGGGCGGCGGCGCGCGCTCGCCCAGCAGCGGCAGCAGGTGGCCCAGCACGCCGGCCGCCGCCACGTGCTGCACGCACTGCACGTGCACACACACAGCAACACGTACCCTTGGCGAGCGCCTCGCGCACGAGCGCGGTGCTGGCGAGCAGCGCAGCGAGCGCGGGCAGCGCGCCGGGCGGCGGCGCGCGCTCGCCCAGCAGCGGCAGCAGGTGGCCCAGCACGCCGGCCGCCGCCACGTGCTGCACGCACTGCACGTGCACACACACAGCAACACGTACCCTTGGCGAGCGCCTCGCGCACGAGCGCGGTGCTGGCGAGCAGCGCAGCGAGCGCGGGCAGCGCGCCGGGCGGCGGCGCGCGCTCGCCCAGCAGCGGCAGCAGGTGGCCCAGCACGCCGGCCGCCGCCACGTCCTCCACGCACTCGCGCACGCCGCTCGCCGCCTGTGCCGCACGCAGGGCCGCCGCGCGCATCAGCCCCCACGTGCGCCCAGAGATCAGCCCGAAAATCAGTCCGAATGAGCCGATGCACTGGATCTCCACTCCTGCACACATTAACAAACTTATAAAAGTAAAAGTGTATGACGAGCACCTAATCCATCTGTGGTACATATAGACATCAAGGGTTTCCATCTCTCGTCTCTTTTTTCTTAAAACTATTCTTATTTGTTATGGCTCGTAATGGTGGTGGATGTTCATTCCAACATTTTGCGGCCATAAATTTGTAACAACCACGAAATGCTGACGTCTAGTGTTCAAGTATGCGAAGTAATATTGCACACTTTCGAATATTGTACAAACGATGATTTTTTCCCAAGCTTTTCATATTCTGTATAAGTATTCAGAGTTCTTTGTTTTTATTACTCCAAATATCAGGGAAGCAGAAATAGTTTCCTCCTAAATTTTATTGGACTTTAATCTGTCAAGCCTTTGAAGTACACATGAGGCAATCCAAGGTCAACTTTGTAGAACGCTCCAAAGAGTGTGGTAATATTTAGGAAGGACCCCTCAGAACCAAAGAGTATATGATCACTACACTACGTTTAGTCAGAACCATAGTTATTGTGCTCGTAACAATTATTTTTTAAATGTTATTTAGATGAACTACAAAACTAAAATTTTATTAGAATTAGTTTCGTTATTAAATTACGCTTCTTTAAATTAACAGAATTTACTTCAAATGACGAGTTTCCGCCTCGCGTCGCGTTTACGTCACATACTTTAGTCTTATATCCTTCGCCGCGTGAGTGTAAGAGGCAACTAGAAATTTTACAAAAAATTAAGTGGGTACAATAGAAAGTTTTTTGTTAGTTTTTATACAAATGGTAAGTAATTACACTGTTTTAAAATTTAATTCCTTATATTTTGCTTCGTAACAATTTCATATATTTTATAAAATTGCCATTTCAAATACTGTGTCGTTCACGTATCACTATATTTAATAGCCAGAATTAACTGAAAAGTAAATAAAAAGTGTGAGTTATCACAATAAATCATGTAATAAACACAAATTTTCATATCCCACAAAGTCCAATGCGCGAAAATTACGTTTTATGTTATAATTTCGATATATAGTGAACATTATGGCGAAGTTGTTTTCAACAATAACTAAAAATAAAAATGTGAATGTGAAGCACCAGCTTTCAAATAAAAAAAGAATCATCGAAATCAGTTCACCCAGAAGGTTATGAGGTAACACACATAAAAAAACACAGTCGACTTCCTTCTCCTGTTTGAAGTCGTTAGAAAAATGGCGTTGCTAAAAGATAGCGTAATAAAGTATATACTTTATTACGCTATCTTACGGATGTACAAGTATATACCTGTGATTTAATTTTTTTTTTGAGGCTTCTACTGAGTTTATCGATATAATTATATTATATATTTCTTTTCTTTATGAAAATCAAGTGTTTCTATGTCCTTGTTTCTTTCTTCATAATATTTATTCGATTTTAACATATATATATATATATATATATATATATATATATATATATATATATATATATGTATATATATTGAATTTTAACATAATATAGCGATTCGTTAGATTTGCCTTAGTTGTAAAAGTGAAATAATATTTACTTTTTTTTCTTTTCAGTAGAATTGTTTGGTTTTGTTATTTAATATTGTTTTAACCATTGAACTTGTTTACGCAACTTTTGTTTAATAAATTGTTTGATGCTGTTTGATGACTTTTTTACACATAATTGTTTACCACCGGCGGATTTTCCGAACCGATACGACTTAGGGACCTTCAAGAAAAGAGCTTACACCTTTCTAAACGGCCGGCAACGCATCTGCAATTCCCCTGGTGTTGCGGTTGTTCGTGGGCGGCGGTAGTCACTTACCATCAGGTGAGCCGCATGCTCGTTTGCCCCCTCTTCTATAAAAAAAAAGTGCCGGTTCAACTATATGTCTACTTAGTGCAACTTTTATGCTGGAGAAGTTCGTTCTGTCAAATGCACCTTCCATATCTATGAAGAAACCTAGACATATTTCTTTGTTTTGGATGGCCTCTTTAATCCTTGTTATTACTTGGTGAAGTGTCGATTTGCCTAGGCTGTAGGCATGTTGCTTGTCGTGTAGCGGTAAGTTCATTAGCGCCATCCCCCTTAATTTCCTTTTACACATCTTCTGGCTAATAATAATAAAAAAATGGATCTATAGGATTTTGGGTCCGTATAAAGCCAGACATGCTCTCACTATGGCAACAAGTCTGACTATTAGGCTTCCCCCCCACTATAGGAGTTCCAGGAGAATGTCGTCAGGTCCATGAATGGCCCAATAGATGTTATCTACCATTACAACTTTCTGAGATAAATTCCAGTCTTCTGCTGTTGGTATCAGTATATCTTCATGCCGGCTTACCCCCAGAGTTACGCAGCAATCTGGGAAGTGCGTTTCAATTAGGATGCGTTGTGTTTCATCCGGCGATGTTGGCTTAACTTCCGTCGGGTTTCTTTAACGATATGGATGCCGGCGTATGTGTTTAGCTAGGATTTTCCTTATCCGATTCACTTGTTCACAGGTTTTATGTTACCACAGAATTTCTCCGATGCTAGCTGAGGCAGCAAAGGGAGTGCCTTGAAACTGAGGAGATACGACAAGGGGGTTCTTTTTAGCGGTAAACGCGCAAACTTGTGTCTTCTGGGGATTGATATCGGCGTGAAGTAGAAGCTCTGCTTCTGCGTTTGGTGAGTGCAGGTGGCAGGAGGCCCAATTCCCCCCCTCCCCCATCAACATGGTAGCGGAATTACACAAAAGACTACCCCAGGAGGGTACCAGCACCCCTGGAGAATCCCACGCTGAGCATCCACGACCATGTTATTCCACTCCTGAGCGTGGGTGCTCAGGCTGCCCCGCGTATTCTGGGCAAAAACATAACTGCTCGGGGCAAACTGAGCAACAATACCAAGGCGACCCATGCCACGCTATCCGTGAATTTCTGGAACATCAGGGGACTTCACTCGAACCTAAACGCCGTCCACTACCATCTCGAGACGGAGAAGCCGGCCTTACTTTTTCTGACCGAGACGCAGGTGTCCTCTCCGGCTGATACTTCGTATCTCTCCTAACCGGGGTGCAAATTGGAGCACTCCATTGTGCCTCGGGCCGGAGTTTGCGTGTATGTCAGAGAGGACATCTGTTCTCGACGCCTCGGCAGTCTTGACGGTTCGGACCTGTCCATCCTTTGGCTACGCGTAGACAGCGACGACCATCCACGTGTCTATGGGTGTCTCTATAGGTCCCATAGCGGTAATGCCGAAACAGACCGACTCATCGACCACGTCCAAATGGCTATAGATTCCTTGCTACCACAGGTCCCATCCGCAGAGATCGTGATCCTTGGCGATTTTAACGCCCACCACGCCTAATGGCTCGGTTCACGTTTAACCGATCATGCGGGGAGATCTGTTTATAACTTTGCCTGGGCATATGATCTGACACAACTGGTTACATCGCCTACGCGGATTCTAGATGTTGAGGATCATACACCTTCCCTGTTGGACCTTCTGCTGACCTCTCATCCGGACGGATATCAGGTTTCCGTCGATGCCCCTCTCGGCTCTTCGGACCATTGTCTGATCCGGAGTGTGGTGCCACTCACGCTCCCCTCGCGGTTGCGTTCTGCAGGTTGTCACCGTGTTTGGCATTACAAAACGGCGAATTGGGACGGAATGCGGTCTTTCTTTGCATCCTACCCATGGGGCCGAGTTTGCTTCTCGCCGGATGATCCCAGCGCTGTTGCTGACTCTGTCACTGATGTGGTGCTACAGGGAATGGGACTATTTATTCCATCATCTGTGGTACCCATCGGAGGCAGATCTCAGCCTTGGTTTGGTCGCTCCTGTAAGACTGCATTACGCAGTAAGCAGGAGTGTTATCAAGCCTGGGCTGCGGCTTCGGCGACTCGGGATGTAAACACCAGCATACTTAAAAAGAAGTATAACTTCGCCTACTGGTCCGTCAAAAGAGTTATTGCCAAGGCAAAGTCAGAGCACATAGGCAGAATTGGCGAGAAACTAGTTCGCCTTCCTTCGGGAACCCGTGCATTCTGGTCTCTCGCCAAGGCTGTCCAAGGGAATTTCTGTAAGCCATCACTACCATCTCTGCACAGGGAGGACGACTCACTGGCCCAAGCCGCAAAAGTCAAAGCCGACCTTTTAGGCTCCCTTTTTGCGTCCAACTCGACTCTTGATGACGGGGGGAAAACACCGCCGACCATCACGCGGTGTGAGTGCTGCTGTTCTCACAGCGCTCGGTTCACAGAGCACTCCTCTCCCTGGACATCTAGAAGTCGAGTGGGCCTGACGGAATCCCCCCAATTGTGCTGAGGATGTGTGCTATGGAGTTGGCACCGGTCCTAACGCGTCATTTCCGGTACTCCTACTCCCTAGGCGTAGTCCCGAATTTATGGAAGACAGCTTTTGTCCACCTGATCCCTAAAAAAGGCGACCGCTCAGACCCGTCCAACTATAGGCCTATTGCCATCACCTCCTTTTCCAAAATAATGGAATCCATTATTAACTGCCAGCTCATGCGGTACCTTGAGGATCACCAGCTGATTAGTGACCGCCAATACGGTTTTCGTCGGGGTTGATCAGCTGGTGATCTTCTGGTCTACCTGACCCATAGATGGGCGGAGGCAGTAGAGTCCAAGGGGGAGGCGTTGGCCGTTAGTTTGGACATTGCGAAGGCCTTCGATCGGGTTTGGCACAAAGCGCTTCTTTCGAAGCTCCCTTCCTATGGGCTTCCCGAGAAATTGTGCAATTGGATCACCAGCTTCCTTGCAGAACGGAGCATCAAGGTCGTTGTAGACGGTGCATGCTCCGACTACAAGCCTATTAACGCTGGTGTTCCACAAGGCTGTGTGTTATCACCAACGCTGTTTCTTCTGCATATCAATGACATGTTGCTAACTGGTAATATTCATTGCTATGCGGATGACAGCACTGGTGATGCTTTATACACCGACCGTGCCAATATTTCTCGGGAAAACGTCGCTGAGTACCGGAACAAACTTGTGCCTGAAGTCGAGTCTTTGCTGAACAAAGTCTCGGATTGGGGGCGACTAAATTTAGTCCAGTTTAATCCTCAGAAGACACAAATTTGCGCGTTTAGCGCTAAAAAGAACTCTTTTGTCGTATCTCCTCAGTTTTAAGGCACTCCCCTTCTTGCCTCAGCCAGTATCGGAATCCTCGGAGTCGACATATCGAGTGACGTGCAGTTTCGTGGTCACTTGGAAGAGATGGCCAAATTGGCCTCCAAAAAGCTTGGCGTGCTCAGCAGAGCGGGACAGTATTTCATGCCGGCACACCACCTGCAACTTTACAAAGCGCAGGTTCGGCCTCACATGGAATACTGTTCCCATCTCTGGGACTGAGACTGAGCGACATGAAACTGTGTGAAATTAGTATGTGTGAGTACGGTATGTCAGAGGAGCATGTTCACCATGTTCTATGGGAATGTCCTCTGTATGATGACCTAAGAGTGAAAATGATGGATGGACTAGTTCGTCCGGTTCAGGGACCAGTTTACTACTCGGATCTCGTCAGCGATGTGGTAAACTACGGACTGTTGCGCGAGTTTGCACATAGGTGGCACGATCGCAGGACAAGGAGGATGGAAGGCTGGTAGGAGGGCCCGACGACGTAGGCGTCAATGTGTCGTTAGCCCCAGAAGGGGGAGAATCACGTCAAACTGGGACAAGGAATAGATTAAATATTTGTAGGGAGTCAAAAAAGTGTGCGCGGGAAAGAGCCACGTGCAAGTACCGCGCGCATCTCCCGAGATTCGGCGCGTATGACCTGAGGGTCGGTGGGGCCATGGGAGGTGGTGGGTTGTTTCCATCTCTGGGCAGGGACTCCCCAATGCCAGCTCCTTCCACTTGACCGCATCCAGCGCAGAGCGGCTCGAATCGTCGACGACCGAGTCCTTTCCGATCAGTTCGATTCATTGGCACTGCGAAAAGATGTTGCATCCCTTTGCATTTTCTTTCGCATCTACCACAGGGAGTGCTCTGAGGAATTGTTCGGATTAATCCCAGCCGCCAAATTTCACAAATGCACATTGCGGCAGAACTCCCGACACCATCCACACCATTTGAATGATTGGCGGTCCACCACTGTGCGATTTAGAAAATGTTTTGTTCCTCGCACGACTTCCTTGTGGAATCGATTACCATCAGCGATTTTTCCGGACCGATACGACTTAGGGACCTTCAAGAAAAGAGCGTACTCCTTTTTAAAAGGCCGGCAACGCATCTGCAATACCCCTGGTGTTGCGGTTGTTCATGGGCGGCGGTAGTCACTTACCATCAGGTGAGCCGCATGCTCGTTTGCCCCCTCTCCTATAAAAAAAAGTAAACATGCTCAGTACACGAACAATAAAGATTGCTGGTAAATCTCAAACAATCCAGATTAAGAAAGGCTGCCCGCAGTCATTAGACTCAAGACCCTAAATCTTTGGAGTAAGAGTAGAAGTCCCTTATACAGGTATAATTGATAGAATTTACATCAAAATTGCTATCTTACAAGCCAAGTACGATGAGATCCCTAAAATATTTGTGTTTGAAATTCATTGTCATTTCTCTTATACTGACCTGTAAGAATTACAAACGCCAACGGTAAACTAAGCGTCTACTACTATAAATTCTCTAATTGATTTTCGATAAGTTTTCTTCCTTTAATTATTTTTTTTTATTTTAAAACAGTGTACTAGCCAAGCCAGCCTGCTAATTTACAAATTACAGTTTTAAATAATAAGTAATAGTACAAGATACATGTCAAGTAGAATCAAACAAGAAACTAGTACTCTGTCAGCCGAAGTGTCAAGTCAAGCGAAGAACTCCGTGCAAATTTTGACGCGCCTACCGCAGCAGCAATCTTATGATATATATAATAAGATTAAACGTAATTTACTCATTAAGAAAAAAGCGGATGAGCGAATTAAAAAATATCAGCGTCAGGGGTTCAAAATTAATTACGGCTTTATTATGTGATTATTTATTTGTTTTACCACCCGAGGCGTACATTTAGAATTAGTTAATAATCTTTCTACGCAAGAAGATAACATATTGTGATATATTATGTTATCTTGCTTAAAAAGATTTATTGGCTTTCAAACGTTTCATATCAATTTGCGGCAAGCAGTGTTAAATATATTCAGACAACGGAAAATATTTCGTTGGAGCTGAAAAAAATTCACAATAATTTTTCAAAACTAAAATGAAATCGTTGATTTTGCATGAAATATTGTTATTTGTTTTTCTTTCATACATATTTCGTATTTCGGGTTTATTTGTTGTTTACGCTATCTACCTATACGAACCAAGCATCTCGATTCCCGACGAATGACCTTGCAAGTTGCATGCGTTGGGCATCACAGAACTCACATAGTAGATAATATGGTCGATTATAGTCAGCATAGGTACTTTACCTAAGTAACTTACCATTTCAGTGTATTTTTTTACTCTTTATTAACAGCCCTTAGCAACCATGGAAAGTCCGTTGTGACGTAGTAAGGATAATAGATGCAAAGTAATACGGACAATCGTGCGCAGCGATAAAGTTTTATTTAGCTTGCGTGCGCGATTTACCTGATTAATAATACGTATGCTATTAAAACGTCGGCAAGCAGTCAACATCAAAAGAGTGCAACTTCTGTACGTTAGTACTATTATTTATTCTGTGACAGGGCGTTAACTAACTGGATATATTTGGATTTGTTTTATTGTTTTTTTTTTCTTCTTATTAGTACATTTGTTATTGCTATTAAACTTATATGAGTTGAGACAAGTTAAAGAGCTAAATTGAAGCAAAACAAATAATACCTTCATAATAAAAATAATGTATACCGCCCGATTCGTCCGCCGGTTTCTTTCCCTTTTCCTCTAACCCTCGGCCGTTTGGACTCCCCTGTCGAGGGCTTCCATCTGGTTGGGTTTTTATTTATTTATGCTTTTTTATGTATTTATTTTATTTTATTGATATTTATGTATGTTTATCATTTTCATTTACAATTATATATTAACACAGCCCAACCAGATGAGAAAACTATATAGATACCCCACAAAATAATGGTAGATAATCTTACCAGGATTCTTAATGATGACGTTTGCCAAAGCATTAAGAGCTAATGTGATGTGTTCGACTCTTTCGTCAGTCATTTCATTTTGAGTTTGTTCTTCTATAAATTTGAGTAAATCTATCACAAACTGCTGAGGATTCTGTAAATAAGCATTGTAAATTTAACAATTGTTTAACCATTTTAAATAACATTTATATCTCAAACCTTGCAGTCTACGCACCTCGATGGGGAAGTCGGGCTGCTCATTGTAGATATCTAGATAGACGCTACCCACGGGCAACAATCCCTCATGTGCCGTGTACTTGAAACCGGGCTCCACTAGCGGCTCATCATCTTCAAGCGAACGCCAATGAGACAGCAGTTCCTTCAGCTCAGCGCGTGTACTGTTGTCCCAAACGAGGTACGGCGTCCGCCAATTCGACGTGAGAGTTTTTAGGAGCTGAAAACATAAATACCTGTTAGTAAGTGATTTTTAAATAAGCGCTGTCAGAGAAACGCCGAGCATAGCCCTCTCCATAGCTCGCTGAGCGACTTTGAGCTTCCTCATACGGCCAGCAGTGAAAGGTCACCACTGGCAACACGCACTGGTTGTACATGTATGTACTGTTGTTAGTGTTTCAGAAACAGAACTTGCAGCATTCTTGTGGGTAGGAGTAACGGACTTCTTTTAGTATGTGCAGCAGATAAACAGCACCATTTCGTTTTAAACGTGTTATGTTATCCTAAGAGACTAATTTCGTATGTAGATAAAAATATGTAATATTTTTTATACATACCAAATACGAGGGCTGCACTAAAAGTATCGGGAATAGAATATTTCCACTGTTCCTATCATATTAAAATCTTTTTAATTGAAAACTCCTTGGTTTTAAAAATCGAATACCATTTATTTATTTAAAAAAAGATTCTCGGTCTTACCACATGGTTTTATCAAACTTGTTTAGTCGTTGAGAAAATGGAATTGACTCGAGAAAATTCAAGAGCGATGATTTATTATTATTTTATTTATTTATTTATTTATTCTTTATTGCATTCCTTAATCTAAAATAATACAAAGGGCGGACTTAATGCCTTGTGGCATTCTCTACCAGTCAACCCATATATTATGACTTTTTGAAGTGGTTTAACACAAAAACTTTGTGTTGACCGGATGATTTCTGCATTTGGTGATGAAGCCCCATCCAAAACCACAATTTATCGCTGGTTTGCTGAATTTCAACGTGGACGTGTCAAGCTCAGTGATAATCCCCGTCAAGGTCGTCCAAAAACTGCAGTCACCCAAGAAAACGTTGATGCTGTGCGTAAGCTGATTGAGGAAGATCGACATGTGATATACCGCGAAATTCAGGCAACTTTAGACATCGGCATGAGTCAAATACAAATAATCTTGCATGAACAATTAGGTGTAAAAATTTGTTTTCCCGATGGACACCGCATTCGCTCTGTGAAGAGCAAAAAGCGGCTCGCGTTACTTGGTGCGTCAGAACTCTCGAAAGATTCCACGCAGGATCCTCAAATGCTGTATCCTGGATATACGCGTACGAACCCGAAACAAAAAACCAGTCACGAGTTTGGGTGTTCGAAAATGAGTTAAAGCCAACAAAAATTGTTCGTTCACGGAGTGTTGCAAAAAAATGGTGGCCACGTTTGTCTCCAAAACCGGCCATGTTACGACTATTCCTCTTGAGGGACAAAGAACGGTTTATGCAGAATGGTATGCTAGCTTTTGTTTGCCACAGGTCGTTTCTGAACTCCGTAAAGAGAACTGCAACCGCCGCATCATCCTCCATCACGACAATGCGAGTTCTCACACCGCACACAGAACAAAAGAGTTTTTAGAGCAAGAAAACATAGAATTATTAGACCATCCGCCGTACAGCCCCGATCTAAGCCCTAATGATTTCTATACTTTCCCTAAAATAAAGAATAAATTGCGTGGACAGAGATTTTCATCACCTGAAGGAGCTGTGGACGCCTACAAAACGGCCATTTTGGAAACCCCAACTTCCGAATGGAATGGTTGCTTCAATGATTGGTTCCATCGTATGGAAAAATGTGTCAAATTTCGCGGAGAATAATTCGAAAAGCAATAAATACATTTTTAAATAGTAATGTTGTGTCACTTCCTTGATTCCCGAAATTTTCAGTGCCGCCCTCGTATGTATATAGTTACCCTTACCTCATGCCTATCGGGCTGTGAGAGTCGTGCACACAAGTATGGAGTGAGTAATAAGTGCAATGCTTCGCGCACGCGCTCGTCTTCCGGCGTAGTTTCTTCATGCGGGCCATACATTGCACTCAGAGCTGTCACACACTGGACTGCCAACTGATTAGCCACCACCTGCGGATTACAAATATTTATTAGAATCTATAAGTGATATAGATTAGTAAGCTAATGTAGCAATAGTCCGGTCATATAGCTCGAAAACCTGTGTTGTTCTTTTTTATGCTTTTTTTACTTGTTTAGACCTGATTAAGTTTAGTTGACATCAAACATCAGTAACAAACGGAAGGATACTTGTTTTTAGTGGCTAACTAAGTGTTTTTCTACATGTTATTCTTGAAATGGAGAGTAACTGACTTTTTTTATGCAGAGATTGCAAACCTTTTGTACTATTTTGTTTTATTAAAAAAAAAAAACATTTAAATAAGTAGGTACAGCCAAATCACCCTGAAAAACCTTAGTTTTTATTAAATTAAATTTTCACCTAATAATAACATTTCTAAATATCAAACAATCAAGAAACTTAATTTGGAAAAAATAAGGTTTATGATTCATTGATATTTTCAAATGTTATATATATTATTTAATGTTATATTCATCTCATATTTATTATTTCTTATATTATTCGGCGAGCATGTGACTATTCTATGATACCGAAGTTACCGCGGAGACTTTTCAATATGGTTTAGCAGTGCTGCGTGTTCAATGGGAAGGTATGTAACATAGCAATGATTTTTCATTTTTTTAGAACTAAATCTAAAACAAGTATTCCACCATTTTAAGCAGAATTAAACAATAAGACAAACGCATTGTTTTTTTTTAACAGGAGACTTGTTTTTCAGAAACTTGTTTACAACTAGAGTTTGTGAGCGATCGCAATGAGTGCTATTATTTGTTTCTTATTAGAGTATTTGCCCCAACATGTTTTAAAAACCCACTAACTAAAAAGAGTACAAGTTAAAAAAAGATTGTCAACCCCTAAAGATTTCAAATTTTCAAAATATCCAGAAACGAAGCTGCAGGCAAGAATTACTTGTAAAATAATGAATATTTTGTTCTGAATAAATCTTTCAAAAACGCAATTTGAACGAGTTATAACGATTTTTAAAATGACACGTCTGGCGTGCGATCCTTATTGAACCGGTTATCATCATCATCATTACAGCTCTTGATAAGTCCAATGCTGAACATAGGTCTCTCCCAAGGTATGCCACAAAGCACGATCCTGAGCCACCTTTATTTATCGATATTTTCAAGTCTTACCAGGTCGTCACTCTATCTAGTCAACGGTCCTTGATATGAATAAATTTTCAAGAAAATCGGTAGTCTACCAGTTGGTAAAAATTAAGTTAAAAGATTTCGTTAGATAGATATGAATATAAGAGTGTGTTATAAATAAAATTAAAAATTTTCAAATTTCCCAAAACAAAAAGAGCTGATCTTCAAACGGTTGTACCGATTTTCTTGAAACATAGCTAACAACACTCTCGATTACGGCATCATTCAAACAAAAAAAAACAACTTAATCAAAATCGGTTAATCCGTTCAGGAGCTATGATGCCACAGACAGACAGACAGACACACAGACACACAGATGCAAAGATATAACAGCCCTCTGTTTTGGTTAGGAGTTAGAGCAGTACCTGTTTGTTCTCTCCCTCGGTGGGCAAGCCAGACTCGGCGAGCGTGTAGTCGTAGCGCAGCGTGTGCGGCAGCAGCGCGTGCAGCGCGCCGGCTCGCGCCAGGCGCGCGCGGCACGCCGCCTCCGCCGCCAGCGCCGCCGCCGCCTCCGCGCCCGCACATGCGCAGTCGCCCAGTTGCTGCAACACAACCACACGCACTCTACTCAACCTCACTACTGAAGGATAAGATGAGGATGATATGGAGAAATTAAATAATCTGGCAATAACCTGAAAAACTGGCATAATCATCCTCGAGCATAGACGTCATTACCAACAGCAGTTTCAGCATCTTCCTCCGTCACAAGGGAAAGGTAAATAAGTTCAACAATCAATTTATCTTTCTGACAATGTGCTTTTTATATCATTTATATGTATAAAATGATTGCTAGATACGATTTCATGCAACAAAACGTTGAAATCTTAATTTTTAGATCCTAGCAGAACACACCTGCGCGCTTCGCGCTTAAAGTATGCAAAAGGGAAAACGTGTGGTTTCGGTGTACTCGACAATGTGATTAATGTGTTTCATTCGATGTATAGATCTAAAGTCATAGGAGGAGTAGTAAAATGTTTATTTAGATCATTTACTTTAACGTCTTTGTATTTTAAAATCAAAGACCTGCAGACACCAACAGAATGAAGAAATTTACACATCTCAGTAAAATTTATATTATGGAAACGATTTAAGTTATTTCAAATTCTTCGCTTAGTTTTGTCCCTCTGACCCATTAGTTAGTAGGCGCGTAATCCGATGGTATTGAGGTGAGGTAAACGCCACCGGAGGGCGTGTGTCGCTTCCCATATTTCGGCCGCGTGGGCTAGCAACAGTGTATTGAACGCCGCGGCATTGTCGACTAATGTTGTTTGCGACCGTTAGTGGGTCGGGCGCGGCTGGTGTCCATAATTGTACGCGTCGTTTGAATTTGCTATTGAATATTTAGGTCCGGTTGGGACCGCCTCGAATTGAGTGTCTGTTTTGAGTGTTACGTGACAAGAGGCCTAATTTGATTTTTGAGTGATTAAATCAACTGATTGCCAATAACTGTTGCGAGACGGACGTATTGTTTGCGACCAGGCTTGTATTGAGTTTGAATTATTAACTTAACTTTGATTGACATTAATTTGATTCGACGAGTTGCTTCGTAGCATTTTGATATCGTGCGAGGGAATTTTGCCTTGTTGTGTGGAACGCTGAACTTTGAGACTCGAGAAGAGGCCGCGTTCGTTCCCGTGTTTGTAATTTTGTGCTAAGTGAACCCGGAACATTGAATATTGAACTTTGAAGTTAATTAAATGTACAATAAAGTTGATAAACTAATACAGTTAAGTGAAAGCAGAAGTTTTCAATTGGTGAACGCCTCCCTGGAGGGATCTCACATTTGGAGAGAAGCAGCGCCTGGGGATCTGCGGTCCAACTTCATCGGGGATATCAGGTTACACTTGTACACACTTATACACACTACTACACACTACTTACATGCACATCACTCACCACCTGACTGGTAACCTGTGGTCAACCCTACCTCCGGAAATCAGTAAGTCGTGCTTGCTTATTTGCAATTAAATTAGAATTATCCATAGGCCATTGGGCCCGAACCCTCGGCTGCTCGTCGAGGAGGCTACTATGGGCCCTAGCCAAGGCGACCTTTGCCGGGGCAGCTGGGGGCCGTAACAATTTCTGGTAGCAGAGCGTGGTTGATTGTTTCTACAATCACGTCCGGCCGTAATACGTAATAAAAATATTTTTTTTGTTTGCTTGCTTTGTTTGTTAGCGGATGGGTGGGAAGAATTAGGAACCACGCCCGATAGATAGCGCAAGCGGGAGTGTAGTAAAGGGTTAGGTACCACGCGTCGGGTAGGTGGATAATTACCGTTATCACATAATCTTATAATTATCGTTATCGTATAATTATAGTAGATTAATTGCCGAAGGGTCGGTCGCCAGAGCAAGGCATCTTTGCTGACCGACTGTAGTGTGTACTTGTATTTGTAGTGTAATTTGTATTTAATTTAATAAATAGTAATTTGTATTTGTAGTAATTTGTATTGAATTTAATTTGATAGTAATTTGTATATAGTAGTGATGCCATCGCACAAGCTATCGGCGCTTCGCCTGCAGGCTGAGCTGCGCTGGACCGCTAATGCCCATATTTTGATAGGGCAATCCGATCGGGTCCATAATTAAGGGAAGCGGCTCGAGCAGGTCGATGCCCGAAGGGCTGTAGTGGAGGAGGCTTGCACAGAGCTTTTGGCCTCGGATGCGGAACAGGGAGTTCTAGACTCCTGCCTCGCGGACTACGAGAAATTCTTTTCGCTCACGGACGACTTGATCCAGGCGGGGGCCAAGTATGCTAATGAAGCGCGTGAAGCTCGGCTGAGTGGCCTGGCCGAGTCCTCTCGGAAGCAGCCTACTCAGCCGGAGTTGTTGGGACGACTCCCAACTCTGGACCTGCCAAGGTTCTCCGGAGTCCTCTCCGACTGGATGACTTTTGTAGGCCTTTTTGATAGTCTAGTGGACACCCGGAGGGACTTGACACCAAGCCAGAAGATGGCGTACCTCCTAGCCTCACTGGAGGGGGAGGCCCTGGGCGTCTTCGGCCATTTGAGATTGTCGGACGACGCCTACGAGACTGCTCGGGACCTCCTCGCCGGAAGATACGCCAACGTCCGGCAAATCGCGGACGTATACGTTAGGCAGTTTCTAAGCCTCCCGCTGCTTAGGGACCGGGCCAGACTACGCCCGGACATCGTGAATCCAGTCTTGGTGGCCTGTAATGCGTTGAGGCGGCTGGGTTTACCCGTGGATGAATGGTCCTTCTTGTTGCTCCACATCGTGCTGTCCCGCCTGCCTCTCAACCTTCGGATACATTTTGTGGAGAGGTACGGCGGGGACGGCGCCTCCTATATTCCGCCCTTCAGTGATCTGCTGCGGTTCTTGGAGGAGCAGTGCCTACAAATTGAGAACGCAGCGGGCACCGTCGACGACTTACGGGTTGACAACCGAGCCGTGCCCAGTGAGAGGCGGAATCCGCCGGGCAAGTCGCCGCCAACCCCCCTAAGGCCGATCGGAGCTCCCGCGGGAGGGTACCGCTCCCTAACATCTTACAGTGGCCTAGCGGCCAGGGAGGCACCCCCCTGCTCCTATTGTCGCGCATCCGATCACAGGGTGACGTCGTGCCCGAAGTTATTGGGTAAGCCGGTTCCGGCGAGGCGAACTATCGCCAAGGTGCGCCGCTGGTGCTATTCGTGTTTGGAAAGGCACCTCCAGCGAGACTGCCCGCACCAGCGGCCCTGTCCGCACTGCCAGGGCAATCACCATGCAGTTTTGTGCCTGGGTGCGAACGGCGTCTTCTCTCGGGGCTTTGCCAGGCCCTCGACCCCCACGGGCGGGGGCGCTCAGCCACGCCCTCTGTCGGGTGACGCTCGCCTGCCAGCCATCGTGTCCCTGGGTTTGAAAGGGGTCCCTCCCCCGACCCGTCGGGGGGTCGTTCCCCCAGGGGCGGGGGCGTCACCGCCCCCCCTCAGCGTGTTGAGAGGAACTTCACGGCCACTCAGCAGTCAGTTAGACCCTTCTCATCCCCGTTAGCTGAGTGGCCGCGACTGGGGTGCCACCGTCCCCCCTTTGATGGAGGCAGCCCCAGCTAAGGTAGCTGCCGACCTAGCTCCCAACACGGCCGCCTCCACTGATCCTTTGAGCCGTCAACAGTCAACTTGTCAAACTGTTCTATTGCCGACGGCCTCAGTGAAGGTGTACAACCCGAGTGGCGATTGTTTAATGGTTCGCACTCTATTGGATTCGGGTTCATAACGCTGTGTGGCCTCCACTAGGTTGGTGGGACGACTAGGGCTCGCCTGGAGCTCTGAATGCTTGAGAAAAAAAATGCTTGGTTTTTCCAATGTTTCGTAGTAGTAGCGGTTGTGAGTAAAAATTTAATTTAATATACTCTTTGAATACGTGTACATATGTTTTTGTAAATATATTTGATCATTATGTTTGCTTTGTTGAAAAGAAAATTGAAATTGAGTAACACTATTTGTGCCGAAGGAAATAAAAATCAATCCTCTTTTTGTTTTCACATTTCGTTGGCGTTGTCGAAGATATTTATTTTGGAAAAAAAGAATATCTTTTATGGCTATCTTTTAAGGCTATCTTTTATGTTTATCGTTTTGCTTAATTTATCTGTTTTGATCTACGCGCATGGGGAAATAAGTTTGTTACCGTTTGTTTTCAAGTTTTGCATAGTAGTTTTGAGTATTGATGCTTTGAGCCTTGGATGAAGCATAAGCATAGGACTTCATGTTTGGAAAAGCTAGCTAGTTATGATATTATCAGATTGAAATCTATAGCACTGAAGCCTTTGTGGCCACGCTGGGCCGCTTCGTATCGCGTCACGGTTTGCGGACCTGATCCGGTCTGATTGCGGAACGAATCATAAGGGGCACGGATAGATATTTGAAAGAGGACGTCGAATTTCTATCCAGCAACAGGACTTATTTAGGTGCTGCGATGTCCAGGAAGGGCATCCAGTGGAGGTTCGACCCTTCGGCTTGCCCACATTGGGGCGGTATTTTTGAGGCGGTGGTTAAGGTTGCAAGATCTGATGGGGTGCCTAATGGCCGAGGTTTGGTTGGAGATTCGGTCTTGCAACGCGCCGTCGCGACCCTATCCCGTTTGCCATTTTACTCGCGGACATAGGTCCTTATGTCCGGGACGAGGGTTTGTTTATGCCTTGCATCAAGATGCGCGCGCGGCGCGTAATCCGACGGTATTGAGGTGAGGTAAACGCTGCCGAGGGGGGGGGGGTCTGCCGCTTCCCGTCTTTCGGCCGCGTGGGCTAGCAACAGTGTATTGAACGCCGCGGCATTGTCGACTAGTGTTGTTTGCGACCGTTAGTGGGTTGGGCGCAGCTGGTGTCCATAATTGTACACGTCGTTTGAATTTGCTATTGAATATTTAGGTCCGGTTGGGACCGCCTCGAATTGAGTGTCTGTTTTGAGTGTTACGTGACAAGAGGCCTAATTTGAGTTTTGAGTGATTAAATTAACTGATTGCCAATAATTGATGCGCGACGGACGTATTGTTTGCGACCATGCTTGTATTGAGTTTGAATTATTAACTTAACTTTCATTGACATTAATTTGATTCGACGAGTTGCTTCGTGGCATTTTGATATCATGCGAGGGAATTTTGCCTTGTTGTGTGGAACGCTGAACTTTGAGACTCGAGAAGAGGCCGCGTTCGTTCACGTCTTTGTAATTTTGTGCTAAGTGAACCCGGAACATTGAATATTGAACTTTGAACGACTGTTCGTTACTTGTGTCGTGTGTCACTTGTTTTAATTTCGATGAACGTTGAGTTGGTTGACTTTGAAGTTAATTAAATGTACAATAAAGTTGATAAACTAATACAGTGAAGTGAAAGCAGAAGTTTTCAATTGGTGAACGCCTCCCTGGAGGGATCTCACATTTGGAGAGAAGCAGCGCCTGGGGATCTGCGGTCCAACTTCATCGGGGATATCAGGTTACACTTGTACACCCTACTACACACTACTTACATGCACATCACTTACCACCTGACTGGTACCCTGTGGTCAACCCTACCTCCGGAAATCAGTAAGTCGTGCTTGCTTATTTGCAATTAATTTAGAATTATCCATAGGCCATTGGACCCGAACCCTCGGCTGCTCGTCGAGGAGGCTACTATGGGCCCTAGCCAAGGCGACCTTTGCAGGGGCAGCTGGGGCCGTAACAGTTCCCTTATACCACGTGTAATCTATGGTGCAAGGTTACGTTTTATCTGCGGGGCATTTTTATTGTATATCTTCAAAATTATGTGATTTAAGTTACAAACTTAATCATTAATATTAGTATTGTCAACAATAGATGTCCAATCAATATTACTTACATCACGCCCCAATGCCTCTAGATCTATACCCTTATAATTACGGAGGAACAATTTCTGTTTAAGCTAACGAAGACGAAAAGAGGAAGATTAAATCATGATATGAGAGGAAGATTAAATCATGATATGAAAAAGAATTATTTATTTGCATTGAATATATTATTTTACATGAAACCTAACTCTATTAAGAGATATTTGTACTATGTACTTTTTATGTAAACCATTATCGTCGTCTTTGTTCTTAGTGCTACTTTCATTGTACTTTGTTGTGATCAGCATTCTCAACTCTCATACTATAACATGCATAAAATACTAAATATTTCGAAAGTCATATAGTGTTATTTTGAGTTGAAATAATTGAAATTTTATCATTCAGCAATTTCAAACCTCTAATATAGTATTATCTCAAAAAAAAAATACTGTAATAACGTATCAATTATAATATAAAAAAATACAAACACTTTTGTTGTTGTCTTTAGTTGACAACCTAGCAAGGGATACCGATTTATGTATATTAAAATGCGACGGTAATACTTGTTCATTCAATAACTGATAGTATAACATTCAATACATATTTTTGGCGTAATATTTTGGCTTACTAGTCGGTAGGGGAAAAAATCTTCTTTCTGAATTAGTTATTGACTAAAATATGCAAAATTTTGAGTTGATACAGTGTTACTTCTTAGGCGCGATATGTAGATAGCGCGATAGAAGGGAATTATCGTAAATATTTTGATTTGGGAAAACAAAAAACTCCATGGCATTTCATTCCCATAACGGGAGAGGGCTATTTCTAGCAATGTAATTTTACGGGCTGATTAAAAACATAGATAATAAAAAAATACAAAAAGAGATTCCATATGTGATGTGATGTGATACGATGTGATACAATGTAATGTGATGCGAGGTGTGGTGGCGTTTGGTGTCGGTGGCGATGGCGGTGGTTACCGGGCGGCGCAGCAGCGGCACGAGGTGCGCGGCGAGCGCGGGCAGCGCGGCGCAGGCGCGGCGGCAGTCGGGGAAGGCGGCGGCCACGGCGAAGCAGCGCGCGCTGGCCGCGCACACCGCGCCCGCCACGCGCCCGCTGCCGCCCAGCACCGCCGCGCACCGCGCCAGCGCGCTGTGCAGCACCTGCACCGCAACGTACACCGCATATAATACACACACAATACAAATATACATAACGTGGATATTACACAGTTTATACTTTTAAAAGGAATTGCATTCAATTTTCAGATAATAAACCATCATTTTTAGGTTACCGTACCCAACGGAACTAACGGAACCTTATTACTAAGCCTTTATTGTCCGTCCGTCCGTCTGTCTACCAGCGTATCTCATGATCCGTAATAGGTAGACAGTTGAATATTTCTGTTGCAGTTATAACAACAAAGAATAAAAATTAAACTAAATTAAAAATTAAAAGGGGCTCCCCTACTAGAAACGATGGTACGGAATTCTACATGCGCGAGTCCCACTCGCACTTGGCCGGTTATTTTAGTTACCAACAGATTTGTATTAAATATCTACCAACAGTGTAGTAAAGGTATAAGTTCATCCTTCTTGGTCCGCTGCTATCTATAAACCTTTAAAAAAATTGCGGCAGCTAACTATAACCAACCAATCAACGAACGCGCGGCGCAGCCCATCCGTGTTGATCTAGGAGTAGCGCACAATGCGTATGCATGCTTGTGTATGTACATGTGTGTGTGTACGCGTGCATGTTAGCACAACTCCAGGCCGCCCTCGCGGCGCAGCTCCTCCGCGTTGAGCGCGGAACAGCGCACAGTACGTGTGCGTGCGTGTGTGCATGTGTATGTACGAGTGTATGTACCCGCGCGTGTGTGAGCACACCTCCAGGTCGCCCTCGCGGCGCAGCTCCTCCGCGTTGAGCGCGGAAGAGCGCACAGTACGTGTGCGTGCGAGTGTGCATGTGTATGTACGAGTGTATGTACGCGCGCGTGTGTGAGCACACCTCCAGGTCGCCCTCGCGGCGCAGCTCCTCCGCGTTGAGCGCGGAAGAGCGCACAGTACGTGTGCGTGCGAGTGTGCATGTGTATGTACGAGTGTATGTACGCGCGCGTGTGTGAGCACACCTCCAGGCCGCCCTCGCGACGCAGCTCCTCCGCGTTGAGCGCGGAAGAGCGCACAGTACGTGTGCGTGCGAGTGTGCATGTGTATGTACGAGTGTATGTACTCGCGCGTGTGTGAGCACACCTCCAGGTCGCCCTCGCGGCGCAGCTCCTCCGCGTTGAGCGCGGAAGAGCGCACAGTACGTGTGCGTGCGAGTGTGCATGTGTATGTACGAGTGTATGTACGCGCGCGTGTGTGAGCACACCTCCAGGTCGCCCTCGCGGCGCAGCTCCTCCGCGTTGAGCGCGGAAGAGCGCACAGTACGTGTGCGTGCGAGTGTGCATGTGTATGTACGAGTGTATGTACGCGCGCGTGTGTGAGCACACCTCCAGGCCGCCCTCGCGACGCAGCTCCTCCGCGTTGAGCGCGGAAGAGCGCACAGTACGTGTGCGTGCGAGTGTGCATGTGTATGTACGAGTGTATGTACTCGCGCGTGTGTGAGCACACCTCCAGGTCGCCCTCGCGGCGCAGCTCCTCCGCGTTGAGCGCGGAAGAGCGCACAGTACGTGTGCGTGCGAGTGTGCATGTGTATGTACGAGTGTATGTACGCGCGCGTGTGTGAGCACACCTCCAGGTCGCCCTCGCGGCGCAGCTCCTCCGCGTTGAGCGCGGAAGAGCGCACAGTACGTGTGCGTGCGAGTGTGCATGTGTATGTACGAGTGTATGTACGCGCGCGTGTGTGAGCACACCTCCAGGCCGCCCTCGCGACGCAGCTCCTCCGCGTTGAGCGCGGAAGAGCGCACAGTACGTGTGCGTGCGAGTGTGCATGTGTATGTACGAGTGTATGTACTCGCGCGTGTGTGAGCACACCTCCAGGTCGCCCTCGCGGCGCAGCTCCTCCGCGTTGAGCGCGGAAGAGCGCACAGTACGTGTGCGTGCGAGTGTGCATGTGTATGTACGAGTGTATGTACGCGCGCGTGTGTGAGCACACCTCCAGGTCGCCCTCGCGGCGCAGCTCCTCCGCGTTGAGCGCGGAAGAGCGCACAGTACGTGTGCGTGCGAGTGTGCATGTGTATGTACGAGTGTATGTACGCGCGCGTGTGTGAGCACACCTCCAGGTCGCCCTCGCGGCGCAGCTCCTCCGCGTTGAGCGCGGAAGAGCGCACAGTACGTGTGCGTGCGAGTGTGCATGTGTATGTACGAGTGTATGTACGCGCGCGTGTGTGAGCACACCTCCAGGTCGCCCTCGCGGCGCAGCTCCTCCGCGTTGAGCGCGGAAGAGCGCACAGTACGTGTGCGTGCGAGTGTGCATGTGTATGTACGAGTGTATGTACGCGCGCGTGTGTGAGCACACCTCCAGGTCGCCCTCGCGGCGCAGCTCCTCCGCGTTGAGCGCGGAAGAGCGCACAGTACGTGTGCGTGCGAGTGTGCATGTGTATGTACGAGTGTATGTACGCGCGCGTGTGTGAGCACACCTCCAGGTCGCCCTCGCGGCGCAGCTCCTCCGCGTTGAGCGCGGAAGAGCGCACAGTACGTGTGCGTGCGAGTGTGCATGTGTATGTACGAGTGTATGTACGCGCGCGTGTGTGAGCACACCTCCAGGTCGCCCTCGCGGCGCAGCTCCTCCGCGTTGAGCGCGGAAGAGCGCACAGTACATGTGCGTGCGAGTGTGCATGTGTATGTACGAGTGTATGTACGCGCGCGTGTGTGAGCACACCTCCAGGTCGCCCTCGCGGCGCAGCTCCTCCGCGTTGAGCGCGGAAGAGCGCACAGTACGTGTGCGTGCGAGTGTGCATGTGTATGTACGAGTGTATGTACGCGCGCGTGTGTGAGCACACCTCCAGGCCGCCCTCGCGACGCAGCTCCTCCGCGTTGAGCGCGGAAGAGCGCACAGTACGTGTGCGTGCGAGTGTGCATGTGTATGTACGAGTGTATGTACGCGCGCGTGTGTGAGCACACCTCCAGGTCGCCCTCGCGGCGCAGCTCCTCCGCGTTGAGCGCGGAAGAGCGCACAGTACGTGTGCGTGCGAGTGTGCATGTGTATGTACGAGTGTATGTACGCGCGCGTGTGTGAGCACACCTCCAGGTCGCCCTCGCGGCGCAGCTCCTCCGCGTTGAGCGCGGAAGAGCGCACAGTACGTGTGCGTGCGAGTGTGCATGTGTATGTACGAGTGTATGTACGCGCGCGTGTGTGAGCACACCTCCAGGCCGCCCTCGCGACGCAGCTCCTCCGCGTTGAGCGCGGAAGAGCGCACAGTACGTGTGCGTGCGAGTGTGCATGTGTATGTACGAGTGTATGTACGCGCGCGTGTGTGAGCACACCTCCAGGCCGCCCTCGCGACGCAGCTCCTCCGCGTTGAGTGCGGAGCAGCGCACGGTAGCGAGCGCCAGCTGGCAGGCGGCGGGCAGCAACGCGGCGTCGCTCTCGCTGAACAGCTGCTCCGACTCCACCTCCAACCGCGCCGTGCTCAGAAGCTGCGGGTAGCCCGCATATTTGTACGGCTCCAGCACTGTGTCAAAGTAGATATAATATAGGTAACAGTGAGATAGCCGCCCTTATAACTCTGCTGCGGAAAGAGGATGAGTTTGTTGCAGCGAGACCTTCCCTTATTCATTACGGCCTATCAAAATCCATTGTTGCCCCCCCTAAGGCTGAGGCCTCCTCTCATATAGCCAGATATATGCCATTGCTGCCACGCATGTCAGGCAGGATGGCAATCGCAATTTTTATTATTTTGAGTTGTTAACAGAAATATGCTGTTGCCAATCCCGTATTACTTTTCCTTCTGTCACCGCTTACAACACCAATAGGGTTATATGGCTGCCCCATATAATTCCATAAATTATTATACGCCGCCACTATAAGTCAAATATGGGGCACAGCTACGGTTCTTACGGCGCCACGATTTGAATTTGATCTCGACGAGAACCGCCGAAAAGTAAGAATAAAATGTTTCGATATCTCGCTTAGTGTCCGAGATATCGTTACTACTGCAACGGCTTCGGCATTGCGGGAAAAGCAGCCCCTTCACCCTTGCGTAGTAAATCGCAGTCACCCATGCTCATCTGCTCTCCCTCCGCGCCTATGGCTTTACAAAAACAGACTAGTTTTGGTATTCGATTTTTGAGTATCAATATCTCGGAAACTAAGTGAGATATCGAAAAATTTTATTCTTACTTTTCGGCGTATCTATTTCCTTGAAATCGTGGCACCGTAGGAACCGTAGAAGGCCCAAATATGGGAATTTATATTTTGATCTGACGGTTTTGACGTATATGAGTATAGTGTGACCGTCGTTTGGTCTTTCATTTTACAAAAACACGAAAATATAATATAAAAGTAACAAAAACAATCACAATTTACTAACCATCAGAATACCTTTCGAATAATATGGTCTGCGTCCGCAGGATAAGAAGGATATTGTTTGTATTGGGTCCATCACCGGTCCATGCATTCCTGCTGCATAGAAACTCATACGCCTGGTTGACCGCTTCGAAACGATCCTGAAATAATGATAAAAGTAGAAATAAAAAAAAACTGATATGATAGCTATTAACGCCCGTGTGGGGCTAAATTTAACAGTTCCACTCTCGAGACACTACCTGATGAATCAATATGGGTAGGCTAAATAGTGTTTCTGAATTTTCGTGATCACTTATGATCGGGGAACATCCCCAGTTACGATAAAATATTGACTAAGACTCACCCGTCCTTCGGGGTTCTTATCAGGGTGGTACTGATGAGCGAGGCGGTAATATGCTTTACGCACGGCCGCCTCGTCGTGAGAGCCAGCATCCAAACCCAGGACAGCGTAGGCATCGCTCACTGTCATGGATGGCGCCTTCTTTTCCACTTCACGTCGCCACGCCTCTAACACATCTTTCAGGAGACCAACCTGTAATTACGATAATATATTAAGAATAATTTAATACGTACAGCACATAAATTTACTTAAATATACTAAAATAATATAATTATCTAACAAAAATAGTTTGCGTGCTAATTTTTCATATAAAATTCAATCATACCAAAATCTCCCTCATCCGTGCGCACAATACGCTAAAAACGGGGTACAAAATGTTCCCTTGAAGTAATAATATATAGATATGTATAATGTATATATTGGTGTGTGTGTGTGTGTGTATGTGTGGCGCACTGACCGGGTCGGGCACGGGCCAGTCGGGGAAGCGCGCGGTGTCGCACAGGTGGCGCAGGTAGAACATGTTGCAGAAGAGCTCGCGCTGCAGCTGCGGGTAGCGCACGGCCGGGATGGCCAGGTACGGGTAGCGCGCCGCCACGTGCGCGCGCAGCCGCGGCGTGAACTCGCCGATGTGCGCCGACACCTTCATTATCAGCATGCGCCTGCGGAACCGACCCCACCACTCATTCCGCTTCATCGCTTCTCCTCGATACTCCACCCGTGGACCTAGCCACCTCTTATTGCAAGGAGAAATCGACTTAATCGCTACGTATGGTAGGTAGTAAAATAAAAAAGAAAAGAAAATAAGGCAAATAAATGTCCGCCTCGCGGCGCTTATGCGTGTTAGCGGCCTTCACATGTCTTTGAGATGTTTTTTCAAAATTTCACAGACATACAGATTATATTATCATCATGAAAATTTAAGGGTTCAAATAAAACTTATTGAATTTTGGGAAGCAGTTCGCAAACGTGCTGCCGAAATAGTCTTCTTAGGCTTCTAGGCTTAGGACTAACTTGCTTACGCTTAATGACCAAAAAACTAACTACGTGTGCTATACCATCAATAACCGGACCCAACCACAAAATGACTTTAATATAAAAATTCAAAAATGTAAAAACGTTAGTGATTACGATTGATACTGATTGCACTTGTCCAACCATAAACAAAGTATCGGCTATTAAGTATTTAGGTATAATCATAGACCAACGATTGGCGTGGCACAACCAAATATAACATCTTATAGACAGAGTCAGAAAGCTAATTTAGATTTTTAAGCAACTTAGACATGTAGCATCAAAAATATACTAATTAAAGTATACAACATTGCGTTGGTACAATCTTTACTGGCATACTGCATTCCTATATGCGGTGGCGCCTCCAAAACCCAATTTCTGGAAGTGGAAAGGGCTCAAAGAGCATTTTGTACAGAAAAGCTATATAAAATATGTGAGCTACTTACTGTAAAAAAACTATATATTTTACAAACCGTTCTAAAAATGCATAGTAGTCTGACTTATGATTCGAACATTTTGCAAAAAAGAAGAGTTACAGTAACTGTAACACAGAAAGTAAACACAAAATTTGCTTCTCATCAATATAAAAAAACAGTCAGTTTTTATATACAATATAATAAACAAAATTCTCAATATATATAAAATTAATAGATGTAATTGTAAACAGATGTTGATAAAATGGTTAAAAAAATTAAACAATTTGATTGACTGATGAAGAGCTATCGTATTACAGAGCCATTTCTTAAAACAAGGCTGTAGTTTTTATAAGAAAGTGACCATATTAACCGAATGAACATATTAGCCTCACGTACTATAGTTAATTTGCGTGGTACCCAGATGTTAACTTGCTCTAAAAAAGAAGGGCAGTCTATGAGATCACTAACAATTTTTAACAGACACAATGTCTGATATTTGGAGTCTTCTGTGTAGGGAAAAAAGTGATATCTTCGACACTTCGCACGTATCCATGATCTACTCGCTTACATTTAAACTTAAAATATTTTAGAAACCTTTTTGTATGGATTCAATGGGAAAAATATACACATTATATTGCGGATTCCAGACTACAGAGTATACTCATGGATACTACGCACATAAACATAGAAAAGAACTTAAATGAGTTTAATAGATTTGAAGTCGTTAGTTTATCTTATGATTAAACCGACAGATTTGGAGACCTTTCTGACTGCATAATCGACGTGTTATCAAACAAAAGCTTATTATCTTGGATTACTCTCTCATAACCGTGACTTTAATAAGGGACTTATTATACAACGTGTAACAAAGTCTGTGGTTCCTTTTAAGTCCGTTATCAGAGTCAGTATTCAAACATAAAGAAATAACTTTTTTCAATAAACTTGAACATTAAAAATTTTTATTTTAATTAAATAAAATTAATTTGCAAATTGTATATGGTTTTCTTACCTATACCTGATACGAGCGTCGGTGAAGGGGACTCTTTCACAATCCTTTTACTCACCGGATAATGCAGATGTAATAAAACCACATATAATTGGCAAACTATTATTTTTTTAATTAAAATATTTTTTTAATGTTCAATTTTTTTTCAAAAAAAATATTTCTTTACGTTTGAATACTGACTCTGATAACGCACTGAACGGGAACCACAGGGTTTTTGTTACATGTTGTATATTGATAATGCACTGATAATAATTTATAGGGTTGGGTTTCCGTGAAAACGTCATTGCTAAACATTTAGAAACATTTAAATCAACCTTATTCCGAATAAAATATTGTATAAAATTATTCAAATCGCATTGTAAACGTTCCTAATCTACAGAGCTATTATCGCCCATAAAAATTTTAGTGTAGTCTGCATACAGTCATAGAGTGTAGTAACAAATAGCAGCGGCCCTAACAAAGAGCCTTGAGGCACACTAGAAGGAATTGACGTCCACGCGGACGTAAACCCCTTTAATGTAACCGCCTGCGATCTTCTACTAATATACGACGAAAACCATCTGTATAGGTTACCGTGTCTACCAGCTTTATAAAGCTTCTAGAGGAGCAACGGGTGGTCTATACGATCAAAAGCTTTACTAAAATCGGTAAATATAATATCAACTTGTCCATTTTTAAGGTGTGATCATCAAAAACTAATAGATTGGACACAGGCGACCTTTTTCTTCAAAATCCATGTTGTTCCGGAGTAAAAAAACGATTGTAATGCGGCATATACGTGACGGAAAAAAATCTTTCAAATATATTAGCAAAGATGTTTAATTTAGACCTATAATTTTTATATTAGATCGGTCACCGCTTTTATGTCCTGGCGTTACATACGCAGATTTCCATGTGGCTGGTCGATACCACTTAAAGATCGCTGAAAAATAATAAATAGAGGCGAAACTAAATTGTGTACACATTGTCACACACGGTCCGGCGCCTTTGTTTAGGTTTGTGGTTTTATTTAAGGAATGTTGCTCCTTGGGGTTTATATCTATATCACTTGTACTATAAGTATTTTGGTATTGACTCTCAAGGTTCAGCTGACAGGTTTTAGCGTTAGAAATAAGGAAAGTGGATTAAAAATATTCAGTAAATAAAACAAATAGATTCACCAGTATCCCCAGATTTATCCGCATATTTCAGCACAGATAGTAACGTATGTGAGGATCTGTTTAATGTCTTTGTGTAAGACCAAATCAAGCGAGGATTATTGACAATTGAGTATCTAACCTGACTTATGTATAATTAATAGCATTTATTTTGCAACTCCATGAACCGTTCCCTGAGCAATGCATAAGTTTCCTTATCGTACATACTCGTTACCACATTTTTTATATTTCGTTAAAAATTTGAATTTTTCTTAAATTTAAATGACATGATAGATACTAGAACACAAATGATTGCATCACATATTATTCGGCTTGATCGGGAAAAGACAACGCTATCACAGAATACCAGCGTAAAATAGTTGTTTAATACTTCTGTGCTTTGTATGACAAGTGTAGAGAACCGGAGAACCTTTTTACTGGAAACGAGGCATTTCATCCTAGTTATCAGACGTGACAACGCAGAATAGATAAAACCTGCTTGGATTGACAAGGCAAAAAGAAACTACCAATTTGTAAATTTTAAAGCCCCTTATTTATGTATAAGTAGTCATGCCCCAGTCGTAACCTATTTGAACACAAAAAAACCACATTACATACCTCATTTCGTTGTTCCAGATAGCCTCAGGCGTATCCCACTCGCCGAGGAATATTTGTGCAAACTTTTCAGCGCCATGATTTTCCAAGTAGCATACCATTGCTTCCGGTAGCAATTGTCCTAATATCGACCGCTGCATTATGTCCGAACTAGACTATAAGTAAAACGTTGTTATAACAATACTTTGCAAAGGTAAATATTAAGAAGTCTTAAGGGTTTTTCATAATAGTTAAATACAAGTTTATGATAAAATAAAAATTTGAAATATAAGATAAAATTACAGCAAATTTGCATATTACCCTAACGGAACGCCAACAAACTTCGTGTAAAATATGAAAATTGGTATTAAAATTTTCTAAACTTACTTGATCAGCTCTAAACGCCTGTTTCATGTGTGTGAGTCGTAGGAACCTCGCAATCGGTAAAAGATTAGAGCCCGTATACAATAACATAAAGTAAAATACGCCCGTTAAATATAATTTTGATATTTCTGGATTGTCTTGCATGACTTCGTACAACAATGTTGCCACCTAAAATACGAATATAATAATAATCATTTTATTTTAAATAAACTGCACAATTAATTCAAACAATGCTTTAATTTAAAATAGTATAATATATAATTAATATAAGATCAAGAAACACTACAAAGCCTATAGGTTATATTTAAAAACATTGTGGTTCTTTTATAAACATTTTAACTGTTATCTAAGTTACTAAGAATACAATAATTTATTTAATATGTATAAAATATAAAATTACCTTTTCAACAAGAATAGGATCAAATGTTAACAATAGTTGTACAACGTGGGCTAAACAAGATGGTTCGGATAATATTCGTTTTACTCGTGGTAGTGGCCTTATCACTGCATCTTCTTCATCTCTGAAAAGAAGAAAATGCTGAATAAAATAATATTATAAATATGTGTGTACAGTGCAGTAGAAGTTACGGGTTTCTGCACTCGTGGGTTACATTTTATTTTTATTAAAATACGCATGTGATAAATTTCTTGCCTTTTAACCTCTTTTTTAACAAATTAGATAAATATACTTACTTCAATAGATCACTTATATAAAAAAATAGATATTTTTCTCATAATTTAGTTTGAATCTACAAATAATTGATCCAGGTCTGGTTGTATGTCGATGTGCAATTTATGTAAGTAAATATAAGAATAAATAAGAATGGCATATCTCAATGTTGAATCAAGCGACTATCACGTGACTTCATTTATAGTTTTCTTTTAGCGTTAACGATTATAGAAAGTATTACAAGTCAGGGTAGAAAACTAATTAGCGTTAAAACTCCACCACTTGTTCAAGCAGTATAAAGTACTGCGCAGACAACGAGCTTTGGTCGTTCCACGGGTCTTACTCGTTAATTCAATAATTTGGGTCAACATGCACAGTATCAATAGCTAAAACCCGGTTATAACGGTATATCGTTATAACTTTATTTTATTCAATTAATTGAAAATATTTTAAAAGAATTGTATACACAAGTAGGTGCATTAGTTTTAAAATAACACTAGCTGTGCCCCGCGGTTTCACCCGCGTATATCACGCGTCTGCGCCTAGCGACATGCTAACTTCGAGAGAGACATCACGACAGACGGTTGCTGAATTAACAAAGATTTAAAAAGTGAAATATGTTACTAAAATTACATGGTTAACGTAATTGGTGGTTATGAATGATACAGGTATTGATACGAATAATGTGGCCTAGTTTTTTCCAGCGTTACTATTTCACATTTTAACATGAAAAAGTAGTTATTGTGACATAACTGTAACAGTTAAACATATGGTATCGCAGATTTTTTTGTAGATATTGATGTCCTCTATAAAACTGAAGTACATTACTTTGCTCTATTATCAATAGTTTCCGCAGCGTACGCGATATAAGGATTCTTTTTGGTATTTTTTTCACACCTTGGGTTACATTAACGAAGTTTTCATAAGGATCCCTAACTTTTTTGTAAATATTATATAGCCTATGTTCATCAGGGATAGTGTAGGATTCTAATGGTGAAGGAATTTTTCAAATCGGTCCAGTAGTTAGCCTATTCAATTCAAACAAACAAACAAACAAATCTTTCCTCTTTATAATAGCAGTGTAGAATAATAACTAGCGACCCGCTCTGGAATCGCCTGGGTGGGATCTAATTGAGGACGTAAGATAATCATTATAAACCATTTATTTTATCTTGTCAATATTTCTGTTTTAACAGGTCTGTCTCACTCCGCGCTTTAGGCATGAAAATATACCTATGCTGCGCGGCCGTCTACATGAGGCTAATTCCGATAGGTTGTCACGCGCCCGCTCGAGCTGACGCGCCCACTCGAGCTGATGCGCGCCTTACGTTAACATAAAAATTATTTTTCTCTAATATGTATTTAGGCACTTCTGATATTTATTTTTGAGTTTTTATTCAAGTATGGCCTATCAAAACGCCAAAATATACTGCATAACTTACGGGTGCTTAAATAACAATCGGAATGTCGACTTTTCATTCTTTACTGTTCCTAAGGCTACCGAAAGCTAATATATTATTATTTATAGGTAGATCTAAATAATTAGGTACTTAGTTACTGACGCCATAGTTACAGATGTATTATTTGATTAGTGACCCGACCACAGCTTTGCAGTTTTCGAGTTTTTCGCGTATATATATGACGATATGATATATATCTCGATATGATGATACCAATGACCTTAAAAAAACGAAATAGGCCTGCCATTATGAGTGATCTGTGTCTGTGTGACTGCCTACTAATGCAAGATCAGCATATACTGGTTTACGTTTAATAATTGGTCGATAAAAGAAAGAGATTGATAGTAGTAGCACTTTTCATTGCTACTCTTTCATTAATAATTAAGTCGCGTGTCGCATGTTTGTAAATAGCAAAAAATGTAACTCAGACAAGTGGCGGCTCCGTGGCGCAGTGGCTTAGTAATGAGTTGCAGCGCTAAGGGCCGCGGGTTCGAATATCGGACGGAACAAGTATTTGTATGGCCTACAAACAATTATTCTGGGTCTTTTCTATGTATGTATTTGAAATAAAAACAGAATCATCAAAATCGATTGATCAAAAAAAAGTTCTGAGGTAACACACAAAAAAAACAGTCGAATTGAGGACCTCCTTCTTTTTTTGAAGTCGGTTAAAAATGGTAAGTAAGTAAATTATCTGAGTTTCAAAGACGTTCACGTCGTTATAATCTTAATTTTCCTCGCTGTTGTATATGAACCTTCCTCACATTGAACAATAAAGTTTTTATTATCAGCAAATTGATGGGTCCGTGGCGCAGTGGCTTAGCAATGAGTTACAACGCTGAAGCCGCGAGTTCGAATCCCGCACGGTACAAGTATTTGTATGGCCTACAAATAATTGTTCCGGGTCTAGGTGCTTGTCCTTATGCAATTTATGTTTGTTAACTGCCTCCACGATACAGGAGAAAATCCTAAAGTGGGGGTAACGTTTTGCTTTTTTAACTAAATAAAAAAATGAAATACTATTGTTTTCAATTTAATCACAACTTCAATTTATTTGCTCATAACACCTAACCCTATATTAGAAGCGGTCTTAACAAAGGCGCGTAACGGGCTAAGTGATACTGACACTCACACGCGGAAGTAAGGTGCATTTAGATTTAATACGCGCGCCACATAATTTTTTTTCGACTAAATAAACGGAAGGGCATTTTCACGATGTTCACTTCCGAGGCGTGCAAAGTATATGACAGATAAACAGACAACAAAAATCAAAATCAAAAATAATTATAAAGAAAATTTTGTGAACGAATTCGGACTGAAAAAATCGCAAAAGCGGATTATATTTTTTTTTCATTTTCCAATGACAAGTTGGTCTGAAGTTATAGAACGTACGAAAATTCGTATAGCAACATATTTTTTGAAGTTTTTACCGGCGGGTGTGCGTATAGATAGCGACAGTATGTGAGCGAGAGGAGAATAGAGGCGACGCCATTTTCAATCCAATTCTTTAACGGCACAAGTAGTAGGTACGAAATGATCCTTGATAAATTTGCTATCAACCTCTTCAACAAAAGCGATATCACTTATAGTTTCCGCGCAATCCACCATATGCACATGCCACGAAATATGAACATTTATAATCATTTATCGATTTGCTTTTGCTCAACGTTTAGTTTTAGGCACCTGCTGGGGTAGTAGCGCGCGCAGGTGATGAGCAGGTCGAGCACGGTGGCGGCGAGCGCGCTCTCGTCCAGCACGTCTCTGCCTACCCCCCTGGGCACAGGGGCAGGCGTGAGTGTTTATGTTTATGTAGGTGAGCGTGAGGCACCTGCTGGGGTAGTAGCGCGCGCAGGTGATGAGCGGGTCGAGCACGGTGGCGGCGAGCGCGCTCTCGTCCAGCACGTCTCTGCCTACCCCCCTGGGCACAGGGGCAGGCGTGAGTGTTTATGTTTATGTAGGTGAGCGTGAGGCACCTGCTGGGGTAGTAGCGCGCGCAGGTGATGAGCAGGTCGAGCACGGTGGCGGCGAGCGCGCTCTCGTCCAGCACGTCTCTGCCTACCCCCCTGGGCACAGGGGCAGGCGTGAGTGTTTATGTTTATGTAGGTGAGCGTGAGGCACCTGCTGGGGTAGTAGCGCGCGCAGGTGATGAGCAGGTCGAGCACGGTGGCGGCGAGCGCGCTCTCGTCCAGCACGTCTCTGCCTACCCCCCTGGGCACAGGGGCAGGCGTGAGTGTTTATGTTTATGTACGTGAGCGTGAGGCACCTGCTGGGGTAGTAGCGCGCGCAGGTGATGAGCAGGTCGAGCACGGTGGCGGCGAGCGCGCTCTCGTCCAGCACGTCTCTGCCTACCCCCCTGGGCACAGGGGCAGGCGTGAGTGTTTATGTTTATGTACGTGAGCGTGAGGCACCTGCTGGGGTAGTAGCGCGCGCAGGTGATGAGCAGGTCGAGCACGGTGGCGGCGAGCGCGCTCTCGTCCAGCACGTCTCTGCCTACCCCCCTGGGCACAGGGGCAGGCGTGAGTGTTTATGTTTATGTACGTGAGCGTGAGGCACCTGCTGGGGTAGTAGCGCGCGCAGGTGATGAGCAGGTCGAGCACGGTGGCGGCGAGCGCGCTCTCGTCCAGCACATCTCTGCCTACCCCCCTGGGCACAGGGGCAGGCGTGAGTGTTTATGTTTATGTACGTGAGCGTGAGGCACCTGCTGGGGTAGTAGCGCGCGCAGGTGATGAGCAGGTCGAGCACGGTGGCGGCGAGCGCGCTCTCGTCCAGCACGTCTCTGCCTACCCCCCTGGGCACAGGGGCAGGCGTGAGTGTTTATGTTTATGTACGTGAGCGTGAGGCACCTGCTGGGGTAGTAGCGCGCGCAGGTGATGAGCAGGTCGAGCACGGTGGCGGCGAGCGCGCTCTCGTCCAGCACGTCTGTGCCTACCCCCCTGGGCACAGGGGCAGGCGTGAGTGTTTATGTTTATGTACGTGAGCGTGAGGCACCTGCTGGGGTAGTAGCGCGCGCAGATGATGAGCAGGTCGAGCACGGTGGCGGCGAGCGCGCTCTCGTCCAGCACGTCTCTGCCTACCCCCCTGGGCACAGGGGCAGGCGTGAGTGTTTATGTTTATGTACGTGAGCGTGAGGCACCTGCTGGGGTAGTAGCGCGCGCAGGTGATGAGCAGGTCGAGCACGGTGGCGGCGAGCGCGCTCTCGTCCAGCACGTCTCTGCCTACCCCCCTGGGCACAGGGGCAGGCGTGAGTGTTTATGTTTATGTACGTGAGCGTGAGGCACCTGCTGGGGTAGTAGCGCGCGCAGGTGATGAGCAGGTCGAGCACGGTGGCGGCGAGCGCGCTCTCGTCCAGCACGTCTCTGCCTACCCCCCTGGGCACAGGGGCAGGCGTGAGTGTTTATGTTTATGTACGTGAGCGTGAGGCACCTGCTGGGGTAGTAGCGCGCGCAGGTGATGAGCGGGTCGAGCACGGTGGCGGCGAGCGCGCTCTCGTCCAGCACGTCTCTGCCTACCCCCCTGGGCACAGGGGCAGGCGTGAGTGTTTATGTTTATGTACGTGAGCGTGAGGCACCTGCTGGGGTAGTAGCGCGCGCAGGTGATGAGCAGGTCGAGCACGGTGGCGGCGAGCGCGCTCTCGTCCAGCACGTCTCTGCCTACCCCCCTGGGCACAGGGGCAGGCGTGAGTGTTTATGTTTATGTAGGTGAGCGTGAGGCACCTGCTGGGGTAGTAGCGCGCGCAGGTGATGAGCAGGTCGAGCACGGTGGCGGCGAGCGCGCTCTCGTCCAGCACATCTCTGCCTACCCCCCTGGGCACAGGGGCAGGCGTGAGTGTTTATGTTTATGTACGTGAGCGTGAGGCACCTGCTGGGGTAGTAGCGCGCGCAGGTGATGAGCAGGTCGAGCACGGTGGCGGCGAGCGCGCTCTCGTCCAGCACGTCTCTGCCTACCCCCCTGGGCACAGGGGCAGGCGTGAGTGTTTATGTTTATGTACGTGAGCGTGAGGCACCTGCTGGGGTAGTAGCGCGCGCAGGTGATGAGCAGGTCGAGCACGGTGGCGGCGAGCGCGCTCTCGTCCAGCACGTCTGTGCCTACCCCCCTGGGCACAGGGGCAGGCGTGAGTGTTTATGTTTATGTACGTGAGCGTGAGGCACCTGCTGGGGTAGTAGCGCGCGCAGGTGATGAGCAGGTCGAGCACGGTGGCGGCGAGCGCGCTCTCGTCCAGCACGTCTCTGCCTACCCCCCTGGGCACAGGGGCAGGCGTGAGTGTTTATGTTTATGTACGTGAGCGTGAGGCACCTGCTGGGGTAGTAGCGCGCGCAGGTGATGAGCAGGTCGAGCACGGTGGCGGCGAGCGCGCTCTCGTCCAGCACGTCTCTGCCTACCCCCCTGGGCACAGGGGCAGGCGTGAGTGTTTATGTTTATGTACGTGAGCGTGAGGCACCTGCTGGGGTAGTAGCGCGCGCAGGTGATGAGCAGGTCGAGCACGGTGGCGGCGAGCGCGCTCTCGTCCAGCACGTCTCTGCCTACCCCCCTGGGCACAGGGGCAGGCGTGAGTGTTTATGTTTATGTACGTGAGCGTGAGGCACCTGCTGGGGTAGTAGCGCGCGCAGGTGATGAGCAGGTCGAGCACGGTGGCGGCGAGCGCGCTCTCGTCCAGCACGTCTCTGCCTACCCCCCTGGGCACAGGGGCAGGCGTGAGTGTTTATGTTTATGTACGTGAGCGTGAGGCACCTGCTGGGGTAGTAGCGCGCGCAGGTGATGAGCAGGTCGAGCACGGTGGCGGCGAGCGCGCTCTCGTCCAGCACGTCTCTGCCTACCCCCCTGGGCACAGGGGCAGGCGTGAGTGTTTATGTTTATGTACGTGAGCGTGAGGCACCTGCTGGGGTAGTAGCGCGCGCAGGTGATGAGCGGGTCGAGCACGGTGGCGGCGAGCGCGCTCTCGTCCAGCACGTCTCTGCCTACCCCCCTGGGCACAGGGGCAGGCGTGAGTGTTTATGTTTATGTACGTGAGCGTGAGGCACCTGCTGGGGTAGTAGCGCGCGCAGGTGATGAGCGGGTCGAGCACGGTGGCGGCGAGCGCGCTCTCGTCCAGCACGTCTCTGCCTACCCCCCTGGGCACAGGGGCAGGCGTGAGTGTTTATGTTTATGTACGTGAGCGTGAGGCACCTGCTGGGGTAGTAGCGCGCGCAGGTGATGAGCAGGTCGAGCACGGTGGCGGCGAGCGCGCTCTCGTCCAGCACGTCTCTGCCTACCCCCCTGGGCACAGGGGCAGGCGTGAGTGTTTATGTTTATGTACGTGAGCGTGAGGCACCTGCTGGGGTAGTAGCGCGCGCAGGTGATGAGCAGGTCGAGCACGGTGGCGGCGAGCGCGCTCTCGTCCAGCACGTCTCTGCCTACCCCCCTGGGCACAGGGGCAGGCGTGAGTGTTTATGTTTATGTACGTGAGCGTGAGGCACCTGCTGGGGTAGTAGCGCGCGCAGGTGATGAGCGGGTCGAGCACGGTGGCGGCGAGCGCGCTCTCGTCCAGCACGTCTCTGCCTACCCCCCTGGGCACAGGGGCAGGCGTGAGTGTTTATGTTTATGTACGTGAGCGTGAGGCACCTGCTGGGGTAGTAGCGCGCGCAGGTGATGAGCGGGTCGAGCACGGTGGCGGCGAGCGCGCTCTCGTCCAGCACGTCTCTGCCTACCCCCCTGGGCACAGGGGCAGGCGTGAGTGTTTATGTTTATGTACGTGAGCGTGAGGCACCTGCTGGGGTAGTAGCGCGCGCAGGTGATGAGCAGGTCGAGCACGGTGGCGGCGAGCGCGCTCTCGTCCAGCACGTCTCTGCCTACCCCCCTGGGCACAGGGGCAGGCGTGAGTGTTTATGTTTATGTACGTGAGCGTGAGGCACCTGCTGGGGTAGTAGCGCGCGCAGGTGATGAGCAGGTCGAGCACGGTGGCGGCGAGCGCGCTCTCGTCCAGCACGTCTCTGCCTACCCCCCTGGGCACAGGGGCAGGCGTGAGTGTTTATGTTTATGTACGTGAGCGTGAGGCACCTGCTGGGGTAGTAGCGCGCGCAGGTGATGAGCGGGTCGAGCACGGTGGCGGCGAGCGCGCTCTCGTCCAGCACGTCTCTGCCTACCCCCCTGGGCACAGGGGCAGGCGTGAGTGTTTATGTTTATGTACGTGAGCGTGAGGCACCTGCTGGGGTAGTAGCGCGCGCAGGTGATGAGCAGGTCGAGCACGGTGGCGGCGAGCGCGCTCTCGTCCAGCACGTCTCTGCCTACCCCCCTGGGCACAGGGGCAGGCGTGAGTGTTTATGTTTATGTACGTGAGCGTGAGGCACCTGCTGGGGTAGTAGCGCGCGCAGGTGATGAGCAGGTCGAGCACGGTGGCGGCGAGCGCGCTCTCGTCCAGCACGTCTCTGCCTACCCCCCTGGGCACAGGGGCAGGCGTGAGTGTTTATGTTTATGTACGTGAGCGTGAGGCACCTGCTGGGGTAGTAGCGCGCGCAGGTGATGAGCAGGTCGAGCACGGTGGCGGCGAGCGCGCTCTCGTCCAGCACGTCTCTGCCTACCCCCCTGGGCACAGGGGCAGGCGTGAGTGTTTATGTTTATGTACGTGAGCGTGAGGCACCTGCTGGGGTAGTAGCGCGCGCAGGTGATGAGCGGGTCGAGCACGGTGGCGGCGAGCGCGCTCTCGTCCAGCACGTCTCTGCCTACCCCCCTGGGCACAGGGGCAGGCGTGAGTGTTTATGTTTATGTACGTGAGCGTGAGGCACCTGCTGGGGTAGTAGCGCGCGCAGGTGATGAGCAGGTCGAGCACGGTGGCGGCGAGCGCGCTCTCGTCCAGCACGTCTCTGCCTACCCCCCTGGGCACAGGGGCAGGCGTGAGTGTTTATGTTTATGTACGTGAGCGTGAGGCACCTGCTGGGGTAGTAGCGCGCGCAGGTGATGAGCGGGTCGAGCACGGTGGCGGCGAGCGCGCTCTCGTCCAGCACGTCTCTGCCTACCCCCCTGGGCACAGGGGCAGGCGTGAGTGTTTATGTTTATGTACGTGAGCGTGAGGCACCTGCTGGGGAGGTAGCGCGCGCAGGTGATGAGCAGGTCGAGCACGGTGGCGGCGAGCGCGCTCTCGTCCAGCACGTCTCTGCCTACCCCCCTGGGCACAGGGGCAGGCGTGAGTGTTTATGTTTATGTACGTGAGCGTGAGGCACCTGCTGGGGTAGTAGCGCGCGCAGGTGATGAGCGGGTCGAGCACGGTGGCGGCGAGCGCGCTCTCGTCCAGCACGTCTCTGCCTACCCCCCTGGGCACAGGGGCAGGCGTGAGTGTTTATGTTTATGTACGTGAGCGTGAGGCACCTGCTGGGGTAGTAGCGCGCGCAGGTGATGAGCGGGTCGAGCACGGTGGCGGCGAGCGCGCTCTCGTCCAGCACGTCTCTGCCTACCCCCCTGGGCACAGGGGCAGGCGTGAGTGTTTATGTTTATGTACGTGAGCGTGAGGCACCTGCTGGGGTAGTAGCGCGCGCAGGTGATGAGCGGGTCGAGCACGGTGGCGGCGAGCGCGCTCTCGTCCAGCACGTCTCTGCCTACCCCCCTGGGCACAGGGGCAGGCGTGAGTGTTTATGTTTATGTACGTGAGCGTGAGGCACCTGCTGGGGTAGTAGCGCGCGCAGGTGATGAGCGGGTCGAGCACGGTGGCGGCGAGCGCGCTCTCGTCCAGCACGTCTCTGCCTACCCCCCTGGGCACAGGGGCAGGCGTGAGTGTTTATGTTTATGTACGTGAGCGTGAGGCACCTGCTGGGGTAGTAGCGCGCGCAGGTGATGAGCGGGTCGAGCACGGTGGCGGCGAGCGCGCTCTCGTCCAGCACGTCTCTGCCTACCCCCCTGGGCACAGGGGCAGGCGTGAGTGTTTATGTTTATGTACGTGAGCGTGAGGCACCTGCTGGGGTAGTAGCGCGCGCAGGTGATGAGCGGGTCGAGCACGGTGGCGGCGAGCGCGCTCTCGTCCAGCACGTCTCTGCCTACCCCCCTGGGCACAGGGGCAGGCGTGAGTGTTTATGTTTATGTACGTGAGCGTGAGGCACCTGCTGGGGTAGTAGCGCGCGCAGGTGATGAGCAGGTCGAGCACGGTGGCGGCGAGCGCGCTCTCGTCCAGCACGGGCGCGCCGCGCGCCACCAGCGTCCACTTGAGCTGCGGCACGCTGCCCACCGCCCGCCAGCCCTCCATGCTGTTCGCCCAACACTTCGTCTTGTTGTTGATCTCGCCCGACTTGTACAGCTCCTTCAGCTGCAACCATACGATTAGTTATTTATTCAGTTTTTCTATGACTATGATAATGAGTAAATATAGAGTAACCAATAATAATAATAATCTTTATTGATAACTTTACGGTGAATTTGTGAAGTTTCTGACTAAGGACCGCTGGCAATTATACTTCCCAAGTTAACATTAATGTGTCAAACAGAATAAGAATAAATAAATTGTACGTGCGGTGGGTGAGTGCGTGTGGGCGTCCATGCGTATGCGTGTGCGAGTGTGCGTGCCTATGTGCGTGCGTGCGTTACCGTGTGCGTGTGCGAGTGTACGTGCGTATGTGCGTATGTGCGTGCGTGCGTGCATGCTTGCGTAAGTGAGAACGTGCGTATATGCGTGCCTGCGTGTGTGTGTATACGTGTGCGCGCTTGCATGTGTATGTGTTTTATTTAACTAAAAAATAAAACTAAAAACACGCCCCATAAGAAGGAATTCACCTGTGCTTACTTAGAACGGATCACAAAGTATCTTTTTAATATAGAAGGAGATACACCATCCTATTTTGTATCGCGAGAAATACACCATCCAGTTTTGTATGTGGTAGACACGCCACACTGCAGCTATATTATGATTGTAGCACAAATGCTTCGGGTCGACCGGAGAAGGACCACGCTCTCACAGAATACCAGAGTAAAACAGCGTCTTAATGCTGCTGTATTTCGTATGGTGAGTATATTGACCCGGAGATCCTTTTTACTGAAAACAAGGCATTCCATCTTAGCCCTCAGGGGTGACAACGCATCTGCATTAGGTTCTTAATCGAGGATAAAAATGTAGATGTCGTTTGTTAATGTTTTAAAAAAAAGTAAAAGCAGACTACTTAAACTTTTACTTTTTTTCAAGAAAAAAGAAGAAATACATGCAAAAGATTCTGAGGAAGCAAACTGAGGTAATTATTATATTTAATAATATATATTTGTTACGGCCTACGGCTGCTCCCATAAAGATCTAATCCTCAGGGGCCCATTCAGCTGAGTTTCGACGAGCAGACGTAGGTCGGGCCTCCTAAGGCCAAAGTGGAAAATCTCTAGTTACACTAAACAATAAGGGGGAGCGTTCTATACTACGGCCATTCAACAGGGAGAATATTAGACGGAGCTTACTTACCTATATCCAAGGCGACTGCTCCCTCAGAATTCGGTCAGGTCGCATGTGGTTGTGTGGTGCAAGGGAAATAAGGTGCTGTGATGTGTATCTGGGTGTGACTGATGATGATTGACCTTAGTAGACCTTTGCCGTCGGCAGCAGCCCGGGCGTCAGCACCGCTCCAAATTGAGGTAATCTTCCGCGGCGCCGTCCAAAGTCACTTTCTTTGTTCGTCACGATGACAGTCCATTAACTCTATCGTACTATTAACTAACTTCCAGAAGCCACTAACTCTCGTTTGTTATAAAGCTTAACACACAAAACTAACAGGGAGTGTCCGGATCAAAGGTCACTACCGCTTCGCGTAGCAACAGTTATTTCTAGAATATCAAAGGCCGCTTTAGCTAATATTGTGGAACGCACTTATACAGATTCTGAGTCAGACACAATGAGTCCCTGGGAAGCTCTCCAGCAAGGAATGCACGTCACAAATCCTAGACAGTATATTTACTAGCCGCGCCTATTTATTCCGAGTTCCCGAACAAAAATTGACAGCGTGCTGGCGTTAGCACAGCTGGCAGACGACTGCTGCGCTTGCGCGTTCTACGCACGGCCAAATGTCAAACCAGTATGGCACCAAGCCGCGCGCCCTCTGACGTCGATTCCGAAAACAACGTTTGGCGCGAACAATATTGTACCACATTTAATTTAACTTAGTCATTCTTTTTCTGTTTACAAGTCCGTCTTTGTAGGTACGACCCTCTTACTTATTTCTGTCGCCAAATAGCAATCAATACCTGCATTGGTGTGTTCCAGTCTATAGATATACCATGGATAACGCATTTGTTTGAAGTTGGATACAAAGTGTCTATGGACTACAGTAATAATATACCATCAGTTGAAATGTCGATTGTAACTTCAGTTTTATAAAACGAGAACTAAGCCTCTAAGGTATCGCCTTATCAAAGCGTCTAATAGAGTACATGAGTGGTTGTGGTGTAGAGGGTTGTGCTTGGCACGTGCGGTACCTCCTGCAGGCTGACGGGCCCCTTGCGGAGCAGCTTGTCGGGCAGCTCGAGGTTGTAGTACCACTCGCTGGGCGCGGGCTGGTCGCCGGGCTGTGCGCCCGCCTCCAGCACGTTGCTCTGCGCCGGCACCGTGGCGCGCGACGTGTGCAGGTGCGCCAGCGTCGTCAGCTCCACCAGGATCCTACACACAACCACCAATACAATACACATGCTATCCACTATCTCGCATATACGCATCGCCATAGTCATCATTATAACCCTTCACAAGTACACACAAGTACACACTGTCCTGAGCCATTTGTACCCATAGATTTCCTTCATCTCTTACTAGGTCTTTATTTACATTTAGTGAATTAGAGGCCTACACTTCGTTTATTCTTTGAACTTCTTCGGGCTATGTGGCTGAACCATTGCAACTTCAGTTGATAAATGAATCATTTAATAATAATAGTATTATTTTATTTTGTTTTCTATTCCATTAAATGAGTAAGCAACCGTGAGGTAGCGAGGTAAAATAAATCATTAATCCATTCTGCCCCGTAAGTGTCGTAAGAAACGACTAATGGAAATTCCAAAAAGATTACATGTCTTCAGATAGATGACGGTATAACCATTTCGTTTTCGCCAGACGTCAAATACTCACCCCCGGTGCCGGGAGCAACATCAAAGATGCAAGACGTTTAGTACTGCGATCACTAAGTGATATGTGGTAGAAACATGCTGCAGCTATATTAGTGGTATAGTTGTAGCACGAATTAGTCGGCTCGTCCGGGGAAGGACCACGCTCTCACAGAATACCAGCGTAAAATAGTAGCTTAACACTGCTGTTTCGTATGGTGAGTGTAGAGCACCGGAAACCCTTTTTGCTGGAAAAGAGGTGTTCCATCTTAGTCCTCACGAGTGACAACGCATCTGAATTTTGATTCTTTATTGATAATTCCTATAAAAAAACCTTCATATTTATATTTATAGGATTAAGATATATCTTCCTATTCCTGTTTGCTTACTAGAATCTTTGAAATATGCTATCAATATCATTCTTATTATACAGTTGTTAAAGACCATAATTATGACATTGTGTGATGACTTATTTTTGTTTTTGGTAAAGTGTTTGTTTACTAGTAATATTTCTCTGTTTTCATGTTGTTTTCGTTTAGATGCAAATTTGTCCTTGGTGCAAAGTGCACACGTGCCGATCAGTCATATCAGTAAATTATTTTAGTAGAATTTATAGTTTTGAATTATTAGTTTAGAGTTTAGTGTAAAGAAAATAAAAACTAGTTAACTAAGTGAATTGTGTGAGTGTATTGATATAAGTGAGTAAGTTTACATAACATTTAATTATTTTTGATTTTGACTATTAAGTTTTTTTTATTTAGACTTTTTAATCGATTAGACGAGAACTGGTTTGGTTTTTTAAAATGTCGCGAAAACCCAATGAGATATGGACTCATTTTGACAAAAAAGAAAATGCTTCTGGCGTTGCAGTGTGTAAATACTGCGGTCAAAATATATCTTATAAATCTAAAACGGGTGACCTAGGAGCTCATTTAAAACGATCTCACCCTTCAATTTATTTGGCGCAAGAGATGAGTACCGATTTAGGAAATAATCAGCAAATTGGGACTATCGAGTGTTTAGCGAGTACATCTAGAGATACGGGTGGCTCAATTCAAGCTGCCGCGGTCGCCGACAAGGAGACAAGTTCCCAGATTCTAGAGCAGATTCCCAATTGAAAACGGCAAAGAACTATGCAAAATTATATTGTTGTAAAAAATGTCCCCAGAAGAAAGTAAACGGGTTGATCGTGATCTGTTAGTTATTCATAACAGATTTTCAACCTTTCCGAATTGTTGAAGACAAAGGCTTTAAAACGTTTGTGAAAAATATCCCGGGATACACGTTACTTAATAGGAAAAATATATCTTCTGCTATGATCCCGGCATTTAACAGTGGTAGAGCTACGCGGCAGCTTTTGCTGTCGCACGGATGGGCCGTCTCGAACAGGGGTAGTACCACGACCTCACAGAAAACCAGCGTGAAGTAGAGGTTTACCTCTGCGTTTCGCTTGGTGAGTGCAGGTGGCCGGAGGCCCTTTTTACTGGAAATGAGGCATTCCATCTTAGTCTTCACGGGTGACAACGCATCTACATTTTGATTTATAACAGAGGATAGATGTAGATGTCTATGGGCCGCAGCAACCACTTACCATCAGGTGGACTGTGTGCTCGTTTGTCACCCTTATCCTATAAAAAAAAAATTGTACCAGACCTCTTTAAATGAAGTAAAGACCAGAGTTTACTAGCAATGTTTGTTTGACGACTGATTGTTGGATATCGTCCCGACTGAAAGCTATGTTGGCGTAACAGTGCATTACATAGACAAAAACTTTGAACCACAACAAATACTTTTAGAATGTAAAGGAAACTCGAAACTCACACGAGTACCAATTTAGCTAAGGAATTAAAAAGAGTAACGGACGAATGGAATTTAACACACAAAGTCAATTTTGCTATTTCAAACAATGCTCGAAATATTGTCAAAGCAATAGAGTCAGAGCTAGGGTGGAATCATAATAGCTGTTATGCCCATTCCCTTAATTTGATCGTGTCGGGGGCTAAAATCTTCAAAATTAGAGCAAATTGCGTTTTTAAACGCAAACCTTGATCCAAATAGATTCGAATATAAAAAATTATAAAAAAAATACATTAAGACATCATTGTGTATATGCCGATTTTTAAATGCGCCGGAAAGGTTTTAATTTCATACAAATTTTTTCTGCTAGTCCTACCCTAGATTAAAGCATGAAGGATAATCGCGCTAATATGTTTCTGTATTACATTTGCGTTTGTCGTTTTGTTAACTTATAAAACTAAATCAAAGTACGTAAACGGACTGGCAATACTGAAAACGAATATTTAAAAACGGATTTTGAAATCTATTTTGAAATCTGAAATCGGATAAATATAGGTTCATTGCATTCAAATCCAAAAACGCACGTGACTAGTCGAATTGTATTGTTTTGCGTAAATACATTAATCGGCTCGCGTGCGACGGTCACTTATAACCATTAAAAAAATATCTCGATTTAAAAGCAACCACCTATCAACAAGGTTTAATAACACTCTATGGAACAATTGATCAATACTACACCCCCCCCCCCCCTTGATAAAATTAAGGAGTTTTGTTTCCCACATTGTGTGAATACTTAAATTCTCAATAAATATTACAATACAAAACGTTCAAATAGTGAGCAAGCAATCCTTGCCATTGAATCCAATATTACATAACATTTTTTGACTGTTATCATTGTTGATATAAAAAAAATTACATCTCTGTAAAGGGAATTAATATTAAGTTATTTTTAAATAAGAGATATTTCACAACGATATACTACTTACCTTACACCGTTCCATTCCAATATTTCACTAACATTTTTCTTATGTAATATTAACTTTGATAGGAACTGAACTAGTCTATCTCTTTCCATCCTGTCGCACGTCTGTAACATTCGAAAAATTTTAATTTAAGTAATTTAAATTAAAAAAATAGTTGCCGTGTGATAGCGGCGTAAAGAGAGTCACCACCCCAGTTCGTAAAAGGCGACTGTTTTGAACGATCTTATGGCTTCTAACTCATGGCTTCCAATTGATAGCAGTATAGCTATTCTGCTTACGCCAGACGTAATATTCAGACCGGGGGCCGGGGGCAGCAAAGTTGTGATACAAGCGTGGCAATATTAGAAGTGCGGCGTATTTATCGTAACAGATAACAAAACAGGTATCTTAAAATAGCAGACTGTAACTGTGACAAAACAACTGAAAGAACAGATCCTATTCCACAAGAAGGACCACGCTATAACAAATTTACCACGAGATAACAAATCCACTTAAAGACAGTCACAAGTTTTTCTTTATTCATGAATATGACAGTTGCCTTTGTTAGAATAAGATAAAAAATATTACTGTGACACCCTGTTACTCGTCATAAGCTCTTTCCTTTCCTCGCATAGTTAAAAGAGAAGTACTTACCACAAGACTGTAGTAACAGACTGCTATTTTGTAACAGGTTTTTGGAACTGTTATTTATGTGGAACTCGAACAGGCGCAACAGACATGCGACTTTACCTGTTACAGCCCACTCCTAGGCGATATCTCGTAATAAATATAAATAAATATGGCAAATTCCCATTATAATGGGAAAGGCTCACGGCCAGCATTGTACTTTTAGAAAAGGAAGAAGAAATAATAGCTCAGACATCATGTTAAGATATTTATAAAAGTTACTTACCCTATCTAACATTTGAACAATATATTTCGTATCAGCGAATGGACCAATATCTTCATAATATCTTCCGTACACAATAGTCATAGCCTGTAGACACATGCATTTCATTTCGACCTTCGGTGTTGATAAGAAACGGTGATAGAGGTCATTGAAAAATTCATACCTGCAATAACAATCCTATTATTTATTATTTTAACAGGAATCAACTAGATTTTACACTGCATAATGATATCAACGTATGATATTAACGATAGTAAAAAAATATTATTATGAATATTTAGAAGCACCACAATGTTTAACGGGGAGATTTACTGCAACAAGTTATTATAGCGTAGAGTATCTCTCTTATAAATAGGGGCAGAGTATATTTTGTTTTCAAGAAATTACCGAAAACTGTCGAATCAAGGTATTATTTAATTTTGATATTAAATATAAATATTTTTTTTTCTGTGATAGTTATCATGAGAAGTCACAAGTGATGTTCTAATATTAAACAATACTAATAGCGAGAAGATTGCCAATAAACTCCCTATACGAGTATCTAAGATAATTCATTCGGAAAGTACATACTACTACTAATCCATTTATACTTTCATTCATAGTGATTTATTCATTTATATGAAACTATCGTCAGTACCCATATTATCGGTATTTTTTATTTAACTGTCGATATTTAATATACAAAGAACTACTTCATAGAAGAGAAATACTTACGACTTGCGTATAGGGCTGTCATCGTTATCCCTCTGCTCGAGCAATATCCTGAGGTAATAGTCGCCGATTTTGACTTCGTTCTGCAAACACTGGTAATGTACTTCCAACTCCGCGTGGTTCCATGATGTTAGAGTGTTGCCAGCCACATCACGGTCCGACGTAAATGCACGTAGTTCATTCTCTAACGCGTTACGGAGTTCTTCACGAGTCTGTTAAAGTGTTTGAAAATAATAACCTTCCCTAATTGCCTTTGATGTGTAGTTGTACTTAAAGAAATTATTTTCGCTCTCACTTTGTGCAGAGTTAGAAATATCCCGAAAATCTTTACATGCTCAGATGGTGACAGAAACATGTTTTGATGTGAGAACTTTGATACTATGATTACCTATAAATAGTAATTACTTAACGAAGACGAGAGGTGTGGTTTACTGCTAAGCTTCTTAAAAATTTAAACAATATAGAAGCTTTAATAAAATGTATATATTAATTAACATTTGAACAATATATTGGCTTTGTAAGAAAATCCGTAGCCTGAAATAAAATATCCCAAACCAGAGACGGGGGCAGCGTTTTGAACTTGAAACAAGTGCTATTGCGATATTCGCTCTGCTGGGTTAACTGATAGATAAAAATTAAACATGGAATAAAATAAACGACGATGTTGACATTGGGTATGTTCCGATATACACTGCGAGCACTGCTCAGTGCTCTCACTGGTGAAAAATTCGTTCCGTTGTGGACTGTCAGTATACTGCCACAGTATCCTAAGGAAACATGTACTTTGATCACCTAATTTAAAAACATAACAGCGCCTAGAGATTTAACAGCTTCCACGAATGATTGTTATTATTATTAATTAATATTGTTATTCAAATAATCTCGGAAATTAAGTTTTAAAAGCAACAAAATTTAAATAATATTTTTTCTTGTTGAACAGAAAACGTGTATATGATAAATATTTTTATTTGAAAACAATGTTGAATAATTTAAAATGTTGCACAACCGACTTCAATATAAATTATTAAGAATAACTTAAAAACTATTGGCCAGACCTTGATCAAATTTATATGGAACCATATGAGAAGCACCAGTTTTCAGAAATAAGTTAGTAACATTGATATTGTAGTGAAATGATTAAATTAATTACTAATAGCAATTAAGGAAGATAAGCAATATAGATTTTGATATTTAAGTGAATAAATTAATATCAAAACAAATAAATGATCCTTAACGAAATACCACTGAATGGTGATTGGGAGCCGTACTACTAGTGCTAATGCATCAATTTGTATTTGTACTAACTGATTCACTAACCCCTACTGCCCCTACATTCTTGAGAATGATTTTATGCAATTATGGATTAAGAAAATTCGGATTAATTAAAGATGTTAAGCAAGCTCACGGTATGGTTCCATATGAGGTTGGGCAGCGCGTGGTCGCGATGGAACTGGTAGTAGAAGAGCGGCCAGTTGGCGGTGGACTTGAGGCGCTCGCGGCGCCGCCGCAGCAGCACGGGCCGCTCGCGCCGCTCCGCGACCGCGCCCCCCGCCCCCGCCGCCGCGCCCGCCCCCGCGACCGCACCAGCCCCCGCCCCCGCCCCCGTCACGCTGCGCGCCCGCTGAGCCCAGTGCTGCAGCGCGAGCGACGCGTAGTGCTGCCACAACCAACACAAGTCGTAAGCCAAGGGAACCAAAAAAGTATTTTTAATACAGTTGCTCAAAAAGTGGCGTATTGCAGGGACGTATAGCGTTCGGGATGTGAGCTATTACATACTCGAGCTTTTTCTTTACCTTTTCCGAACTCGTGCGTTCTCTTTCCCAACTGTCAAAATAATGTCTATTAAAAAGAAAAAAACAACCACGAAGTTTTTACTAAAAGAAATTCATAGAAGTTTTTATGATTCATGCAAATATTTCTGAAAAGAAGCTACTAATTTGTTTCAACATCAGATTTAATGATTTGATTCAATGATTTAGGTTAGGTTTCATTTCATTTCATTAAATTTCATTTTCATTTCATATCAATAAAAAAATTCTACTGAAGACTTGGCTGTATCGGCACAGTTCCCTTTGCCTACCCAGAATCGGTGAAAAAAACAAAAAAGTCTCTGCTTATATGTTTTTACTATTTTACTTTTTATTATTTTATTAAATTGCTTCATTTTTTTTTCGTAACTGTATTAAAAATAGTTGTTCAGTACACGTGCGGAACCGTCATTGCAACTTGTTCCGACTGTCAACCCTCACCTTCAGCTGCGCCTTGGCTCGGGTAGACATTTGTCGGAACTCTTTACAATAACAGGCTTTCCGCACTCGTAACGAAATATACTATTGCCGAGACAACAAAGGAGCGGTAAATAAATTCGCAATATGTGACAAAATAAATGATCGCAATTAGTAATCAAGATTGAACATGTAAACGCAAGATCAACATCGGGTCAAATTGAAGATGAACGTCGATGACATGGGCTCTCCGCGGAAAGACTTTCCATTGACGTCAGTCGAGTTTGGTGTTGATACGTATTTTTACAGAAAGATTACATTTTTATAAGCACACACACAAAGGAAAATATGCGGAAACACGTACTTATTGAGAAAAAAATATTGTAAATCAAATAATTTTGCAATATTTAGTCAATTCCTACCGTAAAACTGACGCCATTTTTATTATTATTGTCAATAGGGATGTCGATTTTTTCCGAAAAAGATCGATTTTTTAAATAGATTCGAATTGTAAACTGATGTATCGATTCCCAAAAAATCGATTTCTAAAATATCGATATTTTTTTCATGTTTGCATTTATAATGTAAACATAAATCCATTTTATGAGAAAAAAATCCCCTTCATCATAAAAAAATAAGGGAACTGATTCAGAAGGATTTCTGTATCTATTTTGAGACTCCTACGTCTCCGGCTCTATAAAACCACTCTAGGGGTAAGACAGACTCGTACCAGGTGGAGTCGGGGTCAATCAATTCGGTTCTTTGACATAAGTTGAACCTAACCTATTTTATTTGTTATCTGCCCTAATAGGTATTGTTAAATAAAACAAATTTCAATGAGAGATCATATCATGGTATCTTTCTTGTTTTTCATAAAATGGGTTTATATTTACATTATAAATAGAAACATTAAAAAATATAGATATTTTAGAAATCGATTTTTTGTGAACCGATACATCAGCTTACGATTTGAATCGATTTAAAAATCGACCTTTTTCGGAAAGAATCGACATCCCTATTGACGTCGACAATCTGCATAACAGTGGTAGAGCCACGCGGCAGCTTTTGCTGTCGCACGGATGGGCCGGCTTGAACCGGGGTAGTACCACGACCTCACAGAAAACCAGCGTGAAGTAGAGGTTTACCTCTGCGTTTCGCTTGGTGAGTGCAGGTGGCCGGAGGCCCTTTTTACTGGAAATGAGGCATTCCATCTTAGTCCTCACGGGTGACAACGCATCTACATTTTGATTTGTAATAGAGGATAGATGTAGATGTTTATGGCCGCAGCAACCACTTACCATCAGTTGGACTGTGTGCTCGTTTGTCATCCTTATCCTATAAAAAAAAATTCTTATTTTATAACACTACTCCTAACTCCTCAAATTAGCTAAAACTCACAATTTTTATTTTATTTTATATGTGGATGTTAGCTAATTAATTTTATTATCTTTAATACATCGACCCTTGAATTTAGGCACATTAAAATAATGTGCACATGCACATAAAAGTAAGAACGTGCCACTATGGTTAGATAAGACTTGTGTAGACACAGAATGGTCGGTAGGAGGCAAAGAAATCTATGTTTACTACTAGAACGGCAATTTAGATAAAAAACTGTTTTTAGTTGTTGTAGAACGCGCAGGCGCCGGTTGGGCTAGCTGACGCGGTAAATAGCCACGCAGTTGCATTTTTTTTGTTTATTCATTTATGCTTAATTTACACACTAAGTAAAAAAAGCGGACTTAATGCAACAGGGCATTTTCTACTAGTTTACCTCCAGTTTTACCCATTTTCATTTACGACTGTTATTGTTTTTAAGCAAATACGAAGTAAAGTTGCATATTTATCTGAAATAAACTTCAAAACATGTGGATGAAGTATTCGCGTAAATATTGATAGCGTTTTCTTAGTCACATAGAACAAAATTGATAGTTAGATTGTCAAAAACAACGTGTGGTGTTTACTAAATAAAGAGTTAGCTTTCTTGATCGCTTGCCTGCGTCAGCTGCAGGTTGTCGCGCTCGCCTAGCAGTATACATACAAGTGTTCGGTAGGAGGTGAAGCGTGTGATCAGTCGCTCACCTCGATGTGCTTCTCGACGTGCTTGAGCTGTCGCTCGAGCGCGTCCCAGTGCGGCGCGCGCGTGCGCAGCGTGGCCTGCGCCAGCTGCAGGTTGTCGCGCTCGCCCAGCAGTATACATACAAGTGTTCGGTAGGAGGTGAAGCGTGTGATCAGTCGCTCACCTCGATGTGCTTCTCGACGTGCTTGAGCTGTCGCTCGAGCGCGTCCCAGTGCGGCGCGCGCGTGCGCAGCGTGGCCTGCGCCAGCTGCAGGTTGTCGCGCTCGCCCAGCAGTATACATACAAGTGTTCGGTAGGAGGTGAAGCGTGTGATCAGTCGCTCACCTCGATGTGCTTCTCGACGTGCTTGAGCTGTCGCTCGAGCGCGTCCCAGTGCGGCGCGCGCGTGCGCAGCGTGGCCTGCGCCAGCTGCAGGTTGTCGCGCTCGCCCAGCAGTATACATACAAGTGTTCGGTAGGAGGTGAAGCGTGTGATCAGTCGCTCACCTCGATGTGCTTCTCGACGTGCTTGAGCTGTCGCTCGAGCGCGTCCCAGTGCGGCGCGCGCGTGCGCAGCGTGGCCTGCGCCAGCTGCAGGTTGTCGCGCTCGCCCAGCAGTATACATACAAGTGTTCGGTAGGAGGTGAAGCGTGTGATCAGTCGCTCACCTCGATGTGCTTCTCGACGTGCTTGAGCTGTCGCTCGAGCGCGTCCCAGTGCGGCGCGCGCGTGCGCAGCGTGGCCTGCGCCAGCTGCAGGTTGTCGCGCTCGCCCAGCAGTATACATACAAGTGTTCGGTAGGAGGTGAAGCGTGTGATCAGTCGCTCACCTCGATGTGCTTCTCGACGTGCTTGAGCTGTCGCTCGAGCGCGTCCCAGTGCGGCGCGCGCGTGCGCAGCGTGGCCTGCGCCAGCTGCAGGTTGTCGCGCTCGCCCAGCAGTATACATACAAGTGTTCGGTAGGAGGTGAAGCGTGTGATCAGTCGCTCACCTCGATGTGCTTCTCGACGTGCTTGAGCTGTCGCTCGAGCGCGTCCCAGTGCGGCGCGCGCGTGCGCAGCGTGGCCTGCGCCAGCTGCAGGTTGTCGCGCTCGCCCAGCAGTATACATACAAGTGTTCGGTAGGAGGTGAAGCGTGTGATCAGTCGCTCACCTCGATGTGCTTCTCGACGTGCTTGAGCTGTCGCTCGAGCGCGTCCCAGTGCGGCGCGCGCGTGCGCAGCGTGGCCTGCGCCAGCTGCAGGTTGTCGCGCTCGCCCAGCAGTATACATACAAGTGTTCGGTAGGAGGTGAAGCGTGTGATCAGTCGCTCACCTCGATGTGCTTCTCGACGTGCTTGAGCTGTCGCTCGAGCGCGTCCCAGTGCGGCGCGCGCGTGCGCAGCGTGGCCTGCGCCAGCTGCAGGTTGTCGCGCTCGCCCAGCAGTATACATACAAGTGTTCGGTAGGAGGTGAAGCGTGTTATCAGTCGCTCACCTCGATGTGCTTCTCGACGTGCTTGAGCTGTCGCTCGAGCGCGTCCCAGTGCGGCGCGCGCGTGCGCAGCGTGGCCTGCGCCAGCTGCAGGTTGTCGCGCTCGCCCAGCAGTATACATACAAGTGTTCGGTAGGAGGTGAAGCGTGTGATCAGTCGCTCACCTCGATGTGCTTCTCGACGTGCTTGAGCTGTCGCTCGAGCGCGTCCCAGTGCGGCGCGCGCGTGCGCAGCGTGGCCTGCGCCAGCTGCAGGTTGTCGCGCTCGCCCAGCAGTATACATACAAGTGTTCGGTAGGAGGTGAAGCGTGTGATCAGTCGCTCACCTCGATGTGCTTCTCGACGTGCTTGAGCTGTCGCTCGAGCGCGTCCCAGTGCGGCGCGCGCGTGCGCAGCGTGGCCTGCGCCAGCTGCAGGTTGTCGCGCTCGCCCAGCAGTATACATACAAGTGTTCGGTAGGAGGTGAAGCGTGTGATCAGTCGCTCACCTCGATGTGCTTCTCGACGTGCTTGAGCTGTCGCTCGAGCGCGTCCCAGTGCGGCGCGCGCGTGCGCAGCGTGGCCTGCGCCAGCTGCAGGTTGTCGCGCTCGCGCTGCGCCGCCTGCTCCTGGTCGCTCTGCGCGCCGGCCGGCGGCGCGTCCGCGCTGTCCAGGAAGGCCAGCAGGCCGGACGGCATGATGCGGCGCAGCAGGTCGTGCGCCGGCGCGTGGTCGACGAGCCAGAGCGCGACGAGGTGGCGCGCCAGGTGGCGCAGGTGCAGGCGCGCGGGGTGGGGCGCGGCGGGCGCGGCGGGCGCGTACAGCGCGGCCAGCAGGTGGCGCGGCAGCGCGGCCTCGGCCAGCGCCAGCGCCTGCATGCGCGCGCCCACGCGCCCCGCGCCCTCCTCCACCAGCGCGCGCGTCACCAGACCCGCGCCCTTCACGATCGCCAGCGACGGGTGCTGCACACACACGCACACACACCCACACACTACTTATGCAGCTTCTTATACACTTACTACTATTACTAAAATATCACCAAGTAAATAATGTTTAAGTATAAATACGCTTTAAGCGTCTCCCACACACAAGCGGCTTGCGGTGGCGGCTAACCGCGGGCCGCGGCTCCAACCGCTGCAACAACATACCACCGCGGCCGGAATGGCGGCCTGAAGCGCCATTCGCTGTGGTGTTTGTGCTACGATCGGACGTCAGTAAACATGACAAACCGTGGCGAAGTTTTATTATATTCAGCAATATTATTATATATTTTGTTTGTCCTAATGCGTTTGTGATCACGATGCGAATTATCATAAAGTACAGGATAATTTTGCACTGTTTCTATTAAAACCTCTGAATTTAGCACCATTTTTCACGCGGTACACGCGGCCTGTTGTAAAAATTTACAACTGACCGCGCTGCGGCCATTGACTGACCGCGTACTCGCTAACACACACGCGTTGGCAAATGGGGCGGAGCATGCGGCCGCGGCCAGCCGCTGGCAGGCCGCGCGATGGCCGCACGAGTTTAAGTTTAAGTGCCAATGCGTGTGTGTCAGCGAGTACGCGGTCAGTTGTAAATTTTTTCAACAGGCCGCGTGTACCGCGTGAAAAATGGTACTAAATTCAGAGATTTTATTAGAAACAGTGCAAAATTATCCAGTACTTTATGATAATTCGCATCGTGATCACAAAAGCATTAGTATTAAAACAAAATATATGATAATATTGCTGAATATAATAAAAACTTCGTCACGGTTTGTCATGTTCATACGTCCGATCGTAACACAGACACCACAGTGAATGGCGCTTCAGGCCGCCACTTGGGCCGCGGTGGTGTGTTGTTACAGCGGCTGCAGCCGCGGCCCGCGGTTAGCCGCCACCGCAAGCCGCTTGTGTGTGGGAGACGCTTTATGCTTTTCGTGATGTCTATTAACGACATTGTCAAATGAAATAGGTTCAAATGTCAAATCAAACAATTATATTTGTATATATTTTATTAATTAAAATTGCTTTTAATTTTGCTATAGGAGCCGTTGTTCATTTGCAAAATTGTTAAGAAATTAAATATGCATTATAAAACTTTCCAATTAAATGGTGCAAGAAGCGGAAAAAATGATAACAAGAAAAGGCTATTCGTAACAATATTTCCCTTAGATGATGAAAGGTATGTGGTGATTTCAACTTTAATAGTAATATGATATTCAACGCGAGTATATTTTTGGACTAGCCATCTATGTAGGGCATGTTTTATAGTGTACGATTGTGTGCACAAATACAAACACACTATTTCCTAAATCTGATAGTTCGATGGTTTAGCAATCCGAAACGAACTATACTTAGAAACTACAAGTCAATTCTGACTGCTAACATTCTATTTGTTCAATAATAATGTGATTTTATTTATATTATTTTTTCAGATGCAAGCAATGGGTGAAATAGCTGGCACATGCACCAATTGAAAAGATTCACATGTTAAGACATATTTGTGACAAACATTGCATATGAACCAAACTAAAACGAACTGTTATTTCTTTAGTGGACTTCCTTTAAACTTCCACAATTTATGTGTATGTTATATATATAATTAGATTATATAACTAAATAATTATTTTATTCATCAATAAACATTAGCTATAATGAGGACTTATTTTGAAAGTGACAATTAGTAAACGATCTCTGCGAATAGTATGTACATAGGTGCCTCTGTGAAGAAGCCTAGCGATTTGTACATAGTATTTGTTACACATAAAAGCAATTTAATCCAATCGGTATTAAAACCCCAATATTTTTACCCTTAAAAAAACTAACTACTTATTTTACAGCATAGCAACAATTGTTCAGTGCGGGAAGGAAGCCTCGGTCCTGCAATGCCGCAGCCAAACGCTTAGCCACTGCGCTACGGAGTCGTCATTTATTTTTTACTTAATTAATTACTAGTATAAAAGTGCGTTTTTTATTTTATATTTTCTTTATACATACTTTTGTACCTAATTGTAGAGATATAAATACAAATTGCTGTGTGTAAAATACATTGATTTCTTATCCTCATCGGCATTTTTACTCAATCCACACGTTTATTTCTCATAAATGATTCAGCATAGATATCTCACTTTTCTTATGTAAAAATATCGATAAACAATATATCGATAAAGGTTATATCGATAAAACTATTCGAGGATAGACATTTACAGCACTATTGTAATTCGTCAATGTTGTCAGCACTGTTTCTCAAAACTAAATGTCATATCTTGATGTTGGTAGAGTAACTTGGCGTAATTTCATGCAATTATTTTAACTATGGAAGTCCCGCCTCTTAAACGTAGTGATTATATTCTCTTTGGATACCTCGTTTAGAGCGAAACTCGAGACGTACTATCGACAGTGATGTGTCTTTTCTATTGGACTACATTATTGGGAGTAGTTGTACTGGAATAAGTGGTGACGGGAATAGTGCACGCAATTGAGGGCGGGCGAAAGGTGCTCTCCGAACTAGGTAAGACATCATATTATTTTGCGGATCTCAGCTAATTAATGTTCAACGTATTTAGAATAACTTTTATTATTTTAATTCATACTCAATACCTTAAGCTACAAGTCAACAAGATTGTTGACAGTTTTTACTGTAACAACTGAACCAAACAATTAGCTTTATCGTTCATGATTTGTACAGAGAGTGGAATAATTTGACAGTATCTGTCATTCCATCCGATTACAATGTGGGTGTTGAAAACACCCAGGCAAGAATGAACAGGCTTTTGTTAAGCTGTCAGTACGCTTTACGTGGGTGGGATAGTAGTTAAACACTGGCTTATAATAGTTTAAAAAAAGACATAATTTTTAACATTTGTAATATTTTTAATATGCTTAGTGACTACAGTTCTTACCTCGAACAATTTGAAGATGACTCGCCCTCTATTAGCAACCATTTCTAACAGCTGATCGAATTGCTTTCCGTCAGTTGTTTCGCTGTACGGCACGCACAGCGCGAACGTCAGGAAATCCAACATCGCCGCCACCACCAATGCACCGCTACCTGAAGTCTATGAAGCAAATAATTAAATACCTTATTATTCATTATAAACATTTATTCAGAAACTAAAATAATAATTTTAAAATTTTACACTATTTTGTAAAATAAATAACTACAATTTGCATGAATGCATGCAAAGTAGTTCCAGGATAAGTAAACATGATGATAGCTTTAATATTTTTATTAAATTATGTGTGTCAATATATTATACTGATAGGAAAAAATTACCACAAAGTGTGTAGAGTGGATCGATCACATTTATTAATAGTGCTGATATGTACGTAGTTGCATAGTAGCGGCATAATAGAATCAGTATCCCTTGTCATCCCGTGGGTGTCAGCATAGGCAACTGAAGTAAATGAAACAGGGGATGCGCAGTAGCATTTTCCTAAAAACATCTCAAAATAATAGCGGTGGCAACTGCAGTTTTTTATTATTTTGAGACGTTTGAGATGTTATGTTATAACTCGCCTGCCAAGCATGGCAAGCATGGCAACCATGGCTAATATCCCGCTTATGAGGGAAATTAAGCATTAAACTTGTGATAGGCTGCAATGAAAAAATATAATTTGTTATTATATGTCAATTAATGATGCATAAACAATTTTCTCATAAAACCGGTCATAACTGGGATTTTACTTCAGCCAAGACTTTGTCGGGTATTTTGTATTTAAAAAACATAAGCGTTAATAGGGAATAGCGCAACTTACGATGTGTTCGGCCCACATGGCGAGCAGGCCGTCGAGGAAGGCGGGCGAGGAGAGCATGCTGGCCTTGTTGAGCTGCTCCTGGCGCAGGTCGGGGTCGAGGTGCATGGGCTGCATGAGCGCGCACACGGCCTCCAGCGCCGCGTGCGCGCAGCCCGCCTCCTCGCGCCGCAGCGCGCTCACCACCGCGCTGCCGATCCACTCGCGGAACCTGACGCCCACGCATAATAATACTCATAACAATTACCTTTGCTCTCCCCTATCGAACACTCCCATCTATTTATTTATTTATTTTACTATATTTAATGTATATTTATCATTTTCTTTTATATATATATATATATATATATATATATATATATATATATATAAATATATATATATATATATATATATATATATATATATATATCGGCAGCCAGTCTCAACCGAGACCAGCCATCTGCGCACAATAGTATTATACTACCGACCAGGGATTGGAGACCGTGACCTCATGGTCAGCAATGGCGCTTACGACCTTTAAACCAATGAGGCAGTCAACAAAACTTCGGTACATATCTATATACGTGAAGGAAAACTTTGTACCCCTTTTTAAGCATATTTCGCACACGGAGGAGTGAAACATTTGGTATATTTAAAGTTTAGGCTGAGTAGAAGTGTAGATAGCAAAACAGTATTTAAAATATGTATTACAAATACATGAAATTAAATTAAAACATTCAATGTTTACGTTCATACTGTTAATATAAATTTTCATTATATAATCACTAAGTTTTAATATAAGTCTGTGGTCAAACAGTCGCACAGAGTAGATTGTCGATAAATTATTTTAAAATTTTGTCGACTAATAATTACTGACATATCAACTGAATAACTTTTGAGTTTTGTGTGATTTCAAAATGTATGTAATGTTCGAGTATATCAATGCTAAAAAGCATTTATTTTACATTTTGTACATGAGATAATATCAGCGTTTTATATATTAATGTGTTTAATACAAACCTTAAAATTTAAATTACGGTCGGTAATTTCGACCATTAGGCGACCACTAGTTCTGCCTAAACACTTCTAACTCAGGCCTTCGTCACTCGACAATACCTACACTTACGGGCGTCCCGGAGTTACTGCCGCAAGTCTGTTGCCACTCACACACTCAGCGTCGTTTTGATGGAATACTATACATAAATCTTTTATTTTAACTCCAATGAGTCAATCCTAGGACGTTTTCACATACAGGCTTCCGTATAATCTGCGACAACTCATGCAGGCTTAGATCTTTCATACGTATATTGTGTTTACTGTCTAAGCCACCTGTGCATTCAGGTGAATTTAAGTATTCAAAAAAGCAGTTGTGCTATCTCTCTCTCTCCCCCCCCCCCCCTTTTTACTTGGCCTTCAACCTATCTATACTTTTTTGATTTAGTTACTTTAATTCCTTCTGGCATACAATCTACTTATAACTTGAGATCCAATCCTGATTTTATACTAATTCCACGCCAGTAATTTATTGATTGAATAAATGAGATAGTCGACTATATTTCTATCCACCTTACGGCAGGCGAAAGGAAATGTCTAGAAGATATTGTGACCTCCAATAGATGGCAGTAGTAATATTAGATAACAGAAAGTAAAGTCAAAAAGCCAAGTATATAGTAATGAAACTAAGCAACGTGTTAAGCGTGATGATTGCAGCATATCCTCCCTAATATGGGTAAAGCTAGTGGCCAGCAGTAAATTATTTTCGGCGGCATAATGGCAAATAGATAAGCTAACCTAACTAAAATGGGTGCAAACGTTCCAAAACCCTTTAAAAATTTCTACCAAACATTTAACATGCCTCTAGTTATTTTACATATTATTAATTAGCAAACCGTACTCACCCAGGTAACGCAGTGAAGGCAGCAAAACCAACTTTGCTTGCGCAAAGTCGCCTCAATGCGTGAAACTGAGCCTCCAGCTCACGCGGGGTCAAATCCGCTCCAGAGGGCGCGCTGCTCACTAATGCGGTTAACGCGCCTGAGATAAGTTTTTCCTTGTTTTCAGCAAACAATCTCTAGAACCAACACAGAAATTGTATAAATATATATCTGTATTTATTGTCCAATAAAATGAAGCCATATTAATTATAAGCTATTTTTAATTTACATCAGTACTATTAGCACAAAAAACAACTACTCATGTACGATTTGATTGGGAAGAAATTGTGACTATGAACTTTTAACTTCTCAACCGTTCAATTAACATTAGAGTTTTTTAAAATGCAATAAAAATTTAAAGTTACAGCCTATATACATCCCACAGCTCCGCACAGGGCTCCTCTCATTTCCGAGAAGGTTTTAAAAATGCAATAATTTAAATATAATACTTAAAAGAACCTTGTCCGATCCGTATGAGTGCTTTTAGGTATAAGGATTAAGGTTTGAAGAAATTTTATTCTCAATAAAGACATATGTCACTCACTTGAGAATAATATTAACACATGCAATTACACAAAGTTCGTCGTCATCAGTTACAAACTAGATATACTCATTCAAAGCCTTCATTTCTCCAGAAGTGATCGATCCGTAATTATATACTGATTAAGTTGAGTTTTGAATTCATTGAAAGAGTGTAAAATTCTTATACTAGAGGGTATGGTATTCTATTATAAAGCTGTGCTCCTTCAAAAGTTAGCATTTTTTGCCATAGTTAGTAACTACTAATTAAAATTAATTAAAACAAAATTAAAAATTAATTTAACCAATTAAACTAAGTAAAATCCTGTTCAAGTAATCCTATTCAGAGAATAAATAGATAAATACCCCCTAAAAATAAAATTAAATTTAAGAAAATGGGAAAACTTAAATGGCAGTACATGTGGCGGGGTCGGCTCTTGGTTAATAATAATTATGTAATTTACCGACGACGATGTTGTCAGGTTTTAAATATTTAGTAAATTTTAGGAAATTTCTAATAAATAAACATGTATTTTTAATAATAATAACATTCTTTATTCACATAAAATTTTTTTTGGTAACGTCATCACGGTAACTATATGTCCCTTTCGAATCGGACAGGGTTTTATTTACATACTACAATATATGTACATTAATTTATGTCACTGTGACAGGACATACATGTCGACATACAGTGTAAAAACCCCAATTGATTATTTACATTATTAAACAACATATCAAATGAAATGCAACAAATTTGAATCTACTCCTTTGTCATTAAAAGATATATTAACTCCCAGACATGCTAAATTAACATTGACATTTCACCATTGTTGATACCCAAGACCTCGCGCAACATAGAGAAGGTTTAAAAAATAATAAACATTATGGGGACTTACAAGATCCCACGTAAGAAACAGCCACAACAGGGGACGGGCCTACAACGCATACAACACAAAATTAACATGCCCCATAGGACAGACTAACACAAAATTTTAACTTACACATAATATAAATAAAAAATAGTAAACAAGGCGTAAAGGCAACCATCTTTATGTTGTTTAATATACTGCTTTAAGGTTTATTTTTGACATAATAAAGCATGCAATAAAAACTAAAACTATAATTTTAATTCTGTACAAAAGTTTCTAGACATCTATTCGCACGTTAAGTAAACTAGCAGGAAGGGATGCTTAAATTTGTTTTATTATGTATTACTTGTTCGTTTATTTCACAGGTGTGTGGCAACTGCAACTATATTGTGCTAGTAGCAAGAGCAGGTCATCTTGACCAGGGGAGAACCACGTTTGGACTGCATTTTAGCGTAAAATAGCGGCATAATCTACCGTGTCTCGTATGGTGCAAGTAGATTATTTCTACTCTTTGGTACTGTGAGTTATAGAGAACCGCAGACACTTTTTACTAGAAATAAGGCATTCCATCTTAGTCCCCAGGGGTGACAGTGCATCTGCAGTTTGGTTCCAAGGCTGTATTCTAATTGGCAACGATCGTACGAGAAAACGATGCAATTTTGTCGCACAGCAAAATTAAACACACATTTATTTAGTGTCCTAATTGAAGCTTGCAAGTGATTACGCGAGCACAGGAAATGTTTAATAACGACCGTACGATGGGTTTGATGGAACGATTGTGCAATAAAAGCTAAAAATATATTTGCAATGTCCTAATTGGTCACGCGTCATGACGCAAGCGCACCAACGCAAGGTGTGGTGGGAGACGGGCGGCACCTGTGAGTCGAGTTACAGACGATTAGAGACCTCAGAGTATTATGTGGTCTACGTCTTCTTTTTTCAATGTCATTTGCAAATTGTCATTTGCAATGTGCATCTCTGTAAACAGCCACTGTTGAAATGGCGCAGTTACGGTGACGGAGCAGCGTTATCGCGCGAGCTATTAGGATACCAGTTGAACCATCGCAAAGTTGGAAATCGCATCGTTTACTCATACGATCGATAGCCATCGATAGCCACTCGTACGGACGATGCCTTAACCGATGACAGTTGTACATGTCTAAGGGCCACAGTATCCACTTACCATCAGGTTGACTGTGAATCCATTTGTCACCCCTAACTCTTACACCTATATTTGCATGAGCGCCTCTATATTCGCACTTCACTTAGGACATAATAATACATCCTGCACAGATGGTAACATTAACAGCATTTGAAAATTGTCATAGTGGTCAACATAAAGTAATTTATTGTTCAATCGTTCAATTCTATTCAGATCAATTTCGACTACAATATTGGGCCAAGATAAAATAATAATTTTTTTTTATGCCGCCACCACACGACAGTATACTGTTAATTTTTAGTAAGTAGTTTTTAGTAAGTGTTTGAAATCATGTGAGTAAGCTTGTACGAAGTTATTGATTTGAAGATATTTTTTAGTTTTGTTGCACTATATTAGCACAAAATATAATATTTCTTAGGAATTTACTAGTTACAAATCTTCAGTAAATATAATTTTTTACTTTTTGAAATACATACACACCTTTAAAGTTATCTGTACGATAAGCTTATTTGGGAACATACAATTTGGATTGTTATTTTATAATGATAAGATAACATATGCGGATTTGATAGGTATTGTTGGTAATTTCATCTCTCGCTGGATTTAGGAAAAATATTTAGATTTATTGATATTAAAATTTATGCTTTCCTATAAATATATTAATTTATTAAAATCCAACAAAATCTACAAAAATCTTCTTCAATTAAACAGTGGTAAAAATAGCACACACACTGGTTAACAAACAAATAAATGACAACATTGGCAAAGGTTCAAGCATTGTTAGTTTTAATGAAGATGCAAACAGTAGCGCAATATGCAACAAATGAAAATAATACTCAATTAGTCCATATCTTACGTCTTGGCTGACGGAGTATATTAAGCCACTGTATCCAACGTTAGCATTAAACCGTTCTATCACTTCAGCTCTCGACATGCCGACCGAATTCTGAAACAATCTAAAAAGCACGCACGATAATTAATTCATTAATTTTTCTAAACTATTTTAATTTAATAATATAGAAGTTATACTAACAAATCTATAAATACAAAATGTCATGATATATCCACGAAAATTTGTCAATTCTCAGCAAGCTATAAGATGACTATATGGTTGGATTTCTTTTTGCGTGACTAAGCCCATAGCAAAGTCCACATGCGATGGAAACAAAACTACCCGATAAAGCCCAGCGACATAGCTGGGAGACCCAACAACCGATGCGTAAGAAATGTTCTCGAATGACAGCCGTGTACTGGAAAGCGGAATGTAGGGCAGCACTCTGCTATATGGAGTGACTACCCGATAGTCGTTGGATGCTAGTGGCTCACTGCTTTGATGACCGTGTTTTGGAGCAGTGTAGTGATAGGCCATGGATGATGCTAATGACGGATGTCATTTTAAAGTGTGAAATCCTTCCATTGTAGGTAAAATAAGAAAGGCTATTTATTATATTATACAAAAGCTGCTGTTATAATAAACTTCCAGTATTATGGCCACCCAGAAATTGTATACCGGTTGAGGGTCGTAAATAGGTCCACTTCTATGGGGATATAGCATGTTTTCACAGAATCCTAGCAACCCTGCAGAATCTCGTGGAATAAGAATCATGTAGCAGAGTTATTCTGCTGTGGAGTAACAGAATCGGGGAGCAAATTGCTAATAACAGGTCAACCATCTATGTCCTTAGAAATGACAACGCATTTTAATAATGTTTATTTGTGGATAAAAGTAGCATTGGATTAACATATTTCGCATACTGTCAGGTAGGCTGTGTGCTCGGTTGTTTACTTAAAAAAATATCTAGGCTCGAATCTAGTGATTCCCGTCACCATTAGCGCATCTAAAGTATACTGCTGAACATAGGCCTCCCTCACAGACTGTCTCACATTGGATGATCGGAATTCATGTCATCTTGCAAGATGAAACGCGTACACTTTAATTGTCATTTGAATAAAAATATTTGTAATAAGAGCTGTGGTAGTTCAGGGACTAAGCGCTTGCCATAAATTCGCGAGCAAACTGGTTTCGATCCCCGCCGGCACCAATGAAATTGTTAATTGCGAGATAAAGAAAACATCGTAAAGAATACTAAGTGTCTGAGGTATATAACATTTAGAAGACTTGTGAGCCTTTCAAGCACTGGAGCAGCGCGGTGGACTAATTTCTCCAATAACCTCTCAGATGTTTTTTTTTATAGAATTAGGGTGACAAACGTGCACACAGTCCACCTGATGGTAAGTGGTAGCTGTGGCCCATAGACATCTACATCTATCCTCGATTACGAGTCAAAATGCAGATGCGTTGTCACCCGTGAGGACTAAGATGGAATGCCTCATTTCCAATAAAAAGGGTCTCCGGTTCTCTACACTCACCATAAGAAACACAGCAGCGTTATGCTGCTATTTTACGCTGGTATTCTGTGAGAGCGTGGTCCTTCCCCGGTCGAGCCGACCCATTCGTGCTACAACTATACCAGTAATATAGCTGCAGCATGGCTCTACCACGTAAAAACCATGTGAGGCCTATGTCGCGTACATTCTGTATCTTTCCTAATTTTAACACACACAGGCTTAATTCATAACTGTTATAATCTCACCTGAGATGATTGGACTCGGTCTCCTCGTCCACGGCTTGGTGCAGCGGGCCGAGCCTGTAGCCGCGCGGCGTCAGCGTCGAGCGCACGTGCACGTCCCGCTGCCCGCTCGACCGCACGCCGTCCACCAGTGAGGCTAACAACGCATCCCTTTGGACAAAACCACCAAGTACCATCTAAAGTGGCTATTGACTAGATGTCATAATGACAGGCAAAAATTAATAGTAACAGGGATCCGGTTCAATCTCGCAAAATCGCATTATAGAAGGTTCTGAAGATCTCACGTTTAGTAATAATTCTTAACAATCATGTTTGTCAATGTCGGAGCCGTGGTAGCTCAGATGGTTAGAGCTCTCTGTAAGTTTCACAGTACCCGAAAAACCCGGGTTCGATCCCCGCCGGCACCAATGAAATTGTTAATTGCAATTTCGAGCTCGGCGGTGAAGGAAAACATCGTGAGGAAACCTGCATGTCTGAGAAATAAGAAAAAAAAATATTTCGAAGACATGTGAAATTCGCCAACACGCATTGGGGCTGCGCGGCGACCTTTCCTTGCCCTAAAACCCTCTCAGAAATGAGAGGAGGCCTGTGTCCAGCTGTGGGAAGTGTATATAGGCTGTAACTTTGACTTTTTTATGTTTGTCAAGCTTGTGTATGCCTGGCTGTTAATTTGTGACTTTCTGTAGAGTACAATATATCATTAAGTTTGTCTTCGCCGCCAGCACTACATTCCTTGTTTATAAATAATAATATGAAAAATGTTTCAAACTCAAAGTAGCAAATGTACATTTTAACGCTAACAATAAAGATAATGATTAATAACAACTAATATATAAAAAATGTTGAAAGTTATGAAAACTTTATGCTAAAAATTTATACATTTATAAGGTAGGCTGTGTACTACCACCTGCTTGGGATCTTGTAATTAATAAAATTAAAACTAAACCCAAGCATACCTCTGCAATACTTCAAGACACAGTAAGTAATTCTGAGTAGATTGGTCCAAAAGTAATAATTAAAAAGCAGAAGGTACTTTAAGTTAACTCTGACATAGGGACGTCACCTCAGTCCCCCGCGACCATGGGTGTGAGAAAACACTCGGAACCAGGGCTCGGAACCGGTTTAAAAAGAGCGGTTAATTTCGATTAATTACCGGTAAATTTATCGCTCCTTCAATAACCGGTTAAAAAATTAACCGGTTTTTATTAAACCTAAACGATAAAGGTTACCGGTTACTTAACGGTTTTGACACCCAAATTAACCGGTTAATTCCGTAAAACGTAAAGGCAGTTATGAATAGGACAGGTAGATTCACGTTGTGAGGTGCGGCATCGCCGCATGCGGGCATACTTATCATCAATTATCTACTTTTAAGCGATACGTTTTTCAGTCGCGATCAGGGTGTCTAGAGGGAGTTGGCGTTTACGAGCCTAAGTTACTTCTTATAACATCAGCTATCTACCAGTGAAAGTCAGGTCAAAATCGGTCCAGCCGTTTCGGAGATTAGCCGGAACAAACAGACAGACAGAAAGACAGACAGACAAAAAATTTAAAAATCGTGTGTTTGTTATAAGTACCGTATATACTTTCACTGACATTACAAACAGACACTTCAATTTTATTTATTTGTATAGATGAGCAGAAAAAAAGTAAATAGAATTTATTCCATGTTTACGTTTTAACAGTGGTAGAAGTACGCGGCAGCTTTTGCTGTCGCATGGACGGGCCAACTCGAACCAGGGTAGTACCACGGCCTCACAGAATACCAGCGTGAAGTAGAAGTTTACTTCTGCGTTTCGCTTGGTAAGTTTAGGTGGTCGTAGCCCCCCCCCCCTCCCCCCTTAAAGTATGGTAGCGAAAACAAGTAAAAACTACCCCAGGAGGGTACCAGCATCCTGGTGACGGAGAATCCTTCGCTAAGCACCCTACTGTTCCTGAAGGGGGGGGGGGGGGGTGTATCCGCAGAGATCGTCATCCTTGACGATTTTAACGACAATCACGCCGAATGGCTCGGATCAAATTTAACTGATCATGTACGGAAATTTGTTTATGACTATACCTTGGCATATGGTCTTACACAATTGGTTACTTTGCACGGATTCCAGATGTGGAGGAACATGCACCTTCCCTGTTGGAACTTCTGCTGACCTCTCATCCGGACGGATATCAGGTTTCCATCGACACCCCTCATGGCTCCTAGGGCTATTGTCTTGTCCGGAGGGTGGTGTCACTCACACTATCATCGAGGTTGCATTCTGCAGGCTGCCGCCGTGTTTGGCACTATAGTTCGGCCGATTGGAAAAGGATGCGGTCTTTATTTGCATTCTACCCTTGAGATTTTCCCCGGATTTTCTTGTCGCTGGACAATCCCAACAATGTTACTGATTCTGTCGCTGATGTGGTACTTCAGGATATGGAACTTTTATTCCATCTTCAGTGGAGCCCATCGGAGGCAGGTTCCAGCCATGGTTTGGTCGCTCATGTAAAATAGCATCACACTATAAGCAAGAGTGCTACTAGGCCCGGGCTGACGACATCCTTACATCCTGAGACGTTGATGTTTCGGGATGTAAACACCAGCGCTCTTCAAAAGAAGCTAGTTTGCCTTTCTTCGGTAACCCGTGCATTCTGGTCTCTTTCCAAGGCTGTCAAAATAAACTTCTGTCAGCAATCTCTGCATAGAGAGGGTGACTCACTGAGTCAATGCCGCAAAGGAGAAAGCCGATCTGTTAATCTCTATTTTTACGTCCAACTCGACTCTTGATGAGAGAGGAACACACCACCGACCATCCCGCGGTTTGAGTGATCCATGCCAGATGTGCGGTTTACACAGCGCTCGGTTCGCAAAGCACTCCTCTCCCTGGTCGTCAACAAGTCGAGTGGGCCTGATGGTGTCCCTCCCATTGTGCTGAAGACGTGTGCTCCAAAGTTAGCACCGGTTTCAACGCGTCTCTTCCGGTACTTCTACTCCTAAGGCGTTATCCCAAATTCATGAAAGACAGCTTTGGTTTACCCGATCCCTAAAAACGGTGATCGCTCAGACTCGTCAAACTACAGGCCTATCGCCATCACTTCCTTGTTCTCTTGATCAGCTGATGCTCTTCTGGTCTATCTAACTCATAGATGGGCGAAGGTAGTAGAGTCGAAGGGGTAGGCATTGGCCGTTAGTTTGGTCATAGCGAAGGCCTTCAATCGGATCTGGCACAAAGCGCTTCTTTCGAAACTCCCTTCCTATAGACCTCCCGAGAAATTGTGCAATTGCACTACCAGTTTCCTTGGTGATCGGAGCATCAAGGTCGTAGTAGACGATGCATGCTCTGATTACAAGCCTATTAATGCTGGTGTTCCACAAAGCTGCGTGCTATCACCAACGCTGTTTCTATTGTATATCAATGATATGTTGCAAAACTGGTAACAACGACAGCACTGGTGATGCAATATACACCGACCGTGCCAATATTTCTCAGGAAAACGTCTCCGAGTACCGGAACAAACTTATGTCTGAAGTCGAGTCTTTGCTGAACAAAGTCTCGGATCGAGGGCGGCTGAATCTAGTCCAGTAGTCGCTAAAAAGAACCCCCTTTTCCGTATCTCCTCCGTTTCAAGCCCCTTGCTGTCTCAACTAGCATCGAAATCCTCGGCGTCGACATATCGAATAGTGTGCAGTTTTGTGGTTACTTGGAAGGGAAGGCCAAATCGGCCTCTAAAAAGCTTGACGTTCTCAGCAGAGCGGGGCAGTATTTCATGTCGGCACATCGCTTGCAACTTTACAAAGCGCAAATTCGGCCACTCATCTCTGGACCGGGGCACGCCAGTGTCAGCTCCTTCCACTTGACCGCATCCAGTGCAGAGCGGTTCGAGTCGTTGATGTCCGAATTCTTTCTGATCGGCTCAATTGACTAGCACTGCGTAGGGATGTTGCATCACTTTGCATTTTCTATCGCATCTACCTCGGTGAGTGCTCTGAGATTCGGTTTAGTCTCAGCCATCCTCACCATCTGGATGCTCGACACCACCACTGTGCGCTTTACTAGGAGTTTTCTTCCTCGTACAACTTCTCTGTGGATATGTTTACCACCGGCGATTTTTCCGGACCGATATTTGGGACATTCAAGAAAAGAAATTACTCCTTTCTAAAAGGCCGGCAACGCACCTGCACCTGTTGATGCGGTTGTTCATGGGCGGCAGTAGTCACTTACCATCAGGTGAGCCGCATGCTCGTTTGCTCCCTTTTCTATAAGAAAACGTACTACGAGAAAACCCAAAAATCTAAGTGCTTGATTGAGGGCTGTAATACGATTGTCAAGGTGGTTTCTAGAGCACTCATACACCCAAATTAATCCAATAACGGTACTTGGCATGACCCGGGATTCAAACCCAGAACCAAATCATGATGCACAGTCGGGCTAGTAACCACACCAATCGGTCCAGCCATTTCGGGGATCAGCCGGAACAAACAGACATACAGACAGACAAAATTTAATTTTTTAACTTTCATAGTATGTATTTAGTAAAAATCTGTTATTTCGACGTTACGAATAGACACTTAAATTTTATTTATTTGAATACTTTCATATTCGTAAAGTATGAAAGTTTGTAAAAATTCAAAAGTGATTACTATATTATTTTGATCCTGAGGCGTTTTATAATTCAAAACAAGATCGTAGATATCAGTGTGATTTATACTGATGATCTAGTTAATTGAGAGTTATTAATAATTACTTTAAATAAAACACAGGATTTTTAGTGTATGTATTTAGTTACGTTAGTACGAATTTAATCATAATAATTTGTTAGATTCAAATTATTTTTCTTTATTAATTTCAGTATCAGTAAATTTAATTTTATCTATGTGGTGGTTACCTAGCACTCTATTTAGAAAAGCTAATATTTTTAGTAGCATCTTGTACGTATACAACATGATAATATTTGCTCCAATTCCTCATTAATGAGTTGTGAAAAATGGCAATTTCTTTTGTTAGAATTCTCTCAACATAACAAACAATTTTTTATCGTGTTTAGACATGAATTCTAGTTAAACTGTACACCTCAGAAGTGGTCATTATTAATTTTTGCAAAGACGGAGATAAAGATAGAGGAATCACGAACATCTGAATTTAAAAAAAATCTGGTAATCTGCCTACATACAATTTCATAAACTTTTCAAAATATCGTGTTCTGTTAAGAAAGTTCATCATTTATTGTGATATATTACTAAAACTTTACCGTGCCTAACTTTTGCTTGTCAGACTTTGAAATACACAGAAAAAAAAATTACCACGTGTTAACGGAGCCTAGAATGAAGCATGCTTAAAATTAGGAAAATCCAAAAAATAAAACACACTAAAATAAGAAGCATATCTAAAGCTACTGATGCTCTAAGCTATGCCAAAACCCTGAAATGGAAGTGGGCAGGGCATGTAGCGAGACTGTCAGACAAGCGATGGGCTATAAGTGTGACACGGTGGAGAGGTCCAAGCGGAAAACGCTACAGAGGGAGACCGCTTACCAGATGTGCGGATGATATAAGCAAAACGGTCGGTCCAAGCTGGATGCAAAAAGCCCAAGATAGAGAATAGAATAGAATAGAATAGAATAATTTTTTATTCAATATTGATTATTACATAATTCTTATTGAAAGTAATTTTTTATCTACCACTGGTTCGGAAAATACCTCTGTCCTGGGAAGAACAAGCAAGAAACCCAGCGGGACTTTTTTTTCAAACATATTTCACTTAACAATAATTTCGTTTATACAATTTTTAAATGATTTATCATAGAACCAGCATGGTGGCGATCACCTTATTTCCAGGGTTTATTTTCATTCATGTATTCCTTGATATTATAATAACCCTTTTTGTACAGTCTTTCTTTAATAAAACTTTTAAACTTGTTTATTGACAAACTTTGAATATGTTCTGGGATTTTGTTGTAAAAGCGTATACATTGCCCCATAAATGAATTACTAATTCAGTGTAACTGGTATTACAAGCTTATGTTTGTTCCTAGTGTTTAAAGTATGCACATCCTTATTCTCATTAAAGCTATTTATGTTTTTATGTACATACATTAAATTTTCATAAATATATTGCGATGCCAAAGTTAATATGTTTATTTCTTTAAATTTTTGTCTGAGGGACACTTTACAATTTAGGTTATAAATCGCCCGAACGGCTCTCTTTTGCAAAACAAATATAGCTTCAATATCAGTCGCATTACCCCATAGCAAAATTCCATAAGACATTACGCTATGAAAATAACTGTGCGACTTCTAATCTTTCTTACAGCATATGCTGCAGAACTAAGTCTTCTTGCTAATTTAGATATATTGAAGTTTCGCGTCAATAGTAATACCGAGAAAAACAGTGGTATCTACACGACTTAACTCCTCCCCATTTAACAGAATTGGGACTCTTTAGAGGAGGCCTTCACCTGCGGAAGGGGTCTTGCAGATTAGATATTTATTTTTATCCTAAGCTTAGTTTATTTATTTTGTTACTTTTGCAAGAAATAAAAGAATTTTTATTTTTATTTTATTTATTATTATTACTATATCTAATGACATTAAATTAAAGATGCAAAGCGTAATTTTAATAGAAAACGTTAACTATAATTAAAGTCAATTTAAATATATAAGGTCAAATTAAACTTGATATCGAAACTTAATTTTAAAGTGAAGATAACGCATAATTAATTGAAACAGAACTTACATCTGTTATTTATAATACGATCGTTGCTGAAAGATGAAAAAATATGAGGGAGTATGTTACAAGGCAGTCGCGTTGATGCTATGAATATATCGTCCGTGTGTCTAAAAACCTCGTGAATTAAACAGAAGGCAGCCGTACAAAGATGGGTGCAAGCGGGGTAAGGGAGAGAGGGGACATTACAAAACTTGGTTTTAACCGGTTAATTCTTACTACCTAAACCTAAATTTGTGAAAAACCGGTATTCCGCAAATACCGGTTTTGGGGTCAATGACCGAAACCGGTTAGGAATTTAAACCGGTTTCCGAGCCCTGCTCGGAACATCGGGAATTAAAAATAGTTACAATTAAACGCGATAAAATCCGTAAAAGTAGTTTTATTCAACATATTTAATCAATCAGAAATGGAGATTATATCAATATAGAGAATGCTTTGCCACTTTCAAAATAGTTATCAAATGCAAGTCTTGCAACAAACTTACCTTTCTCCTGCTAGGTAGGTACGAATTTGTCCATTAAGATATTCAACAGCAAACTTCTGTGGATGATCAGGATCGCGGATCAGGGCGAAAACGTCACTAAGAGGACGTAAGCACACCACCTAGTTATAAAGAATTTATCATAACATATTTTAGTTCCTAAATTCTGCAAATATTGATACGTAATAAAAACCTCGACTGATTCAAAATGGGTGGGTATACAGGACGTATCAACATATAAACAGAATACTATAATTATGTTTTATTAAATTCTATAAATACAATGTTCTTAAATAAGCTAACTTAAAACCTGATTCCTCATATTAATCTATAATATATAATCCTCATATAAAACTATCGTCGCTGTAATGCACTTATTTTGGGCCGCCCATTAAAGGTGTCGTTATCAGACACACGGTCGCAGTTTACCATCTGGCATTGCAGTTGCGGCGAGCAGTTGAACAGTTTACAATTTCACACAAATATTGCATAAGCGCATTTATACCCGTCATAAATAATAACCTGCGCATGTCGTACTGACCCTAAAAGTAACTGCAACGAACTACTGGTTGTCTGCCTCGTTGGACGTAAGAGCGGCTGATGATTATGAGGTCCCAGGTCCCGGGTCAGGCCATAATCAGTTATTGGATTTTTTTATCAAAAAATTCTCGATGGCAGCCCGGAATCAGAAAGTTTGTGGTGTTGCATCCCCGTGCCTCGGATAGCACGTAAGACCGTTGGTCCTGCGCCTGATCTCCCTCGGGTCGGATTACCGTCCCATCAGACTATGAGAGTTAGGGAATGGAGAATGCACCTGTGTTTACTTGCGCATCACGGAGCAAATACAAAGAGGAGACGTCCTAAGCAACTATGTACTGTGATTCTAACTAGGTCCTGACGACATCGCAGTGGGAGTGGCTTTAGTTAGTATACTGTCAGCGTTTGTCCTGTGCGCTTATGTGTCGAAAATCGCAAATCCTTGTATTTTCGTAGTATTAAGAAGAAAAGCATGAAGTGTTATGTTTTATCTTGTAAAAACTACTCAGATAGACGCTCTGATGCTGGATGGCATCATATTTCATTTGTAAGTAATTTCATACTTAATTTATTAAAATAGTTCTAGACAAATCTATGCGTCCGCTTTCAAATATAATTAAATATATTCGACACTAGATGGCGACACTTTGTGCCATGGGAATTATATTATTAAAATATAAAGGTACGTAACGTAGAGCTCAGTATTGGTAAAATAATCATACGAAGGTGCTGAGATTTGTTTTGCATTCAATCCTAAAGATTTTTAATCGCCAAAATATTAATTTTAAAATTTTTTATAATAATTTTTGTGAAGAGGCCGTCATCTGTCGTCAAGGTAGCTAAACTACATTGCAACATCGATATCGAACGATACGAGTAGTTTTAGTATTTATCGGTAGATAGAAAATAGTTAAGTGGGCAGGGTTTAACACCCCATCACCCTGCAAATTGTCACACGTTGTTACATAGTGAAATCTAATTAGAATACCTCCTCTTTGTATTTGCTCCGTGTTGCGCACACGCTAGCGCACTACAATCCTATCAGATAGCTAGTATCTATTGAGAATGGCCGATATGTATATATGACCATAATTCTGTATGGAGGATATTACTAAACTCACTGTTTTTTGAGACAAGCAATTCCTATCAATGCTCTTCAACAACTTCTAGCTTTTTTATGCCTCACCTTTGATGAGACAGTCGACAGTCCACGTGTCGCACCTTTGATGAGACAGTAGACAGTCTAGGTATTTTACACCTAACAAGATGGTTATAACGTTGTACTTCGTAAGCCATATGATCTTTTTGTCATAGTCCATAGACGCCTCATATGACATCTATGGGACGAAATGGAGTAAAGCTACCGCCATAATTATGCCATTAAATTAATACTTAAATTACCGCATTAGTAGTGTGGTGTCACTAGAGTTTACCATGACATAGGCGGCAAAAATTTAATTTGAGCTCACGTCGCACTGTGAACCAACTGTAGTGTGGTCACTTGACGCAAAAATTACCGCGGTAATCGTCTTTGATATGCGAAAAAGACCGCCACTGGAGCTATCGCCTACCGTCATATGGCATATTGATTGACATTAAAAAATTATGGCCATAAATAGTGGCTGCACCTAGGTGTTTCATTATTGACATATCACGGTGTGGCGTAGCATAATGCATTCTCTTATGCCGCCATCGTATGGCAATATTTGTTAAATAATAAGATTTTATCATACTTTTAGAAGTAATGAAGCCAGTACATAGTACGTAGTTTCAAATGTCGCACTTGCACCTTACCGAATATGTTTGTGGGTCTCGCTCTAGTATGCATGTGTCAGAAAGGCAGAGTGTACGGCGCATAGGCTCCATATGACGTGCCGGGTTGACTTTGTGAACCGTAAACTCGCTCAATGACGTCTGATGATGATCGCCGCTAAAATTCAAAGTAAAAATAAATAAGATTTCAGATGCAATAGGCTTGAAAATTATGTCATAATTTGTACTTAATTGCATGAGACTTATATGGATATCAAAACATGGGGATATATTGAAAATAGAACTTACGAAATATATTTCACTCTTTAGTTAATAAATAGTGATATAACTTGTAATTGGTCACATTTTTTTACACATTTATACATGATCATAATATACATCTTCCGGATGACAAAACCACATACATACATATAATCACGCCTCTTTCCCGTAGGGGTAGGCAGAGACCAGTTCTTTCCACTTTCTACGATCCTTACATACTTGTTTTGCTTCGTCCACTTTCATTATTCACTTCATACATGCTCTACGGTTTAGGGTACTCTTGACCTCGCCTTTTTTCAAGACGTCCCTTATTTGGTCTAGAAATATCCGCCTAGGTCTACCCCTTCCAACACTTTCATTCACATTCGCCTTATACACTTTTTTCGTCAATCGTTCTTCATTCATTCTCTCGACATGGCCAAACCATCTCAGCATACCTTTCTCAATTTTTGTCACTACATCTTCTTTCAGACCACAACGTTTCCTTATCTCACTATTTCTTATCGTGTCACTCAGTTTAACTCCTATCATACTTCTTAATGCTCTCATCTCAACTGCATTTATTCTGCTTTCATGTTTCTTCTGCCATACCCAAGTTTCACTTCCGTACATGAGTGTCGGAACCAACACCCCCTCATACACAGCCAAACGAGCGTTGTTAGACACCTTCCGACTGCTCATAAAGGAGTGCAAAGCTCCATTCACCATATTTCCTGCATTCACTCTTCTTTCAATATCACTCTCACACTTTTTGACAAAACCATACCAACAAAAAATCATTTATTTCTTACTAATATGCCATCTAGCTTGCATTACTTGGAAGAATGAATATATATTATACAGGGTTACAGGTTAAGTCGACCTAGATCAGTTAAGAGGTTGTAGTGTGCATCATTTCTGACTGATTTGACTATCCAACACCATACCTCAAACTAAACCGTTTTTTTAATACAGGATTTTAGTTTTTTCATAAAATAGACGAGTTTTTGTCTATTGTCTATTTATTTTGTAACTATTGCCTCTAATTTATTTTATTTTTCAATTTTTGTGTAATAAATAAGTTTTTTATTATTCTCAACACCAACATTGCAAGTAACTAAACAAATTGGGTCATACTCGTAGATTGAGAGTTAGGAAAAGGGATAAGTTCCTAAAAAATATTTTTCTTTCAGCATGGCTAGCATGGGCTGGGGACAAAAAATTTATCCACCGATTATATCCACTGACAAAGGATAAAATTATCTTGTCCTTATGCCAAAGCATGGCAACGGGGAGAAGTATATCCCCGTTTGACATAACGAATAGACATATATCCCCCGTCCATAGCATGGAGCCAAATGAAAGATAAAAAATTATGCTTTTTTGATATTTGAAAGGGACAATTTTATCCTAGTTCATTAGACGTGGGTTGAATATAAAATTCATACAAAAATCTATCTAAGTCTAAGTCTATCTCCCGTTTTATCTACTGTGGATATTATATCCACTGGTGTGCCCATGCTCGAAGGGTGGATAAAACTAAGCGATAAACATTTGCTTCTTTCCCCGGGGATAAAATTGTCTCCTGCCCATGCTAGCCCGGCAGGAATATTAAAAAAAGGTCTGTGGTATGGAGAGTAATTAATATTAATGTTCCTGTTGGATTGAATGGTTTGCAGCTGGAGAAGTAGCTTGTGTCCTACTGCTGCTATCACAATGCAAAAAGTATGTTATTTCTCTGCTCCGGCTACATATTTATTTTTCTATTTTCTCGCCAAGGGGACAACTACCGCGCTGAACCTTCCAAAACCAGTTCCAAACCTGAGGAGCTGGACGAGAAAAAATAACAAGAGCCCGCGAGTAACAAAACTTCTGCGGAGCCACAAAGTACTGACGACCTTTTCTCTGCTGCCTGGCAAGTGGTGAGCCGTAAGGGGAAAGGCAAGGCACCCAAAAAGGTGACTTGCCGACCTGACGGACCATCAGGAGGGTCTATCCCTGCAGGCAGTAGTGGAAAGGCCAAAAAGAAGAGCAAGAAGCAGCGGGAAAAAGGCCGAAGAGAACGAGCCGCATTGGCTGCTTCCGAAACTAAAACCAAGGAGGCAGGGCAAGCTACTGCGACTGGGGTGCTTGGCGCTGAAGCTGGGAAGGATAAAAATCCAGCCCAAGTGGAAGTCACGGCCGCGGGAACCAGCTCTAGGATATCCGCCAGGAAGCAGCGAGCGGCCAAGCGTCCTGGGAAGAGGGAAAGAGCAGCCAAAAGGATGCTGGAAGAGTCCACCTCGCCTAGAGGTGAACACAAAAAAGTGCGACTCGAACAGCAACCAAAGGCTGCAAGAACGAGCTACGCTTCCGCTGCTAAAGCAGATTTGGGTGTGGCCTTAACGTGTGCGCGTTCAGGTCACATTACGTTGGAAGTAGCAGACGATAATAATCTTCCTCGTGGCAATACAGAGGAAGATTATCAGCGAAGCCTGGAGTAGCCAGGACCCTGATGCGTCGGGCCCAGTTTTTAGGGGCAAACCCGTTTACACGGAGGGTGTCCTGAAACTGTGGTGCGTTGATCAGAAGGCTCTGGATTGGTTGAAGGGGAATATTGCTACCCTCGACCTTAAATCCAACACCTTACTGACCATTAATAAACAGTCGGAGATACCACAGAGTCAAATGTGGTATCCTTATCCCTGATACCCAGGGAGCCTGGAAAGACTCACGCGACATTGGTCGCGTGCTGGCGTACCAGAACCGCTGGGTTCCGATCCTGATGAAGGCCGGACGCCGTCTCGCATGTGTATACGGGGCGGTATACGTAAAATTCCAGGGTCTTGGAGGTAAATTCTTTGACACTCCACCGAGCAAAGAGGCAGAAAATAACCCGGAAGTTATAGATACCGGAGCCATGGTTACCAGTACAGCGGAATCACTGAAGGCCAAGTCCAGTAAAAAAACGGCCTGCACAATTGAGCCGAAGCCCCCAGTAGAGATCAGGCTCAGCGGCAGCTCACTGAGTGACGAAGAGGACTGCATTTTGCCGACCACTTCCGACTCGGTGGCTGACGATGAAACCCGAGATCTGCTGGCAGGCCTATTTTTGGGCGGGGACGGGGAGGACGCGATCAATGATGGGGTGCCCTTCGTCCAAAACTAGCCTAGTGCAGGCCAACCTCCACCACAGCGAAACTGCGTCGGCTCAATTACGCAAGTGGTTGGAGGTTCAAAGGACTGCCATAGCCTTAATCCAGGAGCCATGGGTTGGGGCTGGTAAAATTAAAGACCGAAACAACCTAAAAGGTAAGCTATTCTACAGCTCTGAACACGAAAAGCCTAGAGCGTGTATTTACACTACTAAAGATATCTGTGCACAACCATTAACAGATTTCTGTTCTAGAGGCATGTATGCCGTGGCAATACAATATACACAGGAGAGAAGATTAGTCGTCGCCTCGGTCTACATGCCGGAGGAAGACACTCCTCCCCCTCATGACCTCGGCAGGCTGGTGAACTTCTGTGAGAAGACCGGACTAGAGGTTGTGATCGGGACGGACTCCAATGCACATCATCCCCTCTGGGGAATGGAAAGACCAAATGAACGAAGTAAGGTTTTAGTTGAATATTTATTTAGCACTAACCCAACCATTTTAAACATAGGTTCTGAACCAACTTTCATAAACAAACGCTGTCGCACAATAATCGACCTCACACTTGCAACAGAAGGAGCAGCTAAACTAATTACAGGATGGCATGTGTCGAAAGAGGCCTCATGCTCAAATCATAGATGGATCTGTTTCGCACTACAGGTCGATATCTCCTCTACACCTACCATGGAGAAATCCCCGCAAGACGGATAAAACAAAATACCTTAATAGGCTGACGTCTTCGCTCGCGGGTTTTGAGGGTATAAATATTATAGCAGATCAGTCGCTCCTAGAAGAACAGGTAGCAGCTGTTACTAAGGCCATGATAGATAGCTAACGTAAGAAGGTAAGAAAAGCCCTAAATAGTGCCAAGAATACCTCAATGGATGAAGACTGGCTACTATATAAGAAAGCTAAGTCTGAATACAAAAAATGTATCAGGTATTTACGCCACCCAGTCGTGGCGTAAATTCTGTGGCAACATAGAAACCTGCGAACAAGCAAATAGGATAAGGAATATTCTAGCTAAACAGAACACGTCGGGATCCATCTCTCTAAAGAAACCTGACGGCATATTCCCGGCACTCCTACTGTTCGCGCAAAACGCTGTTGTCGGAATCGACGTCTAGGGGGCGCGCGGCTCTGGGCCATACCGGTTTTTGACGTCGGCCGAGCGGTGGGCTGAGAACGCGTAAAGGCGAAAGAGTCGTCTGTAAGCGGTGCTGACGTTAGCACGCTGTCATTTTTGTCGGGAACTCGGAATAATTAGGCGCGGACAGTAAATATACGGGCTAGGATTGGTGACGCGCATCCCTACTGGAGAGCTTCCCAGGGACATATTGTGTCTGACTCAGAATCTACATAAGTGCATTCGACAATATTAGCTAGTGCGGCCTGATATTCTAGAACTAACTGTTGCTACGCGAAACGGTAGTGACCTTTCATCCGGAAACTCCGTGTGCGTTTTGTGAGTTAACCTTATACCCAGCGATAGTTAGTGGCTTCTGTAAGTTAGTTAATCGTAAGATAGAGTGAATTGACTGTCATCGTGACGAACGAGGAAAGTGACTGTGGACAACGCCTCGGAAGGCCCCCTCAAGTTGGAGCGGTGTTGACGCTCGGGCTGCTGCCGACGGCCAAGGTCTAGGTTCAATCACCATCAGTCACACCCAGATACACATCACATCACCTTATTTCTCTTGCACTACACAAACACATGGGACCAGACCGACTCCGGAGGGACCAGTCGCCTTGGATATAGGTAAGTAAGCTCCGTCTAAATTCCTCCCGGTCGACTGGCCGTAGTATAGAACGCTCCCCCATATATTTTAGTGTAATTAGAGAGATTCCACGTGGCCACATTGAGGCCCGACCTACGTCTGCTCGGGAAGTCTTCTGCTCATGGGCCCCTGAGGATTTGACCCTTTAAGGGAGCAGCCGTAGGCCGTAACATCTACAGTGGGGGGTAAAGCCCTAATAGTCAGACTTGTTGCCATAACGAGAGCCTGTCTGGCTCTTAAATATGTTCCTAGGGGATGGAGGGAAGTGAAAGTCACATTCATACCCAAACCAGGTAAGAGCGACTACACTGACCCTAAATCATACAGGCCCATTAGCCTCACATCCTTTCTCCTAAAGACGATGGAGAAGTGTGAAAGGGAATTAACGGGGTCGGCGTTAATGAACTTACCACTACACGACAAGCAACATGCCTACAGTCTAGGAAAATCAACAGAATCGACACTTCACCAGGTAATTACAAAGATTGAAGAGGCCATCCAAAATAAAGAAATATGTCTAGGTTCCTTCATAGATATAGAAGGTGCTTTTGACAGAACAAAATTCTCCAGCATAAAAGGTGCACTCAGTAGACATAAAGTTGAACCGGCACTGATCGACTGGATAGTATACATGCTCAGTACACGAATAATAAAGATTGCTGGTGAATCTCAACCAATCCAAGTTAAGAAAGGCTGCCCGCAGGGTGGGGTTCTCTCACCTCTCCTGTGGAATATGGTCATTAATGAACTCTACAGATAGAGATTTACAGACTCAATGAATGACTACAGAATTAAGTCCACTTGAAATGTTTATAATATATCACTTCAAATGTATTATCACTACACTGCAGGATAGTAAAATAAATTGTAATCATATATAGCAATGATAAGAAACATCAAGCAAAACTCATAAAACTAATATTAAAATGTTTTTGGGTGATATTTAAAATCGAAACAATACAAATATAGTAGTTTCTTAATTAGGTATAAATTTTATTTTTCTTGTCAAAATTTATTAAAGTCGCAAATGCAAATTATATATTAGATTTTAGCAAATCTAGACAGGCCATGAAACCATGTAAGTTATATGAAATGAAATGCTTTTTATTTTTTTATCATGTAAGAACATATTTTATAATAAAGTTATAATTTTTATCTTATAAAAAAAATGAAAATCAAACAGTTCAATTGATCGCCTCCACCAATGCCACCACCTACAGATACATCTTCAAGGATTGATATAAGATTTGTAATAAGATTCTCCCCGCTGTAGTCCTTTTTGTTTGACAATAGCCATGAGTGAGGTAACATTTTCATACACACACCGTTACTACAAGACAGCCCTAAGTTACTAAAAAATAGCAACTAAAATATTATTTCCTTACCAGTATTTTCCAAATCTTTGATCATGGTAGTCATCCAGAGTAATTGTTGCTGTCAATACTTTGATACTGATATTGAGAGTCAAGTTAGCCATCTCAAGCATTTTGCTTATTATAGCTTGATGCTCCATAGCATTGGAGAAAAGATGCAGACGGCTGTAACCTCCAACAGCCAGAACAAATCCGCCGGGTACATCACGGACTGGCAAAATACCTTGAATATCACAATATGGATAGCTGGCCAGCAATGTATGTGTTGAGGGGTCCAATTGTTCTAGTGAACATGGTCCTACTTCAAGAACTATAGGCAACCTAGTGCCACTCCAATGGTGTTTATATGCTTGGTACCTCTTTAAAGAAAGAAAAATGAAAGTAAATTATTAAGTTCCTAAATTTAACAGAACACATTTACACATATCTAAATTTATAGCTAAGAATGTATATTTAAATCAGTAAGAAAAAAATAATGACAAGAAATTATCAATGTAACAAACTTTCTTAAAAGTTTTATACTTTACAGAAGTAGTTACTTAGTAATAGTTAAAATAGCATAGTATCATGAGCCATATTAAATAACTATAGGTAAGGTGTTAGTAGAAAACATTTGGCTGAGAGTGCTGCTTGGCCAGTCATTTAGCTTATAACTTAACCAGCTTGTTTATCATGCACACTGTACACCCTAGCTGCACTTCTAAGAGACACTCAGATATTACACTAATGGCCAAATACTCAAGCCCTACTCAATTTTAAGATGTTAAGTCTCATGGAGTCACAGTGACTTTGACTGAAAGTGATAGAGGCAGCATAAGACTTAATGGCGTCTTGAAAATGAGGAGCATTTGAATATTTGGGCATCAATATATATTTTTTTATAGTATATGGGTGACAAACGAGCACACAGTCCACCTGATGGTAAGTGGTTGCTGCGGTTCATAGACCATATACATATCTATCAAAGTATCTAATATAGGTATTTTAAAATTTTTCATCCAATACTTACATAAATATCCTTTTGCTGTTCTGCAAACAAATGTCTATACTTAAAAGCCTCTGTTAATATTAGACATTTGTGTTCAGATGAGAATCTCATAGAATCCATTTTCTTGTCTTTCTTCATTATGAGTGTAAAGTCATGGTTGGATGTAGAGTTAGAATGCTTAGCTGATGCAAGTTTTATGATGTCAGCATATAGCCACTTGTTGGTCACCTCCAAACGATCAGGATTATATGTAGTAATTCCATGAGTGCCTACTGAGAACACACGTTTGTACTTGCCCTTCCATGAATGTTTTGTGACAAGGAACGATGCCACATCCTGATTGTCTTTTAATGGAATCATCTTAACATTGCCTGTAGATTATATTTTTATATAAAAAAATTTACATTGTACTACATTGAATTTACAACTTACAACTAAGTCAGTGAATGGCAATTTGTGTCGTTTTAGGGTAAGATACTAAAATCAATAATATCCATAATAAGACAATAAATTTTAAAATCATTAAACATTTCGGACACTGAAATCAAAGATTTTACGCTTTTTTAAACAAGTATCCACCCCTTTGTAGATCAGAAGAAAATGGATAATGAAGACGTGTAAACAAGGGATTATTTTAAACTTTTAAAATTTAAGCGACAAACGGGAATGTTTCTGCATACTTACAAAGTTTTCCTGAATTATTATGGTTTACTGTTATTGCCGCTTATAGAATATGACCCGCATATTACACAAAAGGAACCAGAAAATTTAAAGGAGATTTACTCAAAATACGGCTCACAATCGCCCAAATACACAATCGTATCACAAATCATAGATAAATATATATGTAGCAAGCTATCACAAATCACAATCACATTTGACATTTGTTTTTCATCATTGCCATACGCATGGTACCATTGCAATGTTGCCAGTAGATATAAATCAATTGTTATTAATTCGGCTTAAACCGGGTTGAGTTTTACAGTTAACTTTGGTCTTTATCGCACAGTTATCTATATGAATATTCATATAATACGAATATATAGTTGCAGCAAATAAATACACAGGCCGTTTCCGACAGCTTAGTAAGAGTGGATGTTGCAGTAAATAACGGAATAACAAAAACAAGAGGAAGCGCAAAGTGAGCGGGGCACGCATATACCGCATTAAATAATAATAGTTATGCCCTCCAGATCGAATTTCAGCCACCCTTAACGGAGACTCGACATCTCGCTCGCCGACTCGCATCTGCGCAAGACTATATTATATTGCCCAAGTAGGTATATGCACAAGTACAGGTGCATTCTCATAGTCCGAGACGAATGTAGAGATCGGGCGCAGGACCAAAATGTTAAGTGCTTTTCGAGGCACGGGTGTGAAACACCGCCAATTTCCTAACTCCTAGCAGCTACTCAGAATATCTTGACAGAAAAATTCTTCTTCTTCTTCTTTCTTTTTTATGGCGGTTTTGATCATTCGCCAATGTCAGCGTGAAAGCGTTTATTGAGTAGAAGCTCAGTAGTTACAAATACTATGCCCATATACAAGAGAAGATTGTGATAGTACAAGTATCTTTTTTCCTTTAAACCAATTTATTCCCCTTTTATCTTGTAGTACTAATGGTTATACTGTTGAATTACCTAGAACAAATGACAAACACGGTTGCTATAACTACATTAGTATGTATATGTATTGACAAACATTAAACTTTTATACCATTAGAAGAATATATACATAAGGAGTGTTTGTGTAGGTTAAAAGTGAATCAAAATTTATAGGACGAGGGATGTCAGGAGGGAGATAATCATAGAGTGAACAAGATAATTTAGGACAGTTAAAAAAAATATGGTCGGAGGTTCCCTCATCCAACCCACATTCGCAGAGGGAACTATCCCTAATCCTCAGTTTGGCCAAATGTACTGGTGTACAAGCGTGGCCAATTCTAAGTCTACAAATAGTTGATGTAGAATGTTTATTAGCTTTATTGAATTTGAAAAACCGTGGTTTTGGAAGGATGGCACATTGTATAGCAGCATAGTGTTTACCTTTTATATTTTGAGTGGCTTTCCATAATGTATTCCAATTATTATTTAACTTCTTCTTTGCAAGTAACACTATGTCTGAGGAGTAAGTTAAATTACATGGCAAACCATTTCGACTGGCATTTTTAGCCATCAGATCAGCTGTTTCATTGCCCTTGATGCCACTATGACCTGGAATCCAAGCTAAGGAAACCTGTATGCCCTTGAGATGACATCTATACAATGTGTGTTTAATTTTGAGGATCAAGGGTATCTTATATTTACTTTGGAATTGGTTTGACAAAATTGCTAACAAACAACTTTTGGAGTCGGTAAGAATAACTGACTTATTTAAGTTGTGTGCTTCTATATATATTAAAGCTTCATGAATTGCCGTGGCCTCGCCAGTAAAAGTGGAAGAAATAGAAGGGCATTTAAAATTAAGAATTATTTTGAATCTGGGAATCCAAACTGCTGCTCCAGTACAACTTTCATCTGACTTTTTGGAGGCATCAGTGTATATAATAAGCCAGCCTTTCCATAAATTATCTATGACTCTACTTACTTTACTATTTGCTATAGGGCAATCTTTCTCAATACCAAGGTCGAGGTGGATATTTGGTTGGAAAATGATTGCATCATATGGGATATCAAATATGGGGCAGGACTTGAATTGTGATACTGGGTATGGTAGGTGGAGTAATGTTACCAAACTGTTGGATAAGCAGGGAGATTCTTTATGAGACCAGTAATGTTTTGACGAAATATATTCCAAAAGGAGGTGTAGTTTAGAAATGAGAGGGTGGGAAGAGAGTTGGTAGATTTTAAAAAAGTATCGGTCCGAAAGATATTGCCTTCTTAGATAAAGGGGAGGGTCCACACATTCAACTTGGAGAGCATTTATTGGGGAAGATTTCATTGCCCCGATGATTATACGAAGGCTTTTGGATTGAATCCTGTCTAGGATCTTTAGGGAAGACTTATTGCACGGTTCCAAAACAAAACATCCATAATCTAAATGACTACGGATAAGGGCGTTGTACAGTATTTTTTGGGAGAATGGGTGGGAGCCCCACCAGACACCCGATAAAGCGCGAAGAATGTTTATATTTTTTTCACATTTTTTGGAGACATAGTTGATGTGATGAGAAAAGGCTAGTTTGGAGTCGAGAATAACTCCTAAAAATTTTAGATTCTCCCTAATTGGGATAGGTTCATTATTATAGAGAATGTTGATTTCAGGGACTTGCCTATGGCGAGAGAAGATTACAACACTGCTTTTGGGAACAGACAAAGACAAACCATGATCAGTTAACCAATCCTGTAAATAAGACATTGATATATTCAAGCGAGAACATGCTGCAAGGAGGTTATCTAGGGAAATATATATAGCTATATCGTCTGCATATTGGAGGATGTTACAGAAGGAGTTAACAGAAAGTTCTAAATCATAAGTATAGATAGAATAGAGTAAAGGACTAAGTACTGAGCCTTGTGGGAGACCCTTCCATACAATTCTTGGCGGGAGTAGAGAATTTTGACTGTCAATATAAATGGATCTAGAAGAGAGAAAGTTAGAGACAAAATTTACTATCCTCACTGGAATACTCAGATTAAGCATTTTTTGCCTGAGCACAGGAAGAAGTACATTGTCATATGCAGACGAGATATCTAGGAAGACTCCAACAAGGTATTCATGTTTAGAGTAAGCTATACGAATATCAGTAACTAGAGTACTAATGCTATCCATGGTGCTTAAGCCCTTTCGGAATCCAAATTGGCTTTTTGCTAAAAGATTTTTGCTTTCAAGAAACCATTCTAAACGATTTTTTATTAGGTGTTCAAGGATTTTGGCCATGGTGCAAGAAAGAGCAATAGGGCGGTAGCTTGCGGGATCAGTGTAGGGCTTACCTGGTTTGTGAATAGGTAAGATAACTTGGGATTTCCACTCTTCAGGAGGAATACCGGACATATAAATATAATTCAAAATAGAAAGAAGATGGGCTTTAGTAGATTCACTGCTATTAGTAATAAAAGAATAAGGGATTCCATCGATTCCTGGTGAAGAGTCTTTAAGGACATTAAGAACAGAATATAACTCCTCATAAGAGAAAGGAGAGTCAAAACTGTGTTGATAGTGCAGGGACTGTGATTGGAATACTATACATTCATTGTAAGATGGTACTGAAGGAGGAGCAAGTTTACTAGCAAAATTTTCTAGCCAATAAGACTGATCATTAGAATTTGTGTTTTCAGGGGCCGAAACTGAACATCGGAATTTTTTTATATTTTTCCAGACCAGTGATGGATGAGTCCTAGGCGACAGTGACTCACAGAATTTAAGCCATCCAGCCTTTTTCTTTTCAGACAGTAATTTTAATGTTTCAGCAGCAGTTTTTTTATAAAAAATATAGTTATCAAAATTCATTGAGCGGGAATATCTTAGTTCAGCTTCCTTTCTCTTCTTGCATGCTACAGAACAATCTTGATCCCACCAAGGCGGTGAAGGAGCATTATTTTTATAAGGTTTTTTAATGGGAATTGTCTTATTTGCAGCAGATAAAATAGCATTTTTGAAAGTAGAATACACCTGAAGAACATTCTCTTTCTGAACCGTAGGGAGGGATGAAAGTTCTTCATCTAGAACTGTGGAATACAGATGCCAGTTTGCTTTGGATGTGTTATATTTTAACCTAGGTTTGAATGGAACATTGACTGTATAGGAGTTAGGAGGATTGATAACAATAGGAAAGTGATCACTGCCATGGGAAATGGGTAATATTCTCCAAGAAAGAAGGGATGACAGGGCAGGAGAACAGAGTGACAGATCTACTGCACTTTTAGGATTTTGGAGGGGGGAAACTCTACGTGTAGGTGAACCATCGTTAAGGAGGCAGAGATCTAAATCATCAATGATGTCTAAGAATGTAGAAGACCAGGGATCACAAAAATGGGAACCCCATAAAGTATGGTGCATATTAAAATCACCAAGAATTACCATAGGAGGAGGGATGGAGGATATAATCCTCGTAAGTTCCGATAAGATATTTAGATTAGGTTCGGGAATGTAAATAGAAAGGAAAGAAATGTTATGAGCTCTAACTGCAACAGCATTAATTGAAGGACTATGAGAAGGAAGGGAAATTAATGTATAAGTAATTGATTTTGAGATAAGAATGAAAGAGCCAGCATGACCATCACTTCTATCATCCCTGAGACATGAATAGCCTGAGACCCTAAAATGGGAGCCAGGCTTTAGCCATGTCTCCTGGATGGCTAGGATAAGGGGATGGTATTTATTAATAAGATATGTTAGTTCGTTTTTCTTATTTTTAATGCTCCGGCAGTTCCACTGAAGTATTGGAGGGAAGGTTATTTGTTAAGGAAATGAGCTCAGTAAGTTTTTGGCGGAGGGCGAGTGGGAGATCCATGTCGCTGAAACGGGAAAGCATACTTATAAGCATGGAGACCATCAGTTCGCAGAGATTATCATTAGGGGAAATACTTCGCCCTATTATAGCACAACCATTAGTAGATGAAGAAGGAGGGGTATTTATTATTGCCTCATGGGCAGATTTATCATATCCATGACTAGATGCTGGATTTGGCGAAAGTCTTGGAGTGAATGTAGTCTTCCTGTAAGAATGAGATTGTGAGGGGACAACTGAAGGTAAAGGAGGGTTTGAAATAGGACAGGAAGTCTGATGCTCATATGAAGGAAGGGTTCTAGCAGTATCTGCATAGGATCTACGGACTTGAGGGAAACGAGCAGATGCTTCTAGATAGGAAATATTTTCCTGTGACATTGTGAGTTTGATAGATCGCTGCCTAGAGTGTTCAGGGCAGGAGGGATCTTTAGCTGTGTGAGATCCTGAACAAAAAAGGCAAGTGGGAGACTGTCTTGTGCATGATATACCCTCATGATTTTGAGCACACACAAAACAACGGGAAGATGATCTACACTGTGAGGTAACATGTCCAAAACGGCAACATTTGTGACATTGAATAAGTGGTAAAATGTAGGGCTCAACGGGCATTGAGTTGTAAAAACAATAAATATTAGAAGGGAGTTTCTGGCCGGAAAAAGTTAAAAGGACTGTTTGAGAGGGAATCCACACAGTGCTTTGGTTTTCATTAAGTGATTTTCTATTAAATCGGCGAGCTTTAATGATTGAGCCAAAACCAGCTGGGACCTCGATTGATGAAATGAGTTCCTCTAATGTCCATTCTACAGGGACCTGCCTCACTATTCCCATGCGAGTGATACTATAAGAAGGGATTACAGCATCATATTTAGCACCTGCAAGGGCTGGGTTCTCAATAAAGCGATTTGCATCTGCTGCACTTTTAAATTCAACTGAGATTCTATTGCGCCCTACTCGCTTAACACCGTCGCTAACAACATTTTTAATATTATTATGGTAGAGAAAATGACCAAACTTTATCGGTTTTAAAACTACTCCAGATGATAAATCATCTACTATCTTACTTACATGTACAATAAAGGGCGCACTGTCGTTATTAGAGTATTTATGTTTTTTTTCAATGTAGTCAGGATGAGTATAAGAGGTCTGAATAGATGGTACAGGTTGAGATGGATCTGTAATTAATCTTTTCTGTGGATGAACTGAGTTATTGGTTGCTTGCGATCTTTTACGATTCGACTGATCGATCTCGATAGGCATATTTTTCTTTTTGGTACCCGCATGGGAGTCACATGTAACCCCGTCGGGATCGGGAGGATCTTCCTCCATTTTATTTTAACTACTTACATATATATACAACAACACAATTACTAAATACTTACGGATTTATAACTACTAAAACCAACACCACCAGAAATAGTAAACAAAAAAGTAAATCAACAGCTCTCAGAAGTACGAAATAGCCTAAAACAGAACGACACTTGTACACCTCACACCATCCGAGCACGCTCTCGACAGAAAAATTCAATAACTGATTTTTTTATTTAATTTTTTATTCCTTACAAAGCGTAAGGAATAAAAATGTACAAGAATCCGGCAAAAATTACATCACTCGATTTTAAATTAAGGCACGGATTCTTCAAACAATACACACAGTTTAATAGCTTAATTCAATAGATCGGTATAAGTTTTCAACGTAGCTCGCATACAAAATTAAAAAGATAGGTACTTATCATTGTTTACATTAGCACATGGCAGTATCATGCTGAGTTCCCGAATGGTGAGGCCCATTCGGCATGCCACACTTAGTTTCCTCGCACACACTGTTTGATAATTAGACGCGGCTCAGAAGGGAAGTTGGTGTGTAGTTCTTCAAGAGAGCTTTGTCGCATTTCTTGAAGAACAAGACCACCGCACCTCTGCTCCACGCTTCCGGAGCAGTGTCAACATGGAGGACGGAATTAAAGAGCTTCTCAAGGACTTCAAGTACTGGTTTTCTACCCAACTTGCGCTGTATTTCCATACTCGCCTGGGGCTTTGTCGTTTTTAACGTGCTGGAGAGCCATTCTAATCTCGCTCAGACTGACATCCAGGATATCATCGAAGTGATGAGTGTGAAGTGTGTCGGATAATACTTGTTCCTGGATTGTTACTCACACTTGGTTGTGGCTCCAGTGATGACGCACAGCTGCTCATAGAACCTCTCAATCTCACTCAAAATTTCAGGTATCCCGGAAACGAAGCTATCACATTCAGTGTTCAGCTTTGACAGTTGGCTCTTTCTGGCAGACAGATCTCTGGTCAAGACTTTGGAGCCCTGGTTTAGTTCGATCGCTTCTCCAATACAAGCTGTATTGAAGTTTCTTAAGTCCCGGCACATGTATTTGGAGATCTGTCTGTTCACATGCCTGTATGCTGTCAAATCTGCTGAAGACTGCAGCTTCATTTAGACTGTCTAACAGCCATGAGATTAAAAGTGTGATCGAAGAGTTTTTGTGTTCTTCTGCGACAGGTCTTGAAGAACTTAGCTCCGAACGCATGGACAGTTTCTACGATCTTGTCATTCATTGATTCAAGAAGACTGAAATGAAGTGGACGATCCACTTCATTTCAGTCTTCTAGGCAATGAAAACGATTTTATAACTTACATATCATGTTGTACCTAAATCAAGTATTTTGTAACAGAGCTAAGGGCAGCATTAGTTGAAAAGTTTAGTAAGAACTAAATTTTTGTGAAGTAGACGTAACATTATCATTACACTCCTACCTACATTATCACTCAGAAATTTCTTAATAATTTCTGCCTTTTTACGTTTTGCTACATCATTTTATGTAAAAAAAAACGATTATAATAAAATAAACAAAACTTAGATAGGTAAGCCATATTAGTTACCTGTAAATATTTATTTTTGATCCAATAGAATCCGCTCTCTCTAAAACGATAAGCTTTTGATCGTATTGTAACACACGGAGAGGTTACAATACTTAGGTATATGACAATTTTAATCAAAAATAATTATCACAGCGGTGAGTGATGTGCTCGAAATTGCGAGCAAAATAGTAAATTCCCTTTCCTGTATAGGACAGTTACTATACTGTTTGATTCCCTTATAGTGCTCGTCTAGATGCGAGTAAAGACGTCATCGCACTTTATCCAGCCAACCGAATTTTGATGGGAACATCACGCGCGAAAGTGTACTTTTTTTAGAATCTCAGCCATTTTTTAAGATAGGAAAAAATTAAAAACACAATTTTTCTTGTACTTTTCTCTAGTTTTGTACTAAACACAACAAAAATCGTTAGCTTTGTCAATTTATGACGTCATTAGGAGGTAGGGGCGTATCTACCGCCGTATCAGCCGTATCAATGATACGGGGCCCCCGGTCTTCAGAGGCCACGAACGTATGTAAGCAAACATTCTAAAGACTTGTATGGGACAGAATGTTGGTTTTAGTAAGTAGTAAGTATTAATTGTAAGTAATAACTTATAATCAATACATAATTATTTTAATTCAATGCGAGCGTTTTTGTTCCTTTTGTGAAAAATCTTTACCCTTCATTTGCCCCCCCCCCCCCCCCCGACAAATGTTGATACAGGGCCCCTCTAAGGCAAGCTACTCCACTGTTAGGAAGCAAAATAAAAGTAAATTAATTTCACAAATATTTAATAAAATAAATGGCTACACACGAATTCGTGTTCCTGTGTAAATATTTATTGTACCTACGTACACCCTACAATCTTAATTTCAAGCTTTCGTGGGGAATGGGTGTTTCTAGTTGGTGGTGTGGAGCTTGGTATATTACAGAGGCAGCAGTTAAATCTTTGATATTCACGGCAAACCGTTATCACCGATGATAAATTGAAAACGTTTTCACTCTCCATACATTTTAATACAATTTGCTCTTCTAATGCACCGTTACGGTAAATCGTGTCGTGCCTTGCCGTTGGATGGTTAAAATAAAAAGGCAGCCAACAATTATATTTTATGCTCTGCGGTTGATATGTAGTGATCAAAGAGTATATAATAACCCCGAAGAGATTTTAAGAACACTACATAATTTATTACTCGTAAGGAGCCACTGTAATGCCGTCATTTGTGATCCTCATGAAGCCAAATACATACATATGTTAGAGCGGATCCAAAATAAATTTATTAGATTCTTATACTTAAAGCAATTCGAAGTGTACCCGGGCTATCCCTTGTTGTATCCTACTCTATATTTACTCAGTATGCTAGGGTACTACAAGCTCGAAGACAGAAGAGAAGTCGCTCTCTCCGTTTACGTGTTGAAGGTGATTAGAGGTAGAATACACAACCCAAGAGTGTTGGAGATGGTGCGACTGAATGGCGGTAACGCGCGCGCGCACCGCACTGATCCAGCTCAGCGTTACGTGTGATGAACACCATGTCGGAGTGAACTGATTTATTTTCATGTTCGCTGAGTGAGCTCAGTAAAATCGCATTTCATACTGTATCGTTGGCTACATTGTCGAATTAGGGTGGTCACCCTATAACGATTGTAACGTATGTTGTATGTGTGTATAAATAAATAAATGTATAAAAATATTACGTGTAGTGATTTTTTATTATTTTTCTTTGGCTTTAGTACAATTTACCTACACGTCGAGTTTTGGCGGGAACTTGAACGGTGGAGGATTACTGCTCTTGTATTATTGTTTCGTTGGAGCCATACTCAATTGTGAGTAACGACCCAAGAGCGAGTCTTATCCGACACTATTCCGAAGATATCCTGGACGTCAGTCTGAGCGAGATTAGAATGGCTCTCCAGCACCTTAAAAACGGAAAGTCCCCGGGCAAGGATGGAATTACAGCGGAGCCTCTGAAAGCGGGCGGAAAACCGGTACTTGAAGTCCTTCAGAAGCTCTTTAATTCCGCCTTCCATGGTCGCACTACTCCGGAGGCGTGGAGCAGACGTGCGGTGGTCATGTTCTTCAAGAAAGGCGACAACGCTCTCTTGAAGAACTACAGACCGATTTCCCTTCTGAGCCGCGTCTACGTGCTGTTTTCGGCAGATTGTACAGAAGACAAAGGACTATAATCTGCCACTTTGCTTGATTTGCTTCCATCGAAATTTGGGCGGTGCTGCAGTCCTTTCAGCGGTGCCAAATTGACTGTCGGTATATCGAAGTGCTGAAGTGTTTGTACAGTAGAGCTACGATGGCTATCCGAGTACAGAATCAGAGTACGAAACCTATCCAACTGCAGAGAGGTATAAGACAGGGTGACGTTATATCCCCGAAACTCTTCAACGCTGCATTGGAAGACGTTTTCAAGCTGCTGGACTGGAAAAGATGCGGTATTAACATCAATGGCGAGTACATCACTCACCTTCGATTTGCCGACGATATAGTCTTTATGGCAGACTCGCTGGAGGACCTAAGCACTACGCTCAATGACCTCAATAGTGTCTTCCAACGGATAGGTCTTAAGATAAACATGGACAAAACAAAAATCATGTGTAACGTCCACGTCACACCTGGACTATGCTGGTAGTTGTTGGGAGCACTAAGCTCGAAGTTGTTGAGGAGTAAAATAGTTCGACTAGGTAAGTCCAATTCGACCGAGAGGTCAATCGACGAATTCAACTCGGCTGGCAGCGTTCGGGAAACTATGACGCATTTTCTCGTTAGACATACCTCAAAACGAGAGGGCTATGCTCGGGGTTTCTCTGCTTAATAAACTTAGAAATGAAGATATCCGCAGTAGAATCGGAGTAACCGACATAGCCCAACGGATTAGTAAGCTGAAGTGGCAATGGGCTGGCCATATAGCTTGAAGAACCGACAACCCGATGGGGAAGAAAGGTTCTTGAGTGGCAGCCTCGTACCGGTAGGCGAAGTGTAGGGCGACCCCCCACGAGATGGAGTGACGACCTGGTAAGACGTGCAGGAAGTCGATGGATGCAGGTGGCTCAGGACCGTGCTTTGTGGCATTCCTTGGGGGGGTTCAGCAGTAGACTTATGAAAGGCTGTAATGATGATGATGAATGGTTTGAAGTGGATTTTGATATGTATAAATAGTGCGATTTCGTTTATTATATGTCTGCACATGTGAACTATTAGTGGAAACGGTGAAACAAGTGCTCTGATGGTGATGTGATTCTCAAGATAAGGTGTCTGTCTGCTAAGACATCTTGAGATACCATCACCAACTGTCAGCTGTCTGCTGGCTTAAGTTGCCGTCAAAATCTCCCAAGGGGTACACAATATGACGCATAACATGTTGTGAAGCAGTGTACTATGAAGTATGATGGATAATTATACATTGTAACTTCAGGTTCAGAAGAGCTAGAACCCAGAGCCGTAAAGCCAGTTATTAAAAAAAATACCTACACGTCAAACGCGTCAAACGTCAAATCATCACAAATCAAAATCATCGTAGGTACCATATGGTATCGATACTATTTGAAAATAATTATTTCTATAAAAATTATAAACTAAACAGTGCATCATGGTGCTGGATCTAGATTTATTTAGGGCTGATAAAGACGGCGACCCCGAAAAAATTCGAGAAAACCAAAGAAAAAGGTTTAAAGATGTTGCATTAGTTGATACTGTTGTGGAACAGGACCTGCTATGGAGACGGCTGAGACATGAGGCTGATAATTTAAACAAGTTAAAGAATGTGTGTAGCAAGGAGATAGGACTAAAAATGAAGAACAAGGAGCCTGTAGGTCCAGAAGACCAAAATGTACCAACAGTCGTGGCAGATAACCTTACAAATCTTACAGCAGAACAGCTCAGGCCATTAACTGTTAATCAAATTAAAAAAGTTAGTACTGTATTCTTAAAAATAAGTAATCTTGATAAGGTCTAGTAAAATATTTTTTTTTATGGAAAAAATGTTGGAAACAGTCATTGAGATGGAAATCATAACTGGTTTTGTGCACTGGCGAAGCTAGGGCTCCAAACTAGGGCAAGCCCAAGATATGTTTCTGTTTGTTTTTAGCAGTTTTATAAAAATTTACCTTTTCTCTTTTTCTATTTTACCTTTTCCTCGCCGATTTGCACTTCGATTCATCACAAGAAACACTATTATCCACCATTTTCACTAAAAATCTATAAAATTGTATAAATTTCCAACTCAATATTGCGAATTTCATTTGCTCAAGTAAACACACAGAATAAACATTGGAATGTGAAGTTGAGAAGTGAACTTTGCAAAAGCACGCCCCCATGCTCGACAACTTCACACTGAAAGCCTGGCTCCTGATCTCCATACTGATTGCTATATAAACAATCTTAGTTATATTTCATTATAGAACATTTTGCTACAGGTTAGAAAGGGAGTGATCGTCTTCTCGAAAGCCTGGTAAAAAGCCCACACGTGTTAGAGAGATGACTAATTGCTCAACTCAACTCGTTTTTTATGACAGCAGTATCGCGCAGTAAAGCATTTATCTGCCAATTGTTGACGTTACATAATAAGGCTACGAGGTCACGACCTTTGTAGAACAAAGGAGCGCTTTGAAACAGTTAATGAGTTATTTTATTAGTTGATATTATTAATAGGGCAAGCCGGGCTTCTCGGCTTGTATGGGAGCTTCGCTACCGGTTTTGTGGTATTTATAGTGTGATATTTATAAAGTATGTTCGTATCCAATTTTGAAAATGAAATTTAAATAAGTTTTACATTGAAGTATTTTATCTTCTTTATTGGACTGTAAAAGTTCACTTCTGGATATGGGCCTTCTTAATTGTAGGGAAGAATTGGATGGGTCGCTAAAATATATGCTATTAACGAAATTAAAACCTTGACAATGTTATATTTTAAATTTTTAAAAGATTTGGAATTGCGTCCAATATTCCATCTTAATTTTATAAATGAAAATACAAAAGTATACAGTGAAGTTTGTTTTAAATAATTCTACTATTATGACGTTTTGCCACAAGTTTTATTAACAAGATTTTATATACTCTTATTTACTATTATTATAAATAATATATCAAGTTAACGATAATCGCATCAGTGACAAAGCCCTTTATCTATGAATAAAAAAAAGTTAATGAGGATTAATTAAGTTCTTTGTTATTATGTAATATTTTAGGTAAGAGTGCTCATAGATGAAGCCATTACAAAGAATGAACAAGGCTTACTAACTGCTGAGAAAGCACGCTCTGCAGCCTTGAGAGAAGTAGGCAATCACCTTCATGCATCAGTGCCTGTTGATGATGACGAAGATCATAACCTTGTTGAAAGAACTCATGGAGATTGTACTGTGAAACAAAAATACTCTCATGTAGATCTTATATGCATGATTGATGGTGAGTTGTAAAATTAAGTATTTATTAATTTTACTCCCTTATCATAATCATTATTATAGCAATTTTTTAATAAAAATTAATTTTATTAAACTAAGTTTTATATTTTAGTCTTATAGTAAAATATTTTTTAATATCTTTCACCTAATATAGATCATTATATATATTATTATAAACATTATACAACTTGAAGAGGAAAAAGAATACTTTCAATAAAAATTAAATGTAGTCAGTCTACATTGAATAAAAAATTATTCTGAGGTTAGTAGCTTTGAGGGAAGCCTGTCAAACAAAATGGTTAAAAGTGGTTTTAGTAGCATCACAGAATATAAAAACAAGAGAAAGGCCAAAGTGGACAGGGAAGACATGTCACAATTCAGAACAGTATAGCGTTATTATGAACTGTCAGTGGCAGACTAATTTTGTGCCATATTGGAGTGTAAAAATGAAAGTAAAAAGGAAAATATTTTAAATGGAGGTGTTTTGTACCAAAGGCACATATAGTTTTTTTTTTCTTTTTGCATAGAAGCATGAATAAACATGGAAATAAATCCAAATTGCCTTTATTACAAGTAATATTCAACCTTTTTTAGTTTTAGTTTACAATGGTCTATATTATAACTGTCTACATTAGTATCCACATTTATCATTGTCTAAAATTAGTTATTAAATATTTTTTAAACAAATATGTTGTGTTAGTTCATGTACTTATGCAACTAAAATTGCTTAAATTATTGCTTTCTTTTACTCTCCCTGTTTCCATTTCTAAAATGATAATTTAGCTCACTGTTAATAAGTTCCATAAAAAACAACAAATTATATGCCGGCTATAGGAATTATGAGGATATAAATAGTACATCAAGGCATACATAAATTTTGTGATTATACTAATTTTATCATATATTTTTCCATACTTTAATATTCACACATATTGATAAGTCAGATCACGTTCAGGCAGAGTAACTACATCACTAACATCGTTCACATAGCAGTAACAGGCTAGGTAGGGCAAAGTCAATGTTATGTCTATTAGCATTTGTTACTATAACAGCGTGAATTTATTATTGCAACTAGATGTCGTCATGTAGCAAATTTTTTCATCAATCTTAGAAGCTTTTTGGATTTAGACATATAATGCGGTATTACTACAACATCTAACATTAAGGTGCTAAATGTGCTCATTATATGTATGATCTCTAATTTTAATAACTTTTGGTTCCTACTCAAGCGATTGGTGAAAGCTTTTCTCTTATTTACTAATAGCCAATCATGTGAAAATTATTGAAATGAAGCACAATTGTCAGTACAAATTTCTTTCTTGTGAATGTGTAAATTCGGTGACATTGTTGATACTTCCTCTTGTTTTTTATATTACATGTTATGGCATCAATGATGCTGCTCTTGTGATATTATGATGCCATAACTAATAAATATGCTACAGAAACAATTTTATAAGATTTTTAAGAAACTTTTTTTTTCTGTGTTAGTAAAATTTCATGTAATGTTTAAATTAACAGGTATGGATGGTGATAGGGGCTCAGCAGTGGCCGGTGGAAGAGGGTATTACTTGAAGGGTCCCGCTGTGTTCTTGGAACAGGCTCTTATACAGCTGTCACTTAGAATACTCTTGAATAAAGGTTACACACCATTGTACACTCCATTCTTTATGAGGAAAGAGGTAAATTTAATTTAAGATTTCATTTCCTCACCTATTCTGAAAAAATAATATCTGACATAATATAAATTAAAGGTAGATTTTATTTAAAATATACATATGTAGTAGAGCCATGCTGCAGCTATATTAGTGGTATAGTTGTAGCACGAATGGGTCGGCTCGACCAGGGAAGGACCACACTCTCACAGAATACCAGCGTAAAATAGCAGTGTAATGCTGCTGTGTTTCGTATGGTGAGTGTAGAGAACTGGAAACATTCCATCTTAGTCCTCACGGGTGACGACACATCTGCATTTTGATTCGTAATTGAGGATAGATGTAGATGTCTGTGGGCCACAGCAACCACTTACCATCAGGTGGACTGTGTGCTCGTTTGTCAGACTTATCCTATAAAAAAAAATCTATAGCTGTTTTTGGAACAAATTGGTTTTCTAAATCTCATATGAGATTGATTATTATTCATGCCCATAGGTTATGCAAGAAGTAGCTCAATTAGCACAATTTGATGAGGAACTCTACAAGGTAGTGGGGAAAGGTTCTGAAAACAAGGGAGACACTGTTATAGAAGAGAAGTACCTGATTGCTACTTCAGAACAGCCTATTGCCGCGTATCACAGAGATGAATGGCTTCCTGAGGCCTCTTTGCCTATAAGGTTTGTGTGATCTGCTTATAGTTTTGAGAAATGTTATATACACAAAATTCTTTGCATTTTAAGGTCACCTTAATATTTGATGGCTAAAATAATGCAGCATGGTCGTACTTAATAATTAGGAACTACATTAAAAGATACACGCCAGATCAAGTAGCAAAACAACTCATTTAATCAAATCTACCTTACACAGATATTACAATTTTACCCTCAACATTATCAATACATAACATACATAATTTCATAATTGCAGGTATGCAGGTTTATCCACTTGTTTTCGACAAGAAGTGGGCTCTCACGGCCGTGACACTCGTGGCATTTTCAGAGTACATCAGTTTGAAAAGGTATGTTTAACAATGATGATTATAGGCGTGTATACAAGTGCAACAATAATAATTACTACAGCAAAAATGCAGGTTGATTCACCTTTATGTATTATATTTAAAATTAAACTACAATTGATATATTACACCCTCTGTCACAAAAATAAACCGGAATAGCTATGAGAAAAGAAGACTAAAATCTCGCTCTTCGATCCTAAGCAGGGTCAGAATAAACATGCACCCAAAAGTACTAACCTTCCCAGCCCCAGCGGTGTTTCTGGTCTATGCTTCCATGTTTCGGCCGTGGATGATATTGAGAGCAGTGTGACCTGCCAGAGTCGCAGAGGGTAAGACAAGTGGCTCCTCGTTATACCAATACTTCTTTTCCTCCATCCACGTCAAGGCGGGAGGGATGGGTTCTAATCTAAGATTTTATTTTAAGTAAATTTCAATTTTATTATAATTATCAAATTATAAAATATCAAATAATATGAATGTATTATTTTAGGTCGAGCAATTCGTCCTGACTTCACCCCACGACGACGCATCTTGGAAGATGATGGATGAGATGATAGCTAATGCTGAGGAGTTTTACCAGACTCTTGGCATACCTTACCGTATTGTGAACATTGTTTCTGGTGCTTTGAATCATGCAGCAGCTAAGAAACTAGACTTAGAAGCCTGGTTCCCTGGTTCTGGTGCTTTCCGAGAGCTGGTTTCTTGCAGCAACTGTCTCGAATATCAAGCAAGAAGGTTACTTGTCAGGTAAACTACTTAGGTTATTATTGTGCAAAGAGTAAAAGAATTTGACCTTGCTTATTCTTATATCTAATCATAGCTTTACCCTTTTTTTTTTTCAAAGTAATTTCATTTACAAATACTCTAATGAACATATTTAGTGAGAAAAAAAACTTGATCCATATTTACTGCGAATTCATTATGCAAAAAGCCTAAAATAGTGTATTTTCTTAATATAAAATAGAATTTAAAGATAATCTATTGTTTTCAAGCTATCTATTTTTTTGTGTGTGTGAGTTTCAAGTATGTGTGATAACTTTTCATTTCATCCAGAATCTGTACTGAGAAGAAAAACTCCATTTTTTTTATAAGATTATGGTGACAAGCGAGCACACAGTGCACCTGATGGTAAGTGATTGCTATGACCCATAGACGTCTACATCTATCCTTGTTTGCGATTCAAAATGCAGGTGCGTTGTCAGCCGTGAGGGCTAAGAAGGAATGACTCTTTTCCAGTAAAAAGGGTCTCCGGTTCTCTACACTCACCATATGAAACACAGCAGTGTTAAGCTGCTATTTTACGCTGGTATTCTGTGAGAGCGTGGCCAATCCCTGGTCGAGCCGCCGACCCATTCGTGCTACAACTATACTATTAATGCAGTTGCAGCATGGCTCTGTCACATTTGTTTTGAAGTTATTTTATATTAGCCTACAATAGCAAATTTTTTTTAATACTTATACGCAAAAATAACTTAATATTTTAACTGATATACAGTAATATTGATTTATTTTTATTTGCTTGTAAAATTAATTTTGATCTACTGCAATTTTTGCTTGAATTATTTTGAGTAGTATAGAATAACAGAAAGTGAGTCCTTACGTTTGTGCATATAACTCATTTTTGATTTTATCTTCGGGTTAGTTCCTTTTTAGGTAACTACAGGAAAAAGTAAAAAACCTAAGGTGGGATATTTGATTAATATAAACACAATTCTAGAAGTGATGAAGCCTACTTCCATTTAAATGCATGTGTGAATAAACAGAATTGCCATTATGGGTTACCTAAAGGATAGAACCCACATTTAAAACACCAAAAGCAATTTCACAGTATAGTCAAGCAGAGGAATAACCGGACCCTATTTTTTGAGAATTTTCAATGGCTATCAATTACTGCGGATGGCGGAGCTTATGGATGCATGCTCAATGATTATTTACTGCCTCTCGCCTATTTAATTTCTTCCCACCAAAACAAAAAGTTATCCAAATTCTGATATGATATCTTCACCATAAAACATAAATCTCTAATAAAACATGTAATTTATCAATATTTAATATTTATTACAAGTATTTTTTTATGGTTATTCTTATATTCCATTGAAGAATAATTGATCCCAAAACAGCATAGTACAATAAACATACAATAACATGAGGGACACTTGAGCCATGGCCCATGTGCCCCCTCCCAGAAATAAATCCTAGATCCGCCATTGGTCACCAGATCTCACCTCCATGGATTTTTTTCTGTGGGAGATATTATTGAAAAATACTATTCAATTCACTATATACTTACAATTGAATTTATAGGTATGGTCAAACTAAGAAGATGAACGCAGCCACGGAATATGTGCATATGCTTAACGCGACAATGTGTGCTACAACCAGAGTCATTTGCGCCTTGCTCGAATGCAATCAGACGGAAGAGGGCATTAAGGTACTTCATACAACGTGTGTTTGTCCTTGTGCGAGTACGCGTGTGTGCGTGTGCGTGCATGCGTGTGTTATGTGCTTACACGTGGATGTATAGCTAACACCTAATGACAACTAACTTTTAACTAAGGAGACCACAGATGCGTTGTCACAACCTGTTAGTATACTGGCCCTTTTACTCTCGAAACCGTAATGCAGCAGTGGTGCACAGTAAATAAAGAATCTGATGCTTGTTATGAAACTATTCTATCGGGGAAAAAATAATATACAATTAATATAATTGCTTCTTTATTGAAACCAAGCCTGTTTCACTCCGCGCTTCAGGCATGAAAATATACCTACGCTGCTGCGGTCCCCTACAAGGTTTATTTTCATGGCTTCGCGCTTTACGTTAACAAATAAGTATTTTTGTCTTATGAGTATTTAGGCACTTTGGATATTTATTTTTGAGTTTTTATTCAAGTATGGCCTTTCTAAAAGTCAAAAGCTACTGCATAGCATAGGTTTAAATAACAATAGGAACGTTGACTTTTAATTATTTATGTTCCCACAGAATAAATAATAGTTCAAGAACTGTTTCTAACGATATCGAAAGGTAAGATATTATTATTTATTGGTAGATCTAGATAGTTAGGTACCTAGTTACTGACTCCATAGTTACAGATTTATTATTTGATTAGCGACCCAACCACAGTTTCGTAGTTTTCAATTTTTTCGCGTATAATGTCAATGACCTTAAAGGTTCAGTGTAAGTAGTAGTACTAGTTACTGCCTACTAATGCAAATTCAGCATATTATTCTGGTTATTAGTTAAACACTTGGTCGATAAAAAAAGAGATTGAAAATAGCAGCACTTCTCTTATTATTATTTAGTGTAAGACCTCTCAGTACTAGTGACTGCCTACTAATGAAAGATCAGCATGTACTGGTTATTAGTTTAGTCGTGTGTCGCATGTTTGTAAATAGCAAAAAATGTGATACAGAAAATGGTAAGTAGGTAAATTATCAAAGACGTTCACGTTGTTATAATGTTAATTTTTCTAGATGTTGCATATTAACCATCCTCACATTGAACAATAATGTTCTTATTATCATCAAATTACTTATACATTGCATAACACCTTGGTGTATTCTACCACCAACTAATATCAAAGGATTCAATTTGCTTTACTGTGACCTAACCTTACAATAAGCGGCCTTACCAAAGGTGCATTTTGATTTAATACGCGCGCCGCAACAATCGGTAGGCTAACTTCACGAAGCGCGCATCTGAAGTGTGCAAAGTATTATGAACATTAGTAACGTTGTAACTAGGTTTAAACTCGCAAGTTTGCTATCAGAGAGTGATTCTTTAGTTCTTGTACTATTATCTATTCTGTGCTGAAACTAAAATATGTGTTGTAAAACAAGTGGTGAAATTAAAAATTTTGTACAATCGACTTCAATATAAATAAAATTAGAACATCATCAATGTAATCGAAGTCAATTAAATACGCATTATTAAGGATAACTCAAAAACTATATGTCAGATCTTGATAAAATTTATATGGGACCACGTGAGAAGCACTAGCTTTCACGTAAAAAAAGAATCATCAAAATCGATTCACCTAGAAAAAAGTTCTGAGGTAACACACAAAAAAAACAGTCGAACTTTTTTTAATTTTTTTATAAAAAAATACTAGTAATTAAATATAATAACCCTTTAACCACTTCTGGTAAGCTTAAAATGCATGTGTTAGAAGTGGTTCACGACAGTAGTCGAATGGCTGATTCGAACCCACGACCCTTTCGAGTTCGCGTTCCGCGCCCTGCCATTTGGCTATTGACTCCTCCTTTTTTTGAAGTTGATTGAAAATTGATTAAACTTAACTGGTATGATGTTGATGATGGTGCTCTTTCGGCCAAACCTGAGAGCTGATGAAAAGAATGAGAAAGGTAAAATCCTACCTACACTTAAAATGGTGCTCCAAAGTGCTTAACTGTTGCAGTAAACAATAACAGCGAAAAAATCTCTCAATTTACTATAACTAAAGCGAGAGTTAACAGCCGTTTAATGGCAGTGTAAGAGAACCCTCTACATAACAATTTCATCCCGTTGGTGTCGTAAGAGGCGATAGAGGTAAGTAAAATAGGAGATGCTGCAGCTATATTAATAGTATGGTTGTAGCACGAATGGGTCAGCCGACCGGGGAAGGACCACGCTCTCACAGAATACCAGCGTAAAATAGCAGCTTAGTGCTGCTGTGTTTCGTATGGTGAGTGGTAGAGAACCGGAGACCCTTTTTACTGGATAAGAGGCATTCCATCTTAGTCCTCACGGCTGACAACGCATCTGCATTATAATTCGCAAACGAAGATAGATGTAGATGTCTATGGGCTACAGCAACCACTCACCATCAGGTGGACTGTGTGCTCGTTTGTCACCCTTATTCTATAAAAAAAAGATGCGCAACAGCAACTTCCTGATAATAGCCAAAAATAATTTAAAAAAACTGCGGTTGTCAACCTAAGCATGGCAAATATCTCCCTTATGAGGTATTTATGTAATCTATGGGTAACGCCTATGATCCGCAGTAGACTTTTGATAGGCTGTAACAAATTAATTTACTCCGACTGGGATTTAACCCTGGAACCATGACTTAGCAGTCCTGTCATCAAGTTTAACAGCTTAATTAAAATTCAATGATTACTTAAACAAAATTAAATAAAAATTAAATTATTTAACATTTAATGTTATTGTTTACTTATATTCATTCTGCGATAGGTGCCTGAAGCTCTTAAGCCGTGGATGCCGGAACAGTATCAAGATCTTATACCTTTCGTGAAACCAGCTCCAATCGACTTGGAAGCAGCCGCAGCAGCCAAGAAAGGAAAAAAGCAAAAAGAGGATAAGAAATAGAAGTGCAAGTCTTAATAAAGCATACATTCCTGTGCTAGTGGCTTGTTATTTATTTATTTTCTCATGCTTCAGACTTTTATATATCAATAAATGAACTATAACTAAAATAATTAAAGTTTATTTCATCTCGCATTTCCTTTCTTTATTAGTTCATAATTATTATTTTGATACGATAAGTATTGATATTTAAAAATAAAAGTAAAATATATATTATGTGAAATGTTATGGTGATTTTTTTTTTGGACATAAACCTGATGCTGAGAATATTCTCTAGAAACCCGACCCTCAATTGAGTCTCTGGAGCGACCCGCGTGAGCTGGAGGAGGTCGATATCGCACATCAGCGACAATAAGTAAATTCCCTATTTCCATCATCACCTTATTTCTTGCGAACTAGCTATATTGTCTATTACAGATTTTTAAAATATGTTAAAGTATAGTCTACAGAACACTATAAATAAACGTAGTAGAGCCATGCTGGAGCTATATCGATTGTATAGTTGTAGTACGAATGGGGCCGCTGAACCGGGGAAGAACCACACTCTCACAGAATTCCAGCGTAAAATAGCAGCTTAATGCTGCTGTATTTCGTATGGTGAGTGTAGAGAACCGGAGACCCTTTTTACTGGAAACGAGGCATTCCATCTTAGTCCTCACGGCTGACAACGCGTCTGATTTTGTTTCGCAAACCAGCACAGCAACCACTTACCTTCAGGTGGACTGTGTGCTCGCTTGTCACCCATAGCCTATTAAAAAAAATTATTAACTATTACTCTTTACCGAGAGATACGGCCTATCACTAGTTTATTGTATACAAACAGTTACTGTAATACCATAACATCTTATTTAAGTCCACTGCTGAACATAGGCCTCTCCCATAGATTGCCTAATTGGCATAGTTGCCACCCTTCCCAAGGGGGTAGCAGCTGCTGCCCATCTAATTTGTTTCCCTTTGTCGCGTCTTACAAACACATTTTCCAAATAAAAATATTTGAAATAAAGTGTTTCATTTTGTAATCAATAATATAAGATCACATAATTTACTAAGACGATAAAGAGTAAAAGGTCCCGAGTCGGGCCAATAAATATCAGTTATTGAGTTTTCTGAGAAGAAATAATAATTCTCAGTAGCAGTTAGTGCGTTATATAGTGTAAAAATATTGTAATGCATCTAAAAGCACGTAAACCCGTTAATCCTGTGCCTGGTCTCTCCGGTCGTGTCGGTTTGCCGCAAAGACATTTTTACCGCCCCATCGGACTATGAGAGTAGGGAAAGTGCACCTGTGTTAGCGCAGACATACGGGCACTATCCTGCGTAGACAGCAAGTTTCCGTTGAGACTGGTCGCCATGACCGAAATTGGTATAATAGATGACATTATTTTGAAAAATCGCGAAATACGTTTTCATTTTTATTTACAGAGTACTTTCAATAATGGCTGATTTACACAGGGACAGTAACTGGCTCCAAATTCGAGACAAGTCAGTGCTGACCCGCTACTGGCATAATGTAAATTGATTTGGAGTAAGTACAGCACTGTCGCGCCAGCGCTGACTTCAATATTCCTGCTTCAATATTTTGAAGTCAGTCCACTTCTTCCGCCACCCGCGCCAGCGGTATTGACCTTGTCTAAGGCCGTATACAGAAAGAAAGCTGGCAGCCTATCAGCGCTTATAGGGACCGGTCCACGCTGGTAACCGGCGCAGGCATTTATATGAACAGGCGCCGATAAGCGCCGAACGTCGCCGACAAACTTCGACACGCGCCGGTCAGCGCTGGCGCCGCCCGCCATTTAAAATTAATGTTAAATAGAGAAATGAATATTGACGTGTTGATTGTACGGAAGACGGCATATCAATGGTAACACTTAGATACTTTTTAAAATCGCTTTTATCTATACAAATAAATAAAATTGAAGTGTCTGTTTGTAATATCAAAATTACAACGTTTTACTGAATGCATATGAAAGTATAAACAGTACTTATAACAAAAATACACTTTTTAAAATTTTTGTCTGTCTGTCCGTCTGTCTCTCAGTCTGTCTGTCTAAACTCCGAAACGACTGGACCAATTTTGACGGGACTTTAACTGGCAGATAGCTGATGTCATAAGGAGTAACTTAGGCTACTTTTATTTTAGAAAAATAATTAGAGTTCCTCGCTAAAAAATGAAAACCCTAAATTACACGCGGGCAAAATCGCGGGGAACAGCTAGTTACAAAATAATAATGTCGGTACAAATCTCAAAGTGTTACGCTTGATCTGCTGTTGACTGTACAAGTGTATATTTAAACCACGTTAAAACATTTTAAATTCATCAAATTTCAATTGTTTTACAAATAAATGATGGTATTCTTCGAAACGATTCCTTTTGTCTATTAATAGTATGTATAGCTTATTTTGGCATTTTAAAATACACATTTTCTAACAAAACTAATTCATCGTCCGATGAGTACGACATTTTGCTCGCTCTGCTTCAATCGGCTTGCTTTATGTAACTTTACCAGAATAGACCAGCGCCGATATGTGCTGGTAGATCGCCGCCGCTTACCAGCTTTCTTTCTGTATACGGCCTTAGTCATAGTCAGTCGCTGGCATAGTATTGTAGGGTGATATTGCGTCGTATTATAAAATATATAGATTAGTAAATGAGGGTAAATGAACGCATTTTTATACTCGTATCACTGAATTCATGCTGCACGATACATTTATTTATATTACAAATCTGAGCGGCGCCACATGACATGACACCTACTTCAAGCATTTTAGATAGCAATGTATGGAAAAAATTGGGAAAATTTCGGCAAAAGCAGTTCGGAAGCGCTTTTTCTTTTAACTTGCTTAACAAAATCGACATATAAGGCTAGCTGAGAGGTGTAGTCTCAAGTCTAATGCTAGATAATGTATATATACTATTCCCCATGTATCTGGCTATAATATACCAAAATAATTTTTCAAATCGGACTGGTAGTTCCAGAGATTAGCGCGTTTAAACAAAAAAAAAAACTTTTCCGCTTTATTATATTATAAGTATTATATAATTTATGTTCATCGAAATACATTACATAGTCATGGAAATGTAAACGCTTGTTTACATTTCCATGACTGTTTACTACGTTATGTAGTTCCTTGGGATTTTACCCTTCAGAGCCTAATCACATGACTGCCTCAAGCATCAGTTTTTTTGGATTGGACTGAATCTGCTGAGATGCCTGCCTCAAGCAGCAGGTCTTTGAGATTATATCCCCCCGAGCGAACTTCGATTAATCCTAGATATGTAGACCCTAAGCAAGTAATCATTACATCCGCCAGTAACAGAACTTTGAATAACGACAAAGTTGGGCGTGAAAGCAACAATGAAACTAACATAATTTACTATGCTTTTGAAAATCCTTAGAACTAAGTAAATTTTTTGATTATCCCTAATAAATAACTATCTTACCTTATTTGTATTTTCAATGCTGCATATATTGCCCAGCATACTTCTGGTATTAAATGAGAAATAGATGGTTTCGATACACGACAAAAGTGACCGAAGTTCCGAAATGACATTCCTGAAGCCAAAAATGTGAGTTTTATTTTGGCTAGCAAAGCATCTCTCATGAATGTATCTTGACGTTGAATAGAGCTTGTTATCAATGAAAGCGAATCGTCAAAATTTTTCGACGTTATTCTCAAAGCCAGCTTGAATTCCGCAGGATCTTTAAATTTCAATTGAATTAACAATAAAGCAGAAACTCCAGGTCTATCCATTTTCTTATCCAAAGACGTTTCTTTTTATATATCTCTTCTAACATTTCCGTCAACTCTTTCAACAGCAGATAGGAACATTTTCTTTACAAATATTTTAATCGTTGTAAATTCTGCCATTTCCTTCAATTCGTTTTTGCCTACTGACTTCAATAACGTGCGTACACCTTAAAGAAGTTACCACGACTACTGACTGTGTGTAAACAGTGAGAGTCAGTCCTCATCGCCAGCACTGGCGCCTATTACTGACCCCATGTAAATCAGCCTTAAGTTTCAAATCAATCGCCCTGTAAAATAGAAAGTTATGTAGTTGAATTTCCCAAAAAACCTTTCTTAAAGGCTGCCTACGTCATAAATGGCCGCTACTGTCGAAATTTACTAGGTACGTCAAGCGGTTTGGGCTGTGCAATGATAGATGAAGCAGTCACTCCGGACATCCTCTTTTAAGTCCTAAATTACCCTTTTTATACAGTTTTTGTTATATTAAAACTTGGTAATAGAGTGACCTTGTCTTGTATATTTTCTGAGACTACATATCGTAGGTTTACCTACTTAGGCCCATGAACGAATTACTGACTCTGTGGAGTTGAGAAACTGGTAGTTTGTTTTTGTTCCTCGTGTTTACAAATTGTAGGTACCTACATCACCATAAGTGTGAAGAACGATCCAAGAGCAAGTATATTCCAACGCTATTTAGATGATACCCTGGACGTCAGTCTGAGCGATATTACGACAAGGCCTTAGCCGGAACTACATCGGAGCTTCTAAAAGCGGGTGGAAAATCCGTCCTCCGTGGTGGTATTAATCTAGAGACGTGGAATAGAAGTGCGGTGGACTTGTTCTTCAAGAAAGGCAACAACGCCCTATTGAAGAACTACTGACTGATTTCCCTTCTGCGCCACGCTTACGTGCTGTTTTCGAGAGTCATTACAAATCGTCTCGCACGCAGACTCAACGACTTGCAGTCTCCCGAACAAGTCGGTTTCTATAAAAACTAAGGTCATGTGTAACGTTTGCCATATCTATAAGCTTTCGACAAAGTAAATCATTCTTTACTCTGTAAGAAATTAGCTATGTCAGAAATTCATGGAAATCTACTACGCTGGGTTCATTCGTACCTCGATAACAGAAGCCAACTTGCCGCTCTCAAAGGTTTCATGTCATCACCTGTCACAGTTAAATCTGGTGTTCCTCAGGGTTCACATCTCGGTCCGTTATTTTTTATAATTTTTATAAACGATCTGATTTGCAAACTGTCCAGTCCTTGCCTTCTATATGCAGACGACTTGAAAATATACCGTGATACAGGACTTTTCTGACTGCGGTAAACTACAAGATGATATAGATTCAATATATGAATGGTGCCGGCTTAACGGTATGCACCTCAATGTTAAAAAATGTTTTGTTATAACGTTCACTAATAAGAGATATAAACAGACTTATGACTATAAAATTAACGAAGATTCATTAGACAGGAAAATGGTAGTTAAAGACCTAGGTGTGCTATTTGACTCTAAATTAACATTTCGTGAGCACCAGTCCAGTTACTAGGTTTCATAACGAGATGCACTAAGGGCTTCAAACGGCCTCAAAGCTTCCTGACCGTTTATTGTAGTCTTGTTCGTAGCATTCTTGAATATGCTTGTGTCATTTGGTCTCCCTGCTACACGGTCCATTCAGATAGTATAGAAAGCGTCCAAAAAAGAACTCTCAGAATACTTAGCTACAAATGTGGGTTTGCTCGTAATCTAGTTAGTTATAGTGAATTACTCGACAAATTTAAAGTGACCACCTTACTTATTCGCCGTAAGGAATATGATCTTATATATTTACATAAAATTCTCCATAATAAGATTGATTCCGATTACCTCTTAAGTAAATTAAACTTAACTACAAAGCGCAATCCCCGAATTCCTAACAAGACATTTTACCTGCAGACTTATAATAATAATACTTCCTTTTATAACCCGATAGTAAGAATGTGTCGACTTTACGAGATATCCATGAAAAGCTTCGGCATGGATGTTTTTGACTCAAGATCCAGGATATTCAAAAGAGCAGTGAAACAGTATAAACTTATGCACACTCATTCCCATATCACATAGGTTTTAAGTTTCTTATTTGTATATTTTTATTTTTTGTTTACTGTAATTATGTACATATGTCATAAACATTGCAAAGCGTAGAGTTGATCTCCTGTATTTCATATAAAAATGATGTGTCAACATATTTAGGATAACAATCTGGCACAAAACTGTTATATTTATATTATATTGTAATGTATTTTGATTGTTATCTGTTTTGTTGTCCATATAATAAATAAATAAAAAAATATATCTATGTCGGTAGTTGTTGGGAGCATTAAACTCGACGATGTCGACGAGTACGTTTACTTACGACAAATAGTTCGACTAGGTAAGTCCAACTTAGACTTGAGAGGTCAATCGACGGATTCAACTCGGTTGGGTTGCGTTCGAAAGATTACGACACATCTTCTCGTCAGGACATAAATCAAAACTTGAAAACAATATTGTATAACCAGTGCGTTTTGCCATTGATGACATATGGTCTGATCTGAGACGTGGTCCTTCACTGTAAACCGTATGAGGAAGCCCAAGGTCGCTCCGCGAGCTATGGAGAGGTCTATAGGGTTTCTTTTCTAGACTTAGAAATGAGGATATCCGCAATAGGACCAAAATAACCGACAGTCCAACGGATGAGTAAGCTCAAGTGGCAATCGGCCGGTCAGCTCGAAAAATCTACAACCGATGGGGAATAAAGGTTCTCAAGTGGCAGCCTTGTACCGGCAAGCGAAGTGTAGGGCGGCCCTCCACTAGATGCAGTTACGACCTGATAAAAGATATGCAGGAAGTCGATGGGTGCAGGTGGCTTAAGTGACTTGTGGTTTGTGACATTCCTTGGGGGAGCCCTTGTTCAGCAGTGGACTTGTAAAGGACAGTAATGAAACATGAATATGAATGAAACATTTTCAATGTTCACTATGGAAGATTATTATGGCGAGATTCTTAATTTTGTTAACATTTGTTAAACTATTCCAGTTGGAATGCTTTTTAAAGGAAAATACTTGAGGAGGGAAGGGGAGGAAACATTTGGCACCGCAACCTAAATGGCCTCCATTAGATTGCATTATAATAAGGGCCTCAACCGGTAATGAAGGGAAGCAATAAATTAATGAACCATGATTATATTAATAACATGCGTTTGCTATTCCCCATGCTGCATTTTAATTAGATAGGTGAAAATTAATAACACCGCATTAATGCATTTACACATTTATTGTGAGAATTTTTACCCATTTGGGTGTAAGGTCTAAGCAAACTTATCTACAGTTTCATACAGACAATATAAAAACGGTTAACAATTATATTATATTACTTATTATAGTGAATAATAGATGATACACAACAAAAGAAATACTAAATAAATCAAGAATAAATGGACTAACAAATTAAATAATTAATCATTGATATTGATTATAGGTGTGTATCCAGTAGTACATCACAGTAGGTATATTAAGCTATCATTAGAAACCAATGAAGTAATTTTTTCTTTTGTCCTGTGACCTGCCAGGATTCTTTCAAGGACATTTATTTTTAACCATAAATCTATCAATCAATCATTCAACCTGTAGAGTAAGAATATTAGCTTACTCTGAGACTGAAGCTTTATAATGATAACTTAAATAATCAGCTTAATTGTATGTTTAAAATTTTGAAAAATTAGCAAAAAATAATACATAAATTGTGTTACAGAAATACACAAAGAATTTTAAAAAAAATCCCTCTTCATAGAAAGTATGACAATAATATCCTCTCTCCACACACACTCTTGTTTATCATTTTATTTACATGGGCAACCGAAGTCCATTCGGCTGCTAAAAACATTGAGATAACACCAATCTAAACTTAGAAAGTAAAATGTTATCCAAATACAAAATCTGATCATTAAAGTATATTCAAAGACCTAAAGAATTTTTTTTATATTATATATTTATATATACAAGGTTTGCCTGTTCAAGTTTGAAGTCATAAGATAATACAAAGTTGGTAAAATGAAACTGAGTGGTATTATCCTCAACACAACTTAATATTTATTTAGTTTGCTTGTCAAAGAATAAGAACATGAAGGCTGAACTCGAAAAAATTTGCAAAAAAATCTAAATATTTTGACTAATATTATAAACATAGAGATAACATGTTACCTTCCATGTCCATAGCATTATTCCTTAAACTATATAATAGGAAATGAATATATAACAATACACATGTCACATCTCAATGATTTAATCAGCTTGTTAATTGAAGGGCTAGACCATTAGTTAAACAATAACACTCAATAAAATGTTTAGCCATTTAGTCTAATTACAATGATGCATATAACATTAAACATTTTGGCTGACCACAGGCCAGCCCTTTAAATATTGCTTATGTATCATGAGATGCCAAATCCAAGTTGTTTAAATTAACATCTTATATTCAATGATTTGAAGTATTTTGGCTTGGCTTTCTTTAGGCATTCGTTTTATATCTATAAATTGTTAGATACTGGCATGGTATTAAATGAAATGGCTAGCCAACCAATTAACTGGTTGATTAATGTGTGACATACATATTTGGTTCATTGAAGTTGTTTCATAAAACCACTACATCTAAAGCCTTTTAACCATGTTGTTTTATATAACTTCTAATATTGTAAAAAAACATGAGCAAATATTTTCACTCAGATGTTTCATTAATCCACCTTCACTTCCAAGTTAATATAAGATTTGGTGGAAATATGTGGTCATATTGTATCATTAAAAATGAATTATATTAAAGGATATATTTTTACACGATTTATATACTTTAAAATGATTGGTATGTACAGTTAATTTCGCAGAATTGTTTGTAAATTATAATGATGATATAATTTTGTTATACGAATTTAAATACTGGAGAATTTGTAAAGTATTGAAGAAAGCACTAAGTTTAATAACTCCAAGACTGTATAAAAAATCTTTACCAACATAAAAAATTAAGAATGGAATTTAACATGAGTATATTTGTTATATTGATATTTACTAAAATAATGTTCAGAATCATGTATAAAATATTATTTAGGCCCAATAATTCTATGAAAAAAGCATAACAGTCTTATTCAAACTGTAATTAAATGAATATTACATTTATTATCATATTATATTATATAGGTTTATCATTGCATCATTAACTTAACATTGCTATCACTAGCATGCAAGTTGGGCTTTTTGCCTACATTTATGCATTAAAGCTCTTAATGTAAATTGTCGCCTTGCTAGTGTACGTACTTGTTTTAAAAAGGTATCCAAGTCTATTACTTCCTTACGCAATGCCTCACCCATGTAATATATAGCATCTTCTAAAGTTGCTTCTTCTGCAAATGCATTTAAGAGCTGTGAATATAATGGAGCAGTGGTCACAACTGCCTCATCAGCTTCAACTCCATCCTGCTCTGCAAGGCGTTCAACAGCTGCTTCTAATTCCTTTTCTTTTTCTTGGAGGATGCTCAAATTTTTTTCTAGTGATGCTTTCTCTCTTTGTAATCTAGTAAAAATGTCCTCAAGACGAGTTTTACCCTCACAGAGTTCTTGTTGTGTTCGTCTTAAGGTCTCTAGCTCAGCCTGTGATTGTTGGGATTGCTCCTTTAACTTTCTTCGCAATTTATCTGTTACTGCAGATAATAATGATGCTTTTATATGCTCTTCTGTAATTGTACCGCCTACTTCCTCACCAGCCAATCCATAACTAATTGTAGGTGGATAAGGTGTAACTGCTGGAAATTGGGTCCCATTTGTACTATCTGAGCCAGGATATGGTGAACCGTAGTTAGGATATGGCAAATTAGATGTAGTAGGATATGGTGTTGTAGTTGGATATCCCGGCTGTGGACCCACTTGTGGATATGGATAGCCAGATGGTTGTGGCATAAAGGAGTTAACAGGATATGGAGGGCGAGGTTGATTACGTGGTCTAGCATATACAGGTGGTAGTTCCCCAAATGCAGCTATCATACTTTGCACTAATCTTTGGAGAGTAGAACCAGTAGGTGACCAAGTGTGTAAATAGGGTAAATATATTTTCCCGTTATTATCCACCCATTTAGAGGTTTTGATAGTCATTTCAGGCGTCGGTTTAACAAAACACAACGGCGCATTTTGAGGATGAGTATCCATTAGCCAAATACTGACGGGAATATTATAAACGGCACCTTTGTAATTAACAGGAATGGTGCCCTCGAGATTGAGTAAATCCTTCCTTGAACCATTATTGAACACAAAAGCTTCTAAGCGATAGACGAGACCGCGATATACTTGAATTAGATTAATTACTTCTCGGGCTGTGTAGTCACGATGTTTATATTTAGACAAGTATTGTTTCAACACAACTTCATCGTTTGCCATGGCAAATGATAATTTAAAGTTATAATATATTTAATATTTAGTTATGTACCACAAATAAATAAATCTAAGGCAAAAATTTTATGACAAAAATCGTCACAAATTCAACTGAGTCAACTGACCCACAGACAAGAAATTAAGAAAAATACTTTTAATCACAGATAACTGTATACTAGTCAGAGAGCTTTAAATCACTTTTAACTGACAGCTGACAGCATAGAGTAGAGTAATATATACCGGAAGCTGACAGGTCCGACCACATAATATGTATAATGTTGTCATAGATTACTGCGACTCAAATTTAATTTTCTTTAGTGTCGTGCTTTGCAAAACAGACGGCGCTTACAAAAGAAGAAACTTGAAAAAAAAGGGAAAAAATAAACACATCTGCTGGACGCGATCCGGGGTCTTTAGATTTCGGGACCGCCCGATTATCCACCTGAGTTATTAAAACCTTGTGCGTCGTGGCGAAATTTACCTTCGTATTCTAATAATATTTTAGCAGTTTTTCATTGTCTGAAAACACAGATAAAATGGCATTTTCTAAAAATAAATTATGTTCAATAAATATTAATAACAATTTAAACGTAACCAGTGACCACTACTAACTGCGTAGTGCGCGTGGATTATTGCGTATGCATAAACTTAATATATAAGATCCCTCTATTGAGATTAAAATAAGTCTAGCCTAGCGCTTCGAAATGTAGATAAAAGCACATAAAACGTATCATTTTGTTCGTAAAATAATGTTCAAGTTGCATCCCCATGAATGTTATAATAGGGAGTGTTCCGACTTCCGACATACACTGTGAACTCCGTGACCGCTCTAAGGTGTGACTAAAGATAGAATATAAATACAATTTGCAACTCAACAAAAGTTACCAACTTTTGTTCCGGTGTTTTCGCACCGAATTGAAACATATCGCCAACAATTTGAGAAACATTTTTGTTGACAACTTGCTGTCTCCACCAAAGTTTTGTTAGCAACAATATGTCTTTAAGTGACGATATTATGCAGACAGCCGCAGTATTTATAATTTTATGAAATAAAAAAAAACACCAGTAGTTTTGGAGTTATCCTTAATAATGCATATTAATATTGAAGTCGGTTAAAGGTAACATTTTTAATTTCATAAGTTGTCTCTCTTTGTCTCTTTTTAAAGAACGTTACCTCCACACTAGGATTTGATCCTGTATCGCAGGAACAGTTTACATACATAGAACAGACCTAGAACAATTATTTGTAGGCCATACAAAAATACTGGTTCCGTCCGGGATTCGAACCCGCGGCCCTTGGCGCGGCGGGGACGATCTTGAACATGTAAACAGACTGCAGACTTCCCAGAACGTCAGTGGTTCACGTCGTCGGTCTGCGTAAATAGGACTAAAAATAGCCGGGCTGTGACATCGGGACGTCAAACATCTCAGTCCCCCCCCCCCCCCCCCCCGTGACCATGGGTTGCTGTAAAGCACCCGAAACGTCGGAAATTAAAATAGTAAATTAAATGCGATAAAATCTGTAAAAATAGTTTCATTCAAATTGAATTCTTTGATATTAGTTGGTAGTAGACTACACCGATGGAACATTATTGTTTAATGTGAGGAAGGTTAACATACAACATCGAGAAAACTTAAGATTATAACAACGTGAACGTCTTTGAAACTCAGATAATTTACCTGATGTACCTGAAATGAGGCATTCCATCTTAGTCCTCACGGGTGACAACGCATCTGCATTTTGATTTGTAATAGAGGATAGATGTAGATGTCTATTGGCCGCAGCAACCACTTACCATCAGGTGGACTGTGTGCTCGTTTGTCACCCTTATCCTATAAAAAAAAACCTATTAAGAATTTTTAATGGCCTTCAAAAACAGGAGGAGGTACTCACTTCGACTGTATTTTTTATGTGTGTTACGTCAGAACTTTTTCATAGGTGAACCGATTTTTAGAGTAGTTTTAGATTTATCCTTAATAATGCGTATTAATATTGAAGTCGGTTGTACAAAATTTTATTTTCCTTAGTTCTCTTTTTCTCTCTTTTTAAAAAGGTTACCTCCACACTAGGATTTTCTCCTGTATCGTGGTGGCAGTTTACATAAATAGATTTCACAAAGACAAACATCCACACCCAGAACAATTGTTACAACCCTTGTTACGTGAGGGATTAGATTTTTAGAAAAATAGTGCTGACAACATAGGCGAATCATAATAGTGCTGTAAATGTATATCCTCGAACAATTTTACCGATATAATGTTTATCGATATACTATTTATCTATATTTTTATACAGGCTGTTTGTGAAACGCTCCCGTAAACGAAGACAGACAATAGTACTAACGATACCTTTCATGATGGGTCAGAAATAAAATCGATCACGAGGAAAAAAATTATCTTTTCACAACATTTTATTAGCTTTATTCAAGCTCCATCATGTTAGTACAGCTAAATGAAACGATAATTTCATAAAAAGTCCAGCTACTTTACAGTCGCTTTCAAAATAAGTGCTCATTATAGCTAACTTTGTAGATGAATCTATAAAAAAAAATAATTCCTGAGTTTCGTGGAACACTCGGTTGGAACGAAGTTCCTTTCGTAGTATATTAGTATTGATAAACGTATTATATTATTGATTAACAAATACAAGTAAATGAATTTCTAGCGTCTATTAAAATGAAGCGTCATTTAAAATAAAATAATATTTCTTTCATGGCAAGGTACTTTTAAGGTAAGGTTAAGTACTGTTAAGATCTTTCAAGATAAGGTTTTTTACATGGTAGGGCCATGATGTAGCTATATTAATAGTATAGTTGTAGCAGGAATGGGTCGGCTCGACCGGGGAAGGACCACGCTCTCACAGAATACCAGCATAAAATAACAGCTTAACGCTGCTGTGTTTCGTATGGTGAGTGTAGAGAACCGGAGACCCTTTTTACTGGAAATGAGGCATTCCATCTTAGTCGTCACGGGTGACAATGCATCTGCATTTTGATTTGTAATGGAGGATAGATTTAGTGTCTCTAGGCCGCAGCAACCACTTACCATCAGGTAGACTGTGTGCTTGTTTGTCACCCTTATCCTATAAAAAAAAGTAAGAAAAAGTGCGAAGGAGATGGATAGTATTCCATCTCGCTTCCTTATAGCTGCCAAGGCCGTCCATACTACGTCAGAAGGAGTCGTGACGGAAAATTCCTCACTTCTTTTTTGTCTAGCCCCCATTCGCCAAATTAGTACCGTCCGATAAGGAACTTCGTTCCAAAAACTGTAAATACTTATAATCAGGTTATTACAAATAACTTCGAGTTTGGTTACATAATGAAATTCTTACCAAAATGTGACTTTTGGGGCTCATACCCACGAGACGGTTTTTTGCCGGAGCTAAGCCCGGCGTCAAACCGGGTCTACGTCTGGTTCACCGCGCAAATGATAGCGCCAGCGTCGTGTGATTGGCTTTATTGGCATAGTGTCCCATACAATACTGACGACCGGACGTAGACACGGTTTGACCCCGGGCTTAGCTCCGGCGAAAAACCGTCTCGTGGTCATAAGCACTAAAAGGATGTTATCTTTTGCCACATATAAAGGAAATCTAGTTAACATACACATAATTATGGAAGCTTTAAGTCTACTGATGGAATGACAGTTCGTTTTAGTTGAGTTTAAATCCTGGGATTTGCAATGTATGCCACAAATATGTTTTAACATGTGCAGCTTTTCAATAGGTACATCTGCCAGTTCTTCATTCCCAATCAATTTCACCCATTGCTTACATCTGAAAAAATAATATACATAAAATCACATTTTATTGAAAAAAAAATGTAAGCCGCCACAATTAATAGGTAATATAGTTTCTAAGTATAGCTCGTTTCCGATTGTCACCACATACTACACCACATACTCACACATACTTTTCATCATCTAAGGGAATATTATGTACAGCCTTGTCTTGTTATTATTTTCTTCGCTTCTTACACTATCCAATTGGCATGTTTTATAATGCATATTCGATTTTTTAATAATTCTGTAACTGAACAATTGCTCCTATAGCAAAATTAAAAGCAATCTAAATAATGAAAATAAATATAAATGTATAACATGGTAAATTATATGTAAGAAATAGTATGTTGTATTGTTCATTAAAAATGTGATATTATTTATATTATTTATTCAGATGTAAGCAATGGGTGAAATTAGTTGGGAATGAAGACCTGGCACATACTATAACAATTAAAAAGCTTCGTATGTTAAATTTTATTTGTGGCAAACATTGCAAATCTGAGGATTTAAACCAGCTAGCTTGCTACATATATATATATATATCTATGATTTAAACCCAACTAAAATGAACTGTAATAGGGTATTTTACATCATATAAAAAAAAAATTACATATTCATGATAGATTTTGCAAAAAGTAAACGAGAAATATTGATTTCTATTTATAAAAATGCATTTTAAATTTAATATTTCAATTTTAAGAATGATTTTTTAACTCTGCCTTAAACCTGCAAAACGTTGTTGGCCATATTTTCAAGTTATCATTACGATTTTTGAGTTTTATTCCGAATTTAATTCAAATTCGTTGAACAGAACTCATAATCTTATATTATATGTAATTTTCAATAATCTTTATGACATTTTGAAATCAAAGCGAGTTTGTTACTTCGCTTACAGCACTAATGGTATAGATATATTATAAGCGTAGGTGAGTAAAACTTTTTGTTATTTTTTTTTTTGTACTAACCATGTCATTATTCCCATATAATAGAAGAAAACAAGAATTAAGTAAAATGGCACACAAAGGGCAGGACAGACGAGCGATTAACCTAATCTATTACAAAATTTGACTTGCAATAGGTCATGCACATATCATGTCATGATGTTTTGTTATGTATAAACTAATAAGTCATATTTACATCAAAGTGATTTTCACAGATGTATAGTTTAGATTTTGTAGACAATGCATTCGTGTCTCTTCTTGCTAGTTTTAACCAAGTATTCCTCATATTTAAATCAGTTGGCACTTGAATTCATAACTTCTCCGGCGTTCATATGCTCGTACTTTTGGATTCAGACACAACTAAACAATGATATAGATGATAACTCATTATTAAACATCCAAAAGTATCTTATTCCTTTGCAAAATCGGCAAAATACTAGGACAGTAACGTCACGAGTTGAACAGCATGTCGGCTATCGTTTTCACGCGAAAATTTAAAACGATAGATTAAAAGTAATATTTATGGCACTATTCGGTTTTATAAAAAATTATATAAAAATTTTAGTGGTTCATTATCACTTTACGATTAATTTAAAACACTTTTTGAAATTAAGTGTAATACCCTATTGCATCAGTGTACTTAAAGCTTTCACAATTATGTATATGTTAATTAGATTTCCTTTACATGAAGCAACAGGTCGTATACTTCTAACGTCACATTTTGGTAAGAATTCGATTATTACAACAAAACTCGACGTTAATTATTACCTGATGATTATAAATATTTCCTGTATTTTTTTAAAAATATATTTATTTAAAAATATTAGCGCTAATAAAGCGTGATGAAATGAAATATAAAGAAGCCTAGCGATTTGTACATAGTATTTGTTACACTTAAAAGCAAATTAATCCAATCAGTGTTAAAAAAAATATATTTTTACCTTTATAAAAAACTAACGTTAAAAAGAAGCATCTAGTCGCAGACTATTTACTTTACAGCATAGAAACAATTGTTCATTACAGGAACGAACCCTCAGTCCTGCAGTGTCGCAGCCAAACGCTTAGTCACTGCACTTAAGCGTTATTTATTTTATATTTTTTATAGATATTTTTGTACCTAATATTTGTAGAGATATTATTACAAATTGCTGTTTGTAAAATACATTAATTTATTATCCTTATCGGCTTTTTACTTAACTCCCTTACAATCCCCAAAAATTTTAATTTCTCATAAATCGTTCAGTATAGAAATATAACTTTTATTTTATAAAAATATCAATAAACAATATATCGATAAAATTATTCGAGGATAGACATTTACATCACTAATATAATTCGCTTATGTTGTCAGTACTGTTCGCCCAAAATTAAATGTCATGTCTTCATGTTGGTAGAGTAGCTTGGCGCCCTTTCATACATTTACTTTTAATACCCCATTTACACTCTCGCGCGAGCGACGAGGCGAGTCGCGAGGCGAGCCACGAGGCGCGAGTGTAAACGCTAGCTCGTGGCTCGCCTCGCCACTCGCGGCGCTCGCGTCGGAGGCGGTTTTTTGGGCACGAGGCAAAGGGCCTCGCGAGGGACGCGAGCGTGGTGTTTACACTCGCGTCTCGTTTCAGTTTGTTTACGGCGCCCTTCCATAATGACATTCGAATTGCTTTTGGTTTAAAATACAATTTTAATAAAATAATATTATTTAATCTTGCTATATATAAAATAATAAAAATATAAAAAATATTAAAAAATATAAAAATATTATTTAATCTTAATAGGTACTCGCAATTTATACAAAATTATGAAACTGAAAAGGTTCTGTTTCGATGAATAGATATCATCCGTCATATTCTTCCTCAACGACGTATTTTTATTAATTTCCATCTTTTTAAAATGGTCAAACATCGATAAATACGTAAGGCAAGAGTTGATGGCGCTATTATTTCGACGTCATTCATCGTTGCTGGCTCAACGCAAACTGACCGTGACCGCATCGCGAGAGTGTAAACAGGCACTCGTTACCTCGCAACAACAGGCGAGCTGCGGTGCGAGGTACGAGGCGAGCCGCGAGGCAAGAAACTAAACGAGGTATAACACGGACGTATAGACAAGTATGTACAAAGTACGTGTATTTCCATGACTATTAATAAGGAAGTACCACCCATAGATAAATAAATAAGTAGCAAGCTACAAGCTATTACCACCTCTAAAACGTAGTGATTATATTCTCTTTGGTTGCACCAGCATGGTTGTGACCATGAAGTTATAGATAAAGATGGAGGCCACACTTGGAACAACAGCTTGAGTCAAATACCTACGTATCTTTATCTCACTCTCTGTGGTCTGACTTCTCTTTTTAGTGTGGAACACAATATTGCTATGTTTTTATTTGAATCTCCCGGTAAATTCTTAGAAATAATTTCCACACTAACCAAATCAGAAGTTAAGCTTTGTAAAATAATGTACCAACAAATAAATAGTTGATCTACGATTAGTTACATTAAAAATTCCAAAATTGAAGGTCTCGTATGCATTATTGGGTTCACGAATCAGTGAATTACAATCCCATTTCCTAAGGATTCGGTAATATGGCAACATTAGCCCTATATGTCAACATAAATTAGACAAATATGGCGGTTGTTTACTTAGCAGTTCACAGCACAGAGTACATTATATATAGGGAAGTTCACAGCGTCGTTTGAGATATTTAATCTGTCAAGCCTTTGAAGTACACATGAGGCAATCCAAGGTCAACTTTGTAGAACGCTCCAAAGAGTATGGTAATATTTAGAAAGGACCCCTCAGAACCAAAGAGTATATGATCACTACACTACGTTTAGTCAGAACCATAGTTATTGTGCTCATAACAATTATTTTTTAAATGTTATTTAGATGAACTATAAAACTAAAATTTTATTAGAATTAGTTTCGTTATTAAATTACGCTTCTTTAAATTAACAGAATTTACTTCAAATGACGAGTTTCCACCTCGCGTCGCGTTTACGTCACATACTTTAGTCTTATATCCTTCGCCGCGTGAGTGTAAGAGGCAACTAGAAATTTTACAAAAAATTAAGTGGGTACAATAGAAAGTTTTTTGTTAGTTTTTATACAAATGGTAAGTAATTACACTGTTTTAAAATTTAATTCCTTATATTTTGCTTCGTAACAATTTCATATATTTTATAAAATTGCCATTTCAAATACTGTGTCGTTCACGTATCACTATATTTAATAGCCAGAATTAACTGAAAAGTAAATAAAAAGTGTGAGTTATCACAATAAATCATGTAATAAACACAAATTTTCATATCCCACAAAATCCAATGCGCGAAAATTACGTTTTATGTTATAATTTCGATATATAGTGAACATTATGGCGAAGTTGTTTTCAACAATAACTAAAAATAAAAATGTGAATGTGAAGCACCAGCTTTCAAATAAAAAAAGAATCATCGAAATCAGTTCACCCAGAAGGTTATGAGGTAACACACATAAAAAAACACAGTCGACTTCCTTCTCCTGTTTGAAGTCGTTAGAAAAATGGCGTTGCTCAAAGATAGCGTAATAAAGTATACTTTATTACGCTATCTTCCGGATGTACAAGTATATACCTGTGATTTAATTTTTTTTGAGGCTTCTACTGAGTTTATCGATATAATTATATTATATATTTGTTTTCTTTATGAAAATCAAGTGTTTCTATGTCCTTGTTTCTTTCTTCATAATATTTATTCGATTTTAACATATATATATATATATATTGAATTTTAACATAATATAGCGATTCGTTAGATTTGCCTTAGTTGTAAAAGTGAAATAATATTTACTTTTTTTTCTTTTCAGTAGAATTGTTTGGTTTTATTATTTAATATTGTTTTAACCATTGAACTTGTTTACGCAACTTTTGTTTAATAAATTGTTTGATGCTGTTTGATGACTTTTTTACACATAATTGTTTACCACCGGCGGATTTTCCGGACCGATACGACTTAGGGACCTTCAAGAAAAGAGCTTACACCTTTCTAAACGGCCGGCAACGCATCTGCAATTCCCCTGGTGTTGCGGTTGTTCATGGGCGGCGGTAGTCACTTACCATCAGGTGAGCCGCATGCTCGTTTGCCCCCTCTTCTATAAAAAAAAAAACACAAAAATATTTTTTTAAATAATAAAATTAATCCCTCCCTCTCCTTACAGTTTCATTCCACTGCTGGTGATGGACCGTTACATCCTATAAAAACCCCCAATGAACATAGGCCTCCACTATATTCCTCATAGAGGGTATACTTGTCATAGTTGCCACGTTCTGTTCCACGGTACACGTACCTTGTTGTATTGAACAGTGGATCAGTCGCCTCTTACGAAACCCACGGAATAGTATGAATATTCATACACCGCCACTACACAGTAATTGATAATTTCTCGAAACATTTCATTTATCGACAAATCGTCTTGCAATCGTTGTCACTCTAGCGCTCACTTGACCTTCATATAAATAATTCGATATTTTAATTGTTGATAATTTTTTATTTTTGGATATGAACATAGTAATGACTCTAAGTAATTTTTACCATTTTTTTAAAAAATCGTCTGGCCTGACCTACTATACTCTTTGGCTTGACCATAGTTCTAACTAAATATGTCCAATAAAATGTCAAGGTCTGAGAGGTTAAAGTTAATTATTGTTATAATTCAAGAAATGGTGCAAACTTGTGTAGTACGTGGTTGCGACAGTAGTTGGTGTCCAGGAGGTGATATAAGATTTCACACGTAAGTGTTTAAATAGTGACTTCTGACATTGAATACTTGTAAACATACTTTTTGTATTTTCACTTAATTTTTTGCTGAAACGTTTTATCAGTGTTTTAAACATATTAGTAAATTATAACTTTGTCAAAATCAAATAGTTTTACATTGAATTTAATTAAGTTTGAACAATTTTATTGTTTTTGTTTAAAAGAAATCGCACTGAAGTAGTGTGACCATATTGATGATGTATCTGAGACTTTCCGTGTGACCTTAACTAATTATATGTACATGTTTCTTATTATGTTACCGGAAATGCATGAAATTTAGAAATTATGTACACTTCCTATATATTCTATATAGTGACGTATTTCATAGATTTCATAATATTAAATTAAAAATGAGTAACATAATATATTCTTTTGGTAGACAATTTATTTTTATTTAGTTTTTGTTTCTCATTATTCCGATACTTTAATAACGTTTATAATAATTATGTATTTAGAAATGTAGTAGTTTAGATGTTGTGTGAAAGCAACATTTTTTAAAATATGTTATTATTTGCAGACAATAAGTGCATTACATGAAGAGTCTATTGTGCAAATAGCTACTCTGGCTGTACCAAGCACTAGTTCTGGCATTTATGAAAGTAGTTCTGCACTTAAAGAAACAGAAGTGAAATGTACTGGCTGTAATATTGAAGACCAAACTAGTAAAAAACAATGTCGAAAAATTCTTGAAAATTTGTGCAATCTTAACAAATTACCTGTAAGTGTCCTTTTCCTTTATTACTAAATACATACCTTTTATTTCTATTTATTATGACTTTAATATTACATTACATAATGTATTATATAGCTTAACACACATACATATTTAAACTCTTTAGTGCCAATCGCAGTGTGGTAATAGTTACTACGACACTAAGCATAAAGCTTCTTGTTTGATGCTTCATTTATGCGTGCTCATGAAGGCGCGCTCCGGTGTATTATATGTTACCTATTAAGTGATGTAAATTTGTACTGACATTATGATGTAGAAGAGTTATTTGTTTCTTTTTTTTTGTTAGAGTTCTCTAATCTCTGGTTTGATTTGAAAATATTTTTGTTGCATTTTTAAAACCAATTCTTCAGAAAGTCTATCTAACACCACGCTACGACCCTTATGAGTGGAGCAATACGATGTACGATGCTAAAAATACTGATTTCATAAAGTTTTCTTGTTTTCTTAGGTCAGCAATGAATACGACGATCCCGCGAAGATTGATAGGGGCGTGCAATTGAAAATAAAGTGTACTAAAGAAGAAATACTTGAGACGAAAACTAAGATTGTTAAGCAAAAAGTGGCGCGCCAAACTAAAAAATTCAGGATAGGTCTTCTTTAATGGACACTATTAAAAAGTATATGGGTCAGTCAGAAATTGAAAATATTATTCAAGGGCGCTTTGCTCATATCTGTAATGACTTCAAAAATCCACATGGTGTGAAAAATTCAATAAATAATTTTAATACGGAAAGTGTTTTTATTTATTTTTTTAAGGTTTTTAACAAACCATGTAGTGGTGGTGTGAGAATATCCACTACCCCATATCGTTCCGAGGGTGTTGTAAGAGGTGTCAGAGGGAAAATGAAACAGGAGATGGGCAGTGGCATCTTCCTGATAACAACTCAAAATAATAATATATTATCGTTCCTATTATAGTACATATGTTACTAGAAATCTATGAAATCCGTTATTATATAGAATTCCTAGGAATTGTAGATAATTCTTAAAATGAACTGGATGTGTGGAATATAGTATTATACACATTTCAGCTCAGAGCAGCTTGACTCGGATGGGTTAGGTCAGAAGGCTAAGGCAGGAGCTCCGCTACGCTGGTTTAGTCCTCGTGATATTTTTTTTTTAAATAATTGTCCAGAAATAGATTTAGTCTGTCTGAACAATAAATCAGGTATATTTTGCCCAATTCATTGATCACCCGGGGTTATAATAAATTTTAATTTTATATTTCGTTGGTACCATTTAGGAATTGTATACAATAACCAGAAAATACATTATCGAAATGGTAGTTATAAAATATTCTCTGATATATTTATTTTCCACATTTTCTAAATAGGCTCGGCATTATATGGGTTGTGACGGAAATGCGTGGTCATATTTTAATACCGGTTCTGCCCATGGAAATGAAAACCTTTCTTCATAAAACTAGTCAATTCCCAAAAAAAAATTGTACAAAAATATATAATCTATGTAGGCTAGGACTTAGTAGTAAACAGAGATATAGATATTTATAAATAAAACACTTAATGTAACTCAACTACTTATAGCGATATCCTAGGAAAAATAAAATAAAGGTTACCTACTTAGAAAGGGAAAGCCTGCCCACGGAGAGCGAGATAGTAATACATAGGTTTAGCTTCAAGTAGGTATTCGGAGTGTGGTCTCCATCTTTATCTATAACTTCATGGTTGTGACATCTCGGAGTTTACCACATTGCAACTCATAGATTGTAGTATCGCCATGCTGTCGGTCAGTATTCTGATGGAGGATTTTTTTAACCTTCCTAACATCTATTGCTATGGCCGCTTGGACCCATACATTCTGCCTAAAAGACTGTGTTGTGGGTGTGGGTACCGAGTGGTGTACATATGTGGATATTTAGGTCTTCCGAGAATGTTGCAGATCCTGTACCTTCATTTGTTTTGGAACCATCTGTGAAAATTCTGAGTTCTCTTGGGCTTAAACCCTCCGGTTGATTATGTTAATTTAATTGTATCTTGTATTTCTTAACAAACACAAATTGTTTAGGGATCTTATCGTATTTCGCTTGTAAGATAGAAATTCAGGAGTAAATTATATTAATTATACCTTTATGGGGGACTCTACTCTTACTTAAGTCATATTCCCTGCACCAGCTCTCCACTATACGGAGAGCCTCTTGGATCTGGTCGCACACCACGCTTGATATCTTTCCAGAGACCAGTATTGTCAGGTCATCTACATAACCTACTGTGTAGAAGTGATTGGCATTTAATTTGCTGATGAGTTTTTTAATGACCATATTCTACAGGAGAGGTGAAAGAACCCTACCCTGCGGACGGCCTCTTTTGATCTGGATTGCATGAGTTTTACCAGCAAGCTTTATTGTTCATGTATAGAGCATATTTACTAACCAGTCAATCAGTGCCGGTTCAACTTTATGCAACTTATACTTGTGCAACTTTTAGCTGGAGAAGTACGTTTTGCCAAAAGCATCTTCTATGTCTATGAATTCCTTCATTCTCCTAGACATATTCTTTGTTTTGGATGGCCTCTTCAGTCTTTATTATTACTTGGTGAAGTGCCGATTCTGTCGATTTAGTAAAGCTGTAGGCGTGTTGCTTGTCGTGTAGCAGTAAGTTCATTAGCGCCGATGGTTAGCGCTCGCTGTAAATTTACAGCGAACGCTAACCATGCAACTATCAATCACCGGCACCAATTAAATTTTTAGTTGCAATTTTAACTGCTGATTTAGCACGTGCACGGCGGTGAAGGAAAACATCGTGAAAAAAACTGCATGTCTGAGAAATAGGTAGAAAAAAAGGTTTCGAAGATGTATGAAGTACACCAACCCACATTGAGCCAGCGCGGCGGCCATTTCCTTACCCTAAAACCCTCTCAGGAATGAGTGGAGGCCTGTGCCCAGCAGTGGGACGTATATAGGCTGTAACTTTAACTTTTAACTTTAACATTCCGAATATACATATTATAAAAAAATTAACTATGTTATTATTCGTTACTTAACGATTTTTTTTTATAAAACTGAATTAAACCAACAAAGTAACAGCGATCGTAAGTGGCTACTGCAGCAAGTGGATACTTGCAGCTAAGTTCAAACAAAGACTACGTCGTTGTACTCTTATGAATGAGATAGAATACCTCATATCCTGTGTCTATATCGGTACTAGTTAAGAGGGTGATACGTACCCTGACGAACTCCTAGGCAGAAATGGAGTCCTTCCACTTAGTTTCAAATATAAAATTATTTTTTTAATAAAAAAGTTGTTGACAGAAACATTGTTCTGTTATTTAAAAAATTATATGCGTGTTATTATGTGTATATAAATTAAAAGTTAATAACTAAATCAAGACTGTGATAGGAAACGTGTAATTTTTTTTTTACACATCAATTTTGCAAAAATATTCAGACCCTTAGCTATTGCTATAATTTATAACTAAAATTAAAACGAGTTTGTATATAACCGTAGTCATATGTTATTACTAAGATGTCCCTCAATGTAGTTGGGGTTTAATTTTGAACTTTTCATTATGTTTTAAGGAATAAAAGGAATAGTACAAACAAAAGTTGTTAGATTTATACTTTCCTTCATAGATAACAAATTCATTGTAAAAAATGTTGTAAACTCTCCAAGATATTTTGCAATTTAGCTACAAATATACTTTATTATTAAACAAGTTTCAATAGGTAATTTATGGTTGGATATGTAGTTTTTCCATTAGTGCACCTTTATGAGAAAATAATTTTTCTTCAAAGTACTTGGTGCATATAGTCGATTTTTTTTTGGAACGCATTCTTCGCTATTTATTATTTTCAACCATTTTATTTGTCGAAGATCAATATTTTATGAAAATAAGCCACAGTATCCGCTTACCATGTAGAGTGAACTTAGGTGAAATATATGCTCGTTCGTCTGTCAATCTCTACAAAAGTGAGGTTAGAATAAGTTGGATTTCACGTATTTGTGATTATTTTTAATTCATTTCCTATGTATTCCTAACATTAAAGCCCTATACTACCTCAAAAGGCTTAGAATGATCCTGCGTTATGGTAAAAAAATACTGCAGCATTCTTTTTGAAATAAATATATGGTTAAGTTGGGGATTAATGTTAAGTAATATGTTTGACAAAACACGATACCATAAAATTTTCTCGTTTGGAAAAAAACAAATTTACCTCCAAACCGAACAATAAACCGCTAAAAAATACTTCAAATTAGATCATTAAACTTTGCATACTAACTGGACTAGTTATAATGCAGGTCTTATGTTTTTATATTTTTTTTATTACTATTATTTTCACCGTAAAAATAAATTACCTAAACTATCGGCGTCCTGAAGTTTGTTCTCTGCCGCTCGACACTCCCGCTCAGTCTCGCTTCGGCTTTCGAACAAGAGAGCACAAACTATATTGCAAGAGAGCTATGTCGCTTGCGCTCAGAACACACGTTATGCAACAGGACGACGTATAATTAAAATATTGAATTGCTTGGGTGTATAGTGTTAGCGCAATGGGGAATAACTGTAGTAACAATAGGAAGTGACTGGGTTGGCATAAAGAAACAGGCAAACATATGATAAACGATTTAGAAGCTAATTTTATTCAAAAAGATAAAGAGTGAGGTGGAGCGGGGAAGTAGAGCGAAATTAAAATTTGAGCTGAGGTAGTATAGGCCCTTAGTATTATAAAATATGATAATTTTTCATACTAGGCCGATACAGACCGATAGCGTGTACACGAATGGTCTCGCTTCTCTTTCTCGCTCTAACATACGCATAAACTATGCTTATTCTCTTTCGAATTGCTAATCTATTATCATGTCAGTTTATACTAAATCTATGGGGCCAACAATGCCAACATTGCTTGTTGTGATAACTTGTAGTGGAACGTTTAAATAGAGAGTACAGACGAATAGGCACGAGTACGAACAGGTAAACGCTTTGTCGAACGTTCGGATGTGCTCGCTACTCGGTTTGAGTTCTCCACTTGATGTCGGTTTTTAACGCGCATCAAAGGACTATTTGTGTGTATTCGTATCGGTATTTAAATACTCGTCATTATTCAGTTGACCCGTGAACTATTATTATAATTCACTTGGCTATTCTACCGTTATATTTTTCTCTATCTTATTTTGACTAAATATATAAAAAATATAAGTAAATACGCGGTTCAGTTGAAATAAAAAATGACAGTTAGTTCTGTATCTATATATATATATATATATATATATATATATATATATATATATATATATATATATATCCCACCTTGTCGTGGCGGGGGGAGGGGGCTTATTAGCTGTGGCTTGGTCACCCGCAGTGAACAAAGAGGAACCCCTTGGCTGACCCGTGGTCTAGGGCCGGCCCGAGGGGGCCAATCCGAGTGGTGAGCCTACTTCAGATGTGTACCGGTGGGCTGTGGCGAGAGGGGTGCCCTCTTCCCCTACCGCTGCAGCCAAGGTGGAGTTGCGAGGAAAAAGGGGTGTTGGAATGGCGATGCGCCATTCGCCCTATCCTCCGCAACTCTGACGGGGTCACAATGTTAATTGATGAGAAGGAGATGGGGGAGTAGTAGCGCTCTCCTATTTCAATGTAATTAATGGTAAACAAGTGCAACTTAATCTTGATACAGGTTCTACATAGGCTGCACTAAAAGTATCGGGAATGGAATATTTCCACTGTTCCTGTCATATTAAAATCTTTTTAATGGAAAACTCCTTCGTTTTAAAAATCGAATACCATTTATTTATTTAAAAAAAGATTCTCGGTCTTGTCACAAGCTTTTGTCAAACATGTTTAGTCGTTGAGAAAATGGAATTGACTCGAAAAAATTCAAGAGCGATGATTTATTATGACTTTCGAAGTGGTTTAACACAAAAACAGTGTTGATGATTTCTGCATTTGGTGATGAAGCCCCATCCAAAACCACAATTTATCGCTGGTTTGCTGAATTTCAACGTGGACGTGTCAAGCTCAGTGATGATCCCCGTCAAGGTCGTCCAAAAACTGCAGTCACACAAGAAAACGTTGATGCTGTGCGTAAGCTGATTGAGGAAGATCGACATGTGACATACCGCGAAATTCAGGCAACTTTAGACATTGGCATGAGTCAAATACAAATAATCTTGCATGAACAATTAGGTGTAAAAAAGTTGTTTTCCCGATGGATACCGCATTCGCTCTGTGTAGAGCAAAAAGCGGCTCGCGTTACTTGGTGCGTCAGAACTCTCGAAAGATTCCACACAGGATCCTCAAATGTTGTATACAACATCGTATCAGGTGACAAATCCTGGATATACGCGTACGAACCCGAAACAAAAAACCAGTCACGAGTTTGGGTGTTCGAAAATGAGTTAAAGCCACAAAAATTGTTCGTTCACGGAGTGTTGCAAAAAAAATATGGTGGCCACGTTTGTCTCCAAAACCGGCCATGTTACGACTATTCCTCTTGAGGGACAAAGAACGGTTAATGCAGAATGGTATGCTAGCATTTGTTTGCCACAGGTCGTTTCTGAACTCCGTAAAGAGAACTGCAACCGCCGCATCATCCTCCATCACGACAATGCGAGTTCTCACACCGCACCCAGAACAAAAGAGTTTTTAGAGCAAGAAAACATAGAATTATTAGACCATCCGCCGTACAGCCCCGACCTAAGCCCTAATGATTTCTATACTTTCCCTAAAATAAAGAATAAATTGCGTGGACAGAGATTTTCATCACATGAAAAAGCTGTGGACGCCTACAAAACGGCCATTTTGGAGACCCCAACTTCCGAATGGAATGATTGCTTCAATGATTGGTTCCATCGTATGGAAAAATGTGTCAAATTTCGCGGAGAACACTTCGAAAAGCAATAAATACATTTTTAAATAGTAATGTTGTGTCACTTCCTTGAATCCCGAAATTTTCCTCGTATATTGAAAGTAATTTCGTAAAATGATTATTCAAACTTAGGCATGTTGGTTATTGAATCGTTTACTAAATGTGTAGGTACAATCTTTTACAGGTAATCAACCGACTTCAAAAGGGAGGAGGTTTACAATTCGTCGGAATATTAATTTGTTTTTTTTTTATGTACGTTAACCGATTACTCGAATACGCCTGATTTGATCTGGAAAATTATTTTTTTTTTTGTTTCAAAGCGTATACATACCAGGAAATTGGACGAGTGGTCTTAAATAATCAACAATAAATTATAATTTACCTGTTATGGGCATGGATGAGTTTATTTATAAAAGGAAACATTACGTTTTACCATTTGTTGTAGCGGATTTAAACTTTCTAAATGGTCTGGACTTAGAGTTATCTTGACGTATGCAAAATTTATCTTTTTCCAAGGATTTCCTGAAAAAGAACCTCTTATTTAAGCGTTAAACTTGCCATTTTACATTTTTTGCATGTTCTGATTTTTTATCATCTTATTGTATTATTATCACAGAATAATTAATATTACTATGTTATAAAGAGTAAAATTTATAATAGCAAGCATTTTAACAACTTTTTGGCTTAAATCCAGAGTAGACTAATATAATACTGGAGACTTAAATCCTTGTAGTCAATGCCACAAAAAATATTTTTCCTTTTTGCCTGGCTAGTGGCTATTAAGTCCGCTTTTCACTACGGGATATAATGTAATATATATGTAGGAAGGGTAATTGAGTATAGTACAGAGACTAATTTTGTAGTTAGGAATAATAATTAATTCGTTTACACGAATTAATTATCCAACGAGTCGAAGATAAACTAGTAACGGAATACGACAAGCGCACCGTTCCACGTCAGAGCCAAGACTGACTTAAAGACGGCCGCTCCGTCCGTTTTATACAAGCAGGACGGGCGGCAACGCAGGTGCGTGCCGCAGGTGTGCGGTACACGTGTAGTTTACAAGAATTCTGTCTAGCTAGACCGACGCCACCGCATCTACAACGGTGCAGGTGCCGACACGGACATACTGACATGCGTGCGTCCTCGCACGCGCTCCATCACAACTTTAGTTATCTGTAACAACTGTAATCTGTAAAACATCGTTCGATTATCCTGACAAAACAGCGTCTGGTCCGGTCTATACTGACCCTTCAGACTCTGGTGATAATCAGTTTTGTTCCGGCACTAAGCCCTACAAAACTTGTATCAACTTTATGCTAGATCGGAATGATTAGTCTGTAGCTTTTTCTATTTTCTCTTTTTTTTTTTTCAAGTACTGTTTTCGCTAGTCCGGAATAACTATTCCCTATAGCCATATCATTGGACCGGCACAAAGCCCTGCAATGATAGTAAGAACTATTTTTTTTCTTACGCTTTTTTTTTTCAAGTACTATTTATGCTAGTCCGGAATCACTATTCCCTTTAGCTATATCATTGGACCGGCAAACGCCCTGCAATGATAGTAAGAACCACATTTTTTTTCTTACTCTCTTTTTTTTTTCAATTCAGTATAGAACAGTTACAGACCAACCATACCGCAAACATGTCTCCGTTACAATCACACAAAAGTGTATCATGAGGGGCGTAGTGACACGATAACACCTAAGTATGTAAACCAGCAGCAACTCGACACATATCCCAGTGCAGCACAGACCAGCCTCCCTGCAACTTCATGTTCCTTTCCTGCACTAGAATAATTACTTCGCTAGAGTATTGCAACGTCTCTAGTATTTTCTAGATGCACAGACACTGCTACTTCTGACTGTCGCACGTCCTCGTGCGGTTGACAGTGAACAGCATACGGTCTATCAGTTATCACCACCTGCTAACAGATATTATCTCTTGTTAAATATTACAACGGTCGAACATCCCAAACTTCATTTAAGTCTGGAACGCGCCGATATGGCTACCTCCAGACAAACGCACTACAGCTTTTCGTTCTGCTGCGTTCGTGCCACATTCGCGCCAGCAAGCAGTCGCGCCGTACTAGCGCTAGCGAATCGTCACACTGCTTTGCAAAATTAAAAGAAATCGAGATAAATGTATTGCGAACCATGGAATTCCGAGCTTCCAAAATTCATCACACAAAACGGAAACTATGTGTAGAGACGGATACCATCACATATTTCAAAGGGAAGGAGGCAACTGCGCAAAATTTACGAAAGCCGACCAAGCCTCAGACGTTCATTTCCAGCACCAAAGGACGATGTGTTCGGCGGCCGCTTGAATTGCCTTGCCGTAAGATCTGCCGATAAGTTCCAGACTTTAGCGATGTAGGCTCAATCTTATTAGCGCTCGGCCGTACCTGACCATGTTCGATTAGCCGTCACAACATCTTCCTCATTGATCATTGTTGTGGAGACTTCTACGAATCTCTCGACATCAAACCCCATCTTGTCGACCACACAGTATTCGGAGCAAACTGCAACACTGATCAACACATTAGAACACAAAAATGTCACTTATTATTTTTAATTCATAGCGTGTTAAAGTTAATCCTTTATTGTAGTACAACCCTTAAAAGTTTTGAACTTCAAAATATAGCAAATGATAATCATGTTTCGCGTGAACTATCAAATTACAACAAAACGAGAGCAGCAGGAGCACCTGAGGGTTTACAAGCATCGTCGGGGTTGTAGTCATCATGATCTGCGTGAAAAACAAATTGTTAACTATAAGGACAACATACACAGTTGCCTGTCCTCTCATCTATCACACATACGAGGCCCTAAAACAGAAATACGTTCTCATACCTTGGACTATAATATATATCATTACTTGAGCAAGTTAAACTTCCACTGAATGCAAACTATATTATATCATTACTTGAGCAAGTTAAACTTCCACTGAATGCAAACTATAACTCATTCAGAATATCTCCAACATTTCTTTCATTTGTTAACATATTTAGGTACGTCAGAAATAATGAAAATACTTGAGGGTACTTTTAATACAAATCGAACAAAAGGATTTATCTTTTGGCTTACATAATTTCACTTTATCTTTTCTCTACACTTTAATGATACGACAATATCGTAAGTAGGACAGCAAATTTTATTACGGTATTTAACATAAGAGATCCATTAATGCGAAATGCATTATAGCCTTTACAAATGTAATAATTCTCATACTATTCGAAGATTATATGTGGGCAATAAGGGGGACTTTATCTCACTTCTGATGTAGGAAGGGTAATTGAGTATAGTACAGAGACTAATTTTGTAGTTAGGAATAATAATTAATTCGTTTACACGAATTAATTATCCAACGAGTCGAGGATAAACTAGTAACGGAATACGACAAGCGCACCGTTCCACGTCAGAGCCAAGACTGACTTAAAGACGGCCGCTCCGTCCGTTTTATACAAGCAGGACGGGCGGCAACGCAGGTGCGTGCCGCAGGTGTGCGGTACACGTGTAGTTTACAAGAATTCTGTCTAGCTAGACCGACGCCACCGCATCTACAACGGTGCAGGTGCCGACATATATCATATCTCCAGATATAAACTAATATCGCTCACGGTACTTTTTAATGGAACCGTTTATACTGAAATGTAATATATATTACATCCCATAGTATAAATGACAAAAGCAACAAACAGACGGCCCCCAGTCCCCGGCGGCCCCGCTATTCCTGGCTACGGTGGCGACCATGGTAACGGCGGGGCAGGGGGTGCTAAGAATCTCCGGTGGAGGTTCGGTTGCCACCTTAGACGACTCGACCTGGCAACGTACAACGCACGCACCCTGAGGACTGACGAGAAGATCGTGGAGCTGGAAGAAGAGATAGACAAGTTGCGCTGGCATATTATAGGATTATCCGAAGTCTGAAGAGAGGGGGAGGACACGGTAATCCTCGAATCCGGCAACTTGCTCTATCACCGGGAGGGCGACCATCTGTCCCAAGGAGGTGTCGGATTTATCGTCCACAAGTCTCTCGTTAACAACGTTGTAAAGATCGGGAGTGTGTCGACGAGGGTTGCGTACCTTATACTCAGAATCACCAAACGGTATTCGCTGAAGGTCATACAGGTTTACGCACCAACCTCGGCACACCCCGATGAGGAGGTGGAGGAAATGTATGAGGATATCTCTAGAGCCATGCATTCCTCCAAAACCCAATATACGGTGTTAATGGGAGACTTCAATGCAAAACTAGGCACAAGAGAGAACGGTGAGCTGAAAGTAGGGAAATTTGGAATAGGGCAACGGAACCCAAGGGGCCAGCAGCTGGCCGACTTCATGGAGAAAGAGGGACTCTTTATGATGAACTCTTTCTTCCAGAAGCGGCCCCACAGGAAGTGGACCTGGTCGAGCCCCGACGGTTCGACAAAAAATGAGATTGACTTCATTATGACGACCAGACGACAACTGTTCAGTGATGTCTCCGTGATCGCGAGGGTGAAAACTGGTAGCGATCACCGAATGGTTAGAGGCACACTGAACCTAAACATTAAGTTGGAGAGGTCTCGTCTAATGAAGTCAACGCTCCGTCCCCCTCGTGCTCTGTTCCAAAGTCCCGAAACCTTTCAGCTCGAGTTACAAAACCGTTTTCAGTGTCTAGAAGACTGCAATGAAGTGGACGATATGAATGACAAGCTCGTGGAAACTGTCCATGCGGTTGGAGCTAAGTTCTGCAAGACCCGCCGCAGAAGAACACAAAAACTCTCCGATCACAATCTCTCATCTCATGGCTGTTAGACGGGAGATGAAGCTACATTCTTCAACAGACTTGACAGCATACAGGCATCTGAACAAACAGATCTCCAAATGCATGCGGCGGGACTTACGCAACTTCAATACAGCTCATATTGAAAAAGCGATCGAGCGGAACCAAGGCTCCAAAGTCTTTGCCAGAGATCTGTCTGCCAGAAAGAGCCAACTGTCAAAGCTGAAGACAGAATGTGGCAGCATCGTTTCCGGGACACCTGAGATTTTGAGCTAGATTGAGAGGTTCTATGGGCAGCTGTACACATCATCGTTGGAGCCACACGCAAGTGTGAGTAACGATCCAAAAGCGAGTCTCATCCGACACTATTCCGAAGATATTCCGGACGTCAGTCTGAGCGAGAATAGAATGGCTCTCCAGCACCTTAAAAACGGTAAGGCCCCAGGCGAGGATGGAATTACAGCGGAGCTTCTGAAAGCGGGTGGAAGACCGGTACTTGAAGTCCTTCAGAAGCTCTTTAATTCCGTCCTCCATGGTGGCATTACACCGGAGGCGTGGAGCAGAAGTGCGGTGGTCTTGTTCTTCAAGAAAGGTGACAACGCTCTCTTGAAGAACTACAGACCGATTTCCCTTCTGAGCCGCGTCTACGTGCTGTTTTCGAGAGTCATTACGAATCGTCTCGCGCGCAGACTTCACGACTTCCAGCCTCCCGAACAAGCCGGTTTCCGAAAGGGCTTTAGCACAATAGACCACATACATACCCTTCGGCAAATTGTACAGAAGTCCGAAGAGTACAATTTGTCACTATGTCTGGCGTATGTGGACTATGAGAAAGCCTTTGATTCCGTCGAAATTTGGGCGGTGCTGCAGTCCCTTCAGCGGTGCCAAGTTGACTGTCGGTATATCGAAGTGTTGAAGTGCTTGTACAGTAGGGCTTCGATGGCTATCCGAGTACAGAACCAGAGTACGAAACCTATCCAATTGCAGAGAGGTGTAAGACAGGGTGACGTCATATCCCCGAAACTCTTCACCGCTGCATTGGAAGACGTTTTCAAGCTTCTGGACTGGAAAGGATAAGGTATCAACATCAATGGCGAGTACATCACTCACTTTCACACATCTTCTCGTCAGACATACCTCAAAACCTGAAAACGAAATTGTACAACCATTGCGTGTTGCCAGTGATGACTTACGGAACTGAGACGTGGTTCTTCACTGCTGGCCGTATGAGGAAGCTCAAGGTCGCTCAGCGAGCTATGGAGAGGGCTATGCTCGGAGTTTCTCTGCGTGATAAACTTAGGAATGAGGGTATCCGCAGTAGAACCAGAATAACCGACAAAGCCCAACGGATTCGTAAGCTGAAGTGGCAGTGGGCCGGCCATATAGCTCGAAGAACCGACAACCGATGGGGAAGAAAGGTTCTCGAGTGGCAGCCTCGTACCGGTAGGCGAAGTGGAAGGCGTCCCCCCACGAGATGGAGTGACGACCTGGTAAGACATGCAGGAAGTCGATGGATGCAGGTGGCTCAGGACCGTGCTTTGTGGCATTCTTTGGGGGAGGCCTATGTTCAGCAGTGGACTTGTGAAGGGCTGTAATGATGATGATGATAATGATAGTATAAATATTTTTTCCGATCGACTGAGCAATATTTTCATATTATATTTCGCCCCCTGTACCCAGCACACCGTTCCGGGCCGCCGCTACGTCCACAAGTTTGCATCTGTCATTATTTGAATGAACTTTTGTGTAGTGCGTATACTCATTTGTATTCGTAACTTTTCTTAATGGCTTTGAAGAAAAATTTTTGGGCTTTGGATTTTTATCTCATACTTGTCCAGTGATAATATAGATTATAATTATATTATTTAGTATTTGCTTTTGTGTCTAACTAACTTCTATTAGGATTTTACACCAAAAGCAAAGACGGCATAAAAAACTGAAGTCACACAAAGCTGGTAAGAGTGTAGATACTACTTCTTTTATATAGACGTTTTCTCTGTTGGTGCTGGGATCATATATATCTTTGAGTGTTTATACTAGTTTTTTTTTAATTATTCTGCAGTGGTTTAACAACGTCATGATGAGCAATTCATTTTGTCTCTGAGAGTGTTTTGACGGATACGCCTACACTTTTTATTAAAGTTTCCTATTGACGTGTGGATGATGAAAAGAACCTGTAAACTCTTTCTACTGTTCCGAAAAAAAGTTAAACTTGAATTAACGCTCCCTAAGTGAGTGCGCTCCACGTAGATTTAGCGAATGATTAGCACAAGGCGTTTTCTACATGGTAGAGCCATGCTGCAGCTATATAAGTAGTATAGTTGTAGCATAAATGAGTCGGCTCGACCGGGGAAGGACCACGCACTAACAGAATACCAGCGTAAAATAGGAGCTTAACACTGATGTATTTCGTATGGTGAGTGTAGAGAACTCGTTTTACTGGAAAAAAGGCATTCCATCTTTGTCCTCACGGGTGACTACGCATCTTCATTTTGATTCGCAAACTAGGATAGATGTAGATGTCTATGGGCCACAGCAAGCATTTACCATCCGGTGGACTGTGTGCTCGTTTATCACCCTATTCTATAAAAAAAAAAACTATATATTCATTCATTTGACAACGTCAAATTTTAAAGTAGCGTTGTCATCTATAGCGTAAAATGCACTTCCTAGTTTTTAGGGGAAGAACATTCCTGTAACAGAAACAGAAAGTTTTTATTCAATATAGATTATAAATAATACTTATTGAAAGTCACTCTTTTGTTTAATTACCACTGGTTCGAAAAAAATCTCTGTCCTGGGAAGAACCAGCAACAAACCCAGAGGAACGTTTTTTTAAATAACAGCTTACAATCATATATGTTTCACAAATTAACCCCACAACAAATTAGAAATAGCTTGGTCGTGATCACCTCATTTCCAGAGGTTATTATCATCCATTAATTCTTTAATATTATAAAAATTTTTTTTTATACAAACTTAGTTTATTAAAGTTTTTGAACTTTCAGCAGATCAAATTTTGTATATTTTCTGGAGTTTTGATGTAAGGCATATACATCGCCCCAAGAATGAATTACTGACTCGATGGAGTCGAGTAACTGGTACTACTAGCTTGTGTCTGTTCCTAGTATTTACAGAATGAATATCAGTTATTTTTATAAAACTACTTTTATTTTTGTGTAGGTACATTAAATTTTCATAAATGTATTGAGAAGCCAAAGTTAATATATTAATTTCCTTAAATTTTTGTCGCAGCGACTCTTTAGGCTTTAAATCATAAATCGCTCTTATGGTCCTCTTCTGTAAAACAAATATAATTTCAGTGTCAGCTGCGTGTCCCCATAGCAAAATACCATTATATTATTTTATGGAAATAGCTAAAGTACAACTCTGTGTAAAAAGTATCGGGAATATGTCAATAAAAAGACCCGCGTAAAAGAGGTCGTTCTAATTTTTTTACTGCATGTTGGTAGCACTGTACTGATTTAGCGCGCAATGTTTGAGCGGGATCTGTCATTTAATTTGTTTTAAACTACACTTTTTGTTGGTCATAGTTTAACAAAGAGTGTGCCTTAAATTTTGTGTTTCGAATGATATTTCATGTGGTGAATCACTAAAAATGTTGCGAAATACCTACGGCGAATCGTGTATATCGAAAACAAGGTCTTATGAATGGTATAAGGCTTTTAAAGAAGGCCGAGAAGTAGTAGTAGACTTGTCTCGTTCTGTTAGACCTTCAACCGCTACAACCAAAGAAAACATCGACAAAATCAAGAAGCTAGTGCTCGAAAATCGACGTCGAGTCTGACAGAGTTGGCTAGTGAGGTGAACATATCTTTTAAGTCCGTCCACAACATTCTCATTGACATTTTAGGCATGAAACGCGTCGCCGCTCGACTAGTTCCAAAAGAGCTCAATTTTGTTCAAAGAGCGCAGCGAAAGCATGTCGCTGAAGACATGGTTTCCCGAGCTTCTACGGATCCGACCTTTATGAAACGTATAATAACTGGCGACGAGACATGGGTTTATGAGTACGACATGCAAACAAGCCAACAGTCTTCAGAATGGCGTCTCGAAAACGTGCCGAAACCCAAAAAACCGCAGCAAAGTCGCTCCAAAATCAAGGTGATGCTGACAGTTTTTTTTGACTACCGTGGTGTGGTTCACTCCGAATTCCTTCCAAAGGGAGAAACAGTGAATAAAGAATATTATTTAGGCGTCATGAAGCGTTTGCGTGAGAGTATCCGCCGAAAACGTCCAGGTTTGTGGCAACACAACTCATGGATGCTGCACCATGATAATGCACCATCACACACAGCCATTATAGTGAAAGAGTTTTTAGCGAAAAATTCAACAAAAGTTCTCGACCAAGCACCGTATTCACCTGATATGGCTCCGTCTGACTTTTTTTAATTTCCCAAGTTAAAATTACCACTTCGAGGAAAACGTTTTGAGTCGATAGAAGCCATAAAAAAATTCGCTGAATGAGCTAAATTTTTTGTTTTATTGACAAATTCCCGATATTTAGTACACAGAATGTAAACTAGTCTAGCTGTTTCGACACTGGTAAGACTTCTAAACTTTTTTACAGCATATGCTGCAGAATTAAGTCTGCTTGCTAATTTTGATATATGGTGGCTCCATCGAAGCTGTGCATGTAATGTGATTCCAAGAAAAATGGTGATATCTACAAGAGTCAGTTTCTCTCCATTTAAAATTACATTAGAATTAATTTTTTTGACATTAAATTTCATTCATTAAAGTGTTTTAGTGGTTTTTTTTCGTGTTATTTAGTAATAAGCTTAATTAAAATACAGTATGGAATATACCAACTATGATTAGCGATAAAATTGTAAGATTATCGTTCTAGCATACGTCTAAAATATTATTTTAAATCAATAATTGTCTAAACGTTGGTAATGTTTTTATTTTGTGGAAGCATTTATCAATGTTAGAAGGAGATAAAATACCAAACTCGGTGCCTCTCTTTCTAAGAAAATTGAGGAATGGTTACAACGTTCCAAGCGCACACCTAAGGGTATTAGTGTTCTGTGGCGCACACTCCCTATATTATATTCATGGAGTACTCTATACTCCATGATTATATTATAACCTCCTTGGCTGCATCATATGTACATGGCAACATGGCATCATATTAGTCTGTGTGATGTGGTTATTGCTTCGTGCTCTGTGATTTTTTATTTTTTCTTTTCTAGCGAGGCTGTCAGCGTTTACAGAACGTTTTCAGACTCGCTTTTTAAATCCGAAGTAATCTACTTGGATTTATTTTAAATATAAGTGATAAATTCGTAATATCATTTGACAATGCCGCCTAAGTTCGATCCAAACGAAATTAAAATCGGTAAGACGAGTATCGTGCGTTAATTTTGGTAAATTATGTGCGATTATTTAGAAGTGATTTAAAAATTTATATTTGTTTCTCTAGTTAACTTGAGATGTGTTGGCGGAGAAGTTGGTGCTACCTCGTCGTTGGCTCCTAAAATTGGTCCTCTTGGTCTCGTGAGTTTATTTTCTTGTCTATATCATAACCTTACAAAGTTTTGCGTGGCGGTCAGTTGTGTTTATCACATATTTTTGGTAACAAGACAAAAGGAATTCATAGTAAATGAAATATCAGTTAATGCCATGTAATTTGTTTTAATAAATTTGTTAACTGTCTTGTTACTTACGATCCTGGGGGGGCCACCCTACCAGGCGCGTCCTTCCGGGTGGCGGATGGAAGGAACCCGCGACTCAGTTTAACACAAAAACAGTGTTGATGATTTCTGCATTTGGTGATGAAGCCCCATCCAAAACCACAATTTATCGCTGGTTTGCTGAATTTCAACGTGGACGTGTCAAGCTCAGTGATGATCCCCGTCAAGGTCGTCCAAAAACTGCAGTCACACAAGAAAACGTTGATGCTGTGCGTAAGCTGATTGAGGAAGATCGACATGTGACATACCGCGAAATTCAGGCAACTTTAGACATTGGCATGAGTCAAATACAAATAATCTTGCATGAACAATTAGGTGTAAAAAAGTTGTTTTCCCGATGGATACCGCATTCGCTCTGTGTAGAGCAAAAAGCGGCTCGCGTTACTTGGTGCGTCAGAACTCTCGAAAGATTCCACACAGGATCCTCAAATGTTGTATACAACATCGTATCAGGTGACAAATCCTGGATATACGCGTACGAACCCGAAACAAAAAACCAGTCACGAGTTTGGGTGTTCGAAAATGAGTTAAAGCCACAAAAATTGTTCGTTCACGGAGTGTTGCAAAAAAAATATGGTGGCCACGTTTGTCTCCAAAACCGGCCATGTTACGACTATTCCTCTTGAGGGACAAAGAACGGTTAATGCAGAATGGTATGCTAGCATTTGTTTGCCACAGGTCGTTTCTGAACTCCGTAAAGAGAACTGCAACCGCCGCATCATCCTCCATCACGACAATGCGAGTTCTCACACCGCACCCAGAACAAAAGAGTTTTTAGAGCAAGAAAACATAGAATTATTAGACCATCCGCCGTACAGCCCCGACCTAAGCCCTAATGATTTCTATACTTTCCCTAAAATAAAGAATAAATTGCGTGGACAGAGATTTTCATCACATGAAAAAGCTGTGGACGCCTACAAAACGGCCATTTTGGAGACCCCAACTTCCGAATGGAATGATTGCTTCAATGATTGGTTCCATCGTATGGAAAAATGTGTCAAATTTCGCGGAGAACACTTCGAAAAGCAATAAATACATTTTTAAATAGTAATGTTGTGTCACTTCCTTGAATCCCGAAATTTTCCTCGTATATTGAAAGTAATTTCGTAAAATGATTATTCAAACTTAGGCATGTTGGTTATTGAATCGTTTACTAAATGTGTAGGTACAATCTTTTACAGGTAATCAACCGACTTCAAAAGGGAGGAGGTTTACAATTCGTCGGAATATTAATTTGTTTTTTTTTTATGTACGTTAACCGATTACTCGAATACGCCTGATTTGATCTGGAAAATTATTTTTTTTTTGTTTCAAAGCGTATACATACCAGGAAATTGGACGAGTGGTCTTAAATAATCAACAATAAATTATAATTTACCTGTTATGGGCATGGATGAGTTTATTTATAAAAGGAAACATTACGTTTTACCATTTGTTGTAGCGGATTTAAACTTTCTAAATGGTCTGGACTTAGAGTTATCTTGACGTATGCAAAATTTATCTTTTTCCAAGGATTTCCTGAAAAAGAACCTCTTATTTAAGCGTTAAACTTGCCATTTTACATTTTTTGCATGTTCTGATTTTTTATCATCTTATTGTATTATTATCACAGAATAATTAATATTACTATGTTATAAAGAGTAAAATTTATAATAGCAAGCATTTTAACAACTTTTTGGCTTAAATCCAGAGTAGACTAATATAATACTGGAGACTTAAATCCTTGTAGTCAATGCCACAAAAAATATTTTTCCTTTTTGCCTGGCTAGTGGCTATTAAGTCCGCTTTTCACTACGGGATATAATGTAATATATATGTAGGAAGGGTAATTGAGTATAGTACAGAGACTAATTTTGTAGTTAGGAATAATAATTAATTCGTTTACACGAATTAATTATCCAACGAGTCGAAGATAAACTAGTAACGGAATACGACAAGCGCACCGTTCCACGTCAGAGCCAAGACTGACTTAAAGACGGCCGCTCCGTCCGTTTTATACAAGCAGGACGGGCGGCAACGCAGGTGCGTGCCGCAGGTGTGCGGTACACGTGTAGTTTACAAGAATTCTGTCTAGCTAGACCGACGCCACCGCATCTACAACAGTGCAGGTGCCGACACGGACATACTGACATGCGTGCGTCCTCGCACGCGCTCCATCACAACTTTAGTTATCTGTAACAACTGTAATCTGTAAAACATCGTTCGATTATCCTGACAAAACAGCGTCTGGTCCGGTCTATACTGACCCTTCAGACTCTGGTGATAATCAGTTTTGTTCCGGCACTAAGCCCTACAAAACTTGTATCAACTTTATGCTAGATCGGAATGATTAGTCTGTAGCTTTTTCTATTTTCTCTTTTTTTTTTTTCAAGTACTGTTTTCGCTAGTCCGGAATAACTATTCCCTATAGCCATATCATTGGACCGGCACAAAGCCCTGCAATGATAGTAAGAACTATTTTTTTTCTTACGCTTTTTTTTTTCAAGTACTATTTATGCTAGTCCGGAATCACTATTCCCTTTAGCTATATCATTGGACCGGCAAACGCCCTGCAATGATAGTAAGAACCACATTTTTTTTCTTACTCTCTTTTTTTTTTTCAATTCAGTATAGAACAGTTACAGACCAACCATACCGCAAACATGTCTCCGTTACAATCACACAAAAGTGTATCATGAGGGGCGTAGTGACACGATAACACCTAAGTATGTAAACCAGCAGCAACTCGACACATATCCCAGTGCAGCACAGACCAGCCTCCCTGCAACTTCATGTTCCTTTCCTGCACTAGAATAATTACTTCGCTAGAGTATTGCAACGTCTCTAGTATTTTCTAGATGCACAGACACTGCTACTTCTGACTGTCGCACGTCCTCGTGCGGTTGACAGTGAACAGCATACGGTCTATCAGTTATCACCACCTGCTAACAGATATTATCTCTTGTTAAATATTACAACGGTCGAACATCCCAAACTTCATTTAAGTCTGGAACGCGCCGATATGGCTACCTCCAGACAAACGCACTACAGCTTTTCGTTCTGCTGCGTTCGTGCCACATTCGCGCCAGCAAGCAGTCGCGCCGTACTAGCGCTAGCGAATCGTCACACTGCTTTGCAAAATTAAAAGAAATCGAGATAAATGTATTGCGAACCATGGAATTCCGAGCTTCCAAAATTCATCACACAAAACGGAAACTATGTGTAGAGACGGATACCATCACATATTTCAAAGGGAAGGAGGCAACTGCGCAAAATTTACGAAAGCCGACCAAGCCTCAGACGTTCATTTCCAGCACCAAAGGACGATGTGTTCGGCGGCCGCTTGAATTGCCTTGCCGTAAGATCTGCCGATAAGTTCCAGACTTTAGCGATGTAGGCTCAATCTTATTAGCGCTCGGCCGTACCTGACCATGTTCGATTAGCCGTCACAACATCTTCCTCATTGATCATTGTTGTGGAGACTTCTACGAATCTCTCGACATCAAACCCCATCTTGTCGACCACACAGTATTCGGAGCAAACTGCAACACTGATCAACACATTAGAACACAAAAATGTCACTTATTATTTTTAATTCATAGCGTGTTAAAGTTAATCCTTTATTGTAGTACAACCCTTAAAAGTTTTGAACTTCAAAATATAGCAAATGATAATCATGTTTCGCGTGAACTATCAAATTACAACAAAACGAGAGCAGCAGGAGCACCTGAGGGTTTACAAGCATCGTCGGGGTTGTAGTCATCATGATCTGCGTGAAAAACAAATTGTTAACTATAAGGACAACATACACAGTTGCCTGTCCTCTCATCTATCACACATACGAGGCCCTAAAACAGAAATACGTTCTCATACCTTGGACTATAATATATATCATTACTTGAGCAAGTTAAACTTCCACTGAATGCAAACTATATTATATCATTACTTGAGCAAGTTAAACTTCCACTGAATGCAAACTATAACTCATTCAGAATATCTCCAACATTTCTTTCATTTGTTAACATATTTAGGTACGTCAGAAATAATGAAAATACTTGAGGGTACTTTTAATACAAATCGAACAAAAGGATTTATCTTTTGGCTTACATAATTTCACTTTATCTTTTCTCTACACTTTAATGATACGACAATATCGTAAGTAGGACAGCAAATTTTATTACGGTATTTAACATAAGAGATCCATTAATGCGAAATGCATTATAGCCTTTACAAATGTAATAATTCTCATACTATTCGAAGATTATATGTGGGCAATAAGGGGGACTTTATCTCACTTCTGATGTAGGAAGGGTAATTGAGTATAGTACAGAGACTAATTTTGTAGTTAGGAATAATAATTAATTCGTTTACACGAATTAATTATCCAACGAGTCGAGGATAAACTAGTAACGGAATACGACAAGCGCACCGTTCCACGTCAGAGCCAAGACTGACTTAAAGACGGCCGCTCCGTCCGTTTTATACAAGCAGGACGGGCGGCAACGCAGGTGCGTGCCGCAGGTGTGCGGTACACGTGTAGTTTACAAGAATTCTGTCTAGCTAGACCGACGCCACCGCATCTACAACGGTGCAGGTGCCGACATATATCATATCTCCAGATATAAACTAATATCGCTCACGGTACTTTTTAATGGAACCGTTTATACTGAAATGTAATATATATTACATCCCATAGTATAAATGACAAAAGCAACAAACAGACGGCCCCCAGTCCCCGGCGGCCCCGCTATTCCTGGCTACGGTGGCGACCATGGTAACGGCGGGGCAGGGGGTGCTAAGAATCTCCGGTGGAGGTTCGGTTGCCACCTTAGACGACTCGACCTGGCAACGTACAACGCACGCACCCTGAGGACTGACGAGAAGATCGTGGAGCTGGAAGAAGAGATAGACAAGTTGCGCTGGCATATTATAGGATTATCCGAAGTCTGAAGAGAGGGGGAGGACACGGTAATCCTCGAATCCGGCAACTTGCTCTATCACCGGGAGGGCGACCATCTGTCCCAAGGAGGTGTCGGATTTATCGTCCACAAGTCTCTCGTTAACAACGTTGTAAAGATCGGGAGTGTGTCGACGAGGGTTGCGTACCTTATACTCAGAATCACCAAACGGTATTCGCTGAAGGTCATACAGGTTTACGCACCAACCTCGGCACACCCCGATGAGGAGGTGGAGGAAATGTATGAGGATATCTCTAGAGCCATGCATTCCTCCAAAACCCAATATACGGTGTTAATGGGAGACTTCAATGCAAAACTAGGCACAAGAGAGAACGGTGAGCTGAAAGTAGGGAAATTTGGAATAGGGCAACGGAACCCAAGGGGCCAGCAGCTGGCCGACTTCATGGAGAAAGAGGGACTCTTTATGATGAACTCTTTCTTCCAGAAGCGGCCCCACAGGAAGTGGACCTGGTCGAGCCCCGACGGTTCGACAAAAAATGAGATTGACTTCATTATGACGACCAGACGACAACTGTTCAGTGATGTCTCCGTGATCGCGAGGGTGAAAACTGGTAGCGATCACCGAATGGTTAGAGGCACACTGAACCTAAACATTAAGTTGGAGAGGTCTCGTCTAATGAAGTCAACGCTCCGTCCCCCTCGTGCTCTGTTCCAAAGTCCCGAAACCTTTCAGCTCGAGTTACAAAACCGTTTTCAGTGTCTAGAAGACTGCAATGAAGTGGACGATATGAATGACAAGCTCGTGGAAACTGTCCATGCGGTTGGAGCTAAGTTCTGCAAGACCCGCCGCAGAAGAACACAAAAACTCTCCGATCACAATCTCTCATCTCATGGCTGTTAGACGGGAGATGAAGCTACATTCTTCAACAGACTTGACAGCATACAGGCATCTGAACAAACAGATCTCCAAATGCATGCGGCGGGACTTACGCAACTTCAATACAGCTCATATTGAAAAAGCGATCGAGCGGAACCAAGGCTCCAAAGTCTTTGCCAGAGATCTGTCTGCCAGAAAGAGCCAACTGTCAAAGCTGAAGACAGAATGTGGCAGCATCGTTTCCGGGACACCTGAGATTTTGAGCTAGATTGAGAGGTTCTATGGGCAGCTGTACACATCATCGTTGGAGCCACACGCAAGTGTGAGTAACGATCCAAAAGCGAGTCTCATCCGACACTATTCCGAAGATATTCCGGACGTCAGTCTGAGCGAGAATAGAATGGCTCTCCAGCACCTTAAAAACGGTAAGGCCCCAGGCGAGGATGGAATTACAGCGGAGCTTCTGAAAGCGGGTGGAAGACCGGTACTTGAAGTCCTTCAGAAGCTCTTTAATTCCGTCCTCCATGGTGGCATTACACCGGAGGCGTGGAGCAGAAGTGCGGTGGTCTTGTTCTTCAAGAAAGGTGACAACGCTCTCTTGAAGAACTACAGACCGATTTCCCTTCTGAGCCGCGTCTACGTGCTGTTTTCGAGAGTCATTACGAATCGTCTCGCGCGCAGACTTCACGACTTCCAGCCTCCCGAACAAGCCGGTTTCCGAAAGGGCTTTAGCACAATAGACCACATACATACCCTTCGGCAAATTGTACAGAAGTCCGAAGAGTACAATTTGTCACTATGTCTGGCGTATGTGGACTATGAGAAAGCCTTTGATTCCGTCGAAATTTGGGCGGTGCTGCAGTCCCTTCAGCGGTGCCAAGTTGACTGTCGGTATATCGAAGTGTTGAAGTGCTTGTACAGTAGGGCTTCGATGGCTATCCGAGTACAGAACCAGAGTACGAAACCTATCCAATTGCAGAGAGGTGTAAGACAGGGTGACGTCATATCCCCGAAACTCTTCACCGCTGCATTGGAAGACGTTTTCAAGCTTCTGGACTGGAAAGGATAAGGTATCAACATCAATGGCGAGTACATCACTCACTTTCACACATCTTCTCGTCAGACATACCTCAAAACCTGAAAACGAAATTGTACAACCATTGCGTGTTGCCAGTGATGACTTACGGAACTGAGACGTGGTTCTTCACTGCTGGCCGTATGAGGAAGCTCAAGGTCGCTCAGCGAGCTATGGAGAGGGCTATGCTCGGAGTTTCTCTGCGTGATAAACTTAGGAATGAGGGTATCCGCAGTAGAACCAGAATAACCGACAAAGCCCAACGGATTCGTAAGCTGAAGTGGCAGTGGGCCGGCCATATAGCTCGAAGAACCGACAACCGATGGGGAAGAAAGGTTCTCGAGTGGCAGCCTCGTACCGGTAGGCGAAGTGGAAGGCGTCCCCCCACGAGATGGAGTGACGACCTGGTAAGACATGCAGGAAGTCGATGGATGCAGGTGGCTCAGGACCGTGCTTTGTGGCATTCTTTGGGGGAGGCCTATGTTCAGCAGTGGACTTGTGAAGGGCTGTAATGATGATGATGATAATGATAGTATAAATATTTTTTCCGATCGACTGAGCAATATTTTCATATTATATTTCGCCCCCTGTACCCAGCACACCGTTCCGGGCCGCCGCTACGTCCACAAGTTTGCATCTGTCATTATTTGAATGAACTTTTGTGTAGTGCGTATACTCATTTGTATTCGTAACTTTTCTTAATGGCTTTGAAGAAAAATTTTTGGGCTTTGGATTTTTATCTCATACTTGTCCAGTGATAATATAGATTATAATTATATTATTTAGTATTTGCTTTTGTGTCTAACTAACTTCTATTAGGATTTTACACCAAAAGCAAAGACGGCATAAAAAACTGAAGTCACACAAAGCTGGTAAGAGTGTAGATACTACTTCTTTTATATAGACGTTTTCTCTGTTGGTGCTGGGATCATATATATCTTTGAGTGTTTATACTAGTTTTTTTTTAATTATTCTGCAGTGGTTTAACAACGTCATGATGAGCAATTCATTTTGTCTCTGAGAGTGTTTTGACGGATACGCCTACACTTTTTATTAAAGTTTCCTATTGACGTGTGGATGATGAAAAGAACCTGTAAACTCTTTCTACTGTTCCGAAAAAAAGTTAAACTTGAATTAACGCTCCCTAAGTGAGTGCGCTCCACGTAGATTTAGCGAATGATTAGCACAAGGCGTTTTCTACATGGTAGAGCCATGCTGCAGCTATATAAGTAGTATAGTTGTAGCATAAATGAGTCGGCTCGACCGGGGAAGGACCACGCACTAACAGAATACCAGCGTAAAATAGGAGCTTAACACTGATGTATTTCGTATGGTGAGTGTAGAGAACTCGTTTTACTGGAAAAAAGGCATTCCATCTTTGTCCTCACGGGTGACTACGCATCTTCATTTTGATTCGCAAACTAGGATAGATGTAGATGTCTATGGGCCACAGCAAGCATTTACCATCCGGTGGACTGTGTGCTCGTTTATCACCCTATTCTATAAAAAAAAAACTATATATTCATTCATTTGACAACGTCAAATTTTAAAGTAGCGTTGTCATCTATAGCGTAAAATGCACTTCCTAGTTTTTAGGGGAAGAACATTCCTGTAACAGAAACAGAAAGTTTTTATTCAATATAGATTATAAATAATACTTATTGAAAGTCACTCTTTTGTTTAATTACCACTGGTTCGAAAAAAATCTCTGTCCTGGGAAGAACCAGCAACAAACCCAGAGGAACGTTTTTTTAAATAACAGCTTACAATCATATATGTTTCACAAATTAACCCCACAACAAATTAGAAATAGCTTGGTCGTGATCACCTCATTTCCAGAGGTTATTATCATCCATTAATTCTTTAATATTATAATAATTTTTTTTTTATACAAACTTAGTTTATTAAAGTTTTTGAACTTTCAGCAGATCAAATTTTGTATATTTTCTGGAGTTTTGATGTAAGGCATATACATCGCCCCAAGAATGAATTACTGACTCGATGGAGTCGAGTAACTGGTACTACTAGCTTGTGTCTGTTCCTAGTATTTACAGAATGAATATCAGTTATTTTTATAAAACTACTTTTATTTTTGTGTAGGTACATTAAATTTTCATAAATGTATTGAGAAGCCAAAGTTAATATATTAATTTCCTTAAATTTTTGTCGCAGCGACTCTTTAGGCTTTAAATCATAAATCGCTCTTATGGTCCTCTTCTGTAAAACAAATATAATTTCAGTGTCAGCTGCGTGTCCCCATAGCAAAATACCATTATATTATTTTATGGAAATAGCTAAAGTACAACTCTGTGTAAAAAGTATCGGGAATATGTCAATAAAAAGACCCGCGTAAAAGAGGTCGTTCTAATTTTTTTACTGCATGTTGGTAGCACTGTACTGATTTAGCGCGCAATGTTTGAGCGGGATCTGTCATTTAATTTGTTTTAAACTACACTTTTTGTTGGTCATAGTTTAACAAAGAGTGTGCCTTAAATTTTGTGTTTCGAATGATATTTCATGTGGTGAATCACTAAAAATGTTGCGAAATACCTACGGCGAATCGTGTATATCGAAAACAAGGTCTTATGAATGGTATAAGGCTTTTAAAGAAGGCCGAGAAGTAGTAGTAGACTTGTCTCGTTCTGTTAGACCTTCAACCGCTACAACCAAAGAAAACATCGACAAAATCAAGAAGCTAGTGCTCGAAAATCGACGTCGAGTCTGACAGAGTTGGCTAGTGAGGTGAACATATCTTTTAAGTCCGTCCACAACATTCTCATTGACATTTTAGGCATGAAACGCGTCGCCGCTCGACTAGTTCCAAAAGAGCTCAATTTTGTTCAAAGAGCGCAGCGAAAGCATGTCGCTGAAGACATGGTTTCCCGAGCTTCTACGGATCCGACCTTTATGAAACGTATAATAACTGGCGACGAGACATGGGTTTATGAGTACGACATGCAAACAAGCCAACAGTCTTCAGAATGGCGTCTCGAAAACGTGCCGAAACCCAAAAAACCGCAGCAAAGTCGCTCCAAAATCAAGGTGATGCTGACAGTTTTTTTTGACTACCGTGGTGTGGTTCACTCCGAATTCCTTCCAAAGGGAGAAACAGTGAATAAAGAATATTATTTAGGCGTCATGAAGCGTTTGCGTGAGAGTATCCGCCGAAAACGTCCAGGTTTGTGGCAACACAACTCATGGATGCTGCACCATGATAATGCACCATCACACACAGCCATTATAGTGAAAGAGTTTTTAGCGAAAAATTCAACAAAAGTTCTCGACCAAGCACCGTATTCACCTGATATGGCTCCGTCTGACTTTTTTTAATTTCCCAAGTTAAAATTACCACTTCGAGGAAAACGTTTTGAGTCGATAGAAGCCATAAAAAATTCGCTGAATGAGCTAATTTTTTTGTTTTATTGACAAATTCCCGATATTTAGTACACAGAATGTAAACTAGTCTAGCTGTTTCGACACTGGTAAGACTTCTAAACTTTTTTACAGCATATGCTGCAGAATTAAGTCTGCTTGCTAATTTTGATATATGGTGGCTCCATCGAAGCTGTGCATGTAATGTGATTCCAAGAAAAATGGTGATATCTACAAGAGTCAGTTTCTCTCCATTTAAAATTACATTAGAATTAATTTTTTTGACATTAAATTTCATTCATTAAAGTGTTTTAGTGGTTTTTTTTCGTGTTATTTAGTAATAAGCTTAATTAAAATACAGTATGGAATATACCAACTATGATTAGCGATAAAATTGTAAGATTATCGTTCTAGCATACGTCTAAAATATTATTTTAAATCAATAATTGTCTAAACGTTGGTAATGTTTTTATTTTGTGGAAGCATTTATCAATGTTAGAAGGAGATAAAATACCAAACTCGGTGCCTCTCTTTCTAAGAAAATTGAGGAATGGTTACAACGTTCCAAGCGCACACCTAAGGGTATTAGTGTTCTGTGGCGCACACTCCCTATATTATATTCATGGAGTACTCTATACTCCATGATTATATTATAACCTCCTTGGCTGCATCATATGTACATGGCAACATGGCATCATATTAGTCTGTGTGATGTGGTTATTGCTTCGTGCTCTGTGATTTTTTATTTTTTCTTTTCTAGCGAGGCTGTCAGCGTTTACAGAACGTTTTCAGACTCGCTTTTTAAATCCGAAGTAATCTACTTGGATTTATTTTAAATATAAGTGATAAATTCGTAATATCATTTGACAATGCCGCCTAAGTTCGATCCAAACGAAATTAAAATCGGTAAGACGAGTATCGTGCGTTAATTTTGGTAAATTATGTGCGATTATTTAGAAGTGATTTAAAAATTTATATTTGTTTCTCTAGTTAACTTGAGATGTGTTGGCGGAGAAGTTGGTGCTACCTCGTCGTTGGCTCCTAAAATTGGTCCTCTTGGTCTCGTGAGTTTATTTTCTTGTCTATATCATAACCTTACAAAGTTTTGCGTGGCGGTCAGTTGTGTTTATCACATATTTTTGGTAACAAGACAAAAGGAATTCATAGTAAATGAAATATCAGTTAATGCCATGTCATTTGTTTTAATAAATTTGTTAACTGTCTTGTTACTTACGATCCTGGGGGGGCCACCCTACCAGGCGCGTCCTTCCGGGTGGCGGATGGAAGGAACCCGCGACTCAGTTTAACACAAAAACAGTGTTGATGATTTCTGCATTTGGTGATGAAGCCCCATCCAAAACCACAATTTATCGCTGGTTTGCTGAATTTCAACGTGGACGTGTCAAGCTCAGTGATGATCCCCGTCAAGGTCGTCCAAAAACTGCAGTCACACAAGAAAACGTTGATGCTGTGCGTAAGCTGATTGAGGAAGATCGACATGTGACATACCGCGAAATTCAGGCAACTTTAGACATTGGCATGAGTCAAATACAAATAATCTTGCATGAACAATTAGGTGTAAAAAAGTTGTTTTCCCGATGGATACCGCATTCGCTCTGTGTAGAGCAAAAAGCGGCTCGCGTTACTTGGTGCGTCAGAACTCTCGAAAGATTCCACACAGGATCCTCAAATGTTGTATACAACATCGTATCAGGTGACAAATCCTGGATATACGCGTACGAACCCGAAACAAAAAACCAGTCACGAGTTTGGGTGTTCGAAAATGAGTTAAAGCCACAAAAATTGTTCGTTCACGGAGTGTTGCAAAAAAAATATGGTGGCCACGTTTGTCTCCAAAACCGGCCATGTTACGACTATTCCTCTTGAGGGACAAAGAACGGTTAATGCAGAATGGTATGCTAGCATTTGTTTGCCACAGGTCGTTTCTGAACTCCGTAAAGAGAACTGCAACCGCCGCATCATCCTCCATCACGACAATGCGAGTTCTCACACCGCACCCAGAACAAAAGAGTTTTTAGAGCAAGAAAACATAGAATTATTAGACCATCCGCCGTACAGCCCCGACCTAAGCCCTAATGATTTCTATACTTTCCCTAAAATAAAGAATAAATTGCGTGGACAGAGATTTTCATCACATGAAAAAGCTGTGGACGCCTACAAAACGGCCATTTTGGAGACCCCAACTTCCGAATGGAATGATTGCTTCAATGATTGGTTCCATCGTATGGAAAAATGTGTCAAATTTCGCGGAGAACACTTCGAAAAGCAATAAATACATTTTTAAATAGTAATGTTGTGTCACTTCCTTGAATCCCGAAATTTTCCTCGTATATTGAAAGTAATTTCGTAAAATGATTATTCAAACTTAGGCATGTTGGTTATTGAATCGTTTACTAAATGTGTAGGTACAATCTTTTACAGGTAATCAACCGACTTCAAAAGGGAGGAGGTTTACAATTCGTCGGAATATTAATTTGTTTTTTTTTTATGTACGTTAACCGATTACTCGAATACGCCTGATTTGATCTGGAAAATTATTTTTTTTTTGTTTCAAAGCGTATACATACCAGGAAATTGGACGAGTGGTCTTAAATAATCAACAATAAATTATAATTTACCTGTTATGGGCATGGATGAGTTTATTTATAAAAGGAAACATTACGTTTTACCATTTGTTGTAGCGGATTTAAACTTTCTAAATGGTCTGGACTTAGAGTTATCTTGACGTATGCAAAATTTATCTTTTTCCAAGGATTTCCTGAAAAAGAACCTCTTATTTAAGCGTTAAACTTGCCATTTTACATTTTTTGCATGTTCTGATTTTTTATCATCTTATTGTATTATTATCACAGAATAATTAATATTACTATGTTATAAAGAGTAAAATTTATAATAGCAAGCATTTTAACAACTTTTTGGCTTAAATCCAGAGTAGACTAATATAATACTGGAGACTTAAATCCTTGTAGTCAATGCCACAAAAAATATTTTTCCTTTTTGCCTGGCTAGTGGCTATTAAGTCCGCTTTTCACTACGGGATATAATGTAATATATATGTAGGAAGGGTAATTGAGTATAGTACAGAGACTAATTTTGTAGTTAGGAATAATAATTAATTCGTTTACACGAATTAATTATCCAACGAGTCGAAGATAAACTAGTAACGGAATACGACAAGCGCACCGTTCCACGTCAGAGCCAAGACTGACTTAAAGACGGCCGCTCCGTCCGTTTTATACAAGCAGGACGGGCGGCAACGCAGGTGCGTGCCGCAGGTGTGCGGTACACGTGTAGTTTACAAGAATTCTGTCTAGCTAGACCGACGCCACCGCATCTACAACGGTGCAGGTGCCGACACGGACATACTGACATGCGTGCGTCCTCGCACGCGCTCCATCACAACTTTAGTTATCTGTAACAACTGTAATCTGTAAAACATCGTTCGATTATCCTGACAAAACAGCGTCTGGTCCGGTCTATACTGACCCTTCAGACTCTGGTGATAATCAGTTTTGTTCCGGCACTAAGCCCTACAAAACTTGTATCAACTTTATGCTAGATCGGAATGATTAGTCTGTAGCTTTTTCTATTTTCTCTTTTTTTTTTTCAAGTACTGTTTTCGCTAGTCCGGAATAACTATTCCCTATAGCCATATCATTGGACCGGCACAAAGCCCTGCAATGATAGTAAGAACTATTTTTTTTCTTACGCTTTTTTTTTTCAAGTACTATTTATGCTAGTCCGGAATCACTATTCCCTTTAGCTATATCATTGGACCGGCAAACGCCCTGCAATGATAGTAAGAACCACATTTTTTTTCTTACTCTCTTTTTTTTTTTCAATTCAGTATAGAACAGTTACAGACCAACCATACCGCAAACATGTCTCCGTTACAATCACACAAAAGTGTATCATGAGGGGCGTAGTGACACGATAACACCTAAGTATGTAAACCAGCAGCAACTCGACACATATCCCAGTGCAGCACAGACCAGCCTCCCTGCAACTTCATGTTCCTTTCCTGCACTAGAATAATTACTTCGCTAGAGTATTGCAACGTCTCTAGTATTTTCTAGATGCACAGACACTGCTACTTCTGACTGTCGCACGTCCTCGTGCGGTTGACAGTGAACAGCATACGGTCTATCAGTTATCACCACCTGCTAACAGATATTATCTCTTGTTAAATATTACAACGGTCGAACATCCCAAACTTCATTTAAGTCTGGAACGCGCCGATATGGCTACCTCCAGACAAACGCACTACAGCTTTTCGTTCTGCTGCGTTCGTGCCACATTCGCGCCAGCAAGCAGTCGCGCCGTACTAGCGCTAGCGAATCGTCACACTGCTTTGCAAAATTAAAAGAAATCGAGATAAATGTATTGCGAACCATGGAATTCCGAGCTTCCAAAATTCATCACACAAAACGGAAACTATGTGTAGAGACGGATACCATCACATATTTCAAAGGGAAGGAGGCAACTGCGCAAAATTTACGAAAGCCGACCAAGCCTCAGACGTTCATTTCCAGCACCAAAGGACGATGTGTTCGGCGGCCGCTTGAATTGCCTTGCCGTAAGATCTGCCGATAAGTTCCAGACTTTAGCGATGTAGGCTCAATCTTATTAGCGCTCGGCCGTACCTGACCATGTTCGATTAGCCGTCACAACATCTTCCTCATTGATCATTGTTGTGGAGACTTCTACGAATCTCTCGACATCAAACCCCATCTTGTCGACCACACAGTATTCGGAGCAAACTGCAACACTGATCAACACATTAGAACACAAAAATGTCACTTATTATTTTTAATTCATAGCGTGTTAAAGTTAATCCTTTATTGTAGTACAACCCTTAAAAGTTTTGAACTTCAAAATATAGCAAATGATAATCATGTTTCGCGTGAACTATCAAATTACAACAAAACGAGAGCAGCAGGAGCACCTGAGGGTTTACAAGCATCGTCGGGGTTGTAGTCATCATGATCTGCGTGAAAAACAAATTGTTAACTATAAGGACAACATACACAGTTGCCTGTCCTCTCATCTATCACACATACGAGGCCCTAAAACAGAAATACGTTCTCATACCTTGGACTATAATATATATCATTACTTGAGCAAGTTAAACTTCCACTGAATGCAAACTATATTATATCATTACTTGAGCAAGTTAAACTTCCACTGAATGCAAACTATAACTCATTCAGAATATCTCCAACATTTCTTTCATTTGTTAACATATTTAGGTACGTCAGAAATAATGAAAATACTTGAGGGTACTTTTAATACAAATCGAACAAAAGGATTTATCTTTTGGCTTACATAATTTCACTTTATCTTTTCTCTACACTTTAATGATACGACAATATCGTAAGTAGGACAGCAAATTTTATTACGGTATTTAACATAAGAGATCCATTAATGCGAAATGCATTATAGCCTTTACAAATGTAATAATTCTCATACTATTCGAAGATTATATGTGGGCAATAAGGGGGACTTTATCTCACTTCTGATGTAGGAAGGGTAATTGAGTATAGTACAGAGACTAATTTTGTAGTTAGGAATAATAATTAATTCGTTTACACGAATTAATTATCCAACGAGTCGAGGATAAACTAGTAACGGAATACGACAAGCGCACCGTTCCACGTCAGAGCCAAGACTGACTTAAAGACGGCCGCTCCGTCCGTTTTATACAAGCAGGACGGGCGGCAACGCAGGTGCGTGCCGCAGGTGTGCGGTACACGTGTAGTTTACAAGAATTCTGTCTAGCTAGACCGACGCCACCGCATCTACAACGGTGCAGGTGCCGACATATATCATATCTCCAGATATAAACTAATATCGCTCACGGTACTTTTTAATGGAACCGTTTATACTGAAATGTAATATATATTACATCCCATAGTATAAATGACAAAAGCAACAAACAGACGGCCCCCAGTCCCCGGCGGCCCCGCTATTCCTGGCTACGGTGGCGACCATGGTAACGGCGGGGCAGGGGGTGCTAAGAATCTCCGGTGGAGGTTCGGTTGCCACCTTAGACGACTCGACCTGGCAACGTACAACGCACGCACCCTGAGGACTGACGAGAAGATCGTGGAGCTGGAAGAAGAGATAGACAAGTTGCGCTGGCATATTATAGGATTATCCGAAGTCTGAAGAGAGGGGGAGGACACGGTAATCCTCGAATCCGGCAACTTGCTCTATCACCGGGAGGGCGACCATCTGTCCCAAGGAGGTGTCGGATTTATCGTCCACAAGTCTCTCGTTAACAACGTTGTAAAGATCGGGAGTGTGTCGACGAGGGTTGCGTACCTTATACTCAGAATCACCAAACGGTATTCGCTGAAGGTCATACAGGTTTACGCACCAACCTCGGCACACCCCGATGAGGAGGTGGAGGAAATGTATGAGGATATCTCTAGAGCCATGCATTCCTCCAAAACCCAATATACGGTGTTAATGGGAGACTTCAATGCAAAACTAGGCACAAGAGAGAACGGTGAGCTGAAAGTAGGGAAATTTGGAATAGGGCAACGGAACCCAAGGGGCCAGCAGCTGGCCGACTTCATGGAGAAAGAGGGACTCTTTATGATGAACTCTTTCTTCCAGAAGCGGCCCCACAGGAAGTGGACCTGGTCGAGCCCCGACGGTTCGACAAAAAATGAGATTGACTTCATTATGACGACCAGACGACAACTGTTCAGTGATGTCTCCGTGATCGCGAGGGTGAAAACTGGTAGCGATCACCGAATGGTTAGAGGCACACTGAACCTAAACATTAAGTTGGAGAGGTCTCGTCTAATGAAGTCAACGCTCCGTCCCCCTCGTGCTCTGTTCCAAAGTCCCGAAACCTTTCAGCTCGAGTTACAAAACCGTTTTCAGTGTCTAGAAGACTGCAATGAAGTGGACGATATGAATGACAAGCTCGTGGAAACTGTCCATGCGGTTGGAGCTAAGTTCTGCAAGACCCGCCGCAGAAGAACACAAAAACTCTCCGATCACAATCTCTCATCTCATGGCTGTTAGACGGGAGATGAAGCTACATTCTTCAACAGACTTGACAGCATACAGGCATCTGAACAAACAGATCTCCAAATGCATGCGGCGGGACTTACGCAACTTCAATACAGCTCATATTGAAAAAGCGATCGAGCGGAACCAAGGCTCCAAAGTCTTTGCCAGAGATCTGTCTGCCAGAAAGAGCCAACTGTCAAAGCTGAAGACAGAATGTGGCAGCATCGTTTCCGGGACACCTGAGATTTTGAGCTAGATTGAGAGGTTCTATGGGCAGCTGTACACATCATCGTTGGAGCCACACGCAAGTGTGAGTAACGATCCAAAAGCGAGTCTCATCCGACACTATTCCGAAGATATTCCGGACGTCAGTCTGAGCGAGAATAGAATGGCTCTCCAGCACCTTAAAAACGGTAAGGCCCCAGGCGAGGATGGAATTACAGCGGAGCTTCTGAAAGCGGGTGGAAGACCGGTACTTGAAGTCCTTCAGAAGCTCTTTAATTCCGTCCTCCATGGTGGCATTACACCGGAGGCGTGGAGCAGAAGTGCGGTGGTCTTGTTCTTCAAGAAAGGTGACAACGCTCTCTTGAAGAACTACAGACCGATTTCCCTTCTGAGCCGCGTCTACGTGCTGTTTTCGAGAGTCATTACGAATCGTCTCGCGCGCAGACTTCACGACTTCCAGCCTCCCGAACAAGCCGGTTTCCGAAAGGGCTTTAGCACAATAGACCACATACATACCCTTCGGCAAATTGTACAGAAGTCCGAAGAGTACAATTTGTCACTATGTCTGGCGTATGTGGACTATGAGAAAGCCTTTGATTCCGTCGAAATTTGGGCGGTGCTGCAGTCCCTTCAGCGGTGCCAAGTTGACTGTCGGTATATCGAAGTGTTGAAGTGCTTGTACAGTAGGGCTTCGATGGCTATCCGAGTACAGAACCAGAGTACGAAACCTATCCAATTGCAGAGAGGTGTAAGACAGGGTGACGTCATATCCCCGAAACTCTTCACCGCTGCATTGGAAGACGTTTTCAAGCTTCTGGACTGGAAAGGATAAGGTATCAACATCAATGGCGAGTACATCACTCACTTTCACACATCTTCTCGTCAGACATACCTCAAAACCTGAAAACGAAATTGTACAACCATTGCGTGTTGCCAGTGATGACTTACGGAACTGAGACGTGGTTCTTCACTGCTGGCCGTATGAGGAAGCTCAAGGTCGCTCAGCGAGCTATGGAGAGGGCTATGCTCGGAGTTTCTCTGCGTGATAAACTTAGGAATGAGGGTATCCGCAGTAGAACCAGAATAACCGACAAAGCCCAACGGATTCGTAAGCTGAAGTGGCAGTGGGCCGGCCATATAGCTCGAAGAACCGACAACCGATGGGGAAGAAAGGTTCTCGAGTGGCAGCCTCGTACCGGTAGGCGAAGTGGAAGGCGTCCCCCCACGAGATGGAGTGACGACCTGGTAAGACATGCAGGAAGTCGATGGATGCAGGTGGCTCAGGACCGTGCTTTGTGGCATTCTTTGGGGGAGGCCTATGTTCAGCAGTGGACTTGTGAAGGGCTGTAATGATGATGATGATAATGATAGTATAAATATTTTTTCCGATCGACTGAGCAATATTTTCATATTATATTTCGCCCCCTGTACCCAGCACACCGTTCCGGGCCGCCGCTACGTCCACAAGTTTGCATCTGTCATTATTTGAATGAACTTTTGTGTAGTGCGTATACTCATTTGTATTCGTAACTTTTCTTAATGGCTTTGAAGAAAAATTTTTGGGCTTTGGATTTTTATCTCATACTTGTCCAGTGATAATATAGATTATAATTATATTATTTAGTATTTGCTTTTGTGTCTAACTAACTTCTATTAGGATTTTACACCAAAAGCAAAGACGGCATAAAAAACTGAAGTCACACAAAGCTGGTAAGAGTGTAGATACTACTTCTTTTATATAGACGTTTTCTCTGTTGGTGCTGGGATCATATATATCTTTGAGTGTTTATACTAGTTTTTTTTTAATTATTCTGCAGTGGTTTAACAACGTCATGATGAGCAATTCATTTTGTCTCTGAGAGTGTTTTGACGGATACGCCTACACTTTTTATTAAAGTTTCCTATTGACGTGTGGATGATGAAAAGAACCTGTAAACTCTTTCTACTGTTCCGAAAAAAAGTTAAACTTGAATTAACGCTCCCTAAGTGAGTGCGCTCCACGTAGATTTAGCGAATGATTAGCACAAGGCGTTTTCTACATGGTAGAGCCATGCTGCAGCTATATAAGTAGTATAGTTGTAGCATAAATGAGTCGGCTCGACCGGGGAAGGACCACGCACTAACAGAATACCAGCGTAAAATAGGAGCTTAACACTGATGTATTTCGTATGGTGAGTGTAGAGAACTCGTTTTACTGGAAAAAAGGCATTCCATCTTTGTCCTCACGGGTGACTACGCATCTTCATTTTGATTCGCAAACTAGGATAGATGTAGATGTCTATGGGCCACAGCAAGCATTTACCATCCGGTGGACTGTGTGCTCGTTTATCACCCTATTCTATAAAAAAAAAACTATATATTCATTCATTTGACAACGTCAAATTTTAAAGTAGCGTTGTCATCTATAGCGTAAAATGCACTTCCTAGTTTTTAGGGGAAGAACATTCCTGTAACAGAAACAGAAAGTTTTTATTCAATATAGATTATAAATAATACTTATTGAAAGTCACTCTTTTGTTTAATTACCACTGGTTCGAAAAAAATCTCTGTCCTGGGAAGAACCAGCAACAAACCCAGAGGAACGTTTTTTTAAATAACAGCTTACAATCATATATGTTTCACAAATTAACCCCACAACAAATTAGAAATAGCTTGGTCGTGATCACCTCATTTCCAGAGGTTATTATCATCCATTAATTCTTTAATATTATAATAATTTTTTTTTATACAAACTTAGTTTATTAAAGTTTTTGAACTTTCAGCAGATCAAATTTTGTATATTTTCTGGAGTTTTGATGTAAGGCATATACATCGCCCCAAGAATGAATTACTGACTCGATGGAGTCGAGTAACTGGTACTACTAGCTTGTGTCTGTTCCTAGTATTTACAGAATGAATATCAGTTATTTTTATAAAACTACTTTTATTTTTGTGTAGGTACATTAAATTTTCATAAATGTATTGAGAAGCCAAAGTTAATATATTAATTTCCTTAAATTTTTGTCGCAGCGACTCTTTAGGCTTTAAATCATAAATCGCTCTTATGGTCCTCTTCTGTAAAACAAATATAATTTCAGTGTCAGCTGCGTGTCCCCATAGCAAAATACCATTATATTATTTTATGGAAATAGCTAAAGTACAACTCTGTGTAAAAAGTATCGGGAATATGTCAATAAAAAGACCCGCGTAAAAGAGGTCGTTCTAATTTTTTTACTGCATGTTGGTAGCACTGTACTGATTTAGCGCGCAATGTTTGAGCGGGATCTGTCATTTAATTTGTTTTAAACTACACTTTTTGTTGGTCATAGTTTAACAAAGAGTGTGCCTTAAATTTTGTGTTTCGAATGATATTTCATGTGGTGAATCACTAAAAATGTTGCGAAATACCTATGGCGAATCGTGTATATCGAAAACAAGGTCTTATGAATGGTATAAGGCATTTAAAGAAGGCCGAGAAGTAGTAGTAGACTTGTCTCGTTCTGTTAGACCTTCAACCGCTACAACCAAAGAAAACATCGACAAAATCAAGAAGCTAGTGCTCGAAAATCGACGTCGAGTCTGACAGAGTTGGCTAGTGAGGTGAACATATCTTTTAAGTCCGTCCACAACATTCTCATTGACATTTTAGGCATGAAACGCGTCGCCGCTCGACTAGTTCCAAAAGAGCTCAATTTTGTTCAAAGAGCGCAGCGAAAGCATGTCGCTGAAGACATGGTTTCCCGAGCTTCTACGGATCCGACCTTTATGAAACGTATAATAACTGGCGACGAGACATGGGTTTATGAGTACGACATGCAAACAAGCCAACAGTCTTCAGAATGGCGTCTCGAAAACGTGCCGAAACCCAAAAAACCGCAGCAAAGTCGCTCCAAAATCAAGGTGATGCTGACAGTTTTTTTTGACTACCGTGGTGTGGTTCACTCCGAATTCCTTCCAAAGGGAGAAACAGTGAATAAAGAATATTATTTAGGCGTCATGAAGCGTTTGCGTGAGAGTATCCGCCGAAAACGTCCAGGTTTGTGGCAACACAACTCATGGATGCTGCACCATGATAATGCACCATCACACACAGCCATTATAGTGAAAGAGTTTTTAGCGAAAAATTCAACAAAAGTTCTCGACCAAGCACCGTATTCACCTGATATGGCTCCGTCTGACTTTTTTTAATTTCCCAAGTTAAAATTACCACTTCGAGGAAAACGTTTTGAGTCGATAGAAGCCATAAAAAAATTCGCTGAATGAGCTAAATTTTTTGTTTTATTGACAAATTCCCGATATTTAGTACACAGAATGTAAACTAGTCTAGCTGTTTCGACACTGGTAAGACTTCTAAACTTTTTTACAGCATATGCTGCAGAATTAAGTCTGCTTGCTAATTTTGATATATGGTGGCTCCATCGAAGCTGTGCATGTAATGTGATTCCAAGAAAAATGGTGATATCTACAAGAGTCAGTTTCTCTCCATTTAAAATTACATTAGAATTAATTTTTTTGACATTAAATTTCATTCATTAAAGTGTTTTAGTGGTTTTTTTTCGTGTTATTTAGTAATAAGCTTAATTAAAATACAGTATGGAATATACCAACTATGATTAGCGATAAAATTGTAAGATTATCGTTCTAGCATACGTCTAAAATATTATTTTAAATCAATAATTGTCTAAACGTTGGTAATGTTTTTATTTTGTGGAAGCATTTATCAATGTTAGAAGGAGATAAAATACCAAACTCGGTGCCTCTCTTTCTAAGAAAATTGAGGAATGGTTACAACGTTCCAAGCGCACACCTAAGGGTATTAGTGTTCTGTGGCGCACACTCCCTATATTATATTCATGGAGTACTCTATACTCCATGATTATATTATAACCTCCTTGGCTGCATCATATGTACATGGCAACATGGCATCATATTAGTCTGTGTGATGTGGTTATTGCTTCGTGCTCTGTGATTTTTTATTTTTTCTTTTCTAGCGAGGCTGTCAGCGTTTACAGAACGTTTTCAGACTCGCTTTTTAAATCCGAAGTAATCTACTTGGATTTATTTTAAATATAAGTGATAAATTCGTAATATCATTTGACAATGCCGCCTAAGTTCGATCCAAACGAAATTAAAATCGGTAAGACGAGTATCGTGCGTTAATTTTGGTAAATTATGTGCGATTATTTAGAAGTGATTTAAAAATTTATATTTGTTTCTCTAGTTAACTTGAGATGTGTTGGCGGAGAAGTTGGTGCTACCTCGTCGTTGGCTCCTAAAATTGGTCCTCTTGGTCTCGTGAGTTTATTTTCTTGTCTATATCATAACCTTACAAAGTTTTGCGTGGCGGTCAGTTGTGTTTATCACATATTTTTGGTAACAAGACAAAAGGAATTCATAGTAAATGAAATATCAGTTAATGCCATGTCATTTGTTTTAATAAATTTGTTAACTGTCTTGTTACTTACGATCCTGGGGGGGCCACCCTACCAGGCGCGTCCTTCCGGGTGGCGGATGGAAGGAACCCGCGACTCAGTTTAACACAAAAACAGTGTTGATGATTTCTGCATTTGGTGATGAAGCCCCATCCAAAACCACAATTTATCGCTGGTTTGCTGAATTTCAACGTGGACGTGTCAAGCTCAGTGATGATCCCCGTCAAGGTCGTCCAAAAACTGCAGTCACACAAGAAAACGTTGATGCTGTGCGTAAGCTGATTGAGGAAGATCGACATGTGACATACCGCGAAATTCAGGCAACTTTAGACATTGGCATGAGTCAAATACAAATAATCTTGCATGAACAATTAGGTGTAAAAAAGTTGTTTTCCCGATGGATACCGCATTCGCTCTGTGTAGAGCAAAAAGCGGCTCGCGTTACTTGGTGCGTCAGAACTCTCGAAAGATTCCACACAGGATCCTCAAATGTTGTATACAACATCGTATCAGGTGACAAATCCTGGATATACGCGTACGAACCCGAAACAAAAAACCAGTCACGAGTTTGGGTGTTCGAAAATGAGTTAAAGCCACAAAAATTGTTCGTTCACGGAGTGTTGCAAAAAAAATATGGTGGCCACGTTTGTCTCCAAAACCGGCCATGTTACGACTATTCCTCTTGAGGGACAAAGAACGGTTAATGCAGAATGGTATGCTAGCATTTGTTTGCCACAGGTCGTTTCTGAACTCCGTAAAGAGAACTGCAACCGCCGCATCATCCTCCATCACGACAATGCGAGTTCTCACACCGCACCCAGAACAAAAGAGTTTTTAGAGCAAGAAAACATAGAATTATTAGACCATCCGCCGTACAGCCCCGACCTAAGCCCTAATGATTTCTATACTTTCCCTAAAATAAAGAATAAATTGCGTGGACAGAGATTTTCATCACATGAAAAAGCTGTGGACGCCTACAAAACGGCCATTTTGGAGACCCCAACTTCCGAATGGAATGATTGCTTCAATGATTGGTTCCATCGTATGGAAAAATGTGTCAAATTTCGCGGAGAACACTTCGAAAAGCAATAAATACATTTTTAAATAGTAATGTTGTGTCACTTCCTTGAATCCCGAAATTTTCCTCGTATATTGAAAGTAATTTCGTAAAATGATTATTCAAACTTAGGCATGTTGGTTATTGAATCGTTTACTAAATGTGTAGGTACAATCTTTTACAGGTAATCAACCGACTTCAAAAGGGAGGAGGTTTACAATTCGTCGGAATATTAATTTGTTTTTTTTTTATGTACGTTAACCGATTACTCGAATACGCCTGATTTGATCTGGAAAATTATTTTTTTTTTGTTTCAAAGCGTATACATACCAGGAAATTGGACGAGTGGTCTTAAATAATCAACAATAAATTATAATTTACCTGTTATGGGCATGGATGAGTTTATTTATAAAAGGAAACATTACGTTTTACCATTTGTTGTAGCGGATTTAAACTTTCTAAATGGTCTGGACTTAGAGTTATCTTGACGTATGCAAAATTTATCTTTTTCCAAGGATTTCCTGAAAAAGAACCTCTTATTTAAGCGTTAAACTTGCCATTTTACATTTTTTGCATGTTCTGATTTTTTATCATCTTATTGTATTATTATCACAGAATAATTAATATTACTATGTTATAAAGAGTAAAATTTATAATAGCAAGCATTTTAACAACTTTTTGGCTTAAATCCAGAGTAGACTAATATAATACTGGAGACTTAAATCCTTGTAGTCAATGCCACAAAAAATATTTTTCCTTTTTGCCTGGCTAGTGGCTATTAAGTCCGCTTTTCACTACGGGATATAATGTAATATATATGTAGGAAGGGTAATTGAGTATAGTACAGAGACTAATTTTGTAGTTAGGAATAATAATTAATTCGTTTACACGAATTAATTATCCAACGAGTCGAAGATAAACTAGTAACGGAATACGACAAGCGCACCGTTCCACGTCAGAGCCAAGACTGACTTAAAGACGGCCGCTCCGTCCGTTTTATACAAGCAGGACGGGCGGCAACGCAGGTGCGTGCCGCAGGTGTGCGGTACACGTGTAGTTTACAAGAATTCTGTCTAGCTAGACCGACGCCACCGCATCTACAACGGTGCAGGTGCCGACACGGACATACTGACATGCGTGCGTCCTCGCACGCGCTCCATCACAACTTTAGTTATCTGTAACAACTGTAATCTGTAAAACATCGTTCGATTATCCTGACAAAACAGCGTCTGGTCCGGTCTATACTGACCCTTCAGACTCTGGTGATAATCAGTTTTGTTCCGGCACTAAGCCCTACAAAACTTGTATCAACTTTATGCTAGATCGGAATGATTAGTCTGTAGCTTTTTCTATTTTCTCTTTTTTTTTTTTTCAAGTACTGTTTTCGCTAGTCCGGAATAACTATTCCCTATAGCCATATCATTGGACCGGCACAAAGCCCTGCAATGATAGTAAGAACTATTTTTTTTCTTACGCTTTTTTTTTTCAAGTACTATTTATGCTAGTCCGGAATCACTATTCCCTTTAGCTATATCATTGGACCGGCAAACGCCCTGCAATGATAGTAAGAACCACATTTTTTTTCTTACTCTCTTTTTTTTTTCAATTCAGTATAGAACAGTTACAGACCAACCATACCGCAAACATGTCTCCGTTACAATCACACAAAAGTGTATCATGAGGGGCGTAGTGACACGATAACACCTAAGTATGTAAACCAGCAGCAACTCGACACATATCCCAGTGCAGCACAGACCAGCCTCCCTGCAACTTCATGTTCCTTTCCTGCACTAGAATAATTACTTCGCTAGAGTATTGCAACGTCTCTAGTATTTTCTAGATGCACAGACACTGCTACTTCTGACTGTCGCACGTCCTCGTGCGGTTGACAGTGAACAGCATACGGTCTATCAGTTATCACCACCTGCTAACAGATATTATCTCTTGTTAAATATTACAACGGTCGAACATCCCAAACTTCATTTAAGTCTGGAACGCGCCGATATGGCTACCTCCAGACAAACGCACTACAGCTTTTCGTTCTGCTGCGTTCGTGCCACATTCGCGCCAGCAAGCAGTCGCGCCGTACTAGCGCTAGCGAATCGTCACTGCTTTGCAAAATTAAAAGAAATCGAGATAAATGTATTGCGAACCATGGAATTCCGAGCTTCCAAAATTCATCACACAAAACGGAAACTATGTGTAGAGACGGATACCATCACATATTTCAAAGGGAAGGAGGCAACTGCGCAAAATTTACGAAAGCCGACCAAGCCTCAGACGTTCATTTCCAGCACCAAAGGACGATGTGTTCGGCGGCCGCTTGAATTGCCTTGCCGTAAGATCTGCCGATAAGTTCCAGACTTTAGCGATGTAGGCTCAATCTTATTAGCGCTCGGCCGTACCTGACCATGTTCGATTAGCCGTCACAACATCTTCCTCATTGATCATTGTTGTGGAGACTTCTACGAATCTCTCGACATCAAACCCCATCTTGTCGACCACACAGTATTCGGAGCAAACTGCAACACTGATCAACACATTAGAACACAAAAATGTCACTTATTATTTTTAATTCATAGCGTGTTAAAGTTAATCCTTTATTGTAGTACAACCCTTAAAAGTTTTGAACTTCAAAATATAGCAAATGATAATCATGTTTCGCGTGAACTATCAAATTACAACAAAACGAGAGCAGCAGGAGCACCTGAGGGTTTACAAGCATCGTCGGGGTTGTAGTCATCATGATCTGCGTGAAAAACAAATTGTTAACTATAAGGACAACATACACAGTTGCCTGTCCTCTCATCTATCACACATACGAGGCCCTAAAACAGAAATACGTTCTCATACCTTGGACTATAATATATATCATTACTTGAGCAAGTTAAACTTCCACTGAATGCAAACTATATTATATCATTACTTGAGCAAGTTAAACTTCCACTGAATGCAAACTATAACTCATTCAGAATATCTCCAACATTTCTTTCATTTGTTAACATATTTAGGTACGTCAGAAATAATGAAAATACTTGAGGGTACTTTTAATACAAATCGAACAAAAGGATTTATCTTTTGGCTTACATAATTTCACTTTATCTTTTCTCTACACTTTAATGATACGACAATATCGTAAGTAGGACAGCAAATTTTATTACGGTATTTAACATAAGAGATCCATTAATGCGAAATGCATTATAGCCTTTACAAATGTAATAATTCTCATACTATTCGAAGATTATATGTGGGCAATAAGGGGGACTTTATCTCACTTCTGATGTAGGAAGGGTAATTGAGTATAGTACAGAGACTAATTTTGTAGTTAGGAATAATAATTAATTCGTTTACACGAATTAATTATCCAACGAGTCGAGGATAAACTAGTAACGGAATACGACAAGCGCACCGTTCCACGTCAGAGCCAAGACTGACTTAAAGACGGCCGCTCCGTCCGTTTTATACAAGCAGGACGGGCGGCAACGCAGGTGCGTGCCGCAGGTGTGCGGTACACGTGTAGTTTACAAGAATTCTGTCTAGCTAGACCGACGCCACCGCATCTACAACGGTGCAGGTGCCGACATATATCATATCTCCAGATATAAACTAATATCGCTCACGGTACTTTTTAATGGAACCGTTTATACTGAAATGTAATATATATTACATCCCATAGTATAAATGACAAAAGCAACAAACAGACGGCCCCCAGTCCCCGGCGGCCCCGCTATTCCTGGCTACGGTGGCGACCATGGTAACGGCGGGGCAGGGGGTGCTAAGAATCTCCGGTGGAGGTTCGGTTGCCACCTTAGACGACTCGACCTGGCAACGTACAACGCACGCACCCTGAGGACTGACGAGAAGATCGTGGAGCTGGAAGAAGAGATAGACAAGTTGCGCTGGCATATTATAGGATTATCCGAAGTCTGAAGAGAGGGGGAGGACACGGTAATCCTCGAATCCGGCAACTTGCTCTATCACCGGGAGGGCGACCATCTGTCCCAAGGAGGTGTCGGATTTATCGTCCACAAGTCTCTCGTTAACAACGTTGTAAAGATCGGGAGTGTGTCGACGAGGGTTGCGTACCTTATACTCAGAATCACCAAACGGTATTCGCTGAAGGTCATACAGGTTTACGCACCAACCTCGGCACACCCCGATGAGGAGGTGGAGGAAATGTATGAGGATATCTCTAGAGCCATGCATTCCTCCAAAACCCAATATACGGTGTTAATGGGAGACTTCAATGCAAAACTAGGCACAAGAGAGAACGGTGAGCTGAAAGTAGGGAAATTTGGAATAGGGCAACGGAACCCAAGGGGCCAGCAGCTGGCCGACTTCATGGAGAAAGAGGGACTCTTTATGATGAACTCTTTCTTCCAGAAGCGGCCCCACAGGAAGTGGACCTGGTCGAGCCCCGACGGTTCGACAAAAAATGAGATTGACTTCATTATGACGACCAGACGACAACTGTTCAGTGATGTCTCCGTGATCGCGAGGGTGAAAACTGGTAGCGATCACCGAATGGTTAGAGGCACACTGAACCTAAACATTAAGTTGGAGAGGTCTCGTCTAATGAAGTCAACGCTCCGTCCCCCTCGTGCTCTGTTCCAAAGTCCCGAAACCTTTCAGCTCGAGTTACAAAACCGTTTTCAGTGTCTAGAAGACTGCAATGAAGTGGACGATATGAATGACAAGCTCGTGGAAACTGTCCATGCGGTTGGAGCTAAGTTCTGCAAGACCCGCCGCAGAAGAACACAAAAACTCTCCGATCACAATCTCTCATCTCATGGCTGTTAGACGGGAGATGAAGCTACATTCTTCAACAGCCTTGACAGCATACAGGCATCTGAACAAACAGATCTCCAAATGCATGCGGCGGGACTTACGCAACTTCAATACAGCTCATATTGAAAAAGCGATCGAGCGGAACCAAGGCTCCAAAGTCTTTGCCAGAGATCTGTCTGCCAGAAAGAGCCAACTGTCAAAGCTGAAGACAGAATGTGGCAGCATCGTTTCCGGGACACCTGAGATTTTGAGCTAGATTGAGAGGTTCTATGGGCAGCTGTACACATCATCGTTGGAGCCACACGCAAGTGTGAGTAACGATCCAAGAGCGAGTCTCATCCGACACTATTCCGAAGATATTCCGGACGTCAGTCTGAGCGAGATTAGAATGGCTCTCCAGCACCTTAAAAACGGTAAGGCCCCAGGCGAGGATGGAATTACAGCGGAGCTTCTGAAAGCGGGTGGAAGACCGGTACTTGAAGTCCTTCAGAAGCTCTTTAATTCCGTCCTCCATGGTGGCATTACACCGGAGGCGTGGAGCAGAAGTGCGGTGGTCTTGTTCTTCAAGAAAGGTGACAACGCTCTCTTGAAGAACTACAGACCGATTTCCCTTCTGAGCCGCGTCTACGTGCTGTTTTCGAGAGTCATTACGAATCGTCTCGCGCGCAGACTTCACGACTTCCAGCCTCCCGAACAAGCCGGTTTCCGAAAGGGCTTTAGCACAATAGACCACATACATACCCTTCGGCAAATTGTACAGAAGTCCGAAGAGTACAATTTGTCACTATGTCTGGCGTATGTGGACTATGAGAAAGCCTTTGATTCCGTCGAAATTTGGGCGGTGCTGCAGTCCCTTCAGCGGTGCCAAGTTGACTGTCGGTATATCGAAGTGTTGAAGTGCTTGTACAGTAGGGCTTCGATGGCTATCCGAGTACAGAACCAGAGTACGAAACCTATCCAATTGCAGAGAGGTGTAAGACAGGGTGACGTCATATCCCCGAAACTCTTCACCGCTGCATTGGAAGACGTTTTCAAGCTTCTGGACTGGAAAGGATAAGGTATCAACATCAATGGCGAGTACATCACTCACTTTCACACATCTTCTCGTCAGACATACCTCAAAACCTGAAAACGAAATTGTACAACCATTGCGTGTTGCCAGTGATGACTTACGGAACTGAGACGTGGTTCTTCACTGCTGGCCGTATGAGGAAGCTCAAGGTCGCTCAGCGAGCTATGGAGAGGGCTATGCTCGGAGTTTCTCTGCGTGATAAACTTAGGAATGAGGGTATCCGCAGTAGAACCAGAATAACCGACAAAGCCCAACGGATTCGTAAGCTGAAGTGGCAGTGGGCCGGCCATATAGCTCGAAGAACCGACAACCGATGGGGAAGAAAGGTTCTCGAGTGGCAGCCTCGTACCGGTAGGCGAAGTGGAAGGCGTCCCCCCACGAGATGGAGTGACGACCTGGTAAGACATGCAGGAAGTCGATGGATGCAGGTGGCTCAGGACCGTGCTTTGTGGCATTCTTTGGGGGAGGCCTATGTTCAGCAGTGGACTTGTGAAGGGCTGTAATGATGATGATGATAATGATAGTATAAATATTTTTTCCGATCGACTGAGCAATATTTTCATATTATATTTCGCCCCCTGTACCCAGCACACCGTTCCGGGCCGCCGCTACGTCCACAAGTTTGCATCTGTCATTATTTGAATGAACTTTTGTGTAGTGCGTATACTCATTTGTATTCGTAACTTTTCTTAATGGCTTTGAAGAAAAATTTTTGGGCTTTGGATTTTTATCTCATACTTGTCCAGTGATAATATAGATTATAATTATATTATTTAGTATTTGCTTTTGTGTCTAACTAACTTCTATTAGGATTTTACACCAAAAGCAAAGACGGCATAAAAAACTGAAGTCACACAAAGCTGGTAAGAGTGTAGATACTACTTCTTTTATATAGACGTTTTCTCTGTTGGTGCTGGGATCATATATATCTTTGAGTGTTTATACTAGTTTTTTTTTAATTATTCTGCAGTGGTTTAACAACGTCATGATGAGCAATTCATTTTGTCTCTGAGAGTGTTTTGACGGATACGCCTACACTTTTTATTAAAGTTTCCTATTGACGTGTGGATGATGAAAAGAACCTGTAAACTCTTTCTACTGTTCCGAAAAAAAGTTAAACTTGAATTAACGCTCCCTAAGTGAGTGCGCTCCACGTAGATTTAGCGAATGATTAGCACAAGGCGTTTTCTACATGGTAGAGCCATGCTGCAGCTATATAAGTATAGTATAGTTGTAGCATAAATGAGTCGGCTCGACCGGGGAAGGACCACGCACTAACAGAATACCAGCGTAAAATAGGAGCTTAACACTGATGTATTTCGTATGGTGAGTGTAGAGAACTCGTTTTACTGGAAAAAAGGCATTCCATCTTTGTCCTCACGGGTGACTACGCATCTTCATTTTGATTCGCAAACTAGGATAGATGTAGATGTCTATGGGCCACAGCAAGCATTTACCATCCGGTGGACTGTGTGCTCGTTTATCACCCTATTCTATAAAAAAAAAACTATATATTCATTCATTTGACAACGTCAAATTTTAAAGTAGCGTTGTCATCTATAGCGTAAAATGCACTTCCTAGTTTTTAGGGGAAGAACATTCCTGTAACAGAAACAGAAAGTTTTTATTCAATATAGATTATAAATAATACTTATTGAAAGTCACTCTTTTGTTTAATTACCACTGGTTCGAAAAAAATCTCTGTCCTGGGAAGAACCAGCAACAAACCCAGAGGAACGTTTTTTTAAATAACAGCTTACAATCATATATGTTTCACAAATTAACCCCACAACAAATTAGAAATAGCTTGGTCGTGATCACCTCATTTCCAGAGGTTATTATCATCCATTAATTCTTTAATATTATAATAATTTTTTTTTTATACAAACTTAGTTTATTAAAGTTTTTGAACTTTCAGCAGATCAAATTTTGTATATTTTCTGGAGTTTTGATGTAAGGCATATACATCGCCCCAAGAATGAATTACTGACTCGATGGAGTCGAGTAACTGGTACTACTAGCTTGTGTCTGTTCCTAGTATTTACAGAATGAATATCAGTTATTTTTATAAAACTACTTTTATTTTTGTGTAGGTACATTAAATTTTCATAAATGTATTGAGAAGCCAAAGTTAATATATTAATTTCCTTAAATTTTTGTCGCAGCGACTCTTTAGGCTTTAAATCATAAATCGCTCTTATGGTCCTCTTCTGTAAAACAAATATAATTTCAGTGTCAGCTGCGTGTCCCCATAGCAAAATACCATTATATTATTTTATGGAAATAGCTAAAGTACAACTCTGTGTAAAAAGTATCGGGAATATGTCAATAAAAAGACCCGCGTAAAAGAGGTCGTTCTAATTTTTTTACTGCATGTTGGTAGCACTGTACTGATTTAGCGCGCAATGTTTGAGCGGGATCTGTCATTTAATTTGTTTTAAACTACACTTTTTGTTGGTCATAGTTTAACAAAGAGTGTGCCTTAAATTTTGTGTTTCGAATGATATTTCATGTGGTGAATCACTAAAAATGTTGCGAAATACCTACGGCGAATCGTGTATATCGAAAACAAGGTCTTATGAATGGTATAAGGCTTTTAAAGAAGGCCGAGAAGTAGTAGTAGACTTGTCTCGTTCTGTTAGACCTTCAACCGCTACAACCAAAGAAAACATCGACAAAATCAAGAAGCTAGTGCTCGAAAATCGACGTCGAGTCTGACAGAGTTGGCTAGTGAGGTGAACATATCTTTTAAGTCCGTCCACAACATTCTCATTGACATTTTAGGCATGAAACGCGTCGCCGCTCGACTAGTTCCAAAAGAGCTCAATTTTGTTCAAAGAGCGCAGCGAAAGCATGTCGCTGAAGACATGGTTTCCCGAGCTTCTACGGATCCGACCTTTATGAAACGTATAATAACTGGCGACGAGACATGGGTTTATGAGTACGACATGCAAACAAGCCAACAGTCTTCAGAATGGCGTCTCGAAAACGTGCCGAAACCCAAAAAACCGCAGCAAAGTCGCTCCAAAATCAAGGTGATGCTGACAGTTTTTTTTGACTACCGTGGTGTGGTTCACTCCGAATTCCTTCCAAAGGGAGAAACAGTGAATAAAGAATATTATTTAGGCGTCATGAAGCGTTTGCGTGAGAGTATCCGCCGAAAACGTCCAGGTTTGTGGCAACACAACTCATGGATGCTGCACCATGATAATGCACCATCACACACAGCCATTATAGTGAAAGAGTTTTTAGCGAAAAATTCAACAAAAGTTCTCGACCAAGCACCGTATTCACCTGATATGGCTCCGTCTGACTTTTTTTAATTTCCCAAGTTAAAATTACCACTTCGAGGAAAACGTTTTGAGTCGATAGAAGCCATAAAAAAATTCGCTGAATGAGCTAAATTTTTTGTTTTATTGACAAATTCCCGATATTTAGTACACAGAATGTAAACTAGTCTAGCTGTTTCGACACTGGTAAGACTTCTAAACTTTTTTACAGCATATGCTGCAGAATTAAGTCTGCTTGCTAATTTTGATATATGGTGGCTCCATCGAAGCTGTGCATGTAATGTGATTCCAAGAAAAATGGTGATATCTACAAGAGTCAGTTTCTCTCCATTTAAAATTACATTAGAATTAATTTTTTTGACATTAAATTTCATTCATTAAAGTGTTTTAGTGGTTTTTTTTCGTGTTATTTAGTAATAAGCTTAATTAAAATACAGTATGGAATATACCAACTATGATTAGCGATAAAATTGTAAGATTATCGTTCTAGCATACGTCTAAAATATTATTTTAAATCAATAATTGTCTAAACGTTGGTAATGTTTTTATTTTGTGGAAGCATTTATCAATGTTAGAAGGAGATAAAATACCAAACTCGGTGCCTCTCTTTCTAAGAAAATTGAGGAATGGTTACAACGTTCCAAGCGCACACCTAAGGGTATTAGTGTTCTGTGGCGCACACTCCCTATATTATATTCATGGAGTACTCTATACTCCATGATTATATTATAACCTCCTTGGCTGCATCATATGTACATGGCAACATGGCATCATATTAGTCTGTGTGATGTGGTTATTGCTTCGTGCTCTGTGATTTTTTATTTTTTCTTTTCTAGCGAGGCTGTCAGCGTTTACAGAACGTTTTCAGACTCGCTTTTTAAATCCGAAGTAATCTACTTGGATTTATTTTAAATATAAGTGATAAATTCGTAATATCATTTGACAATGCCGCCTAAGTTCGATCCAAACGAAATTAAAATCGGTAAGACGAGTATCGTGCGTTAATTTTGGTAAATTATGTGCGATTATTTAGAAGTGATTTAAAAATTTATATTTGTTTCTCTAGTTAACTTGAGATGTGTTGGCGGAGAAGTTGGTGCTACCTCGTCGTTGGCTCCTAAAATTGGTCCTCTTGGTCTCGTGAGTTTATTTTCTTGTCTATATCATAACCTTACAAAGTTTTGCGTGGCGGTCAGTTGTGTTTATCACATATTTTTGGTAACAAGACAAAAGGAATTCATAGTAAATGAAATATCAGTTAATGCCATGTCATTTGTTTTAATAAATTTGTTAACTGTCTTGTTACTTACGATCCTGGGGGGGCCACCCTACCAGGCGCGTCCTTCCGGGTGGCGGATGGAAGGAACCCGCGACTCAGGATCGGTCTTGCCCTTTCCCTGTCGCGGCTACTCCGAATGTCCAATAAGGAGTCGCGGACCAGGCCAAGACTGCCGCGCAACGTAAATATAATTATTTATATATTATAGTCTTATCAACATAACTTTGTTTCTGTGCATATTTTACATTTTTATTTGTTGCAATAAAATATATCGAAGAATGGTCACTCATATATGTGAATGTTTAATCTTTTGTGCTTCAGTCTCCCAAAAAGGTTGGTGATGACATTGCCAAGGCTACAGGTGACTGGAAGGGTCTGAAAATTACAGTTCAACTTATTGTACAAAATAGGCAGGCACAAATATCTGTTGTTCCATCAGCTGCTGCTCTTATCATCAGAGCTCTAAAGGAGCCACCCCGTGACAGAAAGAAGCAAAAGAACAGTTAGTATATTATTATTATAATTAGAATTATTGTCTCATTTATTCAATCTCTGCACTATGCATCTTATATTGGATCAGGCTATAATGGCCTAAATCATGATTATGTATATATATATTATATACAGTTGAAATTGGTTATACTGGCATTGAAGGGATCATTCAATAACATACTTGCCATAGGTGATCCATCAATAATTGCAATTTCATAGTAAATTCCATCACCCTCTTTAGGGTTGAGTTCCATGATCAAAGCTATCCTATTTTCTTCCCCGGCACTTTTTTACATTGTCGTTACTTTTAAAATTAGGAGAAACAATTCCACCATACCTTATATTCATGTAACTCTTACTGAGTTTTTGCACAGCAAATGCCAAAATAGCTCGCACATGACAGATTTTATACCAACATACTTAACATTTATTGTTATATTTTGGCCAATTTGCACAAAATCTTTATGAATTTTAGCCTATGTGTTATTCTTGATGATAAAAATCCATTTGGTAGTTTTTGTGTAAAAGAGTGACATACATCCATACATCTTCACAAAGCTACCACACCTAAGCTATGTCAATATTTCCAGTTTCAACAATAAAATAATCCAATGAACCATTATTTTAGGAAAGTATATTATAATAAATAACCATCCAAACCTCTGTGGATACTAAAGTGTCCAAACTTAAAAACCTTTATGCCTTCTAAAACCCTTTATCCATGAATAGGAACGAAAAAATATAAGTAATTAAATCTCATCAATTATCTAGTGTTGTTCAATATCACATAGATATCAGTGTGAAGTGCTGAGTGATAGAAAAAAAAAGAATATTAATTTATGAGCAGATGAGTAACACAAGTAGCAATTCCAGAATTTTGTTGAAAGGTTGTTTCTTGCTAGCCAAACTGACATATGAGATTGACTGCATGTGTGCAGTTAGCATGTTTAACTGCATGCAGTGGTGACTAACTGCATGTAGTTTGGCTACAGTTGTTTGTGTTAAATGTGATGAAAAATGAAATGCATGTGATTCCTGTTAATGTCCAATTATTAAATGTTAATAAGAAGCACAATTTTTTTTTTACAAATAGGGATTTGGATACTGAATATCTCATTTCTTTAATTTGGAATCATAAAAGCTTATAATAGTGACATGGATAGTGTCTAGATAAGACACTGATTCTTTCAAAATATTATTTCATTGATTAAAAGTAGTAATATAGCACACAACACAACAAATAGCATGATAGATATTTCACACTGCTCCTTTTTGTTTTTAATTCAGATAACGCTGTTGGTGCCATAATAATAAGGGGAGGAAATATATTATGTGCTTCCATTTCTAAATCCACTTTAACATACTTAGCATCTATGCAACCCATGTAGTTGGAACTGCATTTAGACAGATTGGATTGCAAATAATTCCATACAATTTGTATCATGAATTTGTTGGCTCGACCGGCTTAGAACCACGCTCTCATAGAATACCAGTGTAAAATAGCAGCTTAATACTGCTGTGTTTCTTATGGTGAGTGTAGAGTACCGAAGACTCTTTTTACTGGAAGTGAGGCATTTCATCTTAGTTCTTAGGGGTGACAACGCATTTGCATTTTGATTCTTAATTACGGATAAATGTGGATGTGGATGTCTATGAGCCACAGCATCCACTTACCATCGAGTGCACTTATTCTATATAAGTTGTTGGAGGATTTTAGTTGCTTAAAATTGTATTGTTCTTATTTTATAATAACATAATCATCACATTCCATTGTACTTTAACATCTTGTATAATAACTCATTTTTGTTTTTCAGTCAAACACAATGGCAATATAACACTTGAGGATGTAATTAGCATTGCTAAAACCATGCGACCACGTTCAATGGCACGAGAGTTGTCTGGAACAGTAAAGGAGATTCTTGGCACAGCACAATCTGTTGGCTGCACCATTGATGGCAGGCCCCCACATGACATTATTGACGATATCAACAGTGGAGCTATTACTATAGACGAATAAATGAATATATTATTACAAGTTTAAATATGGTTTCTTTTACTCATTCATCATTTCATTACAGCCCTTCACAAGTCCACTGCTGAACATAGACCTCCCCCAAAGAATGCCACAAAGTACGGTCCTGAGCCACCTGCATCCATCGACTTCCTGCATGTCTTACCAGGTCGTCACTCCATCTCGTGGGGGGACGCCCTACACTTCGCCTACCGGTACAATGCTGCCACTTGAGAACCTTTCTTCCCCATCGGTTGTCGGTTCTTCGAGCTATATGGCCGGCCCACTGCCACTTCAGCTTACTAATCCGTTGGGCTATGTCGGTTAATCTGGTTCTACTGCGGATATCCTCATTCCTAAGTTTATCACGCAGAGAAACTCCGAGCATAGCCCTCTCCATAGCTCGCTGAGCGACCTTGAGCTTCCTCATCCGGCCAGTAGTGAAGGACCACGTCTCAGTACCGTATGTTATCACTGGCAACACGCACTGGGTGTACGGTCTCGTTTTCAAGTTTTGAGGTATACCTGACGAGAAGATGTGCCGTAATTTCCCGAACGCTGCCCAGCCGAGTTGAATCCGTCGATTGACCTCTCGGTCGAAGTTGGACTTACCTAGTCGGACTATTTGTCCCAGGTAAACATACTCGTCAACAACTTCGAGCTTAGTGTTCCCAACAACTACCGGCATAGGTGTGACATGGACATTGAACATGATCTTTGTTTTGTCCATGTCCATCTTAAGACCTATCCGTTGGGAAACACTATCGAGGTCATTGAGCATAGTGCTTAGGTCCTCCAGCGATTCTGTCATAAGGACTATATCGTCGGCAAATCGAAGGTGAGTGATGTACTCGCCATTGATGTTGATACCGTATCTTTTCCAGTCCAGAAGCTTGAAAACGTCTTCCAATGCAGCGGTGAAGAGTTTCGGGATATGACGTCACCCTGCCCTCACCTCTCTGCAATTGGATAGGTTTCGTACTCTGATTCTGTACTCGGATAGCCATCGTAGCCCTACTGTACAAGCACTTCAACACTTCGATATACCGACAGTCAACTTGGCACCGCTGAAGGGACTGCAGCACCGCCCAAATTTCGACGGAATCAAAGGCTTTCTCATAGTCCACATACGCCAGACATAGTGACAAATTGTACTCTTCGGAATTCTGTACAATTTGCCGAAGGGTATGTATGTGGTCTATTGTGCTAAAGCCATTTCGGAAACCGGCTTGTTCGGGAGGCTGGAAGTCGTGAAGTCTGCGCGCGAGACGATTCGTAATGACTCTCGAAAACAGCACGTAGACACGGCTCAGAAGGGAAATCGGTCTGTAGTTCTTCAAGAGAGCGTTGTCACCTTTCTTGAAGAACAAGACCACCGCACTTCTGCTCCACGCCTCCGGTGTAATGCCACCATGGAGGACGGAATTAAAGAGCTTCTGAAGGACTTCAAGTACCGGTCTTCCACCCGCTTTCAGAAGCTCCGCTGTAATTCCATCCTCGCCTGGGGCCTTACCGTTTTTAAGGTGCTGGAGAGCCATTCTAATCTCGCTCAGACTGACGTCCGGAATATCTTCGGAATAGTGTTCGGGAGGCTGGAAGTCGTGAAGTCTGCGCGCGAGACGATTCGTAATGACTCTCGAAAACAGCACGTAGACACGGCTAAGAAGGGAAATCGGTCTGTAGTTCTTCAAGAGAGCGTTGTCACCTTTCTTGGAGAACAAGACCACCGCACTTCTGCTCCACGCCTCCGGTGTAATGCCACCATGGAGGACGGAATTAAAGAGCTTCTGAAGGACTTCAAGTACCGGTCTTCCACCCGCTTTCAGAAGCTCCGCTGTAATTCCATCCTCGCCTGGGGCCTTACCGTTTTTAAGGTGCTGGAGAGCCATTCTAATCTCGCTCAGACTGACGTCCGGAATATCTTCGGAATAGTGTCGGATGAGACTCGCTCTTGGATCGTTACTCACACTTGCGTGTGGCTCCAACGATGACGTGTACAGCTGCCCATAGAACCTCTCAATCTCACTCAAAATCTCAGGTGTCCCGGAAACGATGCTGCCACATTCTGTCTTCAGCTTTGACAGTTGGCTCTTTCTGGCAGACAGATCTCTGGCAAAGACTTTGGAGCCTTGGTTCCGCTCGATCGCTTCTTCAATACGAGCTGTATTGAAGTTGCGTAAGTCCCGCCGCATGCATTTGGAGATCTGTCTGTTCAGATGTCTGTATGCTGTCAAGTCTGTTGAAGAATGTAGCTTCATCTCCCGTCTAACAGCCATGAAATTATGAGTGTGATCGGAGAGTTTTTGTGTTCTTCTGCGGCGGGTCTTGCAGAACTTAGCTGCGACCGCATGGACAGTTTCCACGAGCTTGTCATTCATATCGTCCACTTCATTGCAGTCTTCTAGACACTGAAAACGGTTTTGTAACTCGAGCTGAAAGGTTTCGGGACTTTGGAACAGAGCACGAGGGGGACGGAGCGTTGACGTCATTAGACGAGACCTCTCCAACTTAATGTTTAGGTTCAGTGTGCCTCTAACCATTCGGTAATCGCTACCAGTTTTCACCCTCGCGATCACGGAGACATCACTGAACAGTTGTCGTCTGGTTGTCATAATGAAGTCAATCTGATTTTTTGTCGAACCGTCGGGGCTCGACCAGGTCCACTTCCTGTGGGGCCGCTTCTGGAAGAAAGAGTTCATCATAAAGAGTCCCTCTTTCTCCATGAAGTCGGCCAGCTGCTGGCCCCTTGGGTTCCGTTGCCCTATTCCAAATTTCCCTACTTTCAGCTCACCGTTCTCTCTTGTGCCTAGTTTTGCATTGAAGTCTCCCATTAACACCGTATATTGGGTTTTGGAGGAATGCATGGCTCTAGAGATATCCTCATACATTTCCTCCACCTCCTCATCGGGGTGTGCCGAGGTTGGTGCGTAAACCTGTATGACCTTCAGCGAATACCGTTTGGTGATTCTGAGTATAAGGTACGCAACCCTCGACGACACACTCCCGATCTTTACAACGTTGTTAACGAGAGACTTGTGGACGATAAATCCGACACCTCCTTGGGACAGATGGTCGCCCTCCCGGTGATAGAGCAAGTTGCCGGATTCGAGGATTACCGTGTCCTCCCCCTCTCTTCGGACTTCGGATAATCCTATAATATGCCAGCGCAACTTGTCTATCTCTTCTTCCAGCTCCACGATCTTCTCGTCAGTCCTCAGGGTGAGTGCGTTGTACGTTGCCAGGTCGAGTCGTTCTTTTACTCATCTATGTAAAAATGTAATATAAATACTTCCGTGATTTGAAAAAATTCTGCTATATAGTTTATATTATATAGTATTGCACAATAATAAAATGCATATTATGTCTCTTAAGTTTAACCAGTAATGCAAATTTTTTTATTATATTAAGGAAATGTATTAGTTGAAAAAGTATTTTGTTCATCTTCTCATGGAAGAATAAATTCTATTCATCATCATCATTACAGCCTTTCACAAGTTCACTGCTGAACATACGCCTTCCCCAAAGAACGCTACAAAGCACGGTCCTGAGCCACCTGCATCCATCGACTTCCTGCATGTCTTACCAGGTCGTTTCTCGCATCTAGTGGAGACCACACTAACTGACTCGAGAAAAACTGCTTCCCCATAGGTTATCGGTTCTTCGACCTATATAGCTGGCTCATTGCCATTTCAGCTTACTATTCTGAGCATAGTCCTCTCCATAGCTCGGTGAGCGACCATGAGCTTCCTCATATGGACAGCAGTGAAGGACAGTCTCAGATCCCTAAGTCCTCAATGGCAACATGCACTGGTTGTATTTTCTTGTTATTGATGTTCTATCCTATGCTTATCCTTTATATTTATACCGGACGTACCCTTTCCAGTCCAGTAGCTTGAAAATGTCGTTCAATGCACTGGTGAAGTTTCGAGGGTATAACGTCACCCTGACTTACACCTCTCTGTAATAGTAGGTTTCGTACTCTGGTTCTGTACTCGAATAGCCATCATAGCCCTACTGTACCAACACTTCAGTACTTCGATGTTCGACAGTTAACCGATTCGTTGCGGTATCGATTTTCGACAACTTTTAGCTGTGGCGGCGAACAAATATTTCATAACACGTCTGGCGTGTCAAGTGCCACAGACAGACTTTTTTTCACTTGTTTAGACGTAAAACATTTGGTTGACATCAAACATCAGTTACAAACGGAAGTATACTTGTTTTTAGTGGTTAACTCCGTGTTTTCTTTGAAATTGAGAGTAAGTGGCTTTTTTTATGTAGAGATTACAAACCTTTTGTACTATTTATAAAAAGATTATAAAATACTATATATTTTATATAAAAAAAAAAATTCATAATATAAGTAGGTACAGCTAAATCACCCTGGAAAACCTTTGTTTTTAATAAATTAATCGATTCGTTGCGGCACCAATTTTCGACAACTTTTAGCTGTGGCGGCGAACAAATATTTCATGTCACGCCGGGCGTGTCAAGCGCCACAGACAATCCGCCATGTGTAAAAGTAATGTTCTTTTTTATGCTTTTTTTACTTGTTTAGACCTAATTAAGTTTATTTGACATCAAACATAAGTTACAAATGGAAGGATACTTGTTATTAGTGGGTACTATTTTTTGTTGTTATAAAAAATCATTTATATAAGTAGGTACAGCTAAATCATCCTGGAAACCTTGGTTTTTATTAAATTAAATTTTCACCTAATAATAACATTTGTAAATATCAAACAATGAAGAACCTTAATTTGAAAAAAAAAATAAGGTATATCATTCATTGATATTTACAAATGTTAAATATTATTTAATGTTATACAAATGTAAAAGTAAAGTCGATCTGAATACGTCTAATTAGTAAGAATACCAAAACAAGTATTTTCAAAATGAAAAAAACGGCGGCGGATCGACAAAAGATTAATTTATTAGCGAACTTTTTTTATGCATGAACGGTTTCGAACTGTTTCAAGCAAAAATAAACCTTATACCATATCACAAGATCACATGGTACTTCGTAGATCTATTCGGCCATATGATAGTAATAAGACGACAGTCTCATTATCATAGGGGGATGAGTCGCTCGCGTCCGTAGGCTTCGACCACCTAATCCTAGGCCCACCCTACACGTGTCCCCCGGGTGGTGCTAAACGAGCGGCAAAGCCGAAACGACAGACTCGGCTCCTCGCCATAGGGTAGCGGCGTAAAATCTACCACCCCCTTAGTTCGCACCATGAGCCTAGTAGAAAAAGAAATGGCCCCGAGTTCCCGGCGCCCCTTTAATGGGGCAGGGGTGCGAAGAATCTCCGGGAGAAAAACCGGCGACGAGGTTCGCCACCCGTCACGTCCTGTCTCCCGGAGGGGCGAAAAGTGGATTGCGGAGGCCCGTCTGGCTACGCTGAATGTATGTGGAGCAATGAATGATAAGATGGATGAAGTATGCGAAATGATGAATGATAGAGGAATAGATGTGTTATGTGTAAACGAGACGAAACGAAAGGGAAGAGATGTCACTGCACATGGCATGTATACCGCTTACTGGTCTGGAGTAGACGAGACCGAGCGGGCATGCCAGGGAGTCGGTGTCATCCTTTCAGAAAGAATGGGTCAATGTGTGAAAGAGTATGAAGGTGTTAGCCCAAGGCTGCTGTGGATACGAATGAAAGTGGGCTTAAAGAAGTTGTTTGTGCTAGGGGTGTACGCCCCAGATATGTCTAAGCCCACTTATATCCGAGAGCAGTTTTGGGACATGGTAAGGCTGGTGTTGATGAAATGTAAGGAAAATGAAAATATTATTATGTTAGGAGATTTTAATGGAAGGGTGGGAGTGAAGAGGTCTGGTTATGAAAGGATATTAGGAACGTTTGGCGATGAAAGAATAAATGAGAATGGTGAAGACCTCCTCACCGTATGTGTGGAAAAGAATCTTTTTGTGGCGAACACTTTCTTTCGCCATAAGAGGATTCACATGTATACATGGGAAAGAGGGGATGATAGAAGCATGATAGATTTTATAATTGTGGATGAAAGAATGAGGAGCGCAGTGGTAGATACAAGGGTTTACCGGGGGTCCAACGTAGGGACGGATCATTACTTGGTCTTATGCCGAATTAATGGTCTATTCAGACGTTGGCGGCATCGGACATCGGTGTCTACCACTGCGTTACAGCGTATAAGAATAGAGAGGTTACAAGATGAAGGTGTGAAAGAGAAGTATAAATGCAGACTGAGAGAAAATATAAGTGGGTTGAATGAATTATGTATGAATGATTTAGAATTGAAGAATGTATGGAATAATATTAAGAAAGTTTTGGTGGATGCAGCCACCGAAGTATGCGGTGTAAGTAAGAGAACGAATGAAAGGAAAAGTAATACGTTGTGGTGGGATGATGAGGTACGGATGGAAGTTGAAGCAAAGAAGAGAGCATGGCTAGATTTACTAGCAACTAAAGCTGGTAATTCTGGCGGTATGAATGATGAGATTGAAAGAAAAAAGGCAAACTTTAGACGTATAAATAAGAGAGTAAAAGAAGTTGTTGAAAGGAAAAAGCAAGAAAGGATAGATAAAAATGATAGAAGGATATCTGATAACTTCCAGGAAAATATTAAAATGTTCTGGAAGCTCGTAAGAACTGCCAGGGGAAATTCAAAACAGCCTAGAATGAATGCTATACGAGACGAGAATGGCTGCATGCTGAATGATGAAGTTTCGAATTTAAAGAGATGGAAGGAATACTTTGAAAGCGTGTTTAAGAGTGAAGAGTCGTCTGAAATAAGTGAAATAGAAATTCCGGAAGAAGTGGAGAGAGGTAGGGAGATAAGTGTAGATGAAATAATGAAAGCAATGAAAAGCATGAAAGCAGGTAAGGCAGCCGGATATGATAGAGTATCACTCGAAATGCTAAGGGCTGGTGAGGGTGTGGTTGCAGGCCTGCTGCACACCTTGTTTAATTTATGTTGGGAACTGAAACGGGTACCGGAAGACTGGTGCAAAGCCGTTATAGTCCCAATATATAAGGGAAAGGGGTCGCAGCAGGACTGTAAAAACTACCGTGGTATCAGCTTGCTTAGCATTGTGGGTAAACTGTATGCTAAGGTGTTAATTGAAAGAGTTATAGAAGAAACTGAAGGAAAAATTTGGGATGTGCAAGCTGGATTTAGAAAGGGGATGGGGTGTACGGATCAAGTCTTTTCCATGCGCATGATAGCGGAGAAGTTTTTGGCTAAAAACCAGAAAGTTTTTTGTGCGTTCTTAGACTTGGAAAAGGCTTATGACAGAGTGGACAGGAACGTGTTATGGCAAACACTGAACTCATTTGGGTTGAGCGCTGGCTTGATACAGGCATTAAGGTCTCTTTATAGGGACTCTAGTGCTTGTGTCAGGATCAACGGGGTCTACTCGGACTGGTTTGGCATTCATAAAGGTGTCAGACAGGGATGTGTGGCTTCCCCGTGGCTGTTTAACCTATTTATGGACAGTTGTTTGCAAACTTTGAAAGTTGAAGAATGTGGGTTGAGAATGGGTGAGTCAACCGTCAAATGCCTTTTGTACGCCGATGATCAAGTCATATTTGCATTGTCGGCGGCCGAGTTGCAAATGATGGTTACTTTAATGAATTGTTCATTGAAAGAAAGGGGTATGAAAGTGAACGCAAGTAAGACGAAAGTGATGGTTTTTGAAAGAGAAGAAAGTAAAACTTTATGTAAAATAAGAATAGAAGGGGAGTTGATTGAGCAAGTGGATGAGTTTGTATATTTGGGATGTTTATTTAGCAGGGATGGTAGATATGATAAGGATATAGAACGACGAGTGAACGCAGGAAATAGAGTGAATGGGGCTCTACACGCTATTGTGAGGAGTCAGAATGTGTCAACTAAGGCACGTATGGCAATTCATAATGCTGTGTTAGTACCGACTTTAATGTATGGTAGTGAAAGTTGGGTCTGGCAGAAGAAGCATGAGAGTAGAATAAATGCTGTAGAAATGCGTTCCTTAAGGAATATGCTAGGGCTGAATCTGAATGACAGGGTGAGAAATAGTGTAATAAGAGAAAAGTGTGGTTTGCAAGATGACGTTGTGACAAGGATTAAGAAAGGAATGCTTCGGTGGTTTGGTCACGTAGAAAGAATGAACGAGGAAAGAGTGACAAAGCAAATTTATGTTGCAGAAGTGAACGGCAGGGTCGGGAAGGGACGCCCTAGACGAAGGTTTATCGACCAGATCGGTGATACATTGAAAATGGGCCAGATTAGGAGTACCCTTAACCGACGAGCGTGTATGCGTAGATATATGGATGTGAAAGAGGCGAGAGAGGTGTGTCAGGATCGCGCCAAATGGAAGTCCGTAGTCTCTGCCTACCCCTCTGGGTGACAGGCGTGAGTGTTTATGTATGTATGTATGTAAGACGACAGTTCAACCATTTTAAGCAAAATTAAACAATAAGACAAACGCATTGTTTTTTTTAACAGGAAACTTGTTTTCCAGAAATTTATTTACAACTTGAGTTTGTGAGCGATCGCAATGAGTGCTATTATTTGTTACTTATTAGACAATTTTTCCATAACATGATTTAAAACTCACAAAGTAAAAATAGTAGCATGTACACTTTAAAAAAAGGTTGTCAACCCCTAAAAATTTCAAATTTTCAAAATATCCAGAAACGAAGCTGCATGCATGAACTACTCGCAAAATAATGAATATTTTGTTCTGGATACATTTTCCAAAAAAGCATTTTAAGCGAGTAATAACGATTTTTAAAAAGACACGACTCGCGTGTCATACGCCACACAAAAGTAATCGATGGCACGCCTGGCGTGTCACCCGCACTGAACCGGTTAAATTTTCACCTAATAATAACTTTTGTAAATATCAAATAATCAAGAAATTTTTTTTTAAAAAATTAGGTTTATGATTCATTGATATTAACAAATGTTAAATATTATTTAATGTTATACAAATGAAAAAGTAAAGTCGATCTGAAAACGTCTAATTAGTAAGAATAGCAAAACAAGTGTTTTCAAAAGGAAGAAAACTCCGGCGCTATACGGCGGCGGATTGACAAATGACTTTTTATTAGCCAACTTTTTTTTATAGCATAAGGGTGACAAACGAGCACACAGTCCACCTGATGGAAAGTGGTTGCTGCGGCCCATAGACATCTAGATCTATCTTCTATTAGAAATCAAAATGTAGATGCCATGTCACCCGTGAGGACTAAGATGGAATGCCTCATTTCCAGTAAAAAGGGCCTCCGGCCACCTGCACTCACCAAGCGAAACGCAGAGGTAAACCTACTTAACGCTGGTTTTCTGTGAGGTCGTGGTACCACCCCGGTTCGAGCCGGCCCATCCGTGCGACAGCAAAAGCTGGACGCCTGCATGGATGGTTTCGAACTGTTTCAAGCAAAAATAAACCTTATACCATATCACAAGATCACATGGTACTTCGTAGGTCTATTCGGCCATATGATAGTAATAAGACGTCAGTTCAACCATTTTAAGCAAAATTAAACAATAAGACAAACGCATTGTTTTTTTTAACAGGAGACTTGTTTTCCAGAAATTTATTTACAACTTAAGATTGTGAGCGATCGCAATGAGTACAATTATTTGTTACTTATTAGACTATTTTTCCACAATATTATTTAAAATCCACAAAGTAAAAAGAGTATGTAAAAGAGATGTACAAGTTAAAAGAAGGTTGTCAACCACTAAAATTTTCAAAATATCCAGAAACTAAGCTGTAGTCATGAACTACTTGCAAAATAATGAATATTTTGTTCTGGATAAATCTTTCGAAAACGTTTTTTCTTTCGAAAATTTTAAAAAAAGACACGACTAGCGTGTCATACGTCACACAAAAATTACTCACTAACTCTAACTGCAGTAGCGTCCATATTTCGTCGGAAAGGCTTTCTCATAGTCCCCATACCCGAAGTGACAGTTTTGGTCGAGGATTGCTACTCTTGTATTATTGTTTAAATAATGGTTTGAAGTGGGTTTTGATATGTAAAAGTGTTGCGAAATTTTGTTATTAAGTGTCTGCGCATGTGAACTATTAAGCCGCGTATCCACCGAAAATGTTGGTTGACGTTTCCAACTCAACAAACGTTACCAACTTTTGTTCCGATGTTTTATCACCGAATTGAAACATGTCGACAATTTGAGAAACATTTTTGTTGACAACTTGCTGTCTCCACCAAAGTTTTGTTGGCAACAATATGTCTTCAAGTGACTATATTATGCAGGCAGCCGCAGTATTTAGAATTATATGTAAAAAAAAAAAACAGTAGTTTTGGAGTTATCCTTAATAATGCGTATTAATATTGAAGTCGGTAATAGGCAAAATTTTTAATTTCATTAGTGTTCTCTCTTCCTCTCTTTTTAAAAAACTTTTACTCCACACTAGGATTTGATCTTGTATCGCAAGGACTGTTTACATACATAGAGAACAGACCTAGAACAATTATTTGTAGGCCATACAAAACTACTTGTTCCTTCCAGGATTCGAACCCGCGGCCCTTAGCGCTGCAACTCATTACTAAACCACTGCGCCACGGAACCGTTACTTATCTGTTTCACATTTTTTGCTATTTACAAACATGCGATACGTCATTATTAATGAGTGGCAAGGAGAAGTATTAAACTAATATCCAGTGTATGCTGATCTTGCAGTAGTAGGCAGTCACTAGTACTGGAAGGTCTACTTACACTGATCCAATTTTAAGGTCATTAGAATAGAATAAAATGATTTTTATTCCATATTGGTTATTACATAATACTTACATATTGAAAGTCATTATTTTATTTACCATTGGTTCGGAAAATACATTGGCATTATACGCGAAAAAATCGAAAAATCGTCACTAACTGAGTACCTAATTATCTAGATCTACTTATAAACAATAATATAATTATGATTACACACATCCCATAATATATTTTGTGAACGATATAAATTAATTAATGTGTCGATTAACTCGTTCGTCCACGTGACAGATATGTTGCCAACAAGGTCTCCACAGAGGGAACAAATGTTTGGAACAAACGTATTCCTTTGATGTTGCCGCCGAAAATGGAAACACGGTTCCCGACATTGCTTACAAGATTTGTTGCCAACATTAGGTATTTACAGAAACATTTGTCACCAACACGTGTTGACAACACAAAAGTTGGTAACAAAACTTTGGTGGAGACGCGGCTTAACTGGAAACGGTTAAACAAGTGCTCTGATGGTGACGTGATTCTCAAGATAAGGTGTCTCTCTGTTTAGGTACCTTGAGATACCATCGCCCACTGTCAGCTGTCTGCTGACTCAAGTTGCCGTCAAAATCTCCCAAGGGAGATCAAACAAATCATCATATTTTATAGCAGTGTACTAAGAAGGATAATAATTGTATATAGTAACTTTAGGCTCAGAAAGACTAGAACCCAGAGCCATAAAACCAGTTACAAAAAAAGATAGTGACAGATTGTACTCTTCGTCTTCTCATGGAGTATAGAGTACTCTACTCTATACTCCTTGCGCCTTCTGTACAATTTGCCCTATATACGTATATATATATATATATATATACATATATATACTAAAAATTCGTAGGCTGGGGTAGGGGGGTCAATTTGCTGAAGGGTATGTATGTGGTCGAAAGCCTTTTCGGAAACCGGCTTGTTCGGGAGGCTGAAAGTCGTAGAGTCTGTGTGCGAGACGATTCGTAATGACTCGAAAACAGCACGTAGAGGAACGCTGCTCAAAAGGGAAACTTACTATTTTTGTTGCCAAATAGCAGTACTGGTGTTACTTTGTTCTGGATTGAAGGGTATAGAGACTCAGTATAATTACATGCTAAGACCTATCTTAATCTTAAGAAACTATGCATTTGTAGTCTTTTTTTTTTCAAGTTTGTTTCATATCTGCAGAAGCTATTTACCAATAAATGAAATCAAATTTGTGTCACTTCAGTTTAAAAAAAAGTAATCACGGTTTTTGGGAATGAAATTGCCAAAATCAAATTATGCGGAGTTGAGGTTGATGAAAAAAGTGAGGAGAACACGCGAAAAAACATACGTTTCGAGAAATAAATCTCAAATGTAAGTAGAAATTGCAGGTGTAGGTGTAGACAATGAAGGTAGGAGGGAAGATATTTATGAGGGGAATCTAAAATCGTAGAAAAAGAAAATCTTATTTGTATGAATTTTTTAAGAATTTTTAAATATAATAAAGGTACAAGGTGAACGCCCAAAATTCTCTAAATTAAAAACAGAAAGATGTCAACTCTATTCAGTTATATTTTTGACTAGCTGTTTCCCGCGACTACGTCCGCGTTGTATTTATTACTTTAGGGTTTTATTATTTTTGCGCGGAATCTTAATTGTTTTTCTAAAATAAAAGTAGCCTAAGTTACTCCTTATAAAATTAGCTATCTGCCAATGAAAGTCCCGTCAAAATCGGTCCAGCCGTTTCTGAGATTAGCCGGACCAACAAGACAGACAAAAACTAAAAATTTTGTTTTTGTTATAAGTACCGTATATACTTTAATATGAATGTAGCTAAAAGCTGTTATTTTGATATTGCAAACAGACGCTTGAACACAGAATAAATAAGCTTGAGATAGTTAGAGATAGACATCTGGCGTTTCGGGAAGTGCAGCCACTCCGCCTCCGACTGTACGTAACAAAAACACTGGAGGAGTATTAGGGTTCCCAACTTCTTTTCTTTTAATTTAAAATATTTTACTTTGTAAGACATGCAGTAAATAGATAGATTCAGATGGCAGGACTGTGTTTTATGGCATTCCTTGGAGGTGGCCAGTAGACTTGTGAAGTGCTGTAACGTATAATGGATTTTTTTTTTGTATGTATGAAAGATCCTTTGTTAGCATATAACTAAAAGAGCGCTGGAGGTTAAGCAAATGGTCTTTGTACTTTTATAGACATTGAGGGCGCCTACTATAGCAACACTACATCACTGCCAGTTGCAGACTTGATTTGTAAAAATGTTGACCCACGACCAATCAGATTAGTGCAATCAGAAAGACAAAAATATCGCTTCTTCAAAACTCGATTGAGCTACCAAAGGATAGGATGTCCACAAGGAGTTGTACCTACCATTCTTTACGATTCGCGGTTAACTAAAAATTGTAGAAGATGGCAGATTATTGTACAAGATGGCAGATTTTTGTACAAGATAGCAGACCTAATTATTGCAAGGGGTTTCTGTCTTCAAGTCAAGCGCCTTATCGTCAGTTATCTATACCTAAAGCATACATCATAAACAACTGATGGAATATTAGTTAATACTGATGAAACTGTAGCTGTGTAAAAAAAAAAAAGAAAAAGAGACGGTAAAACAAATTAGTAACACCGCGCTTAGAAGTAGAATCCTTGAACGTAACAATAAACGAAATACTTACATGGAATTTACACTTACGCAAATTATTATTTAAGTTGGATAGTTACACCTTCATTGTATGGTATAATAAGGCAAAGCGAGAAACGACCGCTGATAAGTTAAATAGCTTTTCCGTGTAGTGATGGGCAAGAATACCCACTACCCCATATAATCCTGTGGGTGTAGGAAGAGGCGACAGTGGGAAACTAAGGCAGAAGATGGGCAGCAGCATCTTTATAATAACAGGAAATCAATAAAAAAACTGCGGTTGCCAACCCGTTCATCATGCGTGACAACTATGGCAATATACTCCCCATGATGACAGTTTTTTTTTTTATAGGATAAGGGTGACAAACGAGCACACAGTCCACCTGATGGTAAGTGGTTGCTGTGGCCTATAGACATCTACATTTATCCTCGATTACGAATCAAAATGCAGATGCTTTGTCACCCGTGAGGTCTAAGATGGAATGCCTCGTTTCCAGTAAAAAGGGTCTACAAAAGACTAAGTTACGAAAAGACTGCCCCCAGTCCCCGACTGCTCTGCTATTTCTGGCTACGGTGGTGACCATGGTAATGGCGGGGCAGGGGGTGCCTAGAATCTCCGGTGGAGGCTCGGTTGTCACCTAAGACGACTCGACCTGGCACGCACTCTGAAGACTGACGAGAAGATACTGCAGCTGGAAGAACAGATGAACAAGTTGTGCTGGAATATTATAGGATTATCCGAGGTCCAAAGAGAAGCTAATCCTCGAATCTGACAACTTCTTAATTAAATGGGCCTGACAAACTTTTTTACTTTACATGCTAAGTATATAAATGTACAAAATAATACGAGAAAACTGTGCTCTTATTTTTTTCATATCTTAAAAAGTGGCTGAGATATTAACGATCAAAGTGCGTGTTTCCGAACGAAGATTTTTAAATACGCGGGCGGGCGCTCACTAGCCGATGACGTCACACCCCCGCTCATACAACAATCGCGCTCTCGTCTGTATGCCGCTGCGTAGTAAATATCACAATTTTAAAGTTCTCTGTGGTAAAAATAGAAAAAAATACTGTATTGTGCCTCAGTGTTTCAATTCAAGTGTTAAAACACCTGATTAACTCTTTTTTTATGTGGCTGAGGACCCAAAAATTAGAAAAAAGTGGATGACAGCCGTAAAAAGAGTCGACTCAATAGGCCCTAAAACTAAAGCGCACTGCTGTGAAGACCATGTTTACATCCGCATTTGCTAGCTGCACAATCTTCTCAGGATATGCTTATTATCTCCTCTTCCTTCTCGTTGCATTGCAAAACACAGTGGTAAGGTTTTAAACGCACTTTGTGTTCAGGAGTTATTGGGCACTTAACGGTACATAGATCTCCCTCTCTTTGTAACTGTATAAACCCTATAGCATCAACCCCGTAGCTCTCTCTTCCTGACTTAGAACCATATAACACTTCGAATAAAAAAAAACTACGAAACGTACGTTTTTAATGTACTATTAGAACGGCTTAACCGATTTTGATAAAACATGTCTATGAACCACTGTTAAAAAACAACATTAAATACAAAATAAAAAAACAACACGGTTCACCCAATTATGAGCTACAGTACTACAGACAGACATACATACAGACACACATAGCGGTCAAACTTATAACACCCCTCTTTGTGGATCGGGCATTAATAAATAACCAATAAAAATGTTAAGTAAAAATTTCTACCCACAAATTGTTCAGCACTGATTTTTTAAATGTTTTAATTTAAAAAAAAAACTGTAAATTTTTTTTTTTTTTTTATAGGATAAGGGTGACAAACGAGCACACAGTCCACCTGATGGTAAGTGGTTGCTGCGGCCCATAGACATCTACATCTATCCTCTGTTATAAATGAATAAACTAAAGCGAGTATTGGATAAAATTAATCAAAAATAGGTATCTGTTTTAGTATAACAATAGAACAATAGGTACCTATTTGCCTAGTTAGAAAACTGATAACAACTTAAATACCTAGGTAGTAGAACTTACCCACATCTGTTATATGTTATATGCGTAAATATTGACATTTTGTGTAAGTTTAAACTAATAAAACACATGAAATATTCATCGACAGCCTCGAGATGTGGATTACGAGTAGGTACCTAGTATTTTTATCGCCACCCATATTAGATAAGTATTATGCCTCATCCACACGCTTGGCAAACAACGGCAAACAGCAAACACCAAACAGCAATCACGAATGTGTGGATGGTTGTTTGCCTGTTTATTTGTTTGTGATTGCCAATGATCGGCGCTGGTATCAGTTTTTGTGCAACGATCAAAGGGTGTTCAACAAACGTGTTTGTGATGTATCCACACGTTTGGCAATCAGTCAGTAGTACGCGCGAGCTTGCGGCTTGCGGGCGGCGGAAGGTGTTACTAGTGGCTATTTTTATTATACTCTACGTCAATGTTACCAATCCGAAATTTGTCGCGGAGGTAAATAAGATTTCAGAAGTTGAGTTTCCTACCAATTCTACTTCGAAAAGTTAGTAGATCTACCACCTATATTTTTTAAGTTTTCTAGAGACCTCCCAATAATAATGTGATTGACTCCTAATTAATGTTTCAATTGAGTAACAAATATTTCACCTCTTTTTATAAGGAGCCCCGTGTGAAAGCAAGATCATTGATCATCAATTCCTATAATAAAATCCGAAAAAATTATATAAGATTAGTTTATCCTATATATCGATAAGTTTAGTAGTTTTTTACTGATTAACTGATTTAATAGTTTTAAGACTTTCGTAGTTACACAACAAGGAACCCTTATAGTTTCGACATGTCCGTCCGTCCGTCTGTCCGCGGTTTTCCTCAGACCCTAGGTGCTACAAATCTGTAATTTGGCACAGTTATAAATATTAATCACGCCTAGAAAACTGTGAAATAAAATCTTAAAAAACATTTTTATTTTGGGTACTTCCCATACAAGTAAATGGAGGATGATTTTTAACGTGTCTATTCTATCATATGGGGTATCGTTGGATAGATCTTTCAAAAACTTCAAGGGTCCATTTGTGAAATATTTAGCTTTAAAGTGCTATTTTTCATTAGAGTCATGTGTCCCCCTCTACCAACTTAACCGATGTTAATCGAAATGTGAAAAGTATACCCAATAGTAGTTTTTATAATGCAGTTAAAAGTAAAACTATCAAAGCTAAGTAAGTAGAATCAAGAATTTAACGGGTAATAAATATAATAAAGTTGACCAACTTATAAAATATACTTGGATTAGTAAAAATTTCGTTACATTTTCATAAAAAAGACCTAAGACTAGCTGCATGAATAACTTTGTAATGTTATTGTAAGCTGTTAAAAATAAACATTTTATGAAGAAAACGGCTCATATGCATTACTACTATTAGTTTTGGCGAAGCGCTTAAAAAATAGTATATCATTTTCATTCCATAAAAAATAAACAATTGTGCGTTTTGAAAATATTGCTATTAAAAAGTATAAGACGCTTCGAATAAAGAGATAATCTATGTTAAAAGTAATTAAATTCAGTATAATGTCACACGAAAGTTCGGGGGCCGATTCCCCGGTCAAGCATTAATTTCATAAAAGTTTGTTTTTAGATTAATTAAGAATTACGTGTTACATAATAATCAGCTATGCAATACGAATAAAAGCGTTCAAACCAAACTTATTTGAACCTGAAGACAATTTATAGCAGTGATAATTGAGAATTCATTTGAGATTCTATGGTGTGTAAAATCTTCAATACAATAACCTTGAGAGCAATTCATATTGCCTTATTTTTAAATAAAAATAGGTCAACCCGAAAGTAATCGTTGCCACAAGCTCATCGTCCGTCATGTTTGCCTATCCGGAATATACTAGCACGTTCGCCGAGCGTGTGGATGCCGCATTTGTGTTGGGTAAATGTGGTCGATGTTTGTTCGTGTTTGGTGTTTGTGGCAAACACCAAGCGTGTGGAGGCGGCATTAAACAAAACACACAAACTTTTAGTTATGTTTAAGTTTGTACAAATACCTACATAGGTATTTGTTCAAACTTACTAATGCTTACTGAGGAGAGTAGGTACTTAATGCTTACTTAGAACATAGGTACGTACCTTTTCATCTTTATTCCACAGATTTCAGCAGCCGTAAAATCCTGATTCTTCATGAAATATTATGCCACCATCAAACTATTCACTCTTGGCAAATTGTCCAACTGTCCTTTTACAAAACCGTCTTCTATTCTGGCACTACACGTTTCACTTTAGTGTAATCGGATTTAGAGGATAATATTATTTCTTTAAAATACATGCACAAACAATATAAGTAATAGAAATACAAAGACGATCGAAAGAAAATGAAACGAGACCCGCGTAATTTGGTCAAACCGCACCGGACCGAGCGTCGCGTTTGTGTCGCGGTCGCGGTCTGCGGAGCTGTGACATCATAGAGAGAGCGCGCGTAATCTCTAAACTTCAAAAAATTAAGCTCTTTTTTTCTCTGACTTCTCGTCGTTATAACTTCGGAAATACTGCATATATTGAAGTGAAATAAAAACTAATGTAATGTACATGATCTTTGCTACGATTTTAATAGTATTTGGTAGTAATATTTTGACCCTTTTGTGTTCCCCATTATATTTAAAAAAGTATTTTTGTACTACGTGAATAGTTCATAGATAAATAAATATGTAGCAAGCTAAGTGGATTAGTTGAAAGTTTTGTATACTCTACTGCAACTCACCAAAATTTTAATTTTTTTTATTCGGCGTACTTTAATCCATCTACAACTTACATTCATACCATACCCTGTATCTACGTTAGCGTCATTCTGGAAGGTTTTTGAATTCTTATTTACTGCTTGCCGCTGGACATTTTTTCATCATATCCCACATATGAGATAGTCCTCCTTACTTCTACCCTCCATATAATGGTTCTTGTATGTAACTCGAATTTATTAAATATTATGCATGTCAGATAACACTGTATGGTCTAATACCTTTACTTGCCATATGTGGCGAATCGTAACAACAACAACAACACTATTCCCTCCAAGCAGAAATGTCAAAATGGCGTCAACGCAGGACGCTTGGTATATTTCTTTGCTTGGTTTAGCGGAACATTTCCGCACATCAAATCCTCCTGACATAAAAAGTTGTATACAGTGTCTTCAAGCCGTATTTAATTTCAAACCACCACAAAGGGTCGAGGCGAGAACTCACTTACAACTTGGAAATATTCTTTTGACACACACTAAAAACATTGACTTGGCGAGAACGCATTTAGAGCAGAGTGTAAGTTTTTTTTGTTATTGAATATAGATTTGAGGTAATTTAAGAAATAATAAAGTGGTGTTATTCATTTTGAACTTTCGATATTCCTTTCGAGTTTGTTTCTTAGTGGCTTATAGTTATAACTTTCTCATAGAATGTAAACAAATGTTGTTGAAGTGGGTCATTTTGTGTTTTCATTGCAGTGGTTTTTGTCTCAGAGCATCAATGCATTTGACGACGTGAAGTTTGAGGCAGCGAGTGTGCTTGCTGAGTTATTTGAGCAGCAAGGCCAACCAACACACTCTAAACCCATTCTAAGGAAAGCCATTGAGTTGTCTCAGCATAGTGTTTATTGGCATTGCAGACTAATTTTTCAGCTTGCTGTATGTATACCTGATTATTTATTACAAAATTTTTTGTATTAAAGTAAGAAAGCTGGAAATATTTACTACAATATCTGACAATCTCAGCTAACACAATTTTGGAAAGACCTATGTAATGAATCTAGATATCAGGCAAAACCTTAAATAAAACAAAGTCATCACAATCACATTATCAATCATTATTCAAAATTATTGCAATTATTATGAGTGTCAGTCAACACCCCTATTCCATGTTTTAATGGCAGTTAATTATACTTAATATAGTAGAAGTCTGGGGTATGATCAGGGTTTCTCTGCATGTTAAACTTAGAAATGAGAATATCCACAGTAGAACCAGAGTAACCGACATAGCCCAACGGATTAGTAAGCTGAAGTGGCAGTGGGCCGGCCATATAGCGCGAAGAACCGATAACCGATGGGGAAGAAAGGTTCTCGAGTGGCAGCCTTGTACCAGTAGGCGAAGTGTAGGGTGACTCCTCACTAGATGGAGTGACGACCTGGTAAGACATGCAGGAAGATGATGGATGCTGCTGGCTCAGAACCATGCTTTGTGGCATTCCTTGTGGGAGGCCTATGTTCAGCAGTGGACTTATGAAGGGCTGTAATAATGATGATAGTAGAAGCAAGGTGCAGCTGTCATAGTTGCAACATGAATGTGTCACAGCTCTACTAAAAACTACTTTTGACCAACAAAATCAATCCACAGTGTTTTTGACTACAAGTAAGGTCAATAGTAATTACTTTTGCCTGAAATTCCAGCCCATAACTAGTTTTGAGTGACACCTGAAGACTAAAGCACTTTATTGCCAGCCAAACGTGATTTTAGGATTAACTAGATTTTATTAGGTTAAACTAGTTTTTTGTAATCCCAATATCAGTTTACCTAGATGTCAGTGGCTACTCTGTGTATGCTAGGATGGCCCTTGGTCCACCTCTAATCGACGGACATATTTAATCATATCATCATTGACTTATGAATGAACAATTGAAAATAAACATTTTGTAAAATATTAAACACAAGTGTTAAGTACACTCTCTTACACTTGCAGTTAACTTTGCTATCAGGACACAATTAAAACAATTTGTTTTAAATGGTCTTTATTGAAACTTATATTACAAATTATTTTTTTTAAGACAAAAAAATAATAATTGGACTTTCCTTTATATGTAAAATCTCTTAAAAATCAACAAAAATAATTTGAGATTTTAGTCATCATTCAAAGATCTATTGAGATTAGGAGACGTGACTTGGTGACCCATGTTGAACAAAGGTTAACTCATATAATTAATACTTGCAATTATGTCACTTGTTAAAATTTAAATTTGAATAAAATTAATGATTTAAACAAAATAATAAATAATTAATAATGGTACGACTTTCTATTGATGTCCGTCGAGTTTGGTGTTGATACGTATTTTTACAGAAAGATTACATTTTTATAAGCCCACACACAGTTTCAATATGCGGAAACACGTACTTTTTGAGAAAGAAATATTTCTTTTTTTTTTAATTTAAAATTTTTATTGAAAATCAAATTTTTTTGCAATATCTATGTCAATTACTACCATGAAACTGATTTCATTTTTTATTATTATTGTCAGTAGGGATGTCGATTCTTTCCGAAAACGATCAATTTTTTAAATAAATTCGAATTGTAAGCTGATGTATCGATTCCCTAAAAATTCGATTTCTAAAATATCTATTTTTTTTCATGTTTGCATTTATAATGAAAATATAAATCCATTTTATGAGAAAAAAATTCCCTTCATCAAAAAAATAAGGGGACTGATTCAGAAGAATTTCTGTATCTATTTTGAGAGTGCTACATCTCCAGCGCGGCGGGTAGAGCAGCCTCTACGCCTTAGCGTAACAAATCGCAAGCATCCCTCCTCGCCGCTGCAGCTTCGGTTTAATGGTCGCCTTCGGTGACCAGCCTCAGCCGCTCCAGCTCGTCCGATGCCTACGATTTGTTACAGCAGGCGGAGGCTGCTCCCCCTACGCGCATCCGGCTCTATAAAACCACTCTAGGGGTAGGACAGACTCGTACCAGGTGGAGTCGGGGTCAATCAATTCGATTCTTTGACATAAGTTGAACCTTACCTATTTTATTTGTTATCTGCCCTAATAGGTACTGTTAAAACAGATTTCAATAAGACATCATTTATCATGGTATCTTTCTTGTTTTTCATAAAATGGGTTTATATTTACATTATAAATGCAAACATTAAAAAAATATATATATTTTAGAAATCGATTTTTTGTAAACCGATACATCAGCTTACAATTTGAATCGATTAAAAAATCGACCTTTTTCGGAAAGAATAGACATCCCTATTGACGTGGACAATGACATTACAAAATGGCGCCAGTTTTACGGTAGGATTAGACATCAACCTTACAGGAATAATTGATTTTCAATAATTTTTTTCTCAAAACGTCAGTCGTCAATGGAAAGCTAAATTTTTGTTTGTTTGTTTATGAAAGTTGGTTCAGAACCTGTTTAAAATAGTTAGGTTAGTGCTAAATAAATATTCAACTAACACCTTACCTCGTTCATTCGGTCTTTCCATTCCCCAGAGGGGATGATGCGCGTTGGAGTCCGTCCCGATCACAACCTCTAGTCCGGTCCTCTCGCAGATGTTCACCAGCCTCACGAGGTCATGAGGGGAAGAAGTGTCTTCCTCCGGCATGTAGACCGAGGCGACGACTAATCTTCTCTCCTATGTATATTGTATTGCCACAGCATACTGTCTCTAGAAAAGAAATCTGTTAATGATTGTGCACAGATATCTTTAGTAGTGTAAATACACGCTCTAGGCTTGTCGTGTTCAGAGCTGTAGAATAGCTTACCTTTTAGGTTGTTTAGGCCTTTAACTTTACCAGCCCCAACCCACGGCTCCTGGATTAAGGCTAAGGCCGTCCTTTGAACCTCCAACCACTTGCGTAATTGAGCCGACGCAGTTTCGCTGTGGTGGAGGTTGGCCTGCACTAGACTAGTTTTGGACGAAAGGCACGCCATCATTGATCGTGTCCTCTCCGTCCCCACCCAAAAATAAGCCTGCCAGCAGATCTCGGGTTTCATCGTCAGCCACCGAGTCGGAGGTGGTCGGCAAAATGCAGTCCTCCTCGTCACTCAGTGAGCTGCCGCTGAGCCCGATCTCTACTGGGGGCTTTGGCTTAATTGTGCAGGCCGTTTTTTCACTGGACTTGGCCTCCAGTGACTCCGCTGTACCAGTAACCATGTCTCCGGTATCCATAACTTCCGGGTTATTTACTGCCTCTTTGCTTGGTGGAGTGTCAAAGAATTTACCTCCACGACCGGGATATGATCCTCCAGCACCGAAATAACGAGGAATCACCCGTCCGTCTGTTTATCTGCCTTGAGTAACAGCCAGTCCCTGATGTTAACCCCGCGGTTCTGGTACGCCAGCACACGACCAATGTCGCGTGAGTCTTTCCAGGCTCTCTGGGCATCAGGGATAAGGATACCACATTTAACTCTTTGTGGTAACAGAAACAGAAACAGAAACTTTTTTATTCAATATAGATTATAAATAATACTTATTGAAAGTCACTCTTTTGTTTGATTACCACTGGTTCGGAAAAAACCTCTGTCCTGGGAAGAACCAGCAAGAAACCCAGCGGGACTTTTTTTAAATAACAGCTTACAATCATGATGTTACACAAATTAACAACACAACAAATTAGAAATAGCTTGGTAGCGATCACCTCATTTCCAGGGGTTATTATCATCCATAAATTCCTTAATATTATAATAACTCTTTTTATACAAATTAATAAAGTTTTTGAACTTTGAGCAGGTCAAACTTTGTATATTTTCTGGAATTTTGTTGTAAAAGCGTATACATCGCCCCAAGAATGAATTACTGACTCAATGGAGTCGAGTAACTGGTACTACTAGCTTGTGTCTGTTCCTAGTATTTACATAATGAATATCACTTATTTTTGTAAAACTACTTTTATTTTTGTGTACGTACATTACATTTTCATAAATGTATTGAGAGGCCAAAGTTAATATATTAATTTCCTTAAATTTTTGTCGCAGTGACTCTTTAGGCTTTAAATCATAAATTGCTCTTATGGCCCTCTTCTGTAAAACAAATATAATTTCAGTGTCAGCTGCGTGTCCCCATAGCAAAATACCATACGACATTATGCTATGGAAATAGCTAAAGTAAACTAGTCTAGCTATTTCAACACTGGTTAGACTTCTAATCTTTTTTACAGCATATGCTGCAGAAATAAGTCTGCTTGCTAGTTTTGATATATGGGGACTCCATTGAAGCTTCGCGTCTAGTGTGATTCCAAGAAAAATGGTGGTATCTACAAGACTCAGTTTCTCCCCATTTAAAATTACATTAGTATTTAATTGTTTGACATTTGGAGTCACGAATTTCATACATTTCGTTTTAGTGCCATTTAAATGCAAATTATTAACATCGAACCAATTTACTAATTTAGATATAGCATTATTTACTTCGTCATATTTTAGTAATTGTCGACTTAATTTGAAAATTAAAGAAGTGTCATCTGCAAATAATACTATATCATGGTTATCCCCTACTATGTAAGGTCAGTCATTAATGTATACAAGAAACAGAAAGGGGCCGAGAATTGAGCCTTGAGGCACGCCCATTTGTACCATCGATCCGGAAGAGCTCATATTGTTAATGACAACTTTTTGCGTTCTCTTACTTAAATATGAAATAATTTAAGAGCATCACTTCTTACACCGTAGTGTTGAAGTTTCCTGATTAATGTTTCATGGTGAACACAATCGAAGGCCTTGGATAGGTCACAAAATATACCCAAAGCATCCTGTGAATTCTCCCATGCATTAAAGATATATTTAATCAGCTCAACACCGGCATCAGTTGTCGAGCGACCCCTTGTGAAACCAAATTGATTTTTATGAAGTAAATTATTTATATTAAAAAAATTTAACATTTGATCAAGAACAATTTTATCAAAAATCTTACTAAGTGTTGGTAGTACAGAAATAGGTCTAAAATTGGCGGGGTCTAATGTACTACCAGATTTAAATAAAGGTATTACTTTACTATGCTTCATTAAATCAGGAAACACACCAGATTCGATACTAGTATTAAAAATAATAGCTAAATGAGGCGCGATTGTATCTATTATAGACGCAATAACTTTAACGGAAATCCTCCACAGATCCGCAGTTTTCTTAACATCAATAGTTTTAAAATATTTTACAATATCTTTTGATGACACTTTATGAAATGTAAAATTCTTTGTACACACATTTACATTTTGTTTAAGTAATGATTCGGCGACGGCAGGAGAAGAATTCAGTGACTTAGTGGTCAAGATCGGTATATCAGTAAAATATTTCTCAAAAACCATTGCTACGTCCTGATCTGATACAGTTAATTTGTTGTTAACACTTAACTGGTAATTTGAATTGCGAGAGTTGATCTTACCAGTTTCGCTATTAATTATACTCCATGTCATTTTAATTTTATTGGTAGCCGTCTTAATTTTGTTGCTCAAATGCAAAGACTTGGCTATGGAGCGCACTCTTTTAAATATTTTTGAATATTTTTTTACATGTTCCCTAAATTCGACGCTATGATTATATGACCTTTCATGGTAAAGATCATATAACCTATGCCTGCTTTTATGGACTCCTACTGTCGCCCATTCATTGAATGACTTCCGACTGTTCAAGGAGAATGTTTTAGAAGTAAAAGTATTATTAAATTCATTGCAAATAAGCTTAAATAATGTTCCATACAAAAAAATTAGGTTGATTTTGGTATGAAAGTGATGGAAGCTTTTTCACTATGTTACTTCTAAATTTCTCCAAGCGACGTGCATTTACTGGAACAGACACAACTTTCTCATCTACTTGCTTTTTGTGAACATAAGGTAACGAAACTACTTGTCCACAGTGATCAGAACTTAATTTTTGAATTATACATTTATGCAACGGCTTCACATTTGTAAAAATGTTATCAATACATGTTGCACTAGATTGAGAAATACGCGTTGACTCTATAAATAAATTAAAAAGACCATATGATTTAAACAATGATCTAAATTTAATATTGATTGAGGAAGCTTCTAGGAGATTGATATTAAAGTCTCCACATATTACAACAGATTTATTCTGCTTATTAAGCTTAGCAAAAACTTCCTCCATAATGTTTTCAAAAGTATCATATGTACAACATGGGGGTCTGTAGACGCTCACAACGGTATCTCCGAATGTTTCTTTATAGTCAGCGAGGTGTTGGGTTTAAGGTCGATCGTAGCAATATTCCCCTTCAACCAATCCAGAGCCTTCTGATCGACGCACCACAGTTTCAGGACACCCTCTAAAAACTGGGTTTGCCTCTAAAAACTGGGCCCGACGCATCAGGGTCCTGGCTACTCCAGGCCTCGCTGATCATGTTCCTCTGCATTGCCACGAGGATGTCGTCTGCTACTTCCTTCGTAATGTGACCTGAACGCGCACACGTTAAAGCCACACCCAAATCTTCTTCTTCTTGCTTGTTCTTGCAATCTTTGGTTGCTGTTCGAGTCGCACTTTTTTGTGCTTTTCTCTCGGCGAGGTGGACTCTTCTATCCTTTTGGCTGCTCTTTCCTTTTTCCCAGGACGCTTGGCCGCTCACTGTTTCCTGGCGGATATCTTAGAGCTGGTTCCCGCGGCCACGACTTCCACTTGGGCTGGATTTTTATCCTTCCCAGCTTCAGCGCTGCTACTGGTTCCAGCCCCAAGCACCCCAGTCGCAGTAGCTTGCCCAGCCTCACTGGTTTTAGTTTTAGAAGCAGCCAGCGCGGCTCGTTCTCTTCGGCCTTTTTCTCGCTGCTTCTTATTCTTCTTTTTGGCCTTTCCTATACTGCCTGCAGGGATTGGCCCTCCTGATGGTCCGTCAGGTCGGCAAGTCACCTTTTTGGGTGCCTTGCCTTTCCCCTTACGGCTCACCACTTGCCAGGCAGCAGAGAAAAGGTCGTCCGTTCTTTGAGGCTCCGCAGGAGTTTTGTTACTCGCGGGTTCTTGCTCCTTTTTCTCTTCCAGCTCCTCAGGTTTGAAACTGGTTTTTGAAACGTTCAGCGCGGAAGTTGTCCCCTTGGTGGGGTCACCTACGCTGGACGGTACTGTCGGTGGAATCGTCGGTTTAATGGCGGTTCCCCTTTGTTCTTTGGTGTCTCTGGTAAGCACCTCTGACATCTCTCCCTCTTTCTTACTGGGCCTTAAATTGTCCATTGACTTTGTGTTAAAAATTCGTCCCCCCGGCTTCCCACCCTCCATGGAGCCCGCACCTTTGGGAACGCCCTACTTTATAAAAGAATTTCAGGCGTTAGGATTACCGGGAGAATATAGGGACGCTAAGTTGGCTCACAGCGCGACATCGGGAGCTTGATCCAGCTGGTAGATGGGGCTGAGAAGGCCCATCCCCACTACCCGAATAAACATGCAAAGGCATGCTTGCAGCATGGCCTTTACCACCACCCAGCCCCTTTTCAGGAAAACTAGGCAGCCCCCACATCCCTCGCCTGCGACCCTCTGACGGGGCGCTTGACCATTTCCCTATCTGTGGCTAGCAGATAGGGCAACCGTTTAGCTTGAAATCCGGACCAAAGAGGGCGTGTTGCCTCTCGCCACTATATACCCCAGCGATGATCGGCTCAACCCTCCAGGACTCCTTCATCCCCGCGTACGGCGCTCGACTGCGCAGGTGGGTATGTAAGTCCACCGGATACACCCACTCTCTCCGGCGGAACCGTCACTCCTCCTTTCTCATCCGGGCTTGGGACCGGCAATGGCGTAGTTAAATGGACATCTATAATACATAGTACTTTTCCCTTATTCCCCATTATAATTTGCATTTCATTCTTTATTCTTTCAACTTCATTTGTTTTTTGCGGTGCGGTGCACCCACGGTGAACAAAGAGGAACCCCTTGGCTGGCCCGTGGTGTAGGGCCGGCCCGAGGTGGCCACTCCGAGTGGGCTTGGCGAGCCCACTTCGGATGTGTGTCGGTGGGCTGCGGTGGGAGGGGTGTCCGCTCCCTCTACCGCTGCAGCCAAGGTGGAGTCGCGGAGGAAGAGGAGTGTTGGTATGGCGATGCGCCACTCGCCCTATCCTCCGCGACTCAAACGGGGCCGCACCGCACACATTTGGCTAACCATTATTTATTTTTCATTTTACGTGATAGCATTTTAGCTATTCATTACATATTTGTTTCATTTCTTTCATGTACACGACTCACGTACATACATGATAAAGACAATGACCAATATTATTTCATTAATTTCTTTACATTTATAGCCTTTCAGCTCATATAAATTATTATTTAATTGTACCAACACCCTCACGTACACGGCTCGTGTACATACATGATCAAGATAATGGACAATGTTCCTATACAGTTCTTAATAACACCACCTTTCCCTAATTAAATAATTCATTAAAACTCATTCTGCCATTTCATTGCATCCGAACAACCTTAAAACTTTATCGGTTATTAAGTTTCCAAACTCAGCTCAGCTGATCAGGTATGTGGATATAACCTCCAATAAATTTTCTTTACCTTAATCTCACACAATATACAACGTGTCCCAAAATTCAACGATAAGCCAACACCGGAGGATAGACCTGCCCCGGACTAATCGGGTAAAAAAAGAAAAAAAATATATCCCAATTATATTTTAAGTTATATAAAAAAAATGAAATTCTTCAGAAATTGAGACCGTTTATGATATTTTTCACTACCATGACCACAATTTTTTAAATATATTTTTCTTTTTTTTTATAGGCAACCTGAATAGTACTGCTATCTACCACAATTCTTAAAAACTCCAGAATAACTCTTGTTTTATCACGAAAATTAATGAAACTTATTTTATTCCCTAAATTTTTTGAAGACTTTTACTTTTAACCAAATTTAACTTATCGTGGTGTAAAAAAAAAGTATGAACACTAGTATGGCAAGTTTTTTTAAAAATTGACGCAACTAACCAATATTCTAAAATGGTATAATACTCTAGGAAAACAAGTTATAAAAAAATATGGGCCTATTATTTCTTAACAGGGGCCAAATGACGGTCGGGTGTAATAAAAGTATTATTTCTTGAAAAATGTTTAATATTTCAAAACAAATGGTACAAACAGTTTCACGTGTAATTTATTAAGTTATTAACATTATAGCAAATGTTCGAACTGTTTGCCACCAGCATTAATACATGCACGACATCGCCTTAAAAATGATCGTTTTATTTGTCTTGCATATCTTCTGTTATTAATGTAATCAGCAGCCTGAGTGATATTTCGACGAAGCTCGTCCAATGTCACAATGGGTTTTGAGTAGACCCTGTTTTTAAGACAACCCCAATAGAAGAAGTCCAGGGGGTTCAAATCGGGTGAACGGGGTGGCCATAAGATAGGACCAAGTCGCCCGATCCAACGCCCTGGATACTCTTGATTTAAATATTCTCGCACAGGACGGGCATAATGTGCTGGGCAACCATCATTTTGGAACCACATGTTTTGAAGATCACTTAAGGGCACGTCGTTTAACAATTCTTGCAAGTCATTTTGTAAAAAGTTTAAATAACTATTGCCATCTAAGTTTCCTTGTAACTCAAAGGGCCCAATTACTTTTCCATTTAATATGCCGGTCCATAGGTTAACCTTGAATTGATATTGGGATTTGTCTTGTCTCATCAAGTGTGGATTTTCATTACTCCAACTATGTAGATTGTGAAGATTTAAATACCCATCTTTCTTGCACGTTGTTTCATCCGACCATAGAATTTTGTCTAGGAAGTGGGGATCTTCACTGTGCCTTTGCAGCATTACACGGCAAAATGTGACCCGTAGCGGATAGTCCCGCGGTAATAACGTCTGCACACGCCTGTAGTGATATGGGTGAAGCTTGTGACGTTTTAATATTCGATGTGCAGAACTTTTCGGGATTCCTGTAGCTTCTTCTATGGCACGTACCGAAGTAGTCGAGTCATTTTCTATCTCCTTGAGAACTTCTTCATCACGATCCAATCTAGGTCTTCCAGCGCTGCTCCTATTGGATGGCATACGACCCTCCGAAAACGCTTGATGCACATTAATAAACACTCGATAATCAGGATATCTTTGAGCATTTGGGTATCTTTCTGGATACAGTCTGCTAGCAGCGTTAGCATTACATCGGCATTCTCCATAGATTAAATGCATATTAGCGTATTCCTGTGGTGTGTACGGTTGCGGCATGTTAACGCCAAACAGTCCAAAATGCGCCAGAACTCTAAATCACAAAACACACAATCGTAGTCCAAGATAATGCCAGGTCAGTTCAGTTTGCAGATCACTTCCAGTCCAAATAATGCCAGGTCAGTTAAGTTTGCAGGTCGATTCCAGTCCAAAAAGCCAAGCCAAAAGTCGATAGTATGTACGAGGGCCACGTAAGTTGAATTGGGTACGGTGCGCAGTAAACAAAGGAGCAGAGCGTACTGAACCGACTTGCTGAGAATAATAACAGCTTCTCTACCTGCCCTGTTGTTGTCTCTTTTTAACGTAAATATCTCTATCTATCTATCTCTCTCTAACATCTAAGGTATTAATGCCCCATTCGAATTCCTAGAAATTGTAACAGGAACCCATTTTGGGCATGTAGTAAAAGTGATTACTGACAATTACAATTTAAGGAATTTGGCCCCTGTTAAGAAATAATAGGCCCATATTTTTTTATAACTTGTTTTCCTAGAGTATTATACCATTTTGGAATATTGGTTAGTTGCGTCAATTTTTAAAAAAACTTGCCATACTAGTGTTCATACTTTTTTTTTACACCACGATAAGTTAAATTTGGTTAAAAGTAAAAGTCTTCAAAAAATTTAGGGAATAAAATAAGTTTCATTAATTTTCGTGATAAAACAAGAGTTATTCTGGAGTTTTTAAGAATTGTGGTAGATAGCAGTACTATTCAGGTTGCCTATAAAAAAAAAAGAAAAAAATATTTAAAAAATTGTGGTCATGGTAGTGAAAAATATCATAAACGGTCTCAATTTCTGAAGAATTTCATTTTTTTTATATAACTTAAAATATAATTGGGATATATTTTTTTTTCTTTTTTTACCCGATTAGTCCGGGGCAGGTCTATCCTCCGGTGTTGGCTTATCGTTGAATTTTGGGACACGTTGTATAAATTACACGAAGAACTACCCCAGGAGGGTACCAGCACCTCTGGAGAATCCCTCGCTGAGCATCCACGACCATGTTATTCCGATCCTGAGCGTGGGTGCTCAGGCTGCCCCGCGTATTCTGGGGGGGGGGGGGGCAAAATTCCGCTCAAAAGCATTACTGCTAGGGGCAAACTGAGCAAGAACACCAAGGCGACCCCTGCCACGCTATCCGTGAATTACTGCAACATCAGGGGACTTCACTCTAACCTAAACGCCGTCCACTACCATGTCGAGACGGCGAAGCCGGCCTTGCTCTTTCTGACCGAGACGCAGGTTTCCTCTCCGGCTGATATTTCGTATCTCTCCTACCCGGGGTACAAATTGGAGCATTCCTTTGTGCCTCGGGCTGGAGTTTGCGTGTATGTCAGAGAGGACATCTGTTCTCGACGCCTCGGCAGTCTTGAAGGTTCGGACCTGTCCATCCTTTGGGTACGCGTAGACAGCGACGACCATCCGCGCGTCTACGGGTGCCTCTATAGGTCCCATAGCGGTAATGCCGAAACAGACCGACTCATCGACCACGTCCAAATGGCTACAGATTTCTTGCTACAACAGGTCCCATCCGCAGAGATCGTGATCCTTGGCGATTTTAACGCCCACCATACCGAATGGCTCGGTTCACGTCTAACCGATCATGCGGGGAGATCTGTTTATGACTTTGCCTTGGCATATGGTCTGACACAACTGGTTACTTCGCCTACGCGGATTCCAGATGTGGAGGATCATACACCTTCCCTGTTGGACCTTCTGCTGACCTTTCATCCTGTTTCCGTACCCGTTCCCGTTCCTGTAAGAACGGGAACGGGAACGTTCCTGTAAGACTGCATTACGCAGTAAGCAGGAGTGTTATCAGGCCTGAACTGAGGCTTCGGTGGCTCAGGATGTAAACACCAGCATGCTTCAAAAGAAGTATTCCTTCAAAAGAGTTATTGCCAAGGCAAAGTCAGAGCACATAGGCAGAATTGGCGAGAAACTAGTTCGCCTTCCTTCGGGAACCCGTGCATTCTGGTCTCTCGCCAAGGCTGTCCAAGGGAATTTCTGTAAGCCTTCACTACCATCTCTGCACAGGGAGGATGACTCACTGGCCCATGACGCAAAAGACAAAGCCGACCTTTTAGGCTCCCTTTTTGCGTCCAACTCGACTCTTGATGACGGGGGGAAAACACCGCCGACCATCCCGCGGTGTGAGTGCTCCATGCCGGATGTGCTGTTCTCACAGCGCTCGGTTCGCAAAGCACTGCTCTCCCTGGACATCCAGAAGTCGAGTGGGCCTGACGGAATCCCCCCAATTGTGCTGAGGACGTGTGCTCCGGAGTTGGCACCGGTCCTAACGCGTCTTTTCCGGTACTCCTACTCCCAAGGCGTAGTCCCGAATTCATGGAAGACAGCTTTTGTCCACCCGATCCCTAAAAAAGGCGACCGCTCAGACCCATCCAACTATAGGCCTATCGCGATCACCTCCTTGTTCTCCAAAATAATGGAATCCATTATTAACTGCCAGCTCATCCGGTACCTTGAGGATCACCAGCTGATTAGTGACCGCCAATACGGTTTTCGTCGGGGTCGATCAGCTGGTGATCTTCTGGTCTACCTGACCCATAGATGGGCGGAGGCAGTAGAGTCCAAGGGGGAGGCGTTGGCCGTTAGTCTGGACATTGCGAAGGCCTTCGATCGGGTTTGGCACAAAGCGCTTCTTTCGAAGCTCCCTTCCTATGGGCTTCCCGAGAAATTGTGCAATTGGATCACCAGCTTCCTTGTAGATCGGAGCATCAAGGTCGTTGTAGACGGTGCATGCTCTGACTACAAGCCTATTAACGCTGGTGTTCCACAAGGCTGTGTGCTATCACCAACGCTGTTTCTTCTGCATATCAATGATATGTTGCTAACTGGTAACATTCATTGCTATGCGGATGACAGCACTGGTGATGCTCTATACACCGGCCGTGCCAATATTTCTCGGGAAAACGTCGCTGAGTACCGGAACAAACTTGTGTCTGAAGTCGAGTCTTTGCTGAACAAAGTCTCGGATTGGGGGCGACTAAATCTAGTCCAATTTAATCCTCAGAAGACACAAGTTTGCGCGTTTACCGCTAAAAAGAACCCCTTTGTCGTATCTCCTCAGTTTCAAGGCACTCCCCTTCTTGCCTCAGCCAGTATCGGTATCCTCGGAGTCAACATATCGAGTGACGTGCAGTTTCGTGGTCACTTGGAAGGGAAGGCCAAATTGGCCTCTAAAAAGCTTGGCGTGCTCAGCAGAGCGGGACAGTATTTCATGCCGGCACACCGCCTGCTACTTTACAAGGCGCAAGTTCGGCCTCACATGGAATACTGTTCCCATCTCTGGGCAGGGGCTCCCCAGTGCCAGCTCCTTCCACTTGACCGCATCCAACGCAGAGCGGCTCGAATTGTCGACGACCGAGCCCTTTCCGATCGGCTCGATTCATTGGCACTGCGAAGAGATGTTGCATCCCTTTGCATTTTCTTTCGTATCTACCATGGAGAGTGCTCTGAGGAATTGTTCGGATTAATCCCAGCCGCCAATTTTCACGAACGCACATCGCGGCAGAACTCCCGATACCATCCACACCATCTGGATGATTGGCGGTCCACCACTGTGCGATTTAGAAGATGTTTTCTTCCTCGCACGACCTCCTTGTGGAATCGATTACCATCAGCGATTTTTCCGGACCGATACGACTTAGGGACCTTCAAGAAAAGAGCGTACTCCTTTTTAAAAGGCCGGCAACGCATCTGCGATTCCCCTGGTGTTGCAGTTGTTCATGGGCGGCGGTAGTCACTTACCATCAGGTGAGCCGCATGCTCGTTTGCCCCCTCTCCTATAAAAAAAAAAAACACCTACACACTATTCATATTTTTCATTTATAATTGCGTATTCCGTACCTTAGCCATAAATTTACTCACATCGTTTACAAATTTATATAAAATAATCTATATACTGTTGTGGGGACTACAGAAGATAATAGCTAAACTTTTTTAGTTCTCTCACACGTCAAATAGTTACGTTATCACACATGTGGGGCACAGGCATTCCCCAAGATCAATCAAGATTTGATGGTGTAATATAAAATAATCATTTGATTTTGAGTTATTATTTAATAATATTTTATTTTACAGCAAATTCATGCAACAGAGCGTGAATATGAAGTGGCTAGTAGCCTTTTGGGTGTTGGAGTGGATTACGCACAGATCTCAAATGCTGCATACACAAGAGTTCTATTTTTACTGAGTAGAGTAATGGTGAGTCCCAACTTAAACTTGCTTTTTGTAAAAAGCAATTTGACCAATTCTATTATTATTTATATCTAATTGTAGTATTTTATGTCCAAAGATGTAAGGAACATGGAAGTAGCATGTGGTAAAAAAAAAAATGAGGCTGACTGTTGTTTAGCCTGTTTCCAGTAGCTAGCAATGTTCATATTTCGAATAGTACTGGCCAAAATTCAATGAACCTGATATAAAACTAGAAATAATTGTTATCTGCAAACAATTTTAATCCAATAAATTATTGGTTTACATTCATAGATTATTTAAGAAAATTGTTACATTGTAAAAGAAAAAACATGAAGTGAATAAATTAAATCACTATTTTATTTCAGTTGTTGTTAATAGACAAGAAGATCCAAGAAGTGTTACCATTGCTAAATCAAGCGGGCCATCTTGTGGAGTCATGGTCGGGCAGTCCACATCAAAAAGAGTACCTCAAAGTTTTTTTCCTAGTTTTACAGGTGCTTACTATCTTGTGTTCACTTTTCAAAAATTCTTGATAGCTGATAATTTATTTTAATAGTAACCTTAAGAGGACATCTGGGCTTTCAACATTCTATTGCTGTTGTAATGTATACTTCTCTTTCCTTTTCCAAAACTGAATTGGTTATTGTTTTTTTTTTTTCAAGAATAATATATGAAGGTTGTGTATTTCTGTATGTAGTCATTTTATTAGTTTCTTAAATTTGATGGATATTTAAAATAGGGTGGGGGGGGGGGGGGGGGATAAGTTTGCAGTTTTAGTAATTTTAAAAGTTTCTAGTTTTAAAAATATTATTTTTAATGCACTGAACGCCGCCCAGATATCCACTTAAGCAGTAAATTTTCTTGTAATTCTTTTAAATTTTACATTTTCTTTGTGTTTGATATATGGAATTTCGTTATATTGTAGGTTTGTCACTATTTGATGGCCGGCCAGGTAAAGAGTGTGAAACCATGCTTGAAGCAGCTACAGCAGAGCATACAAACCATCATGGCTCCAACCTGGCCTGATGACGATGGTAACTGAGATTAATATATTAATGTGATACTGTAACATGTGAGATACTTACCTTGCTATAATTAATACACACTTACAGATAAACACCTTGTTCTTTTTAGGTAAATTACTAAATCACAAAATCAACTGTCCTCAATTGTTTAATAAAATAAAATTTCTCTCCCTCAAAGATCCTCATGTAGCATGGTAACTCGACTTGACCACCTCTTCGCAGAACATTTTTTGGCCCGATCTCTAAGATGTGTAAATTGGTCAAATAACTTTCCTTTGCTTTCTACATCAATTCCGACTCCCCTAGGAGACTTCAAAAATAACTACTCAAACAAAGCAAATTTAATAAATTAAGATTATTAATTAGTTATTTAATATTGTTTAAATTTCTTTATTATGTATAAATACTTTCGATATTTTTCTAGTGTCATTATTCACCTTGAGTTATATATAAAATAATTAATTTACGTATGTAAACTATAATTGTAACAATGTATACGTAATTGTTATTTAAATATATAAATAAACAAGGTATTGGTATGTGCAGCGGTATGCGGCAGTGCGGCGGGCGAGTCGTTCGTGTGGTTGTCGCGACAGCAGCTCTACGTGCTGGTGTACCTCGTTACCGTCATGCACTCGGCACAGGCCGGCTATATGGACAAGGCGCACAAGTACACGGATAAGGCATTAGCGCAAATCGACAAGCTTACGTGTGAGTCACCTCGATTAATAAGACAAAATACATTAAAGAACTAAACTAGAAATCAAAATTGCTTACCAATTTCCATAATCCCTACTTTTCACTCATTTTGACCATTGTAGGTTAAATTCTTTTTTTCATTGTAGAAGTATTTATTCAATTCACTTAATTATTAATTATGTATATATGTGATTGCCTTCGGATTGTCAAAATTTTTTATATTTATTTTATTATATTTTTATATATTATGCACACATTCCATCCGATGTATGGAGGGAAGAGGTAAGGAAGACTAGTTATATATTGATTGTTATGAAGTAATTCATTTTAAATAAATTACTTAATAACAATCAGTTTGGATTTACAAGGGGTCGCTCAACAACTGGTGCCGGTGTTGAGCTAATCAAACATATTTTCTGTGCGTGGGGCAAGGCTGTCCAAGGGAACTTCTGTCAGCCATCTCCCATCTCTGCACAGGGAGGACGACTCACTGGCCAATGCCGCAAAAGGCAAAGCCGATCTGCTGGGCTCTCTCTTTACGTCCAACTCGACTCTTGATGACGGGGGAACACACCGCCGACCATCCCGCGGTGTGAGTGCTCCATTCAGAATGTGCTGTTTGCCCAACGCTCGGTGCTCAGAGCACCCCTCCCCCAGGACGTCAACAAGTTGAGTGGGCTGGATGGCGTCTCTTCTATTGTGCTGAAGACTTGTGCTCCAGAGTTGGCACCGGTTTTAACGCGTCTTTTCTTCCCTAGGCGTAGAATCATGTAAAATCATCATAAAATCATGGAAGACTGCTTTTGTGCACCCAATCCCTAAAAAAGGTAACCGCTCTGATACGTCCAACTATAAGCTTATCGCCATCACCTCCTTGTTCTCTAAAATAATGGAGTCCATTATTAACAGCCAGCTCATGCGGTACCTTAAGAATCACCAGCTGATTAGGACCGTCAGTACGGTTTTCGTGGCGGTCGCTCGGCGGTGATCTTCTGGGTTACCTAACTCATAAATGGCCGGAGGCAGTAGTGTCCAGGGGGGGACGGGGGACGTTGGCCGCTACTTTGGACATAGCGAAGGCTCGATCGGGTTTGGCACAAAGGGCTTCTTTCGAAGCTTCCTTCCTATGGGCTTCCCGAGAAATTGTGCAATTGGATCACCAGTTTTCTTGCAGATCGGAGCATCAAGGTCGTAGTAGACGGTGCATGCTCCGATTACAAGTCCATTAACGCTGGTGTTCCACAAGGCTGCGTGCTATCGCCGACGCTGTTTCTTCTGCGTATCAATGACATGTCGCAAACCGGTAACATTCCTTGCAATGCAGATAACAGCACTGGTGATGCTTTATACACCGGCCGTGTCAATATTTCTCAGGAAAACTTCGCCGAGTACCGGGTACAAACTTGTGTCTGAAGTCGAGACTTTGTTGAATAAAGTCTCGGACTGGGGGCGACTAAATCTTGTCCAGTTCAATCCCCAGAAGACACAAGTTTGCGCGTTTACCGCTAAAAAGAACCCCTTTGTCGTATCTCCTCAGTTTCAAGGCACTCCCCTTGTTGCCTTAACCAGCATCGGAGTCCTCTGTGTCGACATATCGAGTGACGTGCAGTATCGTGGTCACTTGGAAGAGAAGGCCAAATTGGCCTATAAAAAGCTTGGCGTGCTCAGCAGAGCAGGATAGTATTTCATGCCGGCAGGTTCGGCCGCACATGGAATACTGTTCCCATCTCCGGGCTGGGGCTCCCCAGTGCCAGCTCCTTCCATTTGATCGCATCCAGCGTAGAGCTGCTCGAATCGTCGGCGACCGAATTCTTTCCGATCGCTTGAATCACTGGCACTGCGAAGAGATGTTGCATCTCTTTGCGTTTATCGCATTTACCACGGGGAGTGCTCTGAGGAATTATTCGGACTAATTCCACCCGCACAATTGCACCATCGCACCGGATGACTGGCGGTCCACTACTGTGCGATTTAAAATAAGTTTTCTTCCTCGCACAACTTCCTTGTGGAATCGACTACCACCAGACATTTTTCCTGACCGATACGACTTGGGGACCTTCAAGAAAAGAGCGTACTCCTTTTTAAAAGGCCGGCAACGCATCTGCAATTCCCGTGGTGTTGCAGTTGTTCATGGGCGGCGGTAATCACTACCATCAGGTCAGCCGTATGCTCGTTTGCCCACTCTCCTACAAAAAAAAATGAAAATTTCAAAAGATGCTTTGTGTATATTTTGTGATCTTTCCAAGGCTTTCGACTGTGTTCGCCATGAGACTAATCAGGAAGCTACATCATTATGGTGTAAAAAACGTGGCGCTTAAACTTATTATGTCATATTTAAATAACAGAACGCAAACAGTTGTTATTAATGATTGCAGTTCTTCCAGATCGGTAGTATCTATGGGTGTTCCTCAGGGCTCAGTTCTCGGTCCCTTTCTGTTCTTAGTTTATATTAATGACTTACCCTACTTGGTAGGGAATAGCCATGGTATAGTATTATTTGCTGATGATACTTCGTTTATTTTCCGACTAAAAAGGCAATTATTAAAATATGACGAAGTGAATAATGCTATATCAAAAGTAGTACACTGGTTTAAAATCAATAATTTGCTTTTGAACGGTAATAAAACGAAATATATTAAATTCACTACACTTTATGTTAAAAAGGTGAATACCAGGGTGCTTTTAAATAGGGAGGAGCTGGGCCTTGTTGAATCCACTGTTTTTCTCGGTATTACAGTTGACGCGAAGCTTCAAGAAGACCCTCATATATCTAAACTAGCTGCAAACTTAGTTCTGCAGCATATGCTGTAAAAAAGATTAGATGCCTTACATGTGTTGAAACAGCTAGATTAGTTTATTTAGTTATTTCCATTGCATAATGTCATATGGAACCTTGCTATGGGGTAATACGACTGATATTGGAACTTATGGCTCTCTGTTGCAAAAAAAAAAAAAGATTTGCAAAAGAGAGCCATAAGAGAAATTTATAACCTAGGTCCGAAGGAATCCCTTAGATAAAGTTTATAGAAATAAATATATTAATTATGGCCTCTCAATATATTTACGAGAATTTAATATATGTACACAAAAACAAAAATAGTTATATTACTTGACTCCGAAGAGTCAGTAATTCCTTCATGGGGCAATGTATACGTCCCAGAAAACAAGCAGACATTTTTTATCAAAAGGTTTAAATTATTTATTAAGTAAAAATTGTCTAGTAAGGGTTATTATACTACTAAAGAGTACAGGACTGATAATAACCCCTTGGAATGAGGTGATTGCACCATGCTGATTCTAATTGTTTTCATAACAATTGTATAAAATTTTTATATTGTAATTTGTGCTTTTTTAAAAAAAAGTCCCGCTGGGTTTCATGCTAGTTCTTCCCAAGACAGAGGTTTTTTTTTGCGAACCAGTGGTAACAGTAAAAAATGACTTTCAATAAGTATTATGTACTGTAATCTATATTGAATAAAATGATTCTATTCTATTCCGTGTATGAAAAAGTGTTCGTCGAAATGCGTTAAATTAGGGTGGCGCTACAATAGCAGCAAAATTGTCCAATTTTAAAAACAACACCCAAGTCATTTAATGTTTTATTTAATAAATTATTTTTGGACTACATGAATAGTTGAAGTTTTGTATACTGTAACTCACTACTCTTGTTATTAAAAATATAAATTTTTTTACGAGGGTGACACTGAAAGTTCTTAGAAAATCAAAAACTGAACACACTAGCAAGTTATTAGTTTTATTATATCTTTTCAATATAGTGTCAACAATTTACATCAATACATCGCTGCATCCGATGGAACCACTGAGAAAAGCACTTTGCCCACTCGTCCTTAGGGGTCTCTTCGACAGCATTTTGAAACACAGCCACTGCTTCCTCGGCGTCCATAAAAGGGCGGGTGACCCAGCAATTCCACGTCGCTAAGTAGTCGATTGTTTGCTTGGCGGTGTGCGACGTGGCGTTGTCGTGGTGAAGGAGGATCCTACTGCGAGGCCGTTACTTTTTTCAAGACAAATGGCAAACAATTGTTAGTGTACCACTCTGCAGTAGCTGTTTTTCAATCCTTTAAAAAAATTGTTGCGTAACGACCTGTCCTTCCGAAGAACGAGGCTACCATCTTTTTCCCCACGGTTCGACCTCTCTTCACTTTAGTTGGCAACTCCTCGGAAGGAAACACACAGACAGCGGACGTCTCTTAATTTCAGGATCATAACAATAAATCCAGCTTTCGCCACCCGTAAGTATGTAGAACACGGCATTTGAGTTATCACCTTTAAATCTTTGAACAATTTCACGACACCAATGAACACGGTGGAGTTTTTGGACCTCTGTCAAATTATGAGGTAACCACCGGGCACAAAGCTTCCTGACCGCTAAATGTTTATGGGTGAATTTGTGCACTTCACTCATACCGATGCCTAAGCTTATCCGAATCTGCTGATAAGTCACTCTTTTGTCAGTCTCTATCATACGCCGCACAACATTGATGTTATGTTCAGTCGTCGCCGTAGAAGGCCGTCCCTCACGCAGATCATCAGAGAGATTAGTGAGACCACGTTTAAAGTCACTAAAGCAGTTGTAAACAGTGACACGAGATGGGGCTGCATCGTGAAAGGCCAATCGAAGTCTATCATAACTTTCTTATTGACTTAAATGATCGAAAGCCATAAAAAATAATTGTACGAAAATTTTCTCGCGTTAAAATCATGCTGAAGTGACACAGACAATTTTCAATTTGCCGCCAAATCGTAAAGAAATGACAAATTAATAAAATACATAACCAATAATATTGGCAAAGAGTTCCATTTTCAAAATTTTAACAATTTTTTATTATATCGTTTCCAAGTGGCCAGTGCTAAAAACTTTCAATGTCGTTCTCGTAACTCTGCACACTTCAATCCATCTACAACTGCTACATTCATACCATACTCTGTATCTACGCTAGCGCCACTGGAAAGTTTTTGAATTGTTATTTACAACTTACAGCTGGACACTTTTTTATCTTGTCCCTAATATTAAATAGTTCTCCTTACCTCTATCCTTCATAATCCGATGGTAAGCCTCTGGCAACAGACTATATATAATATGACTATAACTATATCTATCTTTGTCTTCACCAATTCAATTCTATTCTGGTATATACGCGGTAGAGCCATGCTTCAGCTATATTAGTAGTGTAGTTGTAGCACGAATGGGTCGGCTGGACCGGGGAAGGAACACGCTCTCACAGAATACCAGTGTAACATAGCAACTTAACACTGCTGTGTTTCGTGCGGTGAGTGTAGAGAACCGGAGACCCTTTTTACTGGAAACGGCATTCCATCTTAGTCCTCACGGGTGACAACGCATCTGCATTTTGATTCGCAAACGAGGATAAATGTAGATGTCTATGGGCCACAGCAACCACTTACCGTATGGTGGACTGTGTGCTTGTTTGCCACCCGATCCTATAAAAAAAACCCTCCTCATCTGGGTGTACTTTACGTGGTAGAGCCATGCTACAGCTATATTATGGTTGTAGCACGAATGGGTCGGCTCGACCGGGGAAGGACCACGCTCTCACAGAAAACCAGCGTAAAATAGCAGCTTAACGCTGCTGTGTTTCGTATGGTGAGTGTAGAGAACCGGAGACCCTTTTTACTGGCAAAGAGGCATTCCATCTTAGTCCTCACGGGTGACAACTGACAAAGCATTTGCATCTTGAGTCTTTATTGAGGATAGATGTAGATGTCTATGGGTCACAGTAACCACTTACCATCAGGTGGACTGTGTGCTCGTTTGTCACCCGATCCTATAAAAAAAAAAAACTGGGTGTGCTGAAGTTGGTGCGTAAACCTGTGTGACCTTCTGCGAATACTGTTTGGTGATTCTGAGTATAAGGTACGCAACCCTCGTCGACACACTCCCAATCTTTACAACGTTGTTAACGAGAGACTTGTGGACGATAAATCCGACACCTCCTTGGGACAGATGGTCGCCCTCCCGGTGATGGAACAAGTTGCTGGATTCGAGGATTACCGTGTCCTCCCCCTCTCTTCGGACCTCGGATAATCCTATGATATTCCAGCGCAACTTGTCGGTCTCTTCTTCCAGCTCCAGGATCTTCTCCTCAGTCCACAGGGTGCATGCGTTATAAGTTGCGAGGTCGAGTCGTCGTAGGTGGCAACCGAACCTCCATCGGAGATTCTTAGCACCCCCTGCCCCGCCGTTACCGTGGTCGCCACCGGAGCCAGGAATAGCGGGGCCGCCGGGGACTTGGGGCCGTCTCTTCGTTACTTTCATGGGGTTATATTGCCATAGTTGCCACGATTGGCGAGCGGGTTGGCAACCGCAGTTTTTATTGGTTTTTGCTGTTATCAGAAAGATGCTGCTGCCCATCCTCTGCCTCAGCTTCCCTCTGTCGCCTCTTACGACACCCACGGGAAGATAAGGAGTAGTGAGTATTCTTACCCGCTACTACACGGGGCATTGTAATGTATATTTGGTAGAAATAATTGTATTCTATTGATTGTATCGTTGTGACAGCGAGTGGGTGTGAAGAGAGCAGCAACAAGGGCGGAGCGAGGAGCGGCGCGGTGCTGGCGTGGCGGCTGCGCATGGCGCTGGTGGAGCACGCGGCGCTGTGCCGGCTGGTGGCGGGCGGCAAGGCGCACGCGCTGCACGAGATCGCACGAGCCGCGCACCTGCTCACCGTCGCACCCACCGGTACGTATCAACAACAACAACAACAGCAAGGTGGAGCACGCGGCGCTGTGCCGGCTGGTGGCGGGCGGCAAGGCGCACGCGCTGCACGAGATCGCACGAGCCGCGCACCTGCTCACCGTCGCACCCACCGGTACGTATCAACAACAACAACAACAGCAAGGTGGAGCACGCGGCGCTGTGCCGGCTGGTGGCGGGCGGCAAGGCGCACGCGCTGCACGAGATCGCACGAGCCGCGCACCTGCTCACCGTCGCACCCACCGGTACGTATCAACAACAACAACAACAGCAAGGTGGAGCACGCGGCGCTGACGCGCAAACAAAACGTGTGTGTGTGTGTGTGTGTGTGTGTGTGTGTGTGTGTGTGTGTGTGTGTGTGTGTGTGTGTGTGTGTGTGTGTGTGTATGTGTGTGTGTGTGTGTAATAAACAAAACGATTGAACTGTCGCTCACGCGCACATGATAGTCAACACGGAACTGTCTCAAAAACTAAAATTAATAATTAATCCCGCCAAAACAAATGCACACGAGGCATTTGTCCTTGAAGCACTGAACACTTCTACAGACCGTAAAACCCTTACGACATTGCTAAAGTTTATTGTATTTATATGTTTAGTTGTCCATACGACTAATCTTCATATGGAATTTAGAAGTTATGGTTGTCATTTTTAATACAATTACACAATCAATTGTACCCTGACGCAACAAGCAGTTCTTTACTACAAAAATTATATTGAAATTAATAAACGAAATTGGGTACTTAATACTCACACAATTCTAAACACTATTTCATCGTTATCTTTGATTTTGTATAAGAAAATAGAAATGAAGTGGTACTGAATAATTTAATCGTTAAAATCAATTGCAATCATGATCGACAGTTAATTAATCTATCAGAATTAATGTAAAAAATAATACTTTTACTTTATTTTAATTGACTTTCCGTATAGGTACGTCAAAATTATTAAAAATTACTTGCAAGTTTTATAGTGATCGCCGCCTCTAATTCTTATGTCGCCGGCAAACTAAATTTCGGTCCAACATGGCAGCGTTGCCAACGCCTATTTGTTAAATTCACCGAAAATTCATGTCAAATTCCCCAATTTAAGGACAAAACTTCAACAGATTCCCCACAAATTCCCCTCAATTTTATTTTAAGAAATGAACGAAGTTTTAACTAATTTTATAAGATTTACTTTTTAATTAACATTTTTTTTCTTTAAAATTAACAAATAAAGAAATGTAAAGCATTAAATGATACACAAAAGTTGCTGTTTTAAATCCGAAAATAAAATGTGCAGTGAAGATAATTAGAAAAAGGGTCATACGATATTCATAATTAACAAAATGTTAAGATGATTATTTAGATTTCTTGAAAAAAAGGTTCTGATTTGGCCCTGGCTATCGATTTTCAAAATTCCCGTATTTTCCCCGTATAATACCAATCCCCATAAAATCCCCAACCAACTTTAAATTCCCCGCAATTTTGGGAATTCCCCAAATGTTGGAAAAGCTGACATGTGTAAATTCCACAATCGCGAGGCGCATTTCACGCAGGTAGCAAGAGTGACAGAGGCCTGACTAGACTCTAGCAAGTGGGTCCTTATACTGTTTTATTATTTCTATCAGTCTGCTATCTGTCCATCTATTTGTCTGTTTGTCTGTGTGTGTGTCCCTCCAATTTATTTAAATATATATATACAGGATGTAAGGGACAGCTTTCCGAAAACATAAGTCATGGGCTCTGACCATCAAATATAGAGGAGCAGCGTCAACGTCCATCTTGTTGAAATTCAAGGTACATTAACGCCAACTTTAACGCCGTTCAATGGCATTGAAATTGGAATGATGTTGACCGTTCAAGAGTAGCCACTCGCTTTATCACGTTAAATTTAAAGCAATAATTGTTGCGTTATGGGCATTGACGTTTCCCGTTACTGTGGCCCCAGCATAACAATATGTTCAAACATGTTACAGCGTGTTCGCGATCGGCCACGTGACTGCGAGTAGGGTTACCAGATCCAAAAATAAGTTTTCTCAAGTTGTCTTAGCAATAAATTTCCTGAAATTTCGGCAAAAAGTATATTTTTTCAAAAACTCGCGGGTGAGCCTAATTAAAAGTGTGAGATGCAGTGTGGCGGGGACGCGAGGCGCGGCAACCTATTGGCGCGATGATAAACGATGCCGCCACCTCCCTCACACCGGGGTCGAGCGAGAGCACAGAATAGGTACTCCTCCTAGCGAGAGCGAGCGAGTCGAGCGGCGGTGCGTTAATCAGTACTTAGTATGCTTGCGGACGATGCTATGCTTACTCGTGTTGTGTGTGCGTATTTGTGTGGCAAGCATTTATTTTATAACGAAAAGACGATTGTAATAAACCAAAATGGCTTCGAGTAGTAAACGTCAATGTGCATTTACAGATATTTTACGTGAAAGATATCCTTTAATGAGACAGGGACCAGAAGCGTCTCAAATTTTCTGTACAGTGTGTGATTGTTAAATTTCCATAAAGTACAAAGGTGCGTTTGATGTCAACACACACATTAAAAGCAAAAAACACCAAAAGCAACTGTTGGTTGTGAATAAAAACCGCAAAATAGATATACTTTTCCAGTCATCAACGTCTCAAAGTAAAATAAAGCAATCTGCTGTGCTACATTTGGGTTTCACACTGTTAATGACCACCAGTCTTATAACTCCATGAACTGCACTGTGCGTTTGATGAAGGTAATCTTTGCTTATTCCAATACTGCCAAGGATATTGGCAAACGTTACGTGCCAAAGGGCTAAAACAGAAGCCATTGTAAACGGTGCGTAAACTAAATAAGGAGATTGTTGGAATCGGTTGCCTCGCACATATTTTGCATAATTGCATCCAACAGGGTACTGATGTACTACAAATAGATATCGAATCGCTGGTGATGAAGCTTTTTAATTTCTTTTCGGTATATACCGTGCGCAACTGAAAGCTTAAAATCAATTTATGAATACATTGATATCAACAACCAAAAGTTGCTTTATTACAGTAAAACTAGCTGAGCCTTTTTCCAGCTATAGAAAGAAATATGAAAATGTATCTGTCTCTAAAATAATACTTTTCGACAATTCCGCAAGGGCCGACAACACTTAAAGCTTTTTTCGAAAATGTAGTCGCAGAAAGTTATTTATTTTTTGAGCAGTCTCTTATGTCGGTCTTCCAGTCACAAATCGCAAAAATAGAACGGGAAAATAACTCAGTCATGGATATTATAGGAATATTAAAAGAAGAAAAGAAATAGTCCATAGCTTCTCTTAGGGCTCTACTGTTGACACAGTGCAATGTGAAGAACACATCATGTGAATAGTTTCATAAAATTGTTATGGAAGATTAGCACCTACTGAAAGCTATATCCCGCAGTAAAAAGCACGAGGATCAGATGGATAATTCATCAATTAATTGCGTGATAATTATTAGATTTCGTTCTTTGATTATTAGTTGTTCATAATTTATTTTAATTATAATATAATTTCTTATATTTTTCTCTTTTCTTAAAATTCCTGACAATTTCCAATTTTCCCTTTTTCCCTGACAGACAGCTAAAATTCCGAACATATCAGGAAAATTCCTGTTATCTGGTAACCCTAACCGCGAGGGCATACACGAACACACGCCAAATAACATGTCTTGCGCGCTACACCGCCATATTTAACTCAATTGTAGTGATTAACTTCATTATCAATGAAAAAAATTACTAAATTATTTTGCTTCTCAATATGCGCGAATCTATAGGGAGCATTCCGAAATAAAGGTTTTCTTTTTTTGTTTTTTTTTGTTTTTTTTTTTAAAAAATACTAGTAATGCTATTAAACATTACTAATATTCCCTTTAACCACTTCTGGTTGTCTTTATAGACTGCGCCAGATTTTTACATATATAAATCACAACACAAAAGCACAGTCAAACAATGAATACTACCATTTTTTTTACTAAGTAGCATGTAATATGTAACATTTGTGTTGTAGCGAGCAGTGCAGCGGCTCATACTCCTCAACTGCACTGTCTGCTAGGCCTCTACGCAATGTCCATGAACTGTATGGAGGCCGCTGAATCGCAGTTCCTCACTGCTATTGAAGTAAGTTTTAATAAATATTTAATATGCATATAGATTAGGTTTTACCTAGCCTGAAAATCGCGTATAGTATAATATTTCGAAATTAGCGCAATAGTTTAATTTGCCTTTATTAAAAAATATCATCCATCAAATGATCGTATTTGGAGGATGTCATATATGTGCGTAGCTAATACTGTCAGAAATAAATTAATATACATAAGATTTAGATTTTTTACTTTGATTGATTTTCCTTTCGATTTTAAGCTAAATTATATGTTTTAAATATACAGATAAGACGTTCATTTGATCTATCTATTCAAGAAACTATGTTAATTATTGATCGTCCTATATAATTACAGACTTAAGTAAGTTTTTTTTATTAAAAAAAAGTTAGGTCTTTTTATACAGCTACTAAAAGTATTTCCATTGAAAGTGAGTGCCAACTACTCTGTTGTTGAAACTTGCTGGAATTTAAATTGAATCTTTATTTTTTTTTTGAGAATATATCTCATGCTTCAAGGGCTTCAACTTCAAGGAAGCATTATGTTGGATATCCTATAATGTTCCACGAACGCGCCAGGACGACTGCCCGTTGTGTGGGTTAAACCAAAGTCCTGCTTGTGTCGTGATGATTCCTATGCCTCTGTGTATCATATGTATTTTAGCCTGCGTAATGAATCTTGTATTTCTGGTTTGTAATGAATGCAATAATAATGTTACAGATGTCACAAGAGAGAGATTTATGGATGTTTGCAAAACTCAATCTAGCGATTGTGTATCTACGAGGTCGGAGAGATAATGACTTAGCACAACTTATGGAACAGGTATTAATGATTAAATTTCGTTACTTATACTATAAGTAATATAATTAAAATAACATACGAGGGTGGATTGAAAAGTACTCGGCCTAACACAGATCCATTCAATTCTAAAAATCAAATCTACCCACATTATTTAGTTCAGTTCAGACTAGTTCATTGTGTGAAGTTCGAAACGTGTGCGATAATTAGTTGTGATTTTATAAATTTATTAACAAAGTAATCGGACATAATTTCCGCGAATAGAGCAAATCGAGCAGCGTGCTGTCATTAAGTACCTCCATAAGAAGGGGCTATCATCAAAAGCCATCCATGATGACATGGTCAGTACATTAGGCGATTGTGCTCTGTCATATTCATCCGTCAAAAAATGGATAGCAGAATTTAAGCGTGGTAGAGAGAGTGTGAAAGATGAACCCCGCTCTGGAAGGACTTCGACGTCAACTACTGACGAAAATATTAAAAAAGTACTTGATTTAATAATGGGAGACCGCAGATTAAAAATTAGGGAGATAGCCGAGATTATAGGCATCTCTTATGAACGAACTCAAAACATCATTGTCAACGAGTTGGGTTTCCACAAGGTGTCTGCGAGGTGGGTCCCGCGACTGCTTTCAGTTGAACAAAAAAGGACGCGATTGACTATTTCACGCGACTGTTTGGAGTTATTTGAAGCCGATGCAGATGATTTTTTGAATCGTTTTGTTACTATGGACGAAACATGGGTTCATTACTGTACACCGGAAACAAAACAACAATCAAAACAGTGAAGAAGACCTGGTTCACCACCCCCTAAAAAGTCTAAGTCGATTTTGTCGGCAAATAAGGTGATGGCTTCAGTATTCTGGGACTCGAAAGGTGTGATTATGATTGATTATCTTGAAAGGGGTCAGAATATAAACTCTGATTACTACTGCACCTTACTACGTCGTTTACGAGAGGAAATAAAAGAAAAACGTCGAGGAATGCTCAGAAGAAAAGTCCTGTTTCATCAAGATAACGCCCGTGTTCACACGTCAGTTGGTTAGGCCGAGTACTTTTCAATCCACCCTCGTACATGCATAAACTCTCATGCCCGTCGCCCATAGGGATAGGCAGAGACTACGAATTTTCATGTGGCACGATCTCTTGTTTCTTTTACATCAATATATCTATGCATATGTGCATGAGTTAAGGGTAACATTAATTTTACCCATCTTCAATTTATTTATTTACACTTTATTGTTTACACTCTTTAACACAAGTACTCTAAATGTACTTTTGATCTTACATTCATTAATTTATTTTGTTCGAATTAGGTGAGACCAGAAGCACTACCTGCATACGCGCATGGATTACGAGCGGCGTCGTATTACGTACTGGGACTACAGGCATTTTTCCAGGCGCGGTATAATGAAGCCAAGTAAGCAATATGGTTATTATACAGACTGTTTGGAAGATGGATGCAAATCTTGAAGAGTATGATACCTTAAACCATTTAGAACATATTAAGCTAATTAAAAATTTGTCTTAGACGAAGTCTGCTCCTTTTTTAAATTGAATTTCTAAGGTTTTTAACAATAAAACCCATTTTTTTAAATTCATTAATAATAATGTCCAGTAAAAGTTGTTGTGTTATTATTTTTTATGTAATATGTGATTACTCAAACAAAATAATTACTAAGCATCTTCATCATCAGAAAAACAAACTACGAATATTTAAGTTTAAGAAACAAAAAATAAATTAAGGAAGTGTTGTTTTTATGCCATCATAAAAAAATAAATAAAACAGCCTTTGTTGTTCAAACGTTTTTAAAAACATGCTTAGTTATTGCCCTTTCTTTTGAGTATGTTCTAAATGATTCAATGTATAATCCCCTTCAGCAAAGTCTGAAGGGGATTATACATTGAATCATTTTCCCATTTTCCAAACATTCTGTATATTTTTGAGATTTTTAATTTCCTTTACGGCCATATTCAGTAAAAGAATTTTGCTATATAACGGCTTTTATATAGAGGAGCTTTGAGCGACTTTGTAACTTGATACAACTTTTTCTTATGAGATTTATTTTGATAGGTGCTGGATTTAGTAAAGGGCGGGGTAATGCGTTCAGCCATCCATTTGTATAATTAATGTTATTTTTTATTAATTTGGGGTTTTAATTCAAAATATTACAAAAGTTTGCATGGTCTAAAAGTTTGAGAGTTACAATAGACTTTTTGGCTATGTTGTCCAGAATCTTAAACGGCTGATATATTAATCCTACTATAATATACCTATATTATAATTTTATGCATAAAAATTTATCTATAGTTATTAAAATAAATAAGTTATTTGGATTTTCATCAGACGATACCTTCGGGAAACCCTGAAGATGGCCAATGCGGAAGATCTCAACAGACTGACTTCCTGTTCACTGGTGTTGCTCGGTCATATATTTTTATCAATTAACAATTCTCGGGAAAGTATGAACATGGTGACACCAGCGATGCAACTCGCCAGCAAAATACCAGATGTTCATGTCCAATTGTGGGCCTCCGCGATATTGAAAGGTGGGTATTTCCAGTTCTTTTACTTCATTTTAGGCTGTTTATTGACCAATAGCAATCACTTAATACAGAAGTTCAAATTCAAGCATGAATGAAAATAAGAAAAAAGTTCTGTAAAAAAGAAAGAGCTCCTTATAAGTTAAATCTGGCTAGTAGACACCTTCATTAATAAATGACTACATCCTGTTGTGCGAATTGGCTTCTTTATATTAAGTTAAATTAGATTTTATTCTTCAAGAATATTAAAATAATTTTTATTTGACTAAAAAAAAACTATGAAATCATATCTTGGTATTTCCATAAAATTTCTTTGGTAATGTTTTGTTTTTGATATCTGAAGTTTTACTTGCTACTTTATATTAAGATGAGTAACTGATTGGGGACATTTCTTTGCAATGTAAAAGTTCGGATTAGAGCATAACATTTGTGAGTACAACTTAATTGAAAAGTACAGTGTAATTTTGCAAAATGCTAATTTTTAATAATATGTATTTGTTATAGATTTATATCGGCTGGCTGGCGACACTGAGCGCGAAAATGAAGCTTACCAAATGCACTGCAACTTTTCACAAGCTCTCCTAAAGGATCATTTCCAGGCGACCCAACTGCCCCAACACGCGCTAATCCAGTGGACGAGTGGGCCTCCCCCCGTATTCCCCCCACCTTCAAACGTCACTAACACCACATAGTGACTGCAGAACAGTCCTGGGACAGAAGACGTGCCTAGTGATAGTGAAAAATAATAAATAAGCACTCAAAATGGATTATTAAGTGTACCCGTGAAGTTAGTGTGTAGTGCCTGTGACGCCACAAACTAAGACTAAATTAACACAAACTAAGACTTAATTGTTTGTTGTTAACCTCACTCTTAATACATTGTGTTAAAATCATAAGACGAATTTGCTTCTTCAAAATGTGCAGGTATTACAGGTAAAATTTTACTAAGAAGCCATCTGACAAATGTGCTGGAACTTTCATCCAAAGAGAGCCAAACTTACATGGACATGTAATAATTTTGTCTTACTCAGTATGTGTCATGTAAAGTCTGTTCGCTTAGATACAGTCCCCTTTGTCTTGCGCCGCCTCGGCACGTTCCGCATTTTTTCAAAGGCGCCGCCGCGACAATTAGAATTTGGCATTTTAAAACAAAACGCCATAGAGAAAGGTTCTTTGCTACCAAACTTGTTTTTATTATTTATATTCGTATTTTATTACAATAGCCATAAGAATAGAATAGAATACTATTTTATTCTTAGAATAGAAAAACATTTAACAAACAATAAAAAATTATAAAAATTAAATATAAGCAAAATAAGCGTGCCTCTGGGTGTACTGACACTATCTTTGGGAACAGACTATAATTAAATTAATATTTAGAGCTGATTAAGCATTGTTTTAAACATTACTCATGATTTGCTCTTATGCAACTGTAATATTAATTGTTATAAAAAATGGTAACCATTTTTTTTACCATGTTTACAGTTCTCAGCTATATTTGAAATGTCATGTCTCCAGCTCATTGGAAAGTAGATAGACAAACAAACAAAGATACAGATATGAAAGTGAGCTTATATTGCATTGTCACCCAGATCTGAGCGATATTTGAAGTTTTAAATCTTATTTGATTGAAAAGTCAGCTATTGCAAATTTTTTGTAGTGAACAGCAAACAGAAGAAAGCAAACTAATAAATTGTGGTAAAACATGGGCATTCCTTAATACTGAGTGATTGTAAATTATTATATCAATGAAGAAACACTGACATGATTGTATACAGTTGATTTTGAGTATGTGATCTTAAATTGTTTATTAATAATGTATATGACCTTTTCTTTTTATCATAGTTGATTATTTATTATATTATTAAAGTCCACAACTCCTATCCAATCAGTAACTACTTATTGTAGACAGTTGCTGTTGTATATTGGCTATAATTGTAAACAAGTTTATAAAAAATGTGTAAATAAACATTTTGGTGGAAAAACCAAAACAGTATTCTCTATAACCAAATGATGAATAATGTATATTATAACAGCTATAGTCCAACATGTCAAGCACAACACTTATAATCCCCATGCCATGGATATAAGTTCGACTTTGTTTTCACATTTATTTTGCTATTTACCCAAATTTAATGGTAAAAGTTTAGGGCTTAGAAAATTCCAATATTCAATATCAAACATTTCTATTAATTATTTGATGTTTTGTTGATCAAGTTAAAGTTAATATACAAAATGTAATGATTGGTAGGTAGTCACCACTGTGGTTTGCTTTACTAAAACAGAACCAGATAGCACAGATCTATTAATGACTAATGAAATGAAATATATATCAATGTACACAAGCATCATTGTTTTCGCAAGTCTCATATTGGTTTTATCCTCATAAATTATGACCTTTGGCACTACAGAGATACATATATACATAATACATACACACGCACGCACACACGCACGCGCACGCACACATGCACGCACGCGCACTTTCACGCACGCACATATACACGCGCGCGCGTACACACACACGCACGCGCGCGCACTCGCACACGCACACAAAGACATACACGCACGCACGCGCACATACACGCACACACACGCACGCGCGTACACTTGTACACACACACGCGCGCGCACACACGCACGCGCACACACACGCACGCGCGCACACGCACACACGCACGCGCGCACACCCTTAGGGCAACCTGATCCATAATTATAGTTTATCTCGCCTGGTTTGTATCAAATGTTATTTTATCGACTGTATATGTTTATGTCCAGAAACTATATCTATTTTTTATACATGGCATACATGATAGGGGTGCATAAGAGTGATGCTTGATATTTGTTAATTTTAACTTTCATGCTTGTAAGATTTTTGTTTTCATGATATAATTGAATGATACTATAAAAGAATTGACAATAAAGATCATATCATAATTTGACTGTATTCGGGGATTTAACTGTTTGTTAAAATGGTGTGTGTAAATGTTGTATGATTGATGCATTTATTATTAGTCCCAAGCTTGCTAAGAAGATAAATTGTTCTTATGTGTGAGCTACTTATTACTAATATATAATAAAGAACTCGCATCTATGTTCAAATTGGACGAAATATGATTTATTAAAAAATTATAAAATTGAAGAAATAATGAACTCTTTCAATAGTATAATTTTGGAGATCATAGTGGATGATTTAAAATAAAAAAGGCATATTTTTCGTTTTATGCTTAATGTGGCTTTCAAATATAATATTTCAACTATATAGCTATCTGAACAAGTATTGGTATAGTTTTGAGCATGTGTGTGTGTAACATTTTTATAGCAGATTGTGTCTTCCAAAACGATTGTTCAAAATGAGATCATTGACTAAGTTTGTTCCCACAAATGATAATATTAGGGATGTATAATTTATAATACTCGTAACTTTACATTAATGAATGTACAAGCCTTCTGAAATATTTGCGAAACTTTCAACTGCACACACATTCATTTCAACCGTTCACAAATTCACTGTCAAATATAGGCCTCCCTCAAGGAATGCCACAAAACGCGGTCCTGAGTCATCTTATATGGATGGACTTCCCGCATGTCTTACTTACTAGTTCGTCGCTATATTTAGTGGGGGACCACCCGTCACTGCCGTTTCAAAACCTTGCCCATTGGTTGTTGATTCTTCAAGCTATATGGCCGGCCCATTTCCATTTCAGCTTACTGATCCCTTGGGCGTTATCGGCTACTATGGTTCTACTGCGGATTAATAATTACACGCAGAGAAATATCGAGCTTAGTGACTAAGAATAAGCTTAGTGACTAAACATCCACATACGGCCATATCTACAGGGTTATTTTTCAAAGAGTAGCCAAATTTTAAACTTAAGTTCAAATATATAAATAATGATACACCGTTATTGTAGTTTTTGAAAAATCGAGTAAATAAGGCTTCTACTTTTATTTGAAATCATCCCAAATTAAATGTGATTTATGGCAACAACTACGCGTACGCGCGCTCCTCTTGTGTGCTATTCAATTCACAACGTTTTTGCCGACCCAGCGACCCTTACGAATGTGTGCGTGCGTAGTAAAATAGTAGGCGTTAGATATTTACCACGCATTTTGAAGGGACAATGTTTCAGATTTTATTTAATTAATTTTTCTTCACCATTTGCCTATATTACTACATTTACATTACGTAGGTACATTTGCCTACTTATTTTAAACCTTCTCTTTTAGTTTGGCCGGATATTGCAAAATAACCCTGTATATTATATATTAAAACGTCACGACGCACAAGGTATATAATAAATTAATTTATATGTTTCATAAACATAAATAAATCTGAATGTTTAATCGCAGTTGAACCAGGTTTTTGCAATTTTTTTTCTGTGGAAGTATTTATTACACTCCATCGGAAAGCTTTCCATTTACGATGCCGTGTGCATTACATGGCACACTCCGGCCATAGTCAGTTCTAAAAGGCAAATCTGGTACTAAGTGGATGCAGTTCTGTCGGTAACGCGCATTTCAACGAAATCTGTTAATATTTCAAACGTCAAGTACACTGCGACGTTCGCGACATTATACGTGCGTCGCTGCTATAAAACTGGCGTGGCACCTATATTAGCGGTTGGGCTTACGTCAATGTCTATAACAATATGAAAAGGCTTCAAAATAAATAACTTAAATATTTTGTTACTACATCAATTTCCTTCCGTATATCTATTTTATAAAGTGATTTCATGTAGAAAATAAAAATGAAAGTAGAAGTTTGAAAGAGTAGAAAATGTTCACGATTTTTTCATAATTATCGATCCATTCAGTACAATTTGTAACATAAAATAATCCATAATAATGAACACTTGTAACTGTTCAATAATTATTTGAAAAATAATAATTTGTCTATTGTCAAGGAAGTTTAATCAATAATTTGACCTTTTCCAACTTATGGACAGTTTGGTAAACATTATTTAGGGCTAAAACTATAACCATCCATATGCTGTATTTTGCTGGGAACATTCCTAATTAAAATCGAGACCCATGTCAATGTAAAATGCATTTAATTGTATTTATTCAAGGCAGATGTTATCCTTTAAAATTTAATGTGGAATTAATTGTAAATATTTGCGGTTTTCATACAGCTTAAACCAGCAATAGTAGTAATACCAAACCGTCAATTCTTTGCACATTATACTTTAATGTCATAATATGTTTTATTGATTTCTTATATTTACCCGAACACATCACATTGAATGAAACTAGTTATTTACGGATTTTATCGCGTTTAATTAACTTATGTTTAGATACCCGTTTCGAATATTTTGCAGTACCCGTGGTTGTGAGGGTATCTCCCATTAACAAATTAGTTTCATTCATATGTTTTATGTAAAACTTAATATGTACATATTATACGTAACAGGGAATTATGTTCCCAACTATGAATTGCATAAAAAAGGGTTCGCTGTATACTCGTGGACTGATATAATTGTACATAAACATGTCTAATGCGAAATCGAGAAAGAACAAAGACTTCTCATATTTATTATTATTATTATTATTAGTTTCATAGTAGCTTTGAAAGTATGAACGGATGTTGATGACATGTATGCTTGAATAATTTTAACTTATTTATTGTTTTCCTGCGCAGTTTCTATGGACGGAGCTATATACAGTGACAATATGAAAATTATTGTAATCTTAAAAACTTTCCATGTTAATTATTTTTGTATGTAAAGTTAGGACTGACTTCCTTCCATTGTATTTTGGTTCCGTCCTTTAGAAAGTTCGCGTGGAATCAGAACTTCGCATATTGTCATCCGGCAAAGTGAAATACACTTTGTAAACGAGATATTTCAACCCTACACAATTTTTATTTTTAATAATTCCCTACCAGACAGTGAGATGCGGCCTTATGGAAAGGGGTACATTTGCTGTTGTTAATATGTAAATAAAAGTTGAATTATTGTAAATAATAAAATTATAAAATATATGTTTTTGGTATATAAATGCATTATTTCTCATTACTTTATATCCCTATGTTGTATGATAAATTATATTATTTTTTCACATTAAACAGGGTATTTACACTTATTTAAAGCAATGAGAGCTGTTAATTTTCTGCTGGCGAGAGAGGCGCGAGTGTAAACGCTCTTAGCTCGCCTCGCAACTCGCCTCGCCACTCGCGGCGCTCGCGTCGAAGGCGGTTTATTGAGCACGAGGCAAAGGGCCTCGCGAGTGACGCGAGTCTCCGCTAGGAGTAAAGTATTCTGTGGACGCGAGCGTGATGTTTACACTCGTTTGTCGGCGAGCGTCTTGTTTACGGCGCCCTTCCATAATAACATTCGAATTGCTTTTGTTTTAAAATTACAATTTTAATAAAATAATGTTTTAATATATACTTATTATTTAATCTTGCACAATAGGTACTAGCAATTTATATAAAATTATGAAACTGAAAATGTTCTGTTTTGATGAATAGATATCATCCGTCATATTCTTCCTCAACGACGTATTTTTTCCTTCTTTTTAAGATGGTCAAGCATCGACAAATACTTATTAAGGCAAAAGTTGATGCCGCTATTATTTCGACGTCTTTCATCGTTGCTGGCTCAACGCAAATCGCAAACTGACTTTCGGTTTATACAAAGGTACTCTGTGAAACTGACCGCATCGCGAGAGTAAACAGGCACTCGTTACCTCGCAACAACACGCGAGCTGCGAGGTGAGGTACGAGGCGAGGCGCAAGGCGAGAGTCTAAGGCCTCTGCCTCATTAAGACGCCATGGCGACGTAGCCGGCTACGTCTCCAAGCAGTTAATATTGAAATTTATGTTACGTAAAGCGCTTATTACATTATTCAATTTTTAGGAAATCTAATTAGGAAGTTGGAAAGTGTAATCATAGTTAGAACAGTTAGGATCCGATTTAGTTAAAGTTGGAGGTCCCGACCGCTCTACTTTCTAAATTGTCTACAATTTAGGACAGTGTAATCGCAACGTTACGATTTAGAACGACCAGTCGGCGCCCGCGCTTCGACCTAAAAGGCTTATTACATTACACGATTTCTCGGGCCCTGCCCGCAGGGACAGGGTAGTGTAATAAGAAACAGGGAGTGAGGGTCCCTAAACAGGGCGACCGAGTGGTTCCAACCGCCCTGCTTCCCTGCCGCGCTGTGGATCGTGTAGTGTAATAAGAGACAGGGAGGCAGGGAGCTCAGTTGCGCGGCCGCATGCGCAGAGTCTACACGTTTGTTTATTTAAGGTTCTACTTCTACTCTGTCGATCTACTCTCTAAATCATTACTCGTATTTATGTCATGCGCTAAAAAAAAGATCCTTCTCAATGTCATCGACATCTACTAAGATATGCCTTATCAAATCTTGATAGGAGTTTCCAGTGGCCAAAATCGTAAAGTGACAACCAATTTCTCTTAAAAAAGTATTCTTTTGAATAAAACTTCTTTTACGGATTCTATCTCGTTTAATTTTTTTTATTAATTCCCGACGTTTCGGGTGCTTTACCACCCATTGTCACGGGGGTTGGGTACTGTAAAGCACCCGAAACGTAGGGAATTAATAAAAAAAAATAATTAAACGCGATAGAATCCGTACAAGTAGTTTTATTCAATGTGTAGTGTTCGCGTAAATATAAGAAATCATTAAAGTATTTTTTTTTCTATTAAAGGCGTTATACTAAGCTTAATAACTCGTTGAATTGGTTTTCACCTACTAAACCCTAAACTACTACCTTTAAAATAGTTTCGTAGGTCTGTTGGGTCCAAAACGCTGACTATTTGCATATTCGATAGTTTTTCTCTGAGGAGCACATATTTTTTCATCCACATTTTCCTTTCCTTCCTTTTTTTAGCTTGGCCTTGCACGGTACCGCAAGCCAAAGTTTTTTTGTATAAGATAGGGTGACAAACAAGCACACAGTCCACCTGATGGTAAGTGGTTGCTGTGGCCCATAGACACCTACATTTATCCTCGTATGCGAATCAAAATGCAAATGCGTTATCATCCGTGAGGACTGAGATGGAATGCCTGTTTTCCAGTAAAAAGGGTCTCCCGTTCTCTACACTCACCATACGAAACACAGCAGTGTTAAGCTGCTATTTTACGCTGGTATTCTGTGAGAGCGTGGTCCTTCCCCGGTCGAGATGACCCATTCGTGCTACAACTATACTACTAATATAGCTGCAGCATGGCTCTACTACGTAAAAAAAACACTAAAGCAATTTTTTGACGTTTAGATAAAGTCTGCGCCATAATGCTAGACGTGCAATCGTTTCCACGTTCGAGTAACAACTGAGGCAGGAAGCGATTTCTAGCGTAGTGTAATAAGCAGCGCCCTGTCTGGTAGGCAGGGCACACGATAGACAGGGCCCGATAAATCGTGTAATGTAATAAGCCTTTAAGTGGATGTCTTGACTGCGCGTGCGACATTTTTTTGCGATGGCGAGTGAAGCGACAGAACTGAGCAGTAGTTCGTGTGGCAGCATGTCCACAGAAAAAGAGGTGTTATTACAAATTATAGACCTGTATAGCGTAAATGCCCTATTTGTATAATAAAAATGATGAAAACTATTTAAAAAAAGCAATGCGTGAAGAGGGCTTCAAGGTGTTGTTAAATATTTACAAATACAATGACAAGTATTCCTTAACCCAGCATATTCTCTTTTATCTTTTTTAATATCCATTGTTCCCACCACGGCTAAGACAAGTCCTATTTTCTGCTGTTTTGATAAATACGGCGCCATAGATCAAACGTGCAACCCCGTCGATACTACTTTTACGAATGTGCTTCGTCACGATTTAGAATTCAATTTAGTGTAATGTGATCACTAGCTTCCAACTTAGGTTCCTAATTAGATTTTCTAAAAATTGGATAATGTAATAAGCGCTTAACTCACTTGGCGATGGTGTGGCAACGTCGCCAATTTGGAAGCGTAGCCACAAGCGACAGCTCCCTACGTGACTTCTGGCTACTCTGGCGGCCTGGCGACGTTGCCACTATAATGTATAACCTGTCGGAAATATCTGCGAACCTCGCTGGAATGCGCTTCCCCTCGCGCTTCCCCGCACCTCCGCCCGTTATCGTCTATCCAGTACCGTTGCCATCTCTCCATATTGCATGACGTCATCAAGCCAGGTTCGCAGATATTTCCGCCCGTTATCGTCTATCCAGTACCGTTGCCATCTCTCCATATTGCATGACGTCATCAAGCCAGGTTCGCAGATATTTCCGACAGGTTATACACGTGTAAACTGCACCTCCCTCACTCAGTCGCCAGTCAGCCGCCATTTCCTGTATATACTTATTATACTCTTTGGCCGCCATCTTGGACGCTCGCTCAAATAGTTATTTGTATTTGATGCGAGTTTCGATACTGAAAAATTTATTATAGAAATTCAAAACCGTCCTTGTTTATGGGATAGTTCATCAAATGATTATTCCGATCGTAACTTAAAAATTAAAGGTTGGGATGAAATAGTAAACATATTTAAAGAAAAAGACGAAATGACAAACCAAGAAAAAAAAACAACTAGGTAAGTGAGTGTACTTTTATTAACTTTTATTTATTTATACATACTTGTCTTGCCATGGTAATGGATCATCAGTAACAAAATAATCTACTAGTTTGTCTCGAACTGTGAGTGCCGTTCTTCCTCCTCTATCGCGATTTCGACTTGGACCTGGTTCAAATCCTGTCACCGTCAGAGTATCGCCGTAAGAATAGCCATGTCTGGAACGTACAAAGTTGTGCAATATGCAACATGTCCTTACAATCGCTTTTGCCAAATCTATATGTACATTCATTGGCCTGTGAAAAATCCGCCACTTGTTAGATAAAATGCGAAATGTACATTCGATATATCGGCGTGCTCTTGATAATCGGTAGTTGAATATTTTTTGCTTGTAACTAAGATTGTGTTCTTATGGTCTCACGAGGTTTTCGTGTAACGCAAAAGCTTCATCTCCTATTATTACGTATGGAATATTGTCACCGTTTTCTGTCAATGGGTTTGCCTTTTTTATATTCCGTGGGTTTGCCGCAGGAACATGTAGAAATTGGTTAATGAGATTAGTGTATAAAGCACTTTCTTTATATATTGCTGAATCGCTGCTTTTTCCATACGCTCCAACGTCTATATATAGAAAATTGTAATTAGCATCACACAAAGCAAGTAATACGATTGAAAAATAATGCTTATAATTAAAATATAGTGATCCAGTATGCATCGGTTCAATAACCCTCATGTGTTTCCCGTCAATGCAAATGCAATCAGGAAACTAAAACATTACGGTGTAAAAATTTGGCGCTTAGACTTATTACTTCATATTTAAGTAACAGAACTCAAAAAGTCGTGATCAATGGTAAAGGTTCCTCCGGATCGGTAGTATCAATGGGCGTTCCTCAGGGGTCGATCCTTGGCCCATTCCTGTTTTTAATCTATATTAATGACTTACCTTATCTTGTAGGGGACAATCACGATATAGTATTATTTGCTGACGATACCTCTTTTTTTTTCAAACTCAAACGGCAGTTAATTAATTATGACGATGTAAATAATGCTCTATCGAAATTAGTACATTGGTTTAACGCCAACAATATGCTCTTAAACGGCAATAAGACAAAGTGTATTAAATTTACAATACCTAATGTAAAACATTCGAATACCAATGTGCTGTTAAATGGGGAGGAGTTGAGTCTTGTGGATATCACTGTTTTTCTCGGTATTAATATTGACACGAAACTTCAATGGGGCCCCCATATATCTAAATTAGCAAGCAGACTTAGTTCTGCGGCATATTCTGTAAGAAAGATTAGAAGTCTCACAGATGTTGAGACAGCTAGATTAGTGTATTTTAGTTACTTTCATATCGTAATGTCTTATGGAAATTTGCTATGGGGTAATGCGACTGATATTGAAGCTATATTTGTTTTGCAAAAGAGAGCCGTTCGGGCGATTTACAACCTAAATTGTAAAGAGTCCCTCAGACTAAAATTTAAAGAAATAAACATATTGTTACGAGCTTGAGGTTCGAGACAATTAAAAACTGCCGATTAAATTACCAAAATTGACACTTTAATTACGGATACTAATTACACCTTAAAACACACTAATAATAAAACACAGTTCGCCGTTATTTCGCTTCGAAGTATTCTCTTGTATCGCCAATTCAATACTGCCCCGGTCGTGGTCTATACCGGCCTTATATAGGGCCTCAGATAGTTTCCAGAACCTTCTACTGTAGCGACATCTAGAATGTTCGAGTACATATCGGTCCCGAAATTTCTGGAAGGATCTCGACTCTCCTAGTTCTGCTACTCGACACTAGAGGGCGCTAGTGTGACTAGTGTTGCCATGTACAAGACATTAATAGTGGCGCGCAATACTTTCATTTACTCGACACTAGGGGGCGCTAGTGTAACTAGTGTTGCCATGTACAAGACATTAATAGTGGCGCGTAACACTGCCCCCTCCTAAGACATGCTCGTCCCGAGCATTATTGGCCCCATAATAACGCGCCAGTCGATCCACATGTACAATCTTAGGAGTACCTCTGGCACCTTTCTGTATCCGGTAGGTTACATCATTGATCCTTGTCACGATCCGGTACGGTCCGTCCCATTTAGCTTGAAGCTTAGGAGATTTCCCTTTGCTGCGAACTGGATTGTGTAACCACACTAGTGAACCTTCATCAAAGCCCTTGTTGTTCATTTTGCGGTCATACCGTGTTTTCATCTTCTCAGACGTTTGCTGGCCCGTCTGTCTGACGTGCTCATAAATGTCATTCATTTTGTTCCGCAAGTCATTTGCATAATCGGTTATACTGCGTGGGGCATCAGGTGGTATTCCGGTGATCAGGTCTGCAGGCAGCCGCAATTCTCTCCCAAAGTTTGCGAAAGCTGGTGTCACTGATGTACTTTCGTGAACAGCGCTTCGATATGACAACAAAAACGGTTGTATGTGCCTGTCCCAGTCTCGTTGCCGTTTTTCCACAACTTTTGCTAGGTACCTCTCCAATGTCTGATTAAATCTTTCTACCATTCCATCAGATTGTGGGTGGTAAGAAGTTGTTCGTGTTTTCTGAGTACCCATAACTCGGCAAGTTTCCTGGAATATTTGAGACTCAAAATTCCTTCCTTGATCGCTGTGAATCTCTAAAGGTACTCCAAAACGACAGAAGACTTCATGAAATAGTTTATCTGCGACTGTTGAAGCTTCTTGATTTGGAATGGCGAAGACTTCTGGCCACTTAGTGAAGTAATCCATCACTACCATGAAATACTTGTTACCACTTTCAGTTTCTGGAAACGGCCCCGCAACGTCAATGGCTATCCTCTCCTATGGTGCACCAACATTGTACAATTTCAATGCGCCTCTACTACGAATTTGAGGTCCCTTTACAGCCGCACAACTTGTACATTTGCGGCACCAGTCCTCGACATCGTCACGACAGTGGACCCAGTAAAACCGTTCTCGGATCTTCAGGAGAGTTCGTTTAACTCCCAGGTGGCCTCCTGAACAACCACTATGGTACAGCCGTAGAATATCCGGCACTTTAGCCTTAGGGACAACCATTTGCAAATGACACCTGTCTCCCCGACCATTTTCCCATTTACGGCACAGGACTCCATCCTGAATCAGCAAGCTGTCCCATTGGGCCCAATAGCTTTTCGTGGTCGAACTCATTGATGAGACGTCGCTCCACTTGGGCTTAGGAGCACTGGCCTTCATCCATTCCAGAATCGGCTTAATGTCCGAATCCTCCTGCTGTGCATGTTGTAGGCTGTCCTTCCACTCATTGCTGAGCTGGTCTGTCCTGAGCATTCTCACAGATACCACTTCCTTACCCTCTTGCCTAGTACAATGCTTGCAATCTTCAGGGCAAGGTCTTCTTGACAATGCATCTGCATTGCCATGAGATTTCCCGCTGCGATGTTCGATCACAAAGTCGTATTCCTGCAGTAGTTCTATCCATCTCGCAACTTGTCCTTCCGGATTTTTGAACTGCAATAGCCATTTCAGTGCAGCATGGTCAGTTCGTAAGTGGAATTTCCGCCCTAGAAGATATTTGCTAAAATGCTGCAAGGACTTTACCACAGCAAGCAATTCCCGTCTTGTGACACAATAGTTCCTTTCCGGCTTTGACAACGACTTGCTGAAGTACGCTATCACAATCTCTTGATCACCATTCCGTTGAGACAACACACCGCCAAGTCCTATATCACTTGCGTCTGTGTCAACTATGAATTCCTTGCCCGCATCAGGGTACCCCAAAATAGGTGTTTTGCACAGGCGGTTCTTGAGCTCCTGGAATGCAATATCGCAACTTTCATCCCAGCGGAATTGTCGCTTCTCCTCGGTTAGCTTGTGCAGAGGTTTGGCTATATCTGCAAAGTTCTTCACAAATCGCCGATAATAAGAGCACAAACCCAAAAATGCTCTAACCTGTGTCTTGTCTTTTGGGACCGGCCACTCCTTGACAGCAGCAATTTTCTCTGGATCCGTGCGGATACCTTCTTCCGACACTACATACCCCAAAAAACTAACTTGCCGTTTGAATAGTGAGCACTTCTTTGGACTCAACTTGAGGTTGGCACTCTGGATCTTCATGAGCACGCGTTCCAGGTTTTGAAGGTGCTCCTCAAACGTACGGCCTACGATGATGATGTCATCCAAATAGACGAGACAGGCATCTCCAATTAGCCCGGTAAGTACAAGCTCCATCAACCTTTCAAACGTTGCTGGAGCATTGCACAATCCAAACGGCATGACTTTAAATTGCCACAGACCCTTTCCTGTGGAAAATGCAGTTTTCTCCTTGTCCTTAGGGTCAATTTCAACCTGCCAGTAGCCACTTTTCAGGTCCAGCGTACTAAACCACTTTACGCCTGTGAGCATATCCAGCGTGTCATCAATTCTAGGCAAGGGATAGCTGTCCTTCTTCGTAACGTCGTTCAGGCGGCGGTAGTCAACACAAAACCGCATGCTGCCGTCCTTCTTCTTTACCAGCACCACAGGTGAACACCATGGACTAGATGAAGGTTCAATAACACCATCCTTCACCATTCCCTCAATCATGGTTTCCACTTCCTTTTCACGTGCTACAGGCAATCTTCTTGGCCGCTGACGAATAGGCAATTCTTGTCCTGTGTTTATTTTGTGTTGAACTAAGCCAGTCTTTCCTATGTCAGCTTCGTTTGACGAGAAAACATTGGCGTACTTGAGTAACAACTTCTTCGCCTTGACCATTTCATTCGGGGAGAGAACGCTGCGACAGTCTTCTAAAAGTGTGGTCACTCTCGTTTGTCCATCCTTGCTAGGGGTCCCGGTCGATAGATATTCGCACCGACGCAACCAATCCACTTCCTCACTAGTACCAACCAATGTGCCTTTTTCTATAATCTGTTCCTGATCACAAAGGTTCAACACACGTACTCCTGAGATGTCGGTGGTTCTGACCAAGGTTCGAGCCACTTTCCATGGAAGGTCATTGTCTACCCTTTCCACGAGTACACAACGATGAGCTTGCCCAGGACTCCGAGGAAGACTAACCGGCACAATCGTTTCCGATCTCGGCGGAAGAACAATCTTCTTAAGGCTGTACACATTCCCTGGTAACGCCCCTTCCATGAAAAGTTCTTCTTGTCCACATTTCAAAACACCTTGCTTAACGTCGATCTCACAACAATTCTTCCTCATAAAGTCTAGGCCCAGGATGCAGTCGTCCATTATATCAGCCACGATGACATTATGCAGGTAGATCATGTTGCCTAGCTTCAACTCCATCTCCTTCTCTCCACGGACGGGTATGCGCTGACCAGTGGCTGTCACCAAATTAATGCGTTCTCGGTTGTATGCGGAGTCACCAAGGAACCGACTTATAAGTTGGGAACTGACAACCGTGCGAGAGGCTCCAGTGTCTATGGTCAGTTTACATGGCGTTCCGTTGACTTCGCCCTTGATGATTAGGCTGTTCCCATCATGAGTTTGTGAGATCGAAATCCTTGGGGCTCTTTTAACATCAGCCAGCACCCGCCAGTTTCCCTGCTGCTGCTGGGCGGTGCTATTATCCACACTACCCTCTCGAGATCGATCACCTTCCCTTTTTACAGTTCGCTTAGGGCAGCTGGATCGAAGATGGCCCCTTTCTCCACAGCCGTAGCACCTAGGGCTGTAGCTTTTATTGCGGTCCTGAACTTTAGCTGCTGCAACCTCCCTGACGCGGTGGGAACGATGATCCTGCCGCACGGCTTCCACCTCCAGTGCATGGGTCAAGGCGTCCTTAAGCGTCTCGTGGTGCCCGAGCCTCACAGCAGCTCTGACTTCAAGGTCGCGGATGCCGTCGATAAATGTCTGCACCAGGTTCCCTACAATAAGCGCAGGTACAGACTGGTACGCTTTTCGAACCAGCTTCTCCACCTCAAGGGCCCACTGCTGCAGGTTTTCGTTACTGCGTTGCACGCGATCTTTGAGCTGCGCACGAAAGACGTGTTCCAGGTGAGCGTCGCCATATCTCGCCTCCAATGCCTCAAGGAGCTGCTCGTAAGTCACTTCCTTACCGAGAGCTTCCAGAACAGTTAATGCCTGGTCGCGCAGGCCTAGGGTGAGAGCAGTCATGGCCTGACTTTTATTCCAGCCGTTCGCTTTCATGACAGCCTCGAACTGGATTTTATAGGCCGACCAGGAAGAAGTCCCGTCGAACGGTGGCACTTTGAATCCACGTAGCGAAGGTGTTGTAGCTACCACGGGAGCTGTAACTCCATCCCTAAGTTTGAGGTCGTCCAGCGTTTTCTTCACATCAGCCATCACGTTGTCAACCCGATTGTTCACTTGGTCGATTCGGGTTTCAGCTTCCGACAGGCGGTTGTCATGTTGAGCAACCCTATCCTTCACCTCCTTTATCTCTTTCCCGAAGGTAGCGTGAAGGTCCTTCCTGAGGAGCATCTGTTCTTCCATACCGCGCTGCAGCTGCTCTTCCAGCCGACGGGTCTGTTCCTCCTGTCGGCGGGCCTGTTCCTCCTGTCGGCGGGCCTGATCCTGCAGCATCATCATCAGAGCACCTAAGTCAGGTGCTGCAGATGCAGGAGCTGCTGACGGGCCAGCCTCCGTGGTTAGCAACTGGCCCTCCGACATTTGCGGCGTTGCATTACCAAATCGTCTCTGGTCCGTCTCCTGTTGGCGTTGACTTCGGGTACGGATACCCTCCGTGTCGTCTTTAGGTAAAATCGGCATATTTGATCCCACTTCTGACACCAATTGTTACGAGCTTGAGGTTCGAGACAATTAAAAACTGCCGATTAAATTACCAAAATTGACACTTTAATTACGGATACTAATTACACCTTAAAACACACTAATAATAAAACACAGTTCGCCGTTATTTCGCTTCGAAGTATTCTCTTGTATCGCCAATTCAATACTGCCCCGGTCGTGGTCTATACCGGCCTTATATAGGGCCTCAGATAGTTTCCAGAACCTTCTACTGTAGCGACATCTAGAATGTTCGAGTACATATCGGTCCCGAAATTTCTGGAAGGATCTCGACTCTCCTAGTTCTGCTACTCGACACTAGAGGGCGCTAGTGTGACTAGTGTTGCCATGTACAAGACATTAATAGTGGCGCGCAATACTTTCATTTACTCGACACTAGGGGGCGCTAGTGTAACTAGTGTTGCCATGTACAAGACATTAATAGTGGCGCGTAACAATATTATCTTTGGCATCGCAAAATATTTATGAAAATGTAATATATGTACATAAAAACATAAATAGCTTTAATAAGAATAAGGATGTGCATACTTTAAACACTAGGAACAAACATAAGCTACAAGCTATATACCAGTTACTAGACTCCACAGAATTAGTAATTCATTTATGGGGCAATGTATACGCTTTTACAACAAAATCCCAGAACATATTCAAAGTTTGTCAATAAACAAGTTTAAAAGTTTTATTAAAGAAAAACTGTACAAAAAGGGTTATTATAATATCAAGGAATACATGAATGAAAATAACCCCTGGGAATAAGGTGATCGCCACCATTCTGGTTCTATGAAAAAATATTTAAAAATTGTATAAACGAAATTATGTTTGATAAAAAAGGCCCGCTGGGTTTCTGCTGGTTCTTCCCAGGATAGAGGTATTTTCCGAACCAGTGGTAGATAAAAATGACTTTAAATAAGAATTATGTAATAATCGATATTGAATAAAAAAATATTCTATTCTATTCTAATGGGGGAAGTTCGCGATTGTTTTAAATCCTCTTGCAACCTTTTCCCAATCAACTTCTGTCTTTGGAAGATCTATGAATTGTTCTTGATATTGGCATATAGCGCTACACACTTCTCTAATTATTGTGCAAACTGTTGTATGACCGAGTCTGTAGTTGTAGTAAAGTTCCATGAGTGAACATCCTGACGCAAAATACCTAGAAGAAAAGATACCATCATTATCTATAAGGGTTTTTCTTGATTAATTTATTGATAAACGCGTATACTAAACTTATTTACTATTTTCATCTGATAATTTGCAAAAAAGATGGAAAAGTATCCGTGGTTGCATCACACTAGAACTGAACCTAAAAAAATCTTTGAAGTCCGGGTCTGGCCGTGAACCACGTAAAAGCGAATATATATTTTTTAAACAACTTCTGTTTCTACAGAATGTTGTTGCGTTAAGAGAGCCTGAAGTTGTGGCATCAAAAGAGTCCAAAGCTACAGATCCTGATATTGAAGCTACAGATCCTGATCCTGAAAAAGACTTACAAGAAGACAGACAAGTGGGAAGTTGTCCGAAAAGAATGAAAACAAAACAGAAGACTGCACCTGAAGATGACAAATTTTTAGAAGCCCTTAACAAATCCATCAAAAGTAGAGAACAATATGAGCTTGAAAGTTAAGATGAAGACAGGTTTTTCATGCTGTATTTAGTAAGCACCGTAAAAAAAGTGCCTCCTGCAAAAAAAAAAATGGCAACCAAAATAAAAATAATGACAATTCTTGAAGAAGCTACCCGCTCTATGCCCAACATTGATGATAGTGCATTATACCGTCAAAGCTATTGGTCACAACAAACAGAACCGCCGCCGTCTCGAAGTTATCACCCTGGATATTCTACTGTTCGCGGAGAAACCCTATCAATGATGGAATACAACACTGAGTCTTTATCTAGTACACCGTTTAGCACACCACCGTCAATTATGACAAATGTTTCAGAAGATTTCTCTATTTTAGATATATACTTTAAACGTTATAAAATAAATTAAACTTTAAATGTTTAATTTTCATAAATTTGATTAAAATACTGCTTACCTTAAAGACACAAATAGTTTTTCTTCCGGACTTATCGATTTTCTAAATATCGTATTCGTATCCTGTTTAGTTAAATAATTTCTACATAAATTTAATAATTCGTCAAAAGATGCTATTGATATTCTTACATAATTGAAAACTTTTCAGGATATTTTCGTAAATCTCCATATAGTTTTAAAAGAACACCTTCGCCTTCGATCGGTTATAAAGGGATGTACCCGTAGTTTCCTTTTTTTCTCTTTTCTTTTTCCATTTTTCTGCGACGTACATAATAAAGAAGAAGTGCAATTTCTTCTACGTCCATTCCTGACGACGTAAACGAACTGACTGTCGACACGCCATGGCCACTCGAAATGGCGACATTCGGTTGCCAGAAGTAGCCAGACTTGCGACGCCGGCGACGTCGCCATGGCGGCCTAACGAGGCAGAGCTCTAAACGCGGTATAATAAATACTAATAGGCGGTCAACTTCTTTGTTATACCGCAAAATACTTTCAAGGTTGTCTCGACGTTAAGTCGCTAAAATATGCTAGGGTTGTCACACAATCATATTTTAATCTAAACTAGTCACTACTTTACAAAACTAGTTGCGTTCCGCAGCTTAACGTGATTCGTCGTGATGGAAAAAAATAAATAAAACAGGTTAAAATTATACGTTGGTACCTACTGTTAATTCAACCGCCTCGTTATAGATGTGCTACAGACAAATATTTACAACATTTATTATTGGATTTTTTAATTGTCATTATAGTTCAATTTTACTTAAAGCGTCATACAATATTTCAAATGTATGTTATGTTTCTGGGTGAACACCAAAAGCGTGCAACTGATTCCGTGTACTCGCACTCCTAATCGGGCGTAGCGGTACGCAAGCGAAGCCGACCGGTACTACGTATGCATAAAGAGAACCTATTCAGTCAATATACTTGTCTCCATGTTTCTAATTTAATTTTCAAATAAGGCAAAAAGAGACAAATCAATTGAAAGATGTACCATGTAATACGATGATGTAACATGCGTGGAAATTGAAATGTCAAGTGGTCATCTTTGGTCTCTTTATAGACTTAGAATATACTGGCGATAGACCGACATAGTGTGCAAGGGACAAGAAAATTCCTTATGGCAAAAATGGATACCAAATCTCATAACTGAACTGATTTTGAATGTTGAATGACAGGTTGGCAGTCGGCACGCATGAAATAAACTCCTAGATATTTTGTAATTTTTTAAAGTTTAGTAGTGGTTATTTTTAGCTAGTTAATTTTTCCAAAATGGTTACTTGTTCTGTGAGTGACTGTGGTGTTAATAATCTATACATCTATACATATAAATAAAATTGGAGTGTCTGTTTGTAATGTCGAGAAAATAGCTTTTTACTATATGCATATGAAAGTATATAAGGTACGTTTTACAATAACACGATTTTTAAAATTTTTGTCTGTCTTTCTTTCTGTCTGTCTGTCTGTTTGTTCCGGCTAATCTCCGAAACGGCTACACCGATTTTAACCGGACTTTCACTGGCAGATAGCTGATGTTATAAGAAGTAACTTAGGCTACTTTTATTTTGGAAAAATAATTAGGGTTCCGCGCAAAACATTTAAATCCATGAAATCCAATCTTAATAAATTACGCGCGGGCGAAGTCGCGGGGAACAGCTAGTTGGAAGTAAAGACTAGAAATGAGTTGGTGGGTGACTCGAACTTTAGGTCTAGTCAGTTTGAATAGCCTATCATGTAGAGGATGTCATGGGGGTCATGGTTGAATAGGGGCAAAAAGTTTTCATTACACTCCTAGAGGATCAAAATGGCCAAAAACCAAAATATAAAAAAATCTTATTTCGGCTATAACTCCGCCTCCTTTAGAGGTTCTTACACAGTCTTTACTTCCCTCATCCCACTTGTAGTAATAATCCTGATAATTTCATACTCGTATTTCACAGGTAAATTCTCAAGATGTCAATGTTATGACGAGTTTATTTTTGGTTAACATTTATGTTGTATGTATTTACTTACTGTTTAAAATATAGAATGTTTTCAATTATTTTGTTAATTTTGATATTTTGCAAAGAAAAAAGTCACATTGTTGATAATTTACATGAATTTGGTACCTAAATACATTTTTATACAAAATATTTCATATACACGCTAGGGATTAACTCAACTATATCAAAATTAATGTTGATATTTGTGGCCGGTGGAAGGAAAAGGGGTGGAAAAAAATATTAAGTATAAGCTACTCATCATCATCGTCATCATTACAACCCTTCACAAGTCCACTACTGAACATAGATTCTTCCCAAGGAATGCCACAAAACACGGTCGGTGGCTCACGCCTGCATTCATCGACTTCCTACACTTCGCCTACCGGTACCTTTTTTTCCCATCGGTTGTCGGTTCTTTGAGCTATATGGCTGGCCGATGTCGGTCACTCTGATTCTACTGCGGTTAGATATCTTCATAGTGTTTTATTGAGGCTATTGAGCATAGTGCTTAGGTCCTTCAGTGATTCTGCCATAAGGACTATGTCGTCGGCAAATCGAAGATGAATGATGTACTCACCTTTGATGTTAGGTAATACCTACCTATCATTTTCAGTCCACTAGCTTGAAAACGTCTTGCAATGTAGCGATGAAGAGTTTCGGGGGTATAACGTCACCTTGTCTTACACCTCTCTGCAGTTGGATAGGTTTCGTACTCTGGTTCTGTACTCGGATAGCCATCGTAGCCCTACTATACAAACACTTCAGCACTTCGATTTACCGACAGTCAACTTGGCACCGCTGAAGGGACTGTAGAACCGCCCAAATTTCGATGGAATCAAAGGTATTCTCATAGTCCGTATACACAAGGCAAAGTGGCAGATTGTACTCTTCAGTCTTCTGTTCAATTTGTCGACGGGTATGTATGTGTTTTATGACACAAAAGCCTTTTCGGTAACAGGGTTGTTCGGGAGGCTAGAAATCGTAGTCTGTGTGCGAGACGCTTCGTGATGACTCTCGAAAACAGCATATAGTCGCGGCTCAACAGGGAAATCGGTCTGTAGTTCTTTAAAAAAGCGATGTCGCCTTTCTTGAAGAACAAGATCACCGCACTTCTGCCCCACGCCTCCGGAGTAGTCCCACTGTGAAAAACGGAATTAAAGAGCTTCTGAAGGACTTCAAGTAACGGTTTTCCACCCACTTTCAGAAGCCCCGCTGTAATTCCCTCCTCGCCTGGGGCCTTGCCGTTTTTAAAATGCTGGAGAGGCATTGTAATCTTGCTCAGACTGAGTCCCACCACATGCATTTGGAGATCTGTCTTTTCAAATCATTGTATGATGTCAAATCTGTTGAAGACTGCAGTTTCATTTTCCGTCTAACAGCCATAAGATTAAGAGTGAGATCGGAGTTTTTGTGTTCTTCAGCGACGGGTCTTGCAGAACTTAGCTCCGAACGCATGGACAGTTTCCACGAGCTTGTTATTCATATCGTCCACTGCATTGCAATATTCTAGGCGCTGAAAACGGTTTTGTAACTAGAGCTGAAAGTTTTCGAGAATGGATTAGAGCACGAGGGGGACGCAGCGTTGACTTAGACGTGACCTCTTCAACTTAACGTTTAGGTTCAGTGTGTCTCTAACCATTCGGTGATCGCTACCAGTTTTTACCCTCGCGATCACTGAGATATCACTGAACAGTTGCCGTCATAATGAAGTCAATCTCATTTTTTGTCGAACCATCGGGGCTCGACCAGGTCCACTTCCTGTGGAGCCGCTTCTGGAAGAAAGAGGCCATCATAAAGAGTCCCTTTTTCTCCATGAAATCGGCCAGCTGCTGGCCTCTTGGTTTCCGTTGCCCTATTCCAAATTTTACCTTCAGCTTACCTTTTTCTCGTGACTTGTTTTGCATTAACACCGTATAGTGGATTTAGAGAAATGCATGGCTTTAGAGATATCCACATATATTTCCTCCACCTCCTCATCGAGATGTGCAGAGGTTGGTGTACAGAACTGTAAGGTATTACTTACAATAATTAATACTCCTAGAAACTAAACAAGCCAAACAATTCAAATCAAATATACACTTTTCTTGCCTTTTTTCTTGAACTTATAAATTTTCTGTCTCTATTGACTATAGTCACAATCTGATAGCCTTTCCTGTTCATAGAAGTCTGTAGAATTTTTGCTTATAGACGTTCGGGGCCCCTGTAGCCCGGGGGCCCCGTATCATTGATACGGCTGATACGGCGGTAGCTACGCCCCTCGCGAGCAGTAAGGCTCAGAGCCGTGCCGAACACTGTAGCGCAGAGAGTAGCTTGAAGGAACAGGAAGCATTATTATTCCAGTGCTACGATGAACCTTTGTAAAGCTAGATGGCTTGCAGAATGTGAAGACTGCAGACAATATCTGCTCGGAAGCGAATGAATGGGGTACTTGAGGACGATGACGAAGGTTTGAAATTGTAGTTTCCGAAGTTTGTTGGTTGCATGTTCATATCACGTCGGGGTCAGCAGTGTGGCCGGTGGAAGGAAAAGGGGAGATCTCCCGCCGGGCAAGGTGTTCTGCCCGGGGAGCGGCCAACGCTCCGATTGGTAGTTCGGAGTTATTTTATATATGCTGCTTTAACTTCGGAACTTTGTTAGTGCGATTTAGGCTTCGATGTGTTTCGCTTGTGGCGCGACGACAGCGCCCCCACAATATTTATCTTGAATAATAAAAAAGGAAGAAAATAAATCCTCGGTTTGCGTTCTATAAATGTAATTTTATTTTGCCGTGTGTAAAACAGATTCCCTCCGGATTCTATAATTAGAAAAAATGGTGAAGGTTGATTGGATGCGTTGGTTGTAGTGCATGCCAACCGATAATTTATCGGTAATCAGTAAATTTTTTTTCGCCGATAATTATCGAAAATTTTCTTAAAAAAATCCGATAAATTCATAAAGATTTTATGCAATCATTTCCACACTACCGCGAGTCATTTTTTGAAATTTGAGCTACGTGCGGTTGCATTCCACCCGCCCGTATCTATAGCTCTTTACGCTCACTCATTTCATGACCGACACGAGTCGCGTGCAGGTCAGAACGCGCCCAAACGCGCCATCATAGCGCGCCATTCAGCGCGGCGTGTGAAGCTGTGAAGTTTATTCAGTGGGATCCATTGTGGTGTGATGTTTGATTGGTTGCGTTGTGTTCTATTGAGCGTGCTTCGCTGTTTTGTCGACACGACGCTAAAGGATTTACAATAGGTAAGTAGAATAATCGAGATAGATAGATTTTAAGTAGATGTTTTATATTTTGTACTTGTTTTACGTTAGCTTCATAAACCCACTTCATATTCATACATCTTCTTTACTTCATGGCCCACACGGGCAGTGGCCAGTCGTATAAGTAGGTAATTTTATATAATATTTTAACTTAATTAGGTAGACACACGTTATTTAAATGTTACGTATGTAGTGTATTTAAAAGTTTATTTACTTACACAGTACTAAAATATCATTCGCAGTATTACCAAATTACCGTATTTTAATCGAGATCACGTCTTCAGTGTGTCTCAGTCTACCAGTTTTGCCCGTAGCTTCGAATTTCGAATCATAATGTTATTAGTAGTGTGACTATTAAAATATCTTTTGTTTTAGGTACTTCAACGAATGAATTAATCAGTAATGTCAAATAAAGTAAACTACATTTCCGTATACAAAAAAAGTTCCGACCCAACGTCGGTTTGGTGTCAGGCCGATACGGGTGATTCTGCAAAATGTAAGACATGTGAAAAAGTTATCAAATGTGCGGGTGGTACTACAACGGGGCTACGCAGCCATTTAAGATTACATAACATTTCACTTGAAAGCGAAAGGCTTGCTTCAGAAGTAGCTAGGCAAACTGCTGGAACTTCCAAAAGATATAACTTTTTACTGGAGTCAGTTTCAGCGAAAAATTGCAGAATGACCGACTACTTTGCACGATCGAACAGATCGTTGGATGTTATGATATCAAGAATGATAGCACTTGACAGAATGCCTTACAGGGCATTTACAGAATCTGAAGACCTGAAGCATCTTTTTAAAAAAGCTGGTTATAAATTACCTACGACCGCAAACATTATAAAAGATGTGACTGTAAAGTTTTATTATAAGACTAATTAAAACCTTTAAAGGAAATACCGGAACTAAAGGATGAAGGACACAAATTTTCGGTTTCAATAGATGAATTCATGACTGATGAATGATGATGATGATGATGATGACATGATGACATCTTCAAGGAATAGGCGATATATGAACGTGAATCTTCACTATGCATTTTTCAAAGGTAACCATCACACAACGAGAAATCTTGGTTTATGTAGGACGTATGGCTCTGTTACCGCTATCAAGTGTGAACAATACCTGCGAGAAAGGCTACACGAATTCAAATTAGATTTTGAAACTGATGTGATCGCCATTATATCCGATGGAGCTTCTGTTATGACAAAACTAGGAAGAAATTTAAACTGCATACATCAGTTATGCTTAGCTCATGGGCTGCAATTGGCCGTCGTGGATACGTTTTACGTAAAAAAACAAGTAAATGAGGCTCAAGAAAAACATGTTGAAAACGAAAATGATCTGAACACTCTTTGCATTGGCACTGAAGATGATACTGAGACTGATGGATTTCAAATAGAGCAAGCCCCAACTCTAACAGTTGACGTGGAGACAAATGTTAAGTTTGGGCATGTTGTAGAAAAGGTGAGGAATATTGTGCGGATGTTCAGAAAGTGGATGCGGATGTTCAGGAAATGACGTCTTTAATCTGTAGTGATTTCGTTTACAATGGTAGCAACTATCTACATCGATATACTCGTTTTTGTTTAGTTATTTATTTTTATTATTTTATGTCTAAAATATAAAGAAAATAGGACTAGACTTATTATTAGTCGAACGATCAAGTAAATTGCTTTCTAAATCAAGTGGTGATTATTATATTACATTGCAAATTTTCGTTACGTAAATTTTAAAAACTAATTGTTAGGGAGGTATGAATACTAAGTCTTGACAGACACACGGTACATAAGCGGGTTGAGTCCCATTTCTAATCCCAATTTTATATGCTTACTAACGATCTGCCCCGGCTTTGCACTACTGTTTTCTAGATCTCGACAACAGCGCTACTTACCTGGTCCAATTGTGAGTGTGTGTTCATCAAAATAGGTCCAGCCGTTCTCAAACGTTGATCTTTCATACAGGCGGCAATAAATTTCAATTTATATAGCTTTCCCACTTGTACTCGTATAGCAGAAAACCATCGACTATTTTCAACAAAGCTTTTTCTGCTTGAATAAAAATATTTCGAAACTAGCTGTGCCCGCGGCGTAGCTCGCGTATACAGGTTTTACATAAAGAATTTGTCGTTTAGGTAAGAGAATATTAAACGATTTATTTCATTACTGTATCAATAAGTGGTAACTAAATAAATCATTATCATCAAAGTTCTAAGTTGTTTATGATAGAGCTTCTGTGTAAACGACGTTAGAAGTAGGCTTAGCCGGGGTGTACACAAAAAGGTTACGGGTGCTACTAACGCGGGAAAAAGCAACATAGAGTTGGCCATGTGCAAAACAGTCAGTACTGAGGTACACTCCTACAACGCGTAAAGTTTGACCTTGCGCTTTATTTACGGTCATCGCATAACACACGCTCACTATAACTGGGAACTGAACGCGCTTAAAACTGAAAGGAAAGTTACTTCTTAATAGAGGGGTTTTGGGCAGTGCTGCCAGATAAAAAAAAAACTCATTCAGCTCTAGGACAACACAAAAAGCGCTAGATTTCATGAAAACAGCGCTTTAAAAAAGCCCTAGATTTCGCGCTAAATTAACTACAAACAAAGTTTGTGTTTTTTTATATAATCATAATAAAGAAAACAACTTTTTCTGGCAATATTTTTTTGATGTATCAATACTTCGCAGAACATCGACTTATAATTATGGCAATTGCTGTCAACAGTAGTTAGTACTGTACGAACAATAAAAATGTCATTAATTGTTTTAAAGTGCAATGTATTTCGCAACTTAGTTTCAGATGTCAGCATCTGATTGCGGTTGCTACACAGTTTCTTTGTGTTATAACTTCTAAGTAACTTTTAACTTAGCTGTGCTCTAAGCAACTGACTGAAACTGAATAAAGCAAAATAAATGCGTTGCCAAAACCATGAACGAAAACTTTAATAAAGGGGATTTCCCCGCTAATAGTCGTCGGTAAAAAAATCAAGTTGATCATCCTAAAGGGGAAGCCAGGAGATCCATAGCACAGGGTATCCTAGTTTGGACTCGTCTCCCACGCTCTTTGTTTTGTGGAAAAAATATGTTTGAAAAAGATAAACTGCAATGTACTATTTGTGGGAAAAATAATAAAGGTCATTATTATTATTATCGGTAATGTGGACTAACAGTGCTGCTATAAAAGAGTTAGATAGACCGCTAGTCGCTACAATTTTGAAATGTGTGCTAAATACACCAAAAAGCGTTGGATTAAGCGCTAGGTGCTAAAATTTCGAAATGCGCGCTATACATTCCAAAAAAGCGCTAAATCTAGTTCCCAAAGGGCTAAAATAACAGTACTGGTTTTGCGTATATTATAAATACAATATCACGACATTTCGTTGCAAAATTTTTATTTTTGGTCGGGTTCCGTTGTATGGCTTCGATGGATACAAATTTCTTCAATAAGTCTCAATACGATTCATCGGCGAAAAATCTCAACACAGCAATTCAGAAAAGTTTGTAATTTGTACAACTCCATCCATTACGTCCTTTGTGTGAGAAAACATCCTTTTTAAATCTCTTTTTGTGTTTTAAGTATAAATATATTAATTATTATGGAACGTTTTTTTTACACACAAATCTTTATATTACTATTTCTGAGATTTTATGGCGCCATTGAACAAATCCGAACCCACATTTCAAAATAATAATAATTACTTTCGATAGAATTAACCAATTTTAATAAAACAAAGATTAAATGTAACTCGAAGATACGCTTTATGATATTCTTAACGATTTCTTTGAAAATAAAAGATGTTTACTTTAGACGTGATGCGTTCATATAATAACAGACAAATAGACAGACAGACAATTCTAAAAATTATAAAATGTTCTTATTTAATTATTTTCAGTTCCCCATAATGATTTTAGCCACCAAAATATATATACAATGTACAGAAAGAGACACAACATGTTATCATTATTTTTATTATATGTATATATTTAAAGAGAGATGGCGCTGCTAACATCAATTCTAAAAATAAAAGAGATTAATTGACGCGATTGATACATTATATAAAACGTAAGAGAACTTATAAATCAGTGCCTGCACAGTAAGCAAAAAATAAAGTTTGACTCTCGCCAAAACCAACGCAATTGTTAATAGCTCTTTTAAAATTTTATTTACCACATAGAGTACTCGGCGGTAAAGAATAAATTGAGTTTGTCAACACGCAGTAGGGCAGCGAGTAATATAATAAAGATTAGCAGTAAATATAAAAACTCATCTACAGGAAGAAACCACATTGCAATTACATTACATTTTCACAACACCACCATCTATCGAAGAAATGGGTTAACTATTGTGCTTCAGATTTAGTTAATAAGGCTAATATATTTTTGTATAATATATTTAATACGTTCTTTAATACTTTTGTTTACTGCGTTTTAGATATACATAATTATATCATTATTTTACATAATTTAACTATGATTTATGATATGATATTAGTTTAAAATGCACTTGATGACTCAAACAAAGCCACCGTTGAGCAAATTCGTACCTATACTTCCCTACCCATACTTCAGAATATTTATCATAACTTTTGATTGAATGAACTGATTTTAATGAAATAAAGACTAAATGTAACCCGAATATACACTTTATAATTTCCTTAACAATTCTTATGATATAAATTAGTACTTTATACGTGATACGTTAACAAACAAACAGACAGACAGACAGACAGACAAAAATTCTAAAAATGGTAGAAATGTATTTAATTACTTATTTTTAGTACCCCTCAATCACTTTTATTACAAAAATATAAAATGTACAGACATCTGCTATTTACAGTTTTATTATATGTATAGATAATGAAGTTAAGGCAGCATCTTAATAGTGCCGTGTAGCGGCGGCCTAAAATAAATTACTACCTCCTACCAAATAATATATATTATCATTTAGAAGTTCTAAGATTTCACACCATCCCGTGATTATCGTAACAGACAACAGGGGAAAATAAAACAGGAGATAGGCAACAGTATCTTCCTGATAACAACCAAAACAAAAATTGCGGTTGCCAACCCACTTGCTAACAGAGGGAACTATGGCAAATATTCCCTCTATGTTCAGCAGTGGACTTTTGATAGGCTGTAATTAACGAATGAATGATGGATAATATGTTCAGGGAGCAGAGAGGAAAACGATAATACGTTTGTAATCGATTTATTGATAGTTGTGATCTAGCGACAAAAGAGAAGGCAGGCCGCGATCGTGCCGCTGTTATTGTACTATCGTAGCAGTGCCCTCTGTGTGTTTCGTGAAGCAAACTCAGTGTCAATTAAACAAACACAGTTATTATACCCTGTGAAACCCATAATAATTCTAAGGATGATTTGGCGGAAATATACCAGCTGTATTTAAGTAGGTTGCATGCTGCTGCATGCTGCAGCTATGTTAGTACGGTAGTAGTATAGTTGTAACACGAGTGGGTCGGTTCGATCGGGCAAGGACCACGCTCTCACAGAATACCAGCGTAAAATAGCAGCTTAAGGCTGCTGTGTTTCGTATGGTGAGAGTAGAGAACCGAAGAACCCTTTTACTGGAAATGAGGTACTCCATCTTAGTACTCACGGGTGACAACGCTTCTGCATTTTGACTCGTAGTTGAGGATAGATGTAGATGTCTATGGGCCACAGCAACTACTTAACATCAGGTGGACTACGTTTCGACTACGTTTTTGTTGTAAGATGAAGTTTGCATAAACTTTTATTGATATTTAAATAAGTTTTACCAACTGGACTAATAAAAATCCCTAATTGTACTAAGTCATAGACTAAATTAATTTATCGACAACGTTTTTGTTTCTAACGGCATATCAATAGAGGTGTCTATGGAATGGAAAAACGGCAACATTCTTGTAAAAGAAAGAAGGTGAGAATAATATAGCTATCTTATTTTGTAACATGTTAAACGTCATAAGAGTTCAGCTACAAGAATTTTGTTCTTATTTGAGGACTCTACGCTAGTGATTACTCTGAGGTGTCTGAGGGTATACCTTTTTTATACAGAGACATTTCAATATAACAGTTTAAATATAAAGGTTTAAAAGCTATCAGATATTTATTGATTAGCATATTATCTACTAAATGACATAAATATACCAACGACTGATTCGTTGGCCTAATGGTCGTCTCGTATACGCGGCTGATGATCACTAACTTTTATCGATAGATTATATTAAATATAATATATTATTTAATAGTTGGTACGAGATTGAAAACATTGACATTAGTTAACAATTTTTTAATAAGAAAGGACGACGTTGGTTACGATTCACAGTCGTAATATACCTAGAGATTGTTTAGTCTTTTTTACTAAATGTAACATTTGTTTTTGGTTTCGTTGCACAAGCGATGGTGTGGCTTAAAGTTTTAAAAACTTCTATCTATTGTATTAAATAACAATATGTTTTATAGGTGATATAAGGTAGAAAACAGTTTAATGTTATTATGAACAGACGACGGTAGTTATGTTTCCGTTTTTAGTTGAAGTTGCAAGAATATACGCTACATATGGAGAACTCTCCACCCGCTGGCTCCGCGTAGTGCGGAGGGTCGGGCGCAAGGTTGTTTTTGCGGTAGAGCGTGTCTCGAAGCACAGCGCAGCGTCCTAGGTTCGTATCTCTTGCCGGCATTCGGGACTGCTTCTGTTGCCAACCGTACTCCCAATTGGTGGTGGCGCGATAGTAGAATCTGTTTAAAAAAAGCTAAAAGTTACAGCCTATATACGTCCCACAGCTGGGCACAGGCCTCTTCTCATTTCTGAGAGGGTTTTAGGGCAAGGACATGTCCGCCGCGCCGCTCCAATGTGTGTTGGCGAACTTCACATGTCTTTTTTCTCACGATGTTTTCCTTCACCGTCGTCGAATAGCAAGTGGTCGATTATCGAACCCGAGTTGCTCGTGTACTCCGAAAATTTCAGCGAGTGCTTAACCCCTGAGCTACCACGGCTCTTAAAAAAGCTTAGTAAAGTGTAAAATCGTAAATTAGAGGATGTGAGTATATGAGAAATCTTTGTTTAAATTCCAATCCAACCTTACCTGACTGTTGAGCACCCCGCCGATTGACAAGCATGGTAAATGGCGAGTGGCGAGGTTAAGAGAAAAGATCTGCGGTTACCAACGTAGGTAATAAGTACGAGAAAACTTATAAATACATTTTGTCCCGTGCATTTTAGAAAATACCTAAATGTCTAGGTCAAGTGCAAATGCCAAAAGTGATAATATTAAATATACATGTCCTGAACATTAGTGAACATTAGTTATATTATTCCTCAGTTTAACTTCGCCATAACGCCTTGTTGAATAATAAAACCGGCGGCGATGTCACCATCGAATTATAGAGGTCTAGTGAAAATAACGTCCAGTACTCGTGCCCTAATCCAAATCCCTGAATACTTCCTGTGTCAAGTATGTAGTGTAGTATGTTCGACAATATTAATATGATAAGCTCGTTGAAACCGTTCAATCGGTCACAGCAGATTTACATCATTATTACAGCATATGCATTAAAATACAAAAATTCTCATATCACAGGCACACTCTTTAATTTTATAGCTGTTAGACCAGAAATTTTAGACCAGGCAGATCTTTAAAAATATGCAGTGAGACTTACGCAATTATTATTACACATAGAGTAATTAGACTCATTCTATATTCATACATATGTAGGTATATAAGAACGGGTACCGTAGCCAGATAAAACTATACTAAATGACAAAGCTATGAAACAAATGACAATAGGTAGGATGTAAAATTATTTATAAGGGTTTTAAGTGCTATAAATACTAAGCTGAAACTAAAAATATAAAAACTAAATCGGTTTAAAACTGAATTAAGTAAATTTAAAAAAAAAATTGTTTGGTCTATGCAACTTTTTACATAGATGTCACGCGCCCCATTTTGCAGATCTTTACACATCTTACTTTAGGTACCTACGTAAACAAAATGAATTAACTGGGTTATACTTTTATAAGTAACTAACTTATCCTCTGGAGCTTTCTTGTTTCTCTCTTTAAGGTACCTCTCGGTAGCGCCTTTTTCAGTACTTCCGTGCAGTAAATTTAGAATTTCAGGTTCGACAGGCTTCATAAAGGAATCTGCTTCAGATGGAATCAAATCGTGCGGCGGAATTGGCTCAGGTTTCTTTCGCGGTTCGTTTAATATCTACATATTAAAACAAAATTTTGTAAATTTTGGCTTACTACTGCGTTTAGTTGTCAGTTGTGTCAGTTGTGTATCGCTAGCAACGCAAAATCCGGAATTTGTATTTAGAAAAACCATTAATTAGGGGCTTTTAGGTGCTAATTAGGTGCCACGTTTAAAAATTAGGTGGTCTAAAATTTTCACCGCAATGAACTGTTGAAATTTGCGTTGCTAGCAAAACGTCTCGCTAGCAACACAATGGAGTTATTAGATATACCATAAATATTAATAGCAAGGAATTAGGTGCTAATTAGGTGCTGCAAGTATAGGCAATAACAAGGCGCCCCTAATAAAAATAAAGTCGTTATTCAGAACATAGCAGATGCAAAATTCAGGTTTTTGAAAATCAAAATAGAATCAAAATTGCTTTTAGAAAAAGCCCAAATTTGCCAAATTCGCGGTTCGTTTAATATCTACATATTAAAACAAAATATCCTAATTAGCACCTAAAAGCCCCTAATTTGGGTATTTTTTAAAAGCAATTTTGGATTTAAGGTGATAGTCGATTCCACAAGGAAGTTGTGCGAGGAAGACAAGGGCGGATCCAGCTTTGGCGCCAGGAGGGGGTCACATAGTCGTGGTCAAGTCAAGAACTTATAATATAATTTTGATAACAATAGATACAAGTAAAAAGTAGGTATTTTATTAATGTACGTAAGTACTGTACTTAAAAATATTTATTCTTTATTGTACACTTGAAAAACTTAACACATAATAACTTGTACATATACACGTACATATTGCCATCTTCTCTTGAAGACACCCAGAGAAGCACTATCACGCACGGTATGAGGCAGCCTATTTATATTCCACAACCGTGGTGAATGATTTGTCATAACAGCTAGAGGTATGTCGAGGGTTATGACGAAAAACTCAGCAAAAGTGAAGAGGTGGTACGACAAGGGTTTCCAGCAAACAAAATAGAAACAGACAAAATACATATATTTAAATAACAAAATCAATTTTTCTTTTACGTCTTCTCCCGAAACGCGTTATTACGTCATTTACGTCAATGGGTACGTCCACGATTTAATTCTGCGCAACGTAGAAAAAGACCTTTCTGCTGTCGCTACACTGACAGGTAGTGTAGCCATAATACATAAAAATTTTCTTATATTAGGATACATATCGATGTCACAATTTAAAATAAGATCAGAAATCGACTGCGGTATGTCCTGGTTCCGCTGCCACGCCTGCCACTTCACCATCCACAGCCGATATTCATTTACAATGACAGAAACTGGAGTGTTATCTAGTAATAATGTATAGTCGGTAACTAGTTGTTTCACAGTTTCAATATCTTCATTACTATATTCACTTTTTGGCATGAAAACGCTTAGCTGAAACAAATTAAGTACATCAGGAGACAGGCGGTCCTGGAGATCACTTATTATTGAATCTAGAAGAGGGATGTATATAGCTCTGCGGAAATACTCTTCAGCAGATTGAGCAGGTTGGTTATTGGCCCTATGTATTTGTTTTGATACTATTCTGGGGCATTTAATTTCTACATCTAGCTGCTCAGCTACTTCTTTAGCCTCTTCAAAAAGCTGTCGGTAAATTACGTCCACATTTTCTCTTTTATTTTGTAAAACACTTAAAGTATCATCGTAGCTTTTTTTAAATCAATTGAGTTCGATTGCAGTATTCTGCTTAAAGATACAGTAGTACATGAAAAATAAAAAGTAAGTGACTGTGACTGTAGTGCATAAACTAAGAATTTATAACTTAATATAAACGGTATGTACTCGTAGCATAAAATATTAACAAAACAACAACATAATTTTAAAGTAGGTTTAGTATACTCGTATAAGTTCATTTGCCAAACAATAAGAAATAAAATAATTTAGGAAAGTACCCATCTAATACATCACTTAAGCAGATGGAGGATATAATAAAGTCAGAACTGCGCAATGTTTGCAGCAAGCAATGCGCATCATTGGCAGTTTTATTGTCTTGCCAAGCAGAAATCTTCTCCAGAGCGCTACAAATTTTGACTAAGTGGTCTCCTTGAAATTGAAGATGCCCATCATGCCTCTCTACCCAACGTGTCTCACAAATACCTTGCATGGCAGCTCCGAGTTCTATTTTAAAAATTTCATGTTTTTAGCGGATGCATTGACAAATGCCACAACTTTTCTCATTGTGCAGATGTATTGCGACAGCATCTCAATGTGCTCAATAACTCATTGGCATGGTCTTGCCAACGAGTTATTGAGCACATGGTTGTTGCACGGGCAACGTTTAGCATGAATGGCTATTTTCAACAATTCTTGCACTGCACCTTTTGTATCTGATGCCATAACCGAGCAGCTGTCAGTTCCAATACCCACACACCAAGATAAATCTAAGTTAAATTTGGTACACAGATTTACAACGATTTTCGCCAATGCTACACCTGTCAATCGAGGTTCTATGTCACTTGAATTGTTGTCTTCATGTCTAAGAGCATCGTAGGTATCACAAAAAGTCACAAAATGTTCCTTAATAATACCATCACGCAAATATCGGAATGATACTCGTAGACTCAGCTGTGAGATATGTGATATATATGTTATTTCATCGAACAAAATTGAAAAATATTTAGCTTCCCGCACATTCTGTAAAATTTTTTCCTGAATGATTTCTGCGCAAACATCTATCAACTCATTTTGTATAGTCTTGCTGATGTACGTGGCGTTGGATTTTGAAGATTCTAAATGTTGCTGCAATGCAATATCGCCAGAATCAATACGGAATTTGAAAAGGGCTCTAAAATTCCCTTCATCGGCTACTTCGCTGTCATAGTTCAGCAATTTACCATCGTCGCGATGACCACGTAACGATATATTTTGATGGCCACAAAATATTATAGTTTTTACGATTGGTCGCAAACGTTCTCTATTTTCATTTATTTGTTTCAGTCTTTGACTATTTACTTGGTTCATTATGTTAATTTCCGCTTTATGAAAACTCAATAAAAAGTTCTTCCCTGCTTCGACAGCTAATTCGTGGTATTTGTTTCGCTGGTGTGTTAGCAGAACACCATTTTCACCTAGCAAATTATCGAAAGCTTTTAATGGTTCTTTTACGAGTCGACATAAAGGTGTTTTTGTCTGTATACCACCTCCAGGAGCTACGATATACAAGGCACAGTACTTGCAGTAAAGACTCTTTCAGTGTCTTTATGCGATAGTCTTTAAAGTGGTCTTTATGCGACAAAACAAGCCAGTGAAACTTGTCAAGGTGAGACTTCTGAGCATATTTTTTTTGTTTGTTTTCCTTTTTTATTAACAACACAATGCGGGAAAGTATAATTAGAGGGAGGCTGCCAATGCTTTTCAAGCAACATAGCTTTAGTTGAATCATCTTTATTTTCTCCTATATAACAAGCAATATCTGAAGCAAACTTTGGTTGAGAAAGTGGAGTCTTTATCTGATCAGAATCAGAAGTCAATGTACATATTGTAGGCTGAATATCGTTAGTAACAGGAGAGCATGTTTTTTCTTCATCTATGGTTAATGTAGGCAATGTAGCTGTAGAAGCAGAAGCATCGGCAATACAATTATTTTCATCTGTAGTTGTTGTAGGTGAATTTTTCGAGTGAGCAATCTCAAGCCTTGGTTTCTTTGGGAAAAATGAATCTATTTTTTTTAATGAACTTTTCAATCCACCACTACCATCTCCTTTTCCCTTAGAATCACCCTGCAAGCAAAACTATGCAAATTTCACCATGAAAATTTCACACCCCACAACAGACAACAGACTGTTGCAAATACATATTAAATATATATATATATACATAAAACCCCCACATTCGCTACAGTACAGACTGGTGGCGCAGCCGCATTACCTCACAAACAAAGAAAAACCATGCAAATTTCACACCCCACATCAGACAACAAGCTTTTGTAAACATATGAGTTATAAGTACATAAAACATAATAATATAGGTAGTTTTACAGTTCACTGCATTTTCCATAAAGACCCTTACATCAAATAGGTAATACCTATTTACTTTAGGTAAGTATAGTGTTAAACAAGCAAAAAATTTCAGGTTCTCTAATATTTTATAGTTTTTCAAAATCTGTAATATACAAATAAAGTAAAAAGTAGTAAGTAGGTAGATTACTATTTACTTGTTGTAAATGCATGCCTCATAGAAATGCCTGTTAATGAAGCGCAAGCTTTTGTGTCGCGCAATAGTTTGCATCGAAGTTTTCGCTAGATGCTTTTAAAAACTTTAACCAAGATTATTTTTAAGTTTATGCATGCTATATTCATTCTGTTGGTTGCTTTCTTATTTTATTTTTAAAGGGCATTAAAATCAGTGTGGTCACGACGATACATTTGATTTCATTGTGTAAATTTATCTAAAATTTTGCGTTAGGTCAGTAAGCTCTTCAAACTCCCTCGTCCAAAAAAATATATAGGTAGGTACATAAGTCACGCAGCACTCTTTCAGTAAGTAGGTACCCACATATCTTCCTCCGTACTTCATAACTTTATGAACATTAACAACAATAACATTTAAGTTTAAACACACGCACTGGAATAATGAGAAACTGATTACTTACCATTTCTTGTAATTAATGAATGTGCAGCAACAATTTTTAAGAATACTTATAAGGGTACACTTATAAACACATTATAGGTAGAAAGAAATTGTAGTTTTTTAACTTAGAACTATGTTATGATATATTGAAGCTTACGTAGTTACGTAGTCGACAAACGCGCGCAAGTGTGGCGCGGTAAAATTCAAATTTTTGATACGTTCGTTCCCAAACGTTTGCATACGTTTGCATACAAAGTTATTATACTATATTATATTAAATTAATTAAATATTGAAGGTATGTAGTTACATAAAATCTGTATGGTGACAAAATATATAAATAAAATCATTATGTTCAATTAGTGGTCCCCCTAAGTCCTGGAACCAGCTCAGGGGGGGGGGGGGGGTCATGACCCCCATGACCCTCCCCCTGGATCCGCCGTTGGAGGAAGAAAACTTCTTTTAAATTGCACAGTGGTGGACCATCGTCATACAGATGATATGGATGGTATCGCGAGTTTTGTCGCGATGTGCGATGGTGAAATTGAGCGGCTGAAATTAGTCCGAACAATTCCTTAGAGCACTACCCGTGGTAAATGCGATAAAATACGCAAAGAGATGTAACATCTCCTCGCAGTGCCAGTGAATAAAGCCGATCGGAAAAAGCAAAGTCTCGACTTCAGACACAAGTTTGTTCACAAATATTGGCACGGCTGGTGTATAAAGCATCACCAGTGCTGTCATCTGCATAGCAATGAATGTCACCGGTTTGCAACATGTCATTGATATGCAGAAGAAACAGCGTTGGCGATAGCACGCAGCCTTGTGGAACACCAGCGTTAATGGGCTTGTAATCGGAGTATGCACCGTCTACTACAACCGTGATGCTCCGATCTGCAAGAAAACTGGTGATCCAATTCCACAATTTCTTGGGAAGCCCACAAGAACTAAGTTTCGTAAGAAGCGCTTTGTGCCAAACCCGATCGAAGGCCTTCGCTATGTCCAAATTAACAACCAATGCCTCCCCCTTAGATTCTACTGCCTCCGCCCATTTATCAGTTGGGTAAACCGTATTGACGGTCACTAATCAGCTGGTGATCTTCAAGGTACCGCATGAGCTGGCTGTTAATAATGGACTCCATTATTTTAGAGAACAAGGAGGTGATGGCGATATGCCTATATTTGGACGGATCAGAGTGGTTACCTTTTTTAGACATCGGGTGCACGAAAGCTATCTTCCATGATTTCGGGACTACGCCTAGGGAGTAGGAGTACCAGAAAAGACGCGTTAAAACCGGTGCCAACTCTGGAGCAGACGTAAAGTCTTCAACACAATAGGAGGGACGCCATCAGGCCCACTTAACTTGTTGACGTCCAGGGAGAGGAGTGCTCTGTGTACCGAGCGTTGGGTAAACAGCATATCTTGCATGGAGCACTCACACCACGGGGTGGTCGGCGGTGTGTTCCCCGCGTTGAGTTGGACGCAAAGAGAGAGCCCAGCAGATCGACTTTGTCCTTTGCGGCATGGGCCAGTAAGTCATTCTCCCTGTGCAGAGATGGGAGAGATGGCTGACAGAAGTTCTCTTGAACAGAGAACGAGAGATCACAATGCACGTGTTTCGGAAAGAAGACGAACTAGTTTCTTGCCAATTCTGCCGATGTGCTCTGACTTTGCCTTGACAATGACACGTTTGAAAGACCTGGAGGCGGAATTATACTTCTTTTTAAGAGCGCTGGTATTTGCATTCCGAGAAGTCGATGCGTGAGCCCAGGCCTGGTAGCACTCTTGCTTATGGCGTAATGCAATTTTACCGGAGCGACTAAACCATGGCTCGGTTCTGCCTTCGATAGGCACCACAAATGATGGAATAAAAAGTTACATTCCCTGTAGCACCACATCAGCGACAGAATCAATCCGGCGAGAAGAAAACCCGCCTCCAAGTGTAGGCTGCAAAAAAAAGATCGCATCCCGCCCCAATTGGCTAACCTGTAATGCCAAACACGGCGGCAACCTGCAGAACGCAACCGCGATGGGAGCGTGAGTGGCACCGTATTCCGGATCAGACAATGGTCCAAGGAGCCAAGAGGGGCATCAACGGAGATATGATATCCATCCGGATGAGAGATCAGCAGAATGTCCAACAGGAAGATTATGTACCCTGTTACATGATCTTCCACATCTGGGATCCACGTAGGCGAGGAAACCAGTTGTGCCAGACCATATGCCAAAACAATGTCATAAACAGATCTACCCGCATGATCGGTTCAACGAGAACGATCTATGCGGATGGGACCTGTTGTAGCCATTGAGCTATTATGTACTACGTGCTAGAGGCGACACTGCATTAAGTCACGCTGTCCCATTCAATTGCGGTGATATTGCCGCACTTTACTCAGTCGCTCGCTAGGCTCTAGTGAGTTGATACATGCTGTGTTAATTATATAAAAAATCTTGATATAATATGCCATGGTGTGTTTTAGACATTGCACAAATAATTCAAGAAATGTTAGCAAATACCAAGGAGTAACTTGTCATCGGTAAGTAAAACACTTAATAAAAAAGTATTATAGATTAATAATCAAACAAATTATTCAAAAGACGCCATCACGTGTCATGAAATATATATTATGAAATTAATTTGTTCAGATGCGACGTTTCTGTAGGTACTTAAGTGTGAGAATAATTGTGCATAATATAATATGTTTTTTTTTGTAGAAACATATGGAAGTATTCATAATTAGGCTAAATTTCTGATATTTAAATTTGCTGATTAGTCTTTTATTAGGTTTCCACGTCGAAGCCATGAAAATAGGGAAAAATGGCATAAATTCATCCATTTTTTAACTCTCGTGTGCTCAGCATTTATTAACGATTCTTATTCTAATCTAAATAAATATTTTTGTAAATAATATTTTAAATCAATAAGTTTTGTTACAAATACATTTAGTATGTTTTTTATATTTTACATAGTTACCTTATAAAACATTCAAATCAAAATATCATTTAAATGTAATTCTGATATAATATTATGTAATATTATATTAAATTAGTACATATGCAAAATAAAAAACTATTAAGAAAATTGTACTCGATATAATTAACAATACAATCCAAATAAACAATTCCTTACTAAATACTGATCATTCTACCTACGTATAATCTATGATGACAAAAACTGCGCATGCGCGTTTTTACTATTTACCGCGCATGCGCGAAGACAGAGTAGCGCACATTCTTTGTTTGGAATAGCTTCTCTAGTACGTAGTACATTATAACTCAATGGTTGTAGCACGGAGTCTGTAGCCATTTGGACGTGGTCGATGAGTCGGTTTGTGTCGGCATTGCCGCTATGGGGCCTATAGAGGCATCCGTAGACGCGGGGATGGTCGTCGCTGTTTACGCGCAGCCATTAGATGGACAGGTCCGTACCTTCAAGGCTACCGAGGCGTCGAAAGCAGACATTCACGGATAGCGTGGCAGAGGGCGTCTTTGACTTATTGCTTCGTTTGCCACAAGCAGGTTTAGTCTTTCAGAATTTCGCCTCCCCCCCCCCCACAATACGCGGGGTAGCCTGAGCACCCACGCTCAAGAAGAGTAGGGTAGCTTGGGCGTGGTTCCTCAGCGAGGGATTCTCCGTCACCGGTGATGCTGGTACCCCCTCCTAGGGTAGTGTATTATTTAACTCCGCTACCATGTTAAGGGGGGAGGAGAATTGGGCTTCCGGCCTCCTGCACTCACCAGGCGAGATGCAAAAACAGAGCTTCTACTTCACGCTGGTCTTCTGTGAGGTTGTGGTACCTCCCCAGTACGGTAAGGCTGCCGCGTGGCTCTACCACTGTTGCACACATCATGATAAACAAAGTTCAAAGTTTTAGTGGCTTGCTCCACTTTTTGGCAAATTGGTTGGTTACATTGATGAACGTTTTATTAAATGAAAGGAGAATGAAAGTAACATGAAAGTGATTTGTTTTTGAAAGATAAGAAAGTAAAACGATAATATTATGTAAAATAAGAAAAGAAGAGAATTTGGGTGAACGAGTGGATGAGGTTATGTGTTAAGGATGTGTGTTTAGCAGGGATGGTAGTCATGACATGGATATGAAACGATGAGTGAATCCAGGACAGAGTAAATGGGGATCTATGTGTAAACTCTGTTAGTACTTACTGTATGGTACTGAAAGTTGAGGGTGGCGGAAAAAGCATGAGAGCTTTAAAATGCGGTCATTAAGAAGTATGGTAGGGGTCAATGTAGTGGCGGTGTAAGAATATCCACTAGCCCATACTCGTATCATCCTTTGGGTGTCGTAAGAGGCAACAGAGGGAAACAAATCAGGAGATGGGCAGCAGCGACTTCCTAATAACGACTATAGATTAAAATAAACTATGGTTGCCAAGGGTGGTAACTATGGAAAATATTCCCCCTATTTGACCATCTATGGGGGAGACCTATGTTCAGCAGTAGACTTTAACGATCACGGACTGAATAATAAGGTGAAAAATTGTGTGATAAAAGAAAACTGTTCTTTGCGAGACGTTATAATGAGGATTAGAAAAGGAATGCTTGGGTAATTTGGAATTTATTTTGTCTATTCTTATTTATTTTTACTTCTTATATTAAAGGAAAGAGTGACAGCTGCAGTTATGCTGCATAAGTGAGCGGTAGAACGCCCTTGATGTAAGTTTATTGACCAAATTGAATAAAACCGACGAGCATTATTCGTTATACATCAATGTGAAATAAGCGAAAGAATTGTATTATGATCGTGCTAAATGAAAATAATTAATATAAATTACACGTGGTGGAGCTATGCTGCACCAATATTATAGTTTTAGCACTCGCTGTAAATTTCACAGTACGCGAGCAACCCGGGTTCGATCCCCGCCGGCACCAATGAAATTGTTAATTGCAATTTTAAGTGCTGATTTACCACGTGCTCGGTGGTGAAGGAAAACATCGTGAGGAAACCTGCATGTCTGAGAAATAATAGAAAAATAATATTTCAAAGACATGTGAAGTTCGCCAACACGCATTGAGGCAGCGCGGTGGACATTGCCTTGCCCTAAAACCCTCTCAAAAATGAGAGGAGGCCTGTGCCACATGAGTAAAGAAACGGACCAGAGGGGAAGCTACATACAAACGACTCGCGGCGAATACACCTATACATAGCGCAGCGATGTGTGCGTGAGTTCTCACCGACAGGTTCACCGACGCTCCGTCGGGGTACAAACCAGTTTGCGCCGGCTCAGTCAGAGTATCCATGAATGGGCTGTTAGCAAGTAATAGTGTTCTGTGGCTGTTAGCCGTGCGCATTTAATTAAACAGATAATAGTGTTCTGTGGCTGTTAGCCGTGCGCATTTAATTAAACAGACCAACAATATTTCGAAATTTTATACATCAATTAATTTGTTAAGTTTTTTTGCAATTATTAAATAATTAGATTTAAATATTTTTATTAAAATAATTAAGAATTAAGTTATTATAAATTTATATAGGTAAATAATAAGTGTTCTGTATAAGCAAAAATGCCTAATAGTTGTACAGTATGCATGAATAATTCTAGAGAAAATAAGAATATTTCTTTTTTTTGTACCCGAGAGATCAAATGAAGTAAGTACCTTTTTACGTATTATAGTATACAATAAAACTAGGTAATAACATTGATAGGTAATTGAGAATGTGTTAGACAGGTACGTCGCCGAGTGATGAAGTCGGTCTCACTTACTTGAAACGTTAGTCTAACCTTGACAGTGCCATAGATTGCAGGTTACCTACGTTATAAGGCTAAATGTGTGATTTTATCCCCCCACTTTAGTATAGAGGTAGGTTGCTTCCTGGGGAAGGATATAAGCTACTTTTTGTGAGTCGCGACCCCAGGGGTAAATATCACTGCATTATGGTTGGAATACAATCGCCAGACATTGGTGGGGGTGGTGGGATTGGTGTTAGTGGAAGTGGTGCTGGTGTTGGTGGATAGTGTTGCTGATAGTGCCAGTAGTGGTGGAGGTGATAGTATCGTAGGCAGTGGTAGTAGGCAGTGGACCAACAGTGGCTCCATCAACACCACCACCATTTTTTCCTTAAATTTTTCACATGCATCATGTGACAACCCTATCAGAATAGGTATACATTTTCGACGTTGTTAAGAAGCTTCCCCTCTGGTCCTTACTCTTTACTCTGTGCCTGTGCACAGTAGGGAGACGTATATAGGCTGTAACTTTTAACGAACGGGTGGGCTAGAGCGGGGAAGGACCACGCTCTCACAGAATACCAGCGTAAATAGCATAGCTAATGTTGCTGTGTTCATTAGAGTGTAGAGAACCGATGACCTTTTTTATTGGAAATGAGGCATTCCATCTTATTAGTCCTCAGGGGTGACAACGCATCTGAATTTTGAGAGTATTTTAGTACCATAAGCATCCAAAACAAAAAAGGGTTAAAGCGGAGATGTATAGATTGAATTTATAAGAACACTAACTGATACTCGCGACTTCGTCCGCGTTGCTTGATATATTAACAAAGGTTTCATATGTGCGAAGGGAAAAACATCAAAAAGATCGCAAGCAAAAAATATACTTTGCTTACAAAATTTCTTTCTAATCAATGTTATTTGTTGCATATAATGTTCACTGGACACGTAGTGCTTATAAAAATCGTTGTTTCTTAAAACTTTAATAACTTTATATTCAATGAAGATATCGCAATATATATATTTTTAGATAAGGGCCAAGTGTTTAAGAAATAAAACTTAGAAAATCTAATTGAAATCTATCCAGTAGTTTTTCCGTGATGCGCTCACAACTGCAAACCTCTACCATTTTATTTAGGTATATAGAATAGATATAGATTACCTGTAAAAGATCCTTGGCGAGAGCTATAGAAGCGTCTACTTCCCGAGCTCGATTTTCTCTAGCTGCTTCAAGTACTTTGAGCATATTTTCCTTATACCACTTTCTGTTACGACGCTTCGTCCTCTCAAAGGCGTCCAAATAAAATGCCTCAACCATTTTAATTAACTGTTTTAAATTTTAGGTCATTGTAAAATTTTAAATCTAATCCTTCAGTTTTGACGTACGTTGTTGAAGTTTGATTTTTAGAAGATTTATTTACATTTATTTGAACCAACCCATTTCGCTAACAGAACACGTTCCAAAACACCAACACACAATCTTAAAATAAATTCATATTTTATATAAAGGTTTATAAGTCATGCAAAATAAAATAATACCTTTATTATACAAAAATAGAAATTAAGTACTAGTACAGAATAAATAATAGTACAAAAACAGAAAGATCACTCTCTGATAGCAACTTACACGTTGAAACTTAGTTACAACGTTGCTAATGTTCATAATACTTTGCACGCCTCGGAAGTGACCTTCGTGAAATTAGCCTGCCATTTATATCACCGAAAAAGAAATTATGCGGCGCGCGTATTAAATCAAAAAACACCTTACGTCCGCGTGCTTTCTTAAAACTTCCTTTGTTAAAACCGCTTCTACTGTAGGGTTAGGTGATGTGAGAAAACAAATTGAATCCTTTAATATGTTGGTTGTAGAATACACCGAGGTGTTATGCAATGTATTAGTAATTTGCTGTTATAAGAATATTATTGTTCAATGTAAGGTAGGTTATAGGTATTATCTATATCTATTAAAGTATGTAGTATTTGTAGGTAATACTAATACTACCTAGCTACCTACTTATATTTTATTACTATTACGTGCTGTTATTTTCAATCTCTTTTTCTTATCGACAGTGTTTTTAACTAAAACCAGCTGCGAAGCTGTGATCGCGTCGCTAATCAAATTTTAAATCTGTAACTATGGACAGATCCGCCGCTGGGGTCAGGAAACCGGGTGCTACTGAGCGCTCGATTTTCCTGGCTCCGTGGTCTCCGCGTATCACACTCGAAGGGGCCATTATGCGGCGAAGGTGAAACACCATGGGGTTTAGTCGGTGCTAGTCCGACATAACCCGTCCTTGCCCCCACGAGGCGGTTATGCGTAGGCATTTCCCCATTTAAAAAAAGGTACCTAATTATCTAGATCTACCTATAAATATTAATATCTTATCTTTCCATATCCTTTGGAACAGTAAAGAATGAAAAGTTGACATTACTATTGTTATTTAAGCACTTGTATGCTATGCAGAACCTTTTGACTTTTTGAGTGGCCATACTTGAATAAAAACTCAAAAATAAATGTCAAAAGTGCCTAAATACTTACAAGAGAAAAATACTATTTGCTAACGTAAGCAACGCGTCAGCTTGAGCGCGCGAGTGATAACCTCACTGAATTAATCCCTTATAGGCGGCCGCGCTGCGTAGGTATATTTTCACGCCTAAAGCGCGGAGTGAGACAGGTCTGGTACTAGGTATGTTAAAAATAAATTTTATAATTACATACATGTAGTATGTATATATCTATCTATAAGTTGTCTGGACGAGCCAAAGATCCAAATCGCGAAGTGTGCAGCCTTGGTAATTACTTCTTGACGTGATCGGATATCATGATTATACATTGATGTTTTGTGTGTGTGATGTAGAATAAACCCTTTTATTCCAAGCTAATAAGCAATGACGGAACCTACTAAAGCATCACCGACCAGGAAACATGTAACCAAGTACCAACTATACACAATTGCCTCTTCCAAAGCAATAGATCAATTGTCTAGCGAAGTAGAAAAGTCAAGAGAAATCTATGTTCACCAGGCTTCTCCCATATATTGCCTCATAGTATAATATCCCCCATATTTGCCATAGTTGCTACGCTCGCCAGGTAGGCTAAAGCACAGTTTTTTTAGTATTTCGAGTTATCAGGACGATGCTTCTGCCCATATTATTTATTTCTCACTGTCGCCTTTAATTACGCCCTCGGGATGATATAGGGTAGTGAAATCTTTTATGCTACTAAATTGAACTACTGAAATTATTATTACAATAAAAGCCAATATTGTATAAAAAAATCATTGTATTTTTTTAAAACAAAACAAGGTTATTTACTCATAACATCTGTATTACAATATAACTTAATAGATCAATAGATATTTTAATAGAAACCCGCGTTCATAACGGAATGTGTGTTTTTTTTTAGATTACTCACACTTGAACAACTTCACAAATATTATTTACAATTTTATTGTCACTAGGAGTACAACGGCCAGGCTATATATTATACTGATTTAGTTTTGGACATGTTACCATAATGTTTTCCCTTGTGTATTGAAAAAAGACAAATATTTATGGCGGCAAATGTTTTGTACGGACGGTTAGTTTTCTAATAACATGGTTTACTTCGCGTTCTTTTTAATGAATGATTATCGCGTATAATTTGGAAAAGGACATAATAGTATTCACATTATTTATTTGCATTAATATTTTAATTTAAAAATAACTACTACATTTTGCGGGTTAGGAAAGGAAATTACTTGGAATGATTTATGTCGACAAAATAAACTCTAAAATGCTATAGCACGTATGTATCTTAATCTGTTGTTTAAGAAAATACCTATAGTAATTCCATTCTTTATGGCGTCACTTGTAAGGAAGGTGGGGAACCTCTTTAGACATGGCACCCTGCTAACAAACGTTATAATCATTAGTTAATGACGCAAAACAAAAATTAACGACTCGGCAGGGTTCGTAAATAAAGACCGATATGGTGGTGGAGTCAGAGAATCCATCATCCCCCATTTTGTTCTGTGAGTGTGGTAAGAGGCGACTATGTGATATCCTCGTTCTGTTAGCTTCCAATAGATGGCGCTACAACCAATTCTATCTTGTTTATGCCAGGCGTGAAATACAGTCGGGCTGATTAAGGCAATTTAGTTGTTGAAGGGTCAGAAACATCGAATATTTGTATTTTTAGATTACAGCTTCACAATAATTTCACGTTCTTTATATTTTTAACCCCCGACGAAAACATAGGGGTGTTATACGTTTGTAGTGTATCTGTGTTTCTGTTTATTTGTCTGTGGCATCATAGCTCCCCAAGGGATGAACCGATTTTAGTTAAAAAAAAAAATTCGTTTGAAAGGTGTCTTAATCGAGAATGTTTATAACTATATTTCAAGAAAATGTGTTCAGCCGTTTGAAGATCAGCAGCATTTTTTGCTTCGGGGTTTTTAATTTTTTTTTAATTTAAGTTACAATTTACAAGTGTAATATACAAGTTATAAGTATTACAAATTCTCCTTCAAATCATCGCAAACCTTGTTTGCTGACGTTACACTTCAAGTTTTGTATATTCTTCTCAATCCGCAAAATTTCACTACGTTTTTTACATAAGAATTCTCCCATCATCAGTTTTGACTTTGCGACCTTGCAGCCTTCCTACCCATAACAGGGCTTCCTCCCATCTGTCTTAGGAGACCTCGTAAGCCTCGGGCTTCCCGAAGCCCACTATCGAGTTGTTCCGATGGGACAGCACAGAAGTCGTCGACCAGGGGCAAAGGCCCACTGAGGCGTTCGGAGTACTGAGCTAATCGGGACTGGTGGCCGATTGGTGAAGTTTTTTCAGTGGACTGTTGCGTCTGAAAGAAATTAAAATACGGAATTTTAATAAAAATCATTTCAAGTTTCATTTGCCTAACAATATTATTTGTTACACATATCGACGAGTGAAAGACAAAATAGTTTAAGCGACACCCTGAATTTTATCAATATCAGTCATATATATATATATATATACATATATTCAAAGGGAGGAGGTACTTCGACTATTTTTTTTGTGCTACCTCATTACTTTTTTCTAGCTGAACCAATTTTGATGTTTATTTTTTTATTTGAGAATTGGCTTTGGTGCTTCTCATGTGGTCCATTATAAATTTGATCAAGGTCTGACCAGTACCTTTTTCAGTTATCACTAATAATTTAATTTGAAGTCGGTTGTAAAACATGTTTAATTTTACCACTTGTTTTCACTCCAGATTGTACAATTCAATAGCCAATCAGTGAGGAAATACAGCCAGTGTTCTCGGTACTATACCGCAGGGTGTACGGCTGTTTATTTTTTTTTCATGTTATATAAATAAACATATATTTCTACGAAAAGCATGTGATAATTGTGATTCAGTTCTTCAATTATACATATATACAGCCGCATCGGCAGTGCGTCTCCGTCATTCACGGAGGATAGGGCGAGTGGTGCCTTGATCGCCATATATCATTTCACTTACTCCACGACCCTAGCTGTCGGGTCACAAACGCGCATCTGGAGTGGACACCCCAGCCTACCCGCAACCATTTTTAGGTGTTGGCATGGCATCGAACACTAACTTCATATTAAGAATTGAAGATTTAATTAATGGTGAACAAGGCCTTTGATGTAGTTCTTAGAGTTGACAAAGCCCCCATTTATATTTTTAATCTTTTATAAGGATGGATATAAAGCTCTCCTGGTTAATTTTAAAACAACAATAAGTTCTGAATACTGTGGGAAACAAATCTGAAGACAGTAAAGTACAATTTCTTATATTTACACGAATACTACTTAATAAATAAAACTAAATACATACATGATTTATGGATAATATGATTTTGTCATGTTTAATTTTAACTTAAGTTTAATTACTGAATGTTTCAAGTCCTTTGCAGCACTATTAACTCACGGAAGGTCTAAGTGACTGAGGGCGAAATTCAAGTTGACAAAAAAAGGTTGGAGACAGCCGAGCATTTGTTTAGCCAATGGCAGGAAAGAGAGGGAGGAATAAAGTCATGTAATTTTTGCAAACCCTTTTCAAAATATATGTGGTAGACAATCGCGAAACTGAATACTCTGAATCCGTGCATGAGGCTGGCAAGATTGATTGAAGTCACTAATAAGCCTTTTAGTCTGCCTGTCGATTAAATCCAAGTTGCTAGGTGGTATTTAGTGATGACTAAGAACCTTAGTAGTCGGGTCTTGGATAAAACATGATAACACAAACTTTCAACAGAATGTTTTAAAGAAAAGTTTCTTGAAATCTTTTTCTTTTTTTTTATAGGTTAGGTGTGACAAACGAGCACACAGTCAACCTGATGGTAAGTGGTTGCTGCGGCCCATAGACATCTACATCTATCCCCTATTACAAATCCAAATGCAGATGTATTGTCACCCGTGAGGACTAAGATGGAATACCTCGTTTCCAGTAAAAAGGATCTCCGGTTCCCTACACTCACCATACGAAACATATCAGTGTTAAGCTGCTATTTTACGCTGGTATTCTGTGAGAGCGTGGTCCTTCCCTGGTCCAGCTGACCCTTTCGTGCTAAAACTATACTACTAATACAGAATACTACTAATACTAATAAAAAATAAAGAATAGTGAAAGTATTATGTATTTCAAGGAACTTTTCATAAGTAATTAACGAAATGCTTTCAACTTTACACACTGCACACTAGGACAAAATAAATTTAACATGCTTTTAGTATTTTTATTTTCTTTAAAAAAACATTTCTTCCACACTAGGGTTTTCTCCTGTATTGTGGGGGCAGTTTACATACGAGGGTGGATTGAAAAGTACTCGGCCTAACACAGATCCATTCAATTCTAAAAATCAAATCTACCCACATTATTTAGTTCAGTTCAGACTACTTCATTGTGTGAAGTTCGAAACGTGTGAGATAATTAGTTGTGATTTTATAAATTTATTAACAAAGTAATCGGACATAATTTCCGCGAATGGAGCAAATCGAGCAGCGTGCCGTCATTAAGTACCTCCATAAGAAGGGGCTATCATCAAAAGCCATCCATGATGACATGGTCAGTACATTAGGCGATTGTGCTCTGTCATATTCATCCGTCAAAAAAATGGATAGCAGAATTTAAGCGTGGTAGAGAGAGTGTGAAAGATGAACCCCGCTCTGGAAGGCCTTCGACGTCAACTACTGACGAAAATATTAAAAAAGTACTTGATTTAATAATGGGAGACCGCAGATTAAAAATTAGAGAGATAGCCGAGATTATAGGCATCTCTTATGAACGAACTCAAAACATCATTGTCAACGAGTTGGGTTTCCACAAGGTGTCTGCGAGGTGGGTTCCGCGACTGCTTTCAGTTGTGAATTTCAGCCATTGACTGTATCAATGGCTGAAATTCACAACTGTGGCTTTGAACTGTTACCGCATCCGCCGTATTCACCTGATCTGGCACCATCAGACTTCTTTCTGTTCCCTAACCTAAAAAAGCACTTGGGAGGTCAGATTTTCGACAAACGACGAGGTCAAAGCAGCTGTAGACGCATATTTTGACTCTAAGGAAGAATCATTTTTTTTCAACGGTCTAAATGCTTGGAAGGGGAGGTGGCAAAAGTGTATTGAACTTGATGGTGATTATGTAGAAAAATAAAAATATAACTGATTTAGTATTTGTTTATTTTCTTGGTTAGGCCGAGTACTTTTCAATCCACCCTCGTACATAAATTTCACAAGGACACACATCCTGACCTGGAACACTTATTTGTAGGCCTTACAAATACTTGTTCCATGCGGGATTCGAACCCGTGGCCCTTAGCTTTTTTTTTTAATAGGATCGGGTGACAAACGAGCACACAGTCCACCTGATGGTAAATGGTTACTGTAACCCATAGACATCTACATCTATCCTCAATAAAGACTCAAGATGCAGATGTGTTGTCACCCATGAGGACTAAGATGGAATGCCTCTTTGCCAGTAAAAAGGGTCTCCGGTTCTCTACACTCACCATACGAAACACAGCAGCGTTAAGCTGCTATTTTATGCTGGTTTTTTGTGAGAGCGTGGTCCTTCCCCGTTCGAGCCGACCCATTCGTGCTACAACTATAATATAGCTGCAGCATGGCTCTACCAACTGTATATAGCCAATATAGCTGCAACTCATTGCTAAACCACTGCACCACAGAGCTGTCAAAATGACAAAAATTAATTAACCATATCACCTTGCCTCTCAAGGCGTTAATTTCATCCTGCAATCTCTTCACTAGTGCTGCATCACTCTCATAGCTTGTTAAGGTAGGTTGAGGCATACATTGGAACACAGTTGCCAAGAGGTTATGGAGGGACACAAGCACACTGTCTTGCCAAGCTCGTGTGAAGTACAAACTGAATGATGGGTTTTCTTCAGGTTTTTGAATGTATGGTAACACTGAAAAGAAAATCATATATTAGAATTTTTAGTATCTTGACCTTTAAAGTTATGACAGCTATATGGCTGAGAATAAGTAGCACAGATTTAAGAAATAAGTAAGGCCGGCCACATACACACGGAATTCCGTTTCGGGATTCCATGTCGGAATTCCGAACGGGTCGGCCACACACATACGGAATTCCGTTCTGCCCTCAAAATTTCGAACGGAAAACTACCGTACGTGTGTGGCGGGTCATAGATTTTATATGGACCTGCTGCATTCGGGAATCCGAAACGGAATATCGAAACGGAATTCCATATGTATGTGGCCGGCTTTAACTTTTGCAGTAAGGTGACTAGTGTAGCTGACAGATAACTGACACTATCAATGCTAATAAGATTTATTATTTGAAATGCTTGCTGTGTCAAAGATATGGCTTAAGTTATATAAGATCTCCCACTAAAGATATCTTGCTATAAAATACCTTGGTAATCTTTAATGGATGCATGTGAAGTTACAACATGAGTATCTGTTACGAAAGCTATGCTACAATTATTTTTAAGATTGTGTATGCCCCAGCCTCAACACGCTTGAATGGTGAATGTAAAAATATATTACGAAGTCTACATTTTACATAGCTATTGAAAGACATTCCTTTTATGTGCTAAGATATTAAAGTACAAACTTCAAAAGCTATTTAATAATATGAGAATTATTTTTTTGCTTTTACTTTAACACTAGCAAAATGGGGTAAACCACTAACCTAACAATAACAAAGGCGGCCAAGAATCATTTCACCCATCACTGTTACCTAGTGTCTAATTATGCATTCTCTTTGTTTGATACATAAACAGTCAATAAGCATTGCTCATTTTCTGTTTTTAATGCTTTAGTGTCATATAAATCCAATGTTAGATTTTTTACATATGATGGAATGTCACATCTCCCTTTATTTATAGTACCAACCAAAGTTGTACGTTTTGAAACCAAGTTTTGTGCAAGAGACATAGATGTGAAAAAATTATCTGTAGTTCTACCTTTCTTTGTAGTTCTACATTTCTACCTTTATTCAAAAATTTCAAGTTCCATAAGATGCTTGACTACATGTTGTCGAAAACTTTGCAGTCGAGCTTAATCTTTCCCAAGATATGGGTAAGGATAAAACAAGTATTTCGATTTGACATCAACAATGAGCCAAAATTTTATTCCAAATTTATCATCAGGTTTATTAGCCATATACTGGATAGAATAGAATATAATATATTATATAATAATTTTTATTCAATATACATTACATGTGTAATTCTTATTGAAAGTCATATTTTACTTTACTTTACCACATCAAACATAGGCTATCGATCGAGATAAAAGGCCATCGAACTCTTATAGCAAGCAACTGTTCATCTATTGTTACATTTTCTCCCGGTTTGTAGCAAGAAATGCAGTTGTCAATAAAGCGACTCCATACTTGAGTAATCAATGCAAATGTATCTGTTATAATTCTCGTAGATAGTTCTGATCTCACATTGAATCCTAAATATTTCATAATTTCTTTGGATCTATATCTAGGCATAGCTTTAAATAAAAATATGGAATACCCCATATTTTATTCAATAAATCATTTACAGATATATTTCTCGCTACAAAACAACCTCCATACAGAATGAAAATGAATTTTTCAAGTTCTTCTATGGAAATATACCATGAATATTCAAGCCCACAATTTGCTTTGGCCTCAGTACAATTTTTTATGTGTCGTAAAATCGTATCATCTATCAAAAGTTTTCAGGCTGTCACAAATTTCTCTCCAACTTGCCTCCGTTCATAGTGTAAGTCCTGGCTGTTCAGTCACTACATTATGACTTCCTTGGCGACCTGCCACCTCTGAGCCATTTTCAAATATGGATTTCCATACATATTTTAAAATGAAATTGACATTAAAAAAACTTCCAACAAGTTTGTTTTTAATATATATATATATATATATATATATATATATATATATATACAACATTATATATAAATATTAACATAGACATATAACATATAGACAACATTATATAAATAGTTATTTTAAAACTTTATATTTTTCCATTCACAGGAGTCAAATTAAAAAAAAAATATTGTGGAAATCAATTCACAATTGAGGAATACATAATATAGCATTCTTAAAAAAAGATAGATAAACAAAAACTTATGTATTAAGAACCTCCTCCCTTTTTAGTTTGTTAAAAATGCCTAGTTTCATTATATTAAATATAAATGTAGTACTTTTACTTACTAAACCAGTCTCTCCACTCATTTTGACCCTGCAGCTCAGGTAACATTTTAGACAGAAATTCCGACACTTTTTCATTTCTCACTCCTCCAGCACTCTGAGCTGCAGTAACTAAGTATAATTTGTAAAGACTATATTCTATTTTACGGACAGCTGCAAGATTATGTTAATACATTTACAAGGTGAATTGATGTAATTTTTTACAAGTACAGAAATTAAATTATATAAACATAACTTGACCACAGACCTGGTTGCACATGTATCTCTAATTTTGAAAATACGATGCTGTCTAGATGCGACCAGTATTCCTTTAAACCATTTAGGTCCGAAACATTAACGTAATGTACTATTTGCTCTACAATTTTATCTACTCTAAATCCCTTGTCTTTATCAACCTTCAAATCATTGTCAAAAGCTTTCACAGTCGACGTAAAACCACGAAAAAGTAAATATTCACGCACCAATTCATCTATAAATTGAATATGAGCCATTGCTGATCGAAATGCAATTAGTAGCGATAATATTTAAGTTTACAAATATTTACAAAAATAAATTCATTTTCATTCCTATTCGTTGTTGTTGTTTTTATTATTCGCTCGAGAGAGCAGGCAAAGGAACTAAGCCATACAGCCATGGTTGCCAATGCCAATGTATGTAATTCCCCAAAAATACAAAGAAAGTTCCCCAAATTGGGGGACAAAAATCTGCTGATTCCCCACAAATTCCCCTGGATATTATTTTAAATAATGAAACAAGTTTCAACCATTTAAATAATATTTATTTTTTAACCTTTGTTCCATTGCACTTTTTCCATACGTTTGATGCAATCATTTTGCTCGAAGGATTAAACTTGAAGAAGGGGAATCCCCTAATCATAGAGTTGGCATACTTTTTAATATTTCTTGCTTTCATTTAATTTGAGTTTTTGAGAACAGATCAAAAATTATTAAGATTTTTGGATTGGACGCTCGTCTTTTAAGCGATCTCTTCCTTTCATTTTTAGATTTTTTTGTTAACGATATGCTGATGCATCACATTGCGTAGTTTATGTGAGATTTTAACGACAGCTCAGCCCAGTGGACAATTGATGACGACAGTTACTTAAGTTCATAAGGCGCCTAAGCGATCAAAAAAACTTGAGGTTTATATCAATATCAAAGCACTTATTTCGTCGTTTTCTTTAATATTTCACATGCGTGGACATTTAACACACAAAATCGCATCACTTTTACGTATTAGAACCCACTTCAAACAATTATTTAAACGATAAAACAGGAGCAACAATACGCGAAACCTCCATAGATTAAAAAAAGAAACCTCTTGTATAGAATAGTTACTACACTCTTTGAAAGAAGCTGAACCACAATCTATATAAGGCAATTAAAATGCTGTATTACCTTATATTCACAGCAGCCACTAGGTGTCACCAAAGTATTTTTTTTTAATTAATTTGGAATAAACACGAAATCTGTAGAAATAAATGTATTAACCCTAAAACATTAGAAGATACACAAAACAATTGTACGATTGTAGAAAGAATAAAGATGCAGAAATTTAAATTTGATGCAATGAAGAGTATTGAGTCGTCCGTTATATATAAGTATCTAAACTAAAAAAAAAATATTTGGAATTCTCGAAAAAGTATGTCGACGAAGATGTTAAAATCCCCGCATTTTCCCCGCATAATGCCAGTCCCCAATAAATCCCCAATCAACTTGAGATTCCCCGCAGTTGGGGAATTCCCCACAAATCGGCAACACTGCATACAGCCTTCATTCCTATTCGAAATTGACACTTGACAATTCATTCTTCTTAATAACTGGCTTTACGGCTCTGGGATCTAGTCCTTCTGAGCCCGAAGTTACAATATATTACATATAATAATTATCCTTCATAGTATACTGCTTCACAGTATGTTGATGCGTTACATTGTGCAGCCCTTGGGAGATTTTGACGGCAACTTGAGCCAGCAGATAGCTGACGGTTGGCGATGATATCTCAAGGTGCCTAAGCAGACAGACACCTTATTTTGAGAATCAGATCACCATCAGAGCACTTGTTTCACAGTTTCCACTAATAATTCACACACGCAGACACTTAATACACAAAATCGCAACACTTTTACATATTAAAGTCCACTTGAAACCATTATTTAAACAATAATTCAAGAGCAGCAAACCGCCGCCGGTCAAGTTTCCGCCAAAACTCTCTGACACTTGACAAGTAACAATTGACATCACAGATACTGACTTTTTCTGGAAATAGCCATACAATGGGATTATTAGAACTTAGAGGGTTGTATTGATGATTATAATGATTAAAATTCTGTAAATACATACTCGTTATGGTCGCGAATCATATTTTGTTAAACATACAACCTGACACTGATCTACAAATTGCAAAAAACGTAAGAAAATTTGAATTTCGCGGGTTACCCTTGCGCTTTCACCTTAAAAACTATTGGTAAATCTAATTGTGCAGGCCTTAACCGCATTAAAAAATACATATAACATGATTATACGTAATTTTTAAAGTAGTTTAATTACACACAAGTTTTCACTAAGAACATTATAATTATTACTATACTTCAAATTTTCTAATAATTATGTATATATCAATTTTGTATTAAAAACAAGCTTGGAAAATCCAAAAGTGTACGACTCATAATGCTCATATGATCGTGAAAAAATTTAAAAATATGTAAATTGTAGTTCTATTCGTCAAAGAGTTCCAGTAGCAGTCATTGAAGTACACCTTCATGTCACTCCATCAAATTGGGAGATAAGGTCTCATCATAACTAACAAAACGAGGCCAAACTTGGCACACCTAGTTCTACTATTCGACGAATTCCAGTAGCATTCACCGAAGTACGCCTTCAGATTACTCCATAAAGTCCAAGACGTATTATCATCATCATCATCATCATTACAGCCCTTTACAAGTCCACTACTGAACATAGGCCTCCCCCAAGGAATGCCACAAAGGACGATCACGAGGCACCTGCATCTATTGACTTACTGCATCTCTTACTGATATTTTTGCTCCCTCACCGCTGTTGTAACCAAACGATACAACAATCCAATGTTGTAAACAAATGACGGCGGCCAAGCGCGTGGTAAGGCAGAACAAAGTGTATTTAGGAAAGTAAATAAATACAAGCCTGCTACAACACCGAAAATTTTGAGATTTCGCAGCCGAAAAAAAAAATTATAACTAAACAAAACATAATTAAACTGCCATTTACATTTCATGGCTTCCATGGTAGATAAAGAGATTAAAAATAGATTGAGTTAAACAATTGATGTTTTCAAAAGTAATCGTGCTTACCACTCCATGCAGACTAGATAAATCTACACCATAAGCCACTAAAACCACTTTGTTATGTAAAAATAGCAATTAATCGATTTGAAAAAAAATAACAAGTTCAACAATCATTTACCTTTCTGACAATGTGCTTTTTATATAATTTCTGTGTTCAATATGATTGTTAGATACAATTTTATGCGACAAAACGTTGGAATCTTGATTATTAGGCGCTCGTAGAATATGCCTACGCGCTTTGCGCTTAAGGCATGCAATAGCAACATGCGTAAGCATCATATTAGTCTGTGGTAGCAACTAAAGATTGACATATGTTTTCTTTTTTCTTTGTAATGGATTCATAATTCGTTACTCGTACGGTTCATACCCATTATGGAGTGTAGAGTACAAGGAGAACCATCTTATAAGGGGCATAAGTTGAAAAAGTGTCCTACAATTTACTGAAAATAGAGGTTCCAAAACCTACCACAATAGCGCTGGCGTCTGAAAAACTACGATATGAAGATAGCTGTTGTAAATGGAGTGAAGTCAGCTGAATTCAAATATTTAAAAAATTTCATGACTAGAGTAGTTAGTAAAATTCCAGTATACAAAATCTCAACTATTTACGTAGTACAAAACCAAGCGGATTAGTCGGTCCTTGTTTATTTCTCCATCTTATTCTAATTAATTTTGGCGCTTTTTTTTAAATTTATCCTATGCTACTGCAGCGCCACCCTTATTGGACACCTTTTTAGGGACACTTTTCATATATAGAGATGGTCCTCCTTCTCTCTACACTCCATAGTACCTATGCTTTTTATACGTTGACCTCCCTCTAATGCACTGGCAATTAGGAGATGTGCTACCAGATGAAAATTGCAAACTACCGTGTCAGCAAATTAAAGTTACCGTGTTTTAAGTATAATTACCTTAGATTTATTTTTAAATTACAGTGTATATTACCGTGTCAATATAAAATAAAATACGTTTTATGTAATATGTTTTATTAGAAACAAATTATTATTCCAAAAGTTCTACTTCTTGGTCATAAATTCACGAAGAATTTTTTTTTAAATCATGCTTTTCGAACTTTTGATGGAGGAGTAAAATCAACACAATTTCCGTTTCGGTGATTAGATTGTTTAGCTACAGTGTTTCCCTTTATAAATTTCATAATCATTATATTTGTTCTTTTCGTTTTTATGTCATTTACTTGACTGAACAGGCCTCACATGCAGCATAAGAGTGGGGCAAGAGCCAGAATGTTTAACATAAATGTAGGCAGATATTTAAATCTATTTTCTCCACTTTAGTCCTTTAGCTGAGCTATCTGTAAACAATGAAAGCATTACTTAACTGTTTGTACCAAGAAAGAGGCGATTAAATTTATTTAAAATCAATAAAGTAACATATGACGAAAAATGGGTAATCTTTGAACTGTAATATAGGAACAATGTCAATGAAATTGAGACGTGTTGCTGCTTCTATAACTTTAATTATAATGATCTTATTCTACCTTAATACTAATATATATATATATATATATATATATATATATATATATATATATATATATATATATATATATATATATATATAGACGCGGGGGCTATACTACACTACACCTCCCACCCACAAAAAAAAAATAAAAAATAAATGAATAAGTACTTTTGTTTTTTTTTAAACTTATAAAAATATATATAAAATATGTTTATTATTAATATAAATTACAAAAATACAATGTAATTATATATTATTTGACCTAAATGTAAATTACAAAAATAAAATATAGGTATATTCTATGGGTAGTTCGGGTGGCCAGATTCCTCTACACCTTAGTAATTTCAAGGTCACAATATAATTGGTATGATGTATAATGCATACATACATCATACTTATTTGACATAGTTAGGTAATTCACGAAGTTCTAGTATAGTTGTACAGTCATTTATATTTTAAAATACTCTGCTCTTATATATTTATTCATACTTTTCATCTCATTCCTTATTTTCGATTGTTAGGCCTTTTTATTATCTTTTTTTTTTCATAATTCTTGTACGTACTTTGTTCTTGATTTTTTTTTACCTTTAGCTAGCTTCATTTGTCTTTATTCACTTATATATTTATTTATTATTTAGATACCGGGAATCGGAGTATTAATCCATTTCATTTATATTTTATTTCGTGATATTTATCACGCGGGTACTTTATAAATTAGGGCCCCCCACTTATTTGGGTATTGTATTACATTTTCACTACATTTATTTCATTTTATTGGTACATAAACTTTTTTTTCATACTATATCAAGGTAAAAGTGTACCTTGGGTTGTGCGCATAACCTTGAGGTCTACGTTTAAGTCATTTTAAAAGGACTCCAACAATTGTCACGGAGGAAAACTAAGTTCACACTATGATCCAATGAAGACTATTTAAGACTTCTCTGGTCCCCAACAGTACTAATATGAGTAAACTCGTTCACATCTCACTTGTGCTGAAGGTATTGTTCCCTAGTACCCGTTACACCCGATTTTATCATCCAATCATGGAAACATACCCTGCTCGAGGACTATATGCTTTACCAGTGATGGACGTTCCCGTATCTCTCCATTATTTATTTGTCAAGGTCAACTTTTGTTTTATTTTTATTTATTTCTTTACATCTATAGTATTTATTAGCCATTTTTTAATTGAACCATAATTTTTACGTACACGGCTCCCGTACATACATGATTAATATTAGGGATAATATTCCTATACAATTCATAACAAATTCTAATTTCCCTCACTAACAACACATTGAAACTTATTCTGCATTTAATTGTGTCCAAACAACCTTAAAAAATTTATCGGTTATTAGGTTTTCCAAACTCTCAGCTGATCGGGCCGATTGTATAATATGGATATGCTAACCACCGATAATTTTCTTTACCTATGTCACTCAAACTTACAACATTATCATTACTTTTCATTTCAAATTATATCTTCTGTAACTTATCCATAAATTTACTCACATTTTTTACAAATTTATATCATAAACAGTCTCGTATAATATTTAGTTACATCATTGTCAGTTAGGGATTAGAGGCACACAATATGGGCACAACAAAATTCATATAAATTAATTGTAAATTAATATGAGTTTCAAAATCGTATTAAGGGAAGTAAATATTTTCATGATCCACACAAGTACGCACTATTTTCCGAGAAAATAATAAATAATAATAGTTTAAAAGTTTACGATTTAAAAGTTCAAACAACATAAAACCGAAAACAAATTATTACATTTCATATTAAGATGAACAGAACAAAGAAGTCAAGTTACAACGTCAAGTTGTTAAGCAATGTAATCATTTTCAATAACAATAACATAATCACATAACAAAAGACAGATCAAAATACAAACTGTAATCTTAGCAACGGAAGCAATATGAGACACCTTTACGTATATGGAAACGTTTTCGAATACATCGAACTATGATCACATGGTGTGATTCACACCTAATTTTAAGATAACGTGTATAATATGTTATAGATAATATGAATGCAAGTAAAATAAAGTGTACCTTAAAGTGATCGTTTTAAATATTTTTAAATTTATACAGAAGTTAAGATACTTGCATCGGGAATAGTTTTATTAGTTACACATCGAAAAATGCATTATTTTTTTCTTAATTACTTTTGCTAAAAATATGGTGTTTATTTTATTGTATAGACAACATTATTGAAAAAACATTACAACTTCTATCAAGTTTATATAACAAAACATTAATTTAATTGTATATGAAAAAAAAGAACAATTTTCATTTTTAAGTAGGGTTAATAAACAACTTTAAGATTTATTGTTGTTAGAGAAGTAAAAAAAAAATTATAATAATAGCTAATTGTTTATAACCTTGGTCATAATTGTATACATTTAAATGAAATTTGTTACCAAAAAAAAAAAACAACGGAATCTATTTGTTACGGCCTACGGCTGCTCCCTTAAAGGGTCAAATCCTCAGGGGCCCATGAGCAGAAGACTTCCCGAGCAGACGTAGGTCGGGCCTCAATGTGGCCACGTGGAATCTCTCTAATTACACTAAGACCTTGTCCAGAAAGGGCGAATTCGCCGCGATTCTCTCGCGCGTATTACGCGACGTTGCGTCCACAAGATGCGTACCAACGCGCGATTCCGTGTCCAAATTTTGGCGCTCCATTTCCCTCGATACGTGCACTCGCTCTAGAGTTCGCGCGTTAACTGGACGCAACAAGGCGTCCCTAGTATCTCGACTCGCGCGCTATACGCGCGAATCAAGCGCGAGTCGAAAGTCTGGCGTAGTGCACGCGATTTACGCGCGTATTTTGAATTCGCGCGATGCTTGTGGACGCGATGTATTGATGTCTAGTACCTCGACAACGCGCGATACGATTCGCGGCGAATTCGCCCTTTCTGGACAAGGTCTAAAATATATGGGGGAGCGTTCTATACTACGGCCAGTCGACCGGGAGGAATTTGGACGTAGCTGGACTCTTTTTTTGCTCGCGACCCGCGCGCTCTGCCACGCTCGGCCGAACTTCAAACCGGTATCGCCCAGAGCCGCGCGCCCCCTAGACGTCGATTCCGACAACAGCGTTTGGCGCGAACACTATTACTGATGTGTTACAACGGTTACAACTAACTCAATGGTTACAACTACAAAATATGAAAAATTCATTGACATGGTAAACTTAATTACGTAAAAATGTAATCCACTATATCATTTCAATCATTTTGCATGACACAGTAATAAAAATAATATAAATCAGAAAAAATAACTGAATTAAATTAAATGTAAAATCGTCTCGTGCCTTAATACATATAAATGAGTGCTTAAAACGGTAACTTAATTTTTAATATTGCATTATGATTTTTTTTTCGATACACTAAGAAATATATTAAAATATCAATTAAATCGTGGAATATCTGATTAATAAACTCGACTTTACCATATTATATTAAATACAAGATGTTAAAAACATAACATTTTTTTTTATAATAGTTAAAATATTTTAAAGAAATCTTAAAAAGAAATGACAAAAAAAAATACGCTGATTCGATGTTACCTCAAATTTTCTTCTTGGTTCTTCTTGGCTCAATTTTGACATTCTTCTGGTTCTGGACGAAGCTTTCAAGATTAAACCGCTTCTTCCTTAATCCTTTGGTATTTGGTCATTATATAAAAAAAAAAACATAATTTATTTTCCTCACTCTTTGTAGCTGTTGTCTGTTGTTTTCAGATACTATACGTACTTTTTAATTTTTAGTTTCTGCAAAATTATTATTGTGGCCTCTTCTTTTATTCATATTCATTTATTTTTCGTCACATCCGGTATTGCGTGCATTCTGTTATAATATAATTTTCTTTTTAAATGGTCAATCCATGATGATTTCCATATTTTTTACGTGGTAGAGCCATGCTGCAGCTATATTAGTAGTATAGTTGTAGCACGAATGGGTCGGCTCGACCGGGGAAGGACCACGCTCTCACAGAATACCAGCGTAAAATAGCAGCTTAACACTGCTGTGTTTCGTATGGTGAGTGTGGGGAACCGGAGACCCTTTTTACTGGTAAAGAGGCATTCCATCTTAGTCCTCACGGGTGACAACGCATCTGCATTTTGATTCGCAAACGAGGATAAATGTAGATGTCTATGGGCCACAGCAACCACTTACCATCAGGTGGACTGTGTGCTCGTTTGTCACCCTATCCTATAAAAAAAAAAAAAAAAAAAAAAAAAAAATTTTTTTGTAATTTTTTTTTCTCTTTGTGTAGGCCCGACGGTGCCCGTGCAATGTGGCAGCGCACCGCCTGGCAGGGTCGCCATGTGATATAGGAAATATGTCAATGAAATAGAGAGGCGTGTTGCTGCTTCTATAACTTTAATTATAATGATCTTATTCTACCTTAACACTAATATATATATATATAGTCGCGGGGGCTATACTACACTACAGAACTTTTGTTTGTGATGCTTACGCTTTTATCCAGCTCTTGCTATTTTGTAGGGTGTTAGTCCAGTTTCTTACTATGACTGTAATTTTCATCGCTGTCTATTATAATCTCATATTGTGTGATTTCGTAAAGGTAAAAATTTATGCACCTGTAAATAGTAAAAAACTTTTTCAAGAAATGTCGCGACATTCCATACATTAATTAATATAGGTACTGTTAATTTTAATTTCTAATATACGTATATAATAAAAATCCACTGCTAGAAAATCTTTTTCATTTTACGAGAAAAGAGGCGGCCGGTGTTGCAGATTAAGTCTGCTTAATTAGAATATACGTTTTGTATTACTCATTTTTATAATTTTGGATTCAAATCAGACTATTATTTGCACGGTAATTTATATTAAAAATACCGTAGAAAATGACACGGGAGACGAAATATAATATGAAAATATGGCTCGGTCGAACGAAAAATATTTTTTTCGTTTGAGATGTACATTATATATATATATATATATATATATATATATATATATATATATATATATATTGCTCAGTGTAAAAGGTTCCTTTTAAAAGTATGGTGAGCGATATTAATTTATATCTCGAGATGTAATATCTATTATTCTATATCCCATAGTGAAAAGCGGGCTTCAGTGTTTTACACCCTATTTTTTTCCAGACGGTAAAAAAAGTCATCCATGGAGTATTTGGCAGCACCTGAGAACAAGGTTCACCAACGTAACAAAAAAAAACGAAATGTCAAACGCTGTCAATCGCCCTTTCAACAATCAGCTGTCGAATTTTTAATAAGAATTCTATTGAAAAAAATTGCTAGCAAACAAAATGGATTTTCATAAACGGCGTTGTGTTTAATACGTTCAGTGTGAATAAAGCCAGCAAGGTGGTTATAGTGTTGGGTGGGGGTCTGTGCCGATGGCGAATCGGGAGTGAGAGAGGAGACGGCGGTGGCGGCGGGCGCGGCTCGGAGCCCCAGGCATGCAGCGGCATGGCCGGCGAGGCTGCGGGCACGTCACGTGGCCTCCGCGTCTACAAGATCGTGGTGCTGGGAGACGGCGGTGTTGGCAAGTCGGCTGTTACACTGCAGTTTGTTAGCCATAGTTTTCTGGACTACCATGACCCAACCATAGGTAATATTAGTACTGTTTAGCCTTTTGGACTTTTTAGACGTTGCTTTTTAACAGTATACTATAGGTATTATACCCTACCTATCATCATCATCATCATCATTAAAACAGCCCTTCACAAGTCCTCTGTTGAACATAGGCGTCCCCCAAGGAATGCCACAAAGCACGGTCCTGAGTCACCTACATCCTTTGACTTCCTGTATAAAATATCTAGTATAAAATAACCTACCGATAAATGGGTAAGGTTTGAAAGTAAGTTGCCTGAATTGGGGGTAGTGGTGCGGGGTGGGGGTAAGGAGGGGAGTTACAGGGTCGCCCCCACTCCCCCTCCCCCGCTGGGCAAATCTCATTTCAAGGTTATGTTTTCGTAATTTTTTCGAAAATATAAACCTGATTTATGGGGGGAGAGAGTTGGGGAAGGGTAGGCCAACACCACTCAATGTGGTGCAGTCCAGGGAAGCTCGGTCAATGGTGCTCCGCTTTGTGGGGCTCCTACTTCTGAGTGGTTTATAAAAAATAACCATGAAGGGGATGGCTCCTAACCTAACCTGTCCGAGTTGGGGTGGCCCAAGTCACGAACTCGCCTTGCTCGCTCTTGCACTCAATAAAAAACCAAAATATTAACATTTATAATTACTTTATTTTATAAATATAATTTATAACTGCTACCATTTATAAAAAGGATCTTTATAAATTTTTAAATTAAAAAATTATTTATAATTTTTAAATTAACGAAGCTTATCGAAGTTGTCGAAACACAGGAGGAGGCAGATAAAAATGTTAGGGAGCAAATTCACTTAAACTTGGAAGCAACGGAATGACCTTCCTTATATATTACTATACTCTTTGGGAATGACATAAAGTATAATATTTGTCACTGTCAACAAAATGCCCGGTCTAGCGAACCATTCTTGAATTGAATTGAATAAACAGGCTGTTTTCCACAACTCCATGTCTATATAGCAAACCATAATATGCTTTATCATTTTTGAGATGACTGACATTCAATGTCAAAAATGTTAGAATTTAGTCAAATGTACATTCCATTTCACGTTTAGTTAGTGATTTACCAATATTTTTAAAAAAATAATAAAAAATACTTCGACACTACGCTGGCAGCAACAATTGCATGGGGGTGTTTCAAATAAACCCCCTTGAAGCCCCCACCGACCGTGACAGAATCCTCACATTCAGGTGACTTATTTTCAAACCCAACCTCGATAAAATAACAAAATTAATTTTGTACATTTAATATTGGTATTTGGTAAATATCAAGAAAAATAATATAACTTTTTAAGTAACATTTTAAGCCTTTGTTTGGCAATAAAACAGTAACTAATTTATTACATTTCTGGTACTGTAATTGGTTGTCCACCTTAGAGATGTTACGGAGGTTCGATTCCGATTCAGAAAGTTCAAAACTTCTGATTGATTTTGTACTTTCGATTCCGATTTCGGTTCCGTTAAATTTTAATCGGAAGTTATTGTCGGAGGTCGATGCACAAAGCCAGCGGCGGCTGCGATCAGCGTGAACAAGTTTACATTTGACGCCCTGGGAACCTCCCTACCCCCGTGCCTTCTGTCGATTAGGTAGTCTTTAACTCGATGTTTTGTTTCGTATTTGGCAAAGGGAATGTTACGCGGTCGCACTTCATTTATACTTTTCCGAGTTTTGATTAGTTTTAGTAGTGTTTTATTTGACGTGTAACAGATTTATTTGAATTGGACAATGAGGCCAAAATCAAGTGCCATTTGGAATTATTTCAATGACGTTTCTGGGAATACAGCAAAGTGTAAACTATGTGAGAAGATATATTCACGAAAGGGAGGTACAACTACTTTGTTAAAAAGTAATTTAAAATATGTGCATGCCACTGAATACGAAGAATTCAAAAAATTTGAAACTGAAAAGAAAAATACAGTGCAATAGACCTGCTCTTAATATGTCTCTTTTGCCTCCACTTCCGATTCCGATTCCGCTTCCGGTTACGACAAACAGATTTTAAAAACTGCTTCCGAATTCGGTTCTGATATAACAACTTCCGTAACATCCCTAGTCCATCTCAAGAGCCTTATGTCCAACAGTCCCATAATCAATGAATAATGCCTACCAATTATAATTAATGAAAAGTTTGATTTAATTTGTCCAATATCAATGGGATGGATTGTGTTGTAATTTATTATATCTCTGTGTATGAATCTTTGATAATATCAAATATTCACTACATTTGTTGGATGCGGGGAAGGCAACCAAACTATGTCTCAAATGCAAATGGAACGGAACAGGAACTTCCTCTTCATATTATGTATTTTAAAGTGATAGAGGTTTCCAGTTGTGTGCGCATGACTAAATAAAAAAAAACACCGAAACCAATTTTTAGGGTTACCCAAAGGATAACCCAACTGGACCCTATTACGAAGCCTCCGCCGTCCGTCTGTCTGTCAGCGGGCTGTATCTCATGATCCGTAATAGGTAGACAGTTGAAATTTTCACAGAATGAAATAAAAATAAAAATAAGTTAAAATTAAAAGGGGCTCCCCTACTAGAAACATGTATTACGATGGTACGAAACCCTTCATGCGCGAGTATGACTCGCGCTTTGCCAGTTATTTTATTACTTTATGGATTACTTTTTGTATAAATAACTCAAAAAAAATTATGGAACAGAGTCTACTTTTTTTCTGTGCATAATGTTGGATTCAACATGCCTTAAATAATACTATGATCAAAATAAGTCTGCTTAAAGGTTTTAATTAAAAAAAAAAACCTTATAAGGCCGGCCACATTTTCCACGCGAACACCCACAGCACACATTCCGTTTCAGAATTCCGTATGTATGTGGATGACCTTAGAAATGTATTAAAACTCTATACACAAATATTTTTAAAAGATAAGTTTATATTGTTTCAGAGGACTCTTACCAACAGCAGGCAGTAATTGATGGAGAGCCAGCTTTGTTGGATATCCTGGACACAGCTGGGCAGGTCAGTATTTGAGGCAAACCTTTCTTTTATATTGATAGATGCCAATGCATACCCACCTCGCAGGGGCAAGAATGAGTTATGTCAGACTCAGTGGCAAAATGCCATGTTTCACCTTCACTGCATATTGGCAGGGCCACAGAAACGTTTTCGTCCCACGTAACATCGGAATTGGATGAGGACTTCTTCACCATGAGGCCATGGGACCAGGAACAAACAGCACTCAGAAGCACTGAGACAAGCAGCAAATCTGGACACTCCTTTCCCCACCTCGGTTGCAGTAGTAGAGGGAGAGGACACCTCTTTACAGCCCACCAATACACATTCGAAGTGGGATCGCCAAGCCTACTAGGAGTGGCCACCTCAGGCCGGCCCTTCACCTCTGACCTGGGTTCCTCTTAGATTACCATGAGTGACCAAGCCACGGCTATAAGCCCGAGCTATTAAGGCGAGACCCGTTTGATGGGGACTTAGGTCACACCTAACAATATATTTTCTCTTACAATTAAATATATTTATTACTTTCCACATTGGAAATGTGCTTTTGTGATTTAAATGTTTATATACCATTCTTTGTATAAGTCACAGCAGTCAATTACTATCTAGTTCATTTCTGTTTTAATGTGTGGTTGTTTGCCACCCTTACTTTACTTACACAAATTCTATAAAATGTTGGCAGGTTGAGTTCACAGCCATGCGAGAGCAGTATATGCGTTGTGGGGAAGGTTTTGTTATATGCTATTCAGTCACGGATCGACGATCATTTCGTGCAGCCTCTGAGTACAGAAGGTTATTGGCACAGGCACGGCCTTCAGAGAGACTACCCCTTGTCCTAGTTGGCAATAAGCTGGACTTAGCACCGAGGTACAGACAAGTGAGTACATATTGAAACTTGTATGTGTGAAGAAGACTTTTCTAACATTTGGAGTTATAAATACGGTAGTTTAAATTTTTTTTCCAATTAATTAAAGAGGAAGTCCATTGGCAAGTATTTTTCAACTTGACATAGAGATGCTTCTGACATAGGGATGTAAATCCATGATTGAAAACAAAATATTCTTTTTTTTAATTTTATTTCTTAAAGTAAAACTGTATCTGCGACTGGTTGTCGGTGCTGGTAATAAGAGGGCTGGTTCTTTTCAACCGACTTCAAAAAGGAGACTACTCAATGACATCCACGACTTTCTGCAACCAGGGCGGCGCCACTAGAAAGTGAGCTATAAATATTTGACAGATAGCATAGCAGGGAAGTTGATTTGTTCGGAAAATGTAAAAGTTATTGTTTCTTTTTGTACTATTAGCTATATTTTATATAAATAACATTAAAAACAAATAAACCAAACCATAGAATATATGAATATCTGTATTCATTAAAGTAAAAAAAATAATAAAAAGTTAAAAATGTGCAAAAAGTTAAAGAGCAAATCACTGAGACATTATTTTGTGTATTAATGTAATACTCTAAAAACGGATAAACTTTTATTAAAAAACAACTTCTCAATTAAATTACATTGTGTAACAAAATACTTTACCTCAGTGTCAACTAGCGACATCCGGTAAGCAGAAAATTATTAGCCCTCATTTGACTGTATGTTCTTTCTATTTTTTTCTTTTTTTTGCGTGTTACCTCATAACTTTTTTCTGGGTGGACCGATTTCGATGATTCTCCTTTTTATTTGAAAGCTGATGCTTCTCATATATTTTCATATAAATTTCATTGTTTGACCAATAGTTTTTGAGTTATTCTTAATGATTTCGGTAAAGTCGGTTGTACAAAATTTTTAATTCTCAATTATTTCGCTCAGCGGCTAAATATAGTCACTCAGCCAGAAAACGCAGCCAGTTTTGCTTGGCACTTTACCGCGGGGAGTAGGACTATACGATAATTTAAGTTTTTTTATTATACTTTTTTAATATATTTGATTCTTATGAAAAAAATAAATTTATTGAATATCAAAATAAAGTTCAAAGAGAAGGGTTACATTTTAGGAAGAGAATTAGTTTTTAGGAGAAAGTACGTGAGGCTAATGGATGTATAAAATTTGGCTACCTGGTTTAGGTGTGAACATTACTTTCACTGCTTTCCATCCCTTTAGAATGTATCTTAATACCATACGCGCTTTTATTGTGGACACCAGTCTAGTTTTTAAGGCGTTACCTCCGCAATGCATCAGTGCAAAGAAGATGCCAGATGTTAGAACCTGCTGCCTTATAGGGATGGAAACTAAACGGCTCAATGGGGTTTTTCCTATGTTACCATTCTCTGTGTTAATCGCCAAATCATCTGCTGTTGATGATGACATATTATCAAGTCAGTGCACACCCTAGGTTTCTTGACATCCTGGTTAGTGCGTTTCTTAGCGTTAGGATGCGTTGGTTTTCATCTGGAAATGTTCAGTAGCTCCAATGGGTATTTATTAAAGTGATGAACCCCGAAGTATTCTGCTGTGCTAGTTACACCAAGCCTCTGTCACTCTTGCTACCTAAAAAGTAAAGTTGCAGCCTATTTACGTCCCACGGCTGGGCACAGGCCTCCTCTCATTTCTGAGAGGGTTTTGGGGCAAGTAATTGTCCACCGCCCTTGCCCTAATGTGTGTTGGCGAACTTCACATGTCTTCGAAATATTTTTTTTTCTTATTTTTCAGACATGCAGGTTTCCTCACGATATTTTCCTTCACCGCCGAGCACGTGGTAAATCAGTACTTAAAATTGCAATTAACAATTTCATTGGTGCCGGCGGGATCGAACCCGGGTTGCTCGAGTACTGTAAAGCTTATAGCGAGCGTTAACCATCTGAGCTACCACGGCTCTGGCTACCTGCGTGAAATAATTACCTAAAATCTCAAGACGCCCCGGGCTGATTAAAACTTTGTTTACAAGATTTTTAACTAAGTAGAATACGATCACATTGCTGTTAGGAATCGTATTTTGGGTTTATTTGCTGTTTAAACTACTTACCTTTTCTTCCGAGCCAGGCGACGAGTGGCCTTCCAAGTTGCATCCGTTGGGCATTACAAAACTCACATAGTAGCAAAATATGGTCGATCATAGTCAGAATAGGTTATAAATAGACATATATACCTTATTATATACCTTACATAAGTATGTAACTTACTTACTTACCATTTCGCAATGTATCTTATTTTACTTTTCCACTCTACCACGGAAAGGCCGCCCGTGACGTAGGAAGGGAAAAAGATGCAAAGTAATACCGACACTCGCGCGCAGCGATAAAGTTTTATTTAGCTCGCGTGCTCGATTTATCTAATAAATAATAATTATGTAGGTTATATATATAAACGTCGGCAAGCAGTCAACATCAAAGGAGTGCAACTTCTGTACGTAGTAGGAACTGCCATTTATTCTGTGGTTACATTGTTATACAGGGATTTTCGTATAACAGTATATTGCCCACAGGTTTAGAATAGAATAAAATAATTTTTAATCAATATAGATTATACGTAATACTTATTGAAAGTAATTTTTTACTTTTACCACTATTTCGGAAAAAAACCTCTGTCCTGGGAAGAACCAGCAAGGAACCCAGCAGGATTTTTTTTTAAGAAAGTTCATTTTACAATGTAATATTTTATACAATTGTTATGAAAACATTTAGAAACAGCATGGTAGCGATCACCTCATTCCCTAAGGTTATTAACAATCATAATATACTCTTTAGTAGTAAAAATAACAATTTTTGCTTATTAAATATTTTAAACCTTTTTTGAGTTTAAATTAAAGTTTTAATACTCTTTGGAGTCGAATAACTGGTATAACTAACTTGTGCTTGTTCCTCGTATATACAGAATGTACATTACTATTTTTAATAAAACTATTTTTGTTTTCGTGTACATGCATTAAATTATCGTAAATGTATTGATAGGTCAAAGTTAATATTTTTATTTCTTTAAATTTTTCTCTAAGGGATTCCTTAAGGCCTAGGTTATAAGCGCGATTATTCCGTGTGCACCTATGGCTCAAATGATAGAATGATATGAAGTGCATCATAGTAGAAAGCTTATGATTATAGATGGATAGTAACAGTCGCATTTATATTTTAGGTCACTACCGAAGAAGGGAATGCATTGGCTACACAACTTGGTTGCCCATTCTTTGAGACGTCAGCCGCCTTACGACATTTTGTTGATGATACCTTCCACGCTTTGGTGAGAGAGATAAGACGTCTAGAAAGACAGAGACAGGTATGTATCTATGTTAACTATGTTAAATAAATAAAGTGTCTTAATAGTTTGCAGCACTGTGCAGTAATTTAGAAGAAAATCTTTTACTCCATCATATTGTAAATACAAGTTGTTTTAATTTTAATTCATTAATAAAATTCAAACATATCATTACATTATTTAATCTATTCTGTTCATAAATTGTTGCTGCAAGCTCTAGAAACATTCATCTCATAAACATGTAAACGATGGTTCTACTAAAACAATAATTCTACCTATAATTTAATAAAAAACATACAAAACACAGGAGAAAGTGACGGCTATAGCAGTTATTATTAACCAAATGAAATAAGCCTGTAACTCATTATTATTTCTTAAAAATGGTTAGGACATAGGTACTTAACTAAACAAGACTTAATTCTCTGTGTGTAAATAGTGATAGTCTATATTAGCGCAGACGAAAAGCTGGCAGTGACATTAAGATAAATATGTTACTACCGGCAGAAATTTAAATGATTTGAGATAATGAGTTACAATGCCACCAGCCGGGCTATTCACAATCGTCTCGGAAAGCGAAATCGACTCGGATTCGATAACTTCTCGCACCGAAACCAATAAACGCTATTCACATTTAACGTTCGGATAAAGGTCACTTATATACATCCTATAACTATTGTATCGTTTACGAATTTTGTAGACAAATACGCTTTTGTATTTTTTTAGAGTAACGCCTGAACAAAAACATAATGCAATATTTTGGAGTTAGCCATTGATATCGAATATAAAAAATATATAATTTAACTATATAATAAACAACAAAAAAACTGAGATATGTCTAGTTTCTGTCGGGTCTGGGTTTTTTTCTATGGGGCGTGACCGTACTTCTTTGACGTTTTTTTCGATAATTGTGACAGTTTGCATCGGAAACTTCACGAGAGCTCTGAGGCTGGCGAAAACTTTTCGAATATTGATGATTAGAAGAGATAAATAAACCCTTTTAATCATAAGGTAGGTAACAAAAATTAATTACAATTATATATAAGACGTATTTTCATATAATTACTTCAATATTTGCACTTAATCGTAAAGCTGAATTTTTGTGAAAGGTGTGTTTTTATAAGTTTTCTATCACAAAGCAGCATATATATATGCTGCTTTGTGAAACGAGACATATCTCAGTTTTTTTGTTATTTATTATATAGTTAAATTATATATTTTTTATATTCGATATCAATGGCTAACACCAAAATATTGCATTATGTTTTTGTTCAGGTGTTACTCTAAAAAATACAAAAGCCTATTTATCTACAAAATTTGTAAATACATGTAACTAAATGACGATACAATAGTTATGGGATGTATCTAAGTGACCTTTATCCGAACGTTAAATGTGAATAGCGTTTATTGGTTTCGGTGCGAGAAGTTATCGAATCCGAGTCGATTTCGCTTTCCGAGACGATTGTGAATAGCCCGGCAGGAGTTACCGGTCTGGTTCTAATAAATTTTTTCCATTAATTACAGTTCATCAAAAGTGCACTGCTGAACTTACGCCTCCCCTATGCCCCTATATGGATTGCCTCATAGGAGGATATATGCCATAGTTGCCACGAGTTGGTAACTATGGCATATATCCTCCTATACGCATTCGAGTTGGCAACGGCAGTTTTAGTTACTAAGTTGTTATCCCTAAGATTCTGCTGTCCATCTGTTTCAGTTTCCCTCTGTCGTTTCTTACAACACCCACGCGATGTTATGGGGTAGTAGTTTCTCTTACACCACATTTGCACGGATGGAAACTTCTATTTTCTTTTTAATTTAAATATGTTTGTTGTGTTTCCTGCATTTTTACTTTCTTTTAAATATAACTGGTATTTAAAATTTAAAATAAAATGTTCTTCCACTTTTTTAACTTATTGAAATTTATTTAAGGCTTTTTAGCGATTGCTCAGTTGTTTCATTATTTCGACTAGTCAACAGTGTTGCCATCTTTTTACTTTTAAATTTGGAAAATGTGTATGTTATCCTTAACACAGGCGCTAGATAAAAGGGGATAGTTATATAATAATATGTTTCGAATGTCATGACAAAAATAACATGCACGAATTAATTTTAGTCATCATTAATGGGCACGGGTATATCAACAAGCGGTGGCCGGCGACGTTGGCGGCGACTGCGCAGTATTTTCGCATTCGTTTTCCGGCGCCGTAAACGACGTCATTCATCTCCGTGACCTTGATAGCTTTGTCTGACCAACGTGACCAGTGGCTTGACTTAACATTGATTTTGCCATCAAGTCGGATACCACTTTAACGCACCTTTACCAGCGCTGCTTATTCAAGATCTCTCATATACGTTTCTACATTGTTAACATCGTAGAAGTTATCTGATTTGCGCTTAATGCCTTTAATGTGGTAACAAACAGTAAAAAGAGGTCTACGTGGACATTTTGACAATGGCTCTTGAAACTGGCTTAGACTTCTATGTATACCACTCGACGAGCTCAGCAGCCTTAATACATTGCGCACTAAGTTACGGTCATTTATCCGCAACTTCTTTAGTCGACTGCGAGCGGGCGAGAAGACAAGTTCTTTGTTTTATAAACTTCGCATATTGTTTTCTACCATCTATTATTTATGTGCGCACTTTATCAACGTGATTTGAACTTTATTTCAGATAAGTAAGCATGTAAGTTCATTTTGTATTTGATTAAAAACAGTAACTGTCGTAAACTGCTATTCGCACGCGCACCACGCCCGTGCCCGCGCGATCCACAGCTGTGTGTTTTTGTTCTGAACTGCCGGTTTAGTGGTATACATAAGTCTTTGCTAATAAACTAATGATTTTTTATAATTTATAAAACAAACCGTACGGTTAAAGAATGTGATTGAAAATAGCGTCGCTTCTATTCACCTCTCGCTCGCACATTGTCATCATCTATACTCGCACCCGTCGGTAAAGATTGCAAAAAAAAAAAAAAACGTTGCGATATACATTTTTCGTACGTTCTTTCGTAACTTCAGTCCAACTTGTCATTGGAATCAATGATAAAAAATTTCAACCCGATTTTGCTAATTTGTGAGCTACAACGCGTTCTGAGACTTTTTTTCCATTATTGTTGATTTTTTTTGTTAATATTTTTGTATAAGATATTTACTATAGATAATATATAATAAATAAGATATATTATTGAGACATGAGTAATCATTTTTTAAATTTTCGTTTGTCTTGCCCGAGCGGATCTTCTAAACGCCACATTAATAGATCCCTCCTAAGAGAAGCCAGAGCGGATCGCTCATTATAAATGTTGTTTTAAAATTAATGTAATGAATAGAAAATTTACTATTGACCGAATAATATAATGTTATAACCGTTAATAGCGGGTATTTGCAATTATTACTGTTGTGTGTTGTGTTGTGTTGACGGTACGGGCTCGATAAGCCGCCATTTCTAATCCCTTCTTTATCCGTACGGACTGTAAATTGTATTTTTATTTTATGGTTCAAACCCGTATTAGAATTTTGTTACAAGTTCAAGCGTATTCACAATAAAAGTAAGTAACTAAATAACATATTTTTATTCACGGGTGAAGGAGAGATCTTCTTGGTTTGACAGTGGACAATGTTATCAACATTGTTTGTACCTTCCTCTACCTCACGTTGATGCTTTTTGGTGGCATGATTTTTCCGCGTTTAGAAAGCGGAAAAAGTTATAATCTACTATATTTATCAATGACTATATAGTCTATTATATTTATTGCAACTTCCTTGCTATATTATTTTTAAATATTTAAAAAATATTTTTTTGTATAATTAAGTATAGCAACATTTAAATATTATTGAAAATCGTCATAACCACCTTTATCAAATAAATTTTATCTTTATAAAACCTATTTTTGTTATAGCCTTTTAAAGTATTTATGTACTTAACATTTCCTAGGTTATTTTTAATTTTAAGAGATTTATGTACAAATATTTTAATGTATAGACTACATTTATTTTTTTGTATAACTTGTTTTTGAAAGACATTATTGTAATAATGCATTAATATATTAAATTATTATACCTATGATTGTGAAGATTGAGATGCATTATAGAATACATTTTTCTTGGTAATGAAAATTTGTTGGTATTATGTTTTAACTTGTTGCAAATAAGTTTTAAAAGTACTTAGATTGACTTCTAGATTGTATAACTTATGGTGTTATTCCGTTTTAATAATTATATTGAAAAAAAAAAACTAATTGAATTTAGACAATTTCCTCGCGATATGTGTCAATCAGGCCTCGATCGCAAATACTAGTTTGCAGACGTCTTCCGCGAAATGAAATCCAAGAAAGCAATAAATAAATTTAGATATTTATTAACGATTGATGTATTGAGTATAATTTGATGTAATTAAATGTTTAGCTTAAATTCATTATTAACGGTAGTGTAGTTGTCAAAATGGGCAACAAAAGGGTTCGAAATATAGTTATCGGAGCAAAGACTGGGTGGCAAATTACCACCTTGTCATGGTTGCTTTTGATTGGTCTTCAAAATATGTTGCAAGGTTCTCATGTTTGATTTACGAAGCTTGTAAATGAAATTCATATTCCTAAAGAGAAATTTAAAAAGACCATGTATTTGTTATCGTGTATAATTGTAGCCAAAGTGTTTTACTAAGTTGAATAAGGTTGATTTTTCGATTCATATAATATTTGTCGACCTTCGAGTACAATTTTTATATTTATAAAAGTGAGATCTATCGAGCTCATTGTTTAATCTGTTTGACAGAGATAGCAATAAGAATATGAATTAAAAGAAAATATATTTACATTATAATTCACAATTAATTTAGTGTGTGTAATATTTGAGTACTGCCTTGATAAAGGATGGTCATATTTATTAAGTTGGAATTTTATGAGTATTTTATATCATCGTACAATGTTCATACAATTACTACTAAGAAACTGAATAGGTATAAAAGTTTCAGAATTTTATATTACACTTAACAGTAAATTAATGGAATTCCAGCTTAAATTATTATATTTAAAGTTAGGACGATACGCACAAATTTTAGAGTAGTGAGTAAATTGTAATGTTGGTGTGTTTCGTGAAGTGCATTCGGAGCGAAGGAGCTGTCGTGTTTCGGGACGATTATGGCTTAAAAGATCGTAATAATTGTATTAACCTTCATGTCATTAGTGTTTATTATGATAACGCTAGAGCTCGATGGAATTAGACCACAGGTAGCCATTTAGTGTTTAGTAGACAACGAACGAAATTGAGGCAATGTAACCCCAGAATAGACAAATATGTAGTGGGTAAGTAGTTATTTACTTTCTTGCCTTTCTCTCAAAAGACCACATTAAAATTCATTCTCGATTATATAAGCTTAATATGATTTACTATGTCAATAAATCTCTGTTTTGACCGTAGACAAAGAAATCGAGTGTTCGCCTTATAAAGTCTATTAGAGTCGGGGTAACAGTGCGGCCTATATTTTTTGTCTCTTTCCATTTTGTTCGTAATTATGATTTCATAATTATAGAAATGCTAACTAAGCTTTATATTAGCTTTGTTTTTTTCGTACTACTTTTGTCTATATTTATACAGCATGATCCGAAACAATCATTTCATTCTCTCTGTCTATAGTTTTACTGAGTCAGTCAAACTTAGTCTAGGCATTGAAGACTCCTGTCCATAAAAGGTTTCTAATATCTGATGACGGCGGTCACTGCATATGTGCGAGCGCGACGGCAATACGTTACTTATGCGACTTAATCCGGGAGCGACAGAGACAAGTAATGACGGGTCATTGTACGAACTTTTTGTGTTATGCGTGCGGACTTTACCGACCAAGAAACAATATTTCTTGGTAAGTCCGTTTGGGAATGGAACGGATACGGTTGATGAAAGATTTTTATTGTCATAGAAATATTATATATTAAGCAGGGAGATCCAAAACGTCCTCATAAAAATAAGAAGAAAAAGTAATAAATATAACCTTTACTGTTTCAAAATGCTCAAATACCGAAGCATTTGGCTAAGGTGTGACCATCTATGATGTTTTTAGGGTTTCTTGGGATAATTAGCGATTCAGGCAACTTAAGAATAATTTCTGTAACGTCAACCTGTAATTGTTATATCTGCCGAATTTATAATAACTTTATGATTTCCCTAGTGATCCATTATAGTAATTTAAGTGCGCTGGAGCCAAATAATTTTATTTTTTGCTCTGAAAGCAGGTTTGTTTCGCGCCATTCGTTGTCTTTATAAAATTTGTTCGAAGTGAATACATTGTACCTTATTAATATTTATCAAATTTATAAGTACAATGTCATACAAAACTGATGTACCTTTTGATGTATTTTAATTTTATATTCCCGAATTATGGTATGTTCTGTAGTTAACCGTCACTGATAGGTTCTGTGTCTAGTCATTATTATTTATTCTAGATGTTTGTCTAAAGTAGAGGCTTACTTGTAAAACAGATCCATAGCTGTCGTTAATTTAGATAATATCTCTCCGTTAGTCTCGCTAAAACTCTAAACTGGGTAGACCGCTTGTGATGATTTTTTTGTGTGTTTGAGTGGGTCCCTGGATGTTTTAGATTCACAATTGGACCCGGTAGGTGGCGCTGTTGTCGAGATCCAGAAATCACTTGAGCGAAGCCGGAGCGGATCGCTAGTATTATATAAATTTTGATAGGTATGTTTTTTTTTATAATACGATGTTTTTATATATTTCGTGTGATCACCTTTTGCAAATAGTTTAACAGGTTCTTAAAGTCTGTTATAATAACATTTACGAAAATTAACCCTTTATGGATTTTAAAATCCTTAAAATTTATTGTACTTAACGGTAATGTTTGTCTTACGTATGGTGAACCCAGTGCTGTCCATCTTATTTTTCTGTTATAATATTGCATGGATTTGATCCATGCAATATTCTATTATTGAATCCCGCTTCCACACGCAGGTGGTGGACTTCTTTTCAGCCTAAGAGTTCCACAGGTGTTCATGGACTTTAAGTTCGTTTTTCACTTCAGTTTTATAAAAAAGGTCCTTTCCAGCTTTCATATTGTAATTTTAATTGCATTTTCTCTTTTGTGATATTTTCTGCTACAGATAACACTTTGGATCTGTTTTACTTGTAAATAAATATCTAATATTGTATGTGGTAGTTTAATAGTGTTATACGGAACCAATCCTCGTTATTTATTAGGAATGTGTTGAAGTGTGTTAGTTATATTTGTAAGATTCGACCATGTTTACGTGTCTGCCATATTTTTTCATTATTTTACCAATACGTTCGTTTGTGTTAGTATGGACTGGCATTTACTTTTGTACCAACTTTTAAACTTGTTAGGTTTTTTTATTGTATCAATTAAAAAAAAAACCTGTCATTGGCACGTGTTTTTCAGGAGTTAGTACAGTTATCTATTTTATTAACTTTATTCGATAGTTAAAGAGTCTGTCATTACTTTGTGCGTTCAAAAATAAATTGTCTGTTTGTAGAGGGAGTGGGGTAAACCAGCTTGCGGCTCATCTGATGGTGACTTCAGCCGCCATTTATATATTATATCCACCGAGGTAGCCGATTCCACAAACAAAGCCTGCGAGGAAGAAACTTCTAGTAAAACAGATGGTGAAGATGGTATCGCGAATTTTGTCGCGGTGTGTAACGGTGGAATTTGGTTGCTGAGATTAATTCGAATAATTCCTCGGAACGCTGCTTTTAGTAAATGCTATATAAAATGCAAATCGCTGCAAGGTCTCTTCGCAACGCAATTTATCGTGGCGATTATAAAGAATTCGGTCGTCGACGATTTGGGCCGCTCTTTGCTGAATTGGTCAATTGAAAGAAAGTATTCAATGTGAGGCCGAATTTGCGCCTTGTAAAGTACATATCAAACGGTGTGCATTACATCGTTAAAAGAGCAATCCCCCCCCCCCCCCCCTCCCTCGCAAGTACTATATATTGCCACGAGTACACTCAACACCATAACTTGTAACATCATAACCTCTGCAATGTCTATAATGCGACACGTATTTCGTCTCTAAACGATTTATAATTAGGAGAAATAGATTGCGAATACTAACCGCTAAGTTTCAAAGAAGTTAGGCTTTAGCCGATTTATCATAAAACAATTTCGTTATTGTCTTGTAACAATGTTGATTAAATTAAATTCAGTTATCTTGCACAACTCTTTGAACCCTCAAACAATACGAATAATATTAAATACCCAATAATTTTATTGTAACTTTAATTTTGAAAAGAGTTTTTGTCTTTTAAAAATAAATACCTAACTAACAATATTATTTTTATGAAATGTGATTACATGTTTGTTAGACAATAATTTAAACTGTACTAACTCCTTCATCTAGTTCAATCCAAAGATATATGAATACATTCACAGCGTATTCGCAATTTAACATTTTAATAATAGTGTACTCTTAATCGAGAGGTGAAAAGTATACCTATACAGCGTTATTTTTCAAAAAGTCGCCAAATTTTATACTTATTTGAAATATATAAATAATGATATACCGTTAACTTAGTTTTTGAATTTACGAGTAAATAAGGCTTCTACTTTTATTTCAAATTATCCCAAATTGAATGTGATTTACGGGCAACAACGTTTTTGCCTACCGATCGACCTTTACGAATATGTGCGTGCGCCGTAAAATCAGTCAACATAATGCATAACCACGCATTTTAAATTTAAAAGATAAAAGGGACGGAATGAGATTTTTCTAATTAATTTTATTCCCCATTTGCCTATAAAACTTATCCTGAACCTTCTCTGCATATTTGGCCGGTTATTGCAAAATAACCCTGTATATTGCTCTCGTAAGTGATTTAAACAATAATGTCGACAAGAATGTTTTATGTATTTACGAAATCATATATGTTGAGAGTTGTTGTATATTTTTTTTTTTCATTAATATATTTATAAATTTTGTACGTATATATTTTGTTACGTGTAATAATTTAAAACACCAAATAGTACCTTTCATATTTGTAATAAATATATTTTATGCTAAAATGTAAGCAGTGTGTAGAGGTTTTGTTGAATAAATGTAATGTTTAAAATGTTTTAGTTTTATTTTTACTACACAGTGAACCTTTTTTAAATTATATGCATTCTATGGTATGAAACGTAAAATAGCAGCTTAATGCTGCTGTGTTTCGTATGGTGAGTGTAGAGAACCGGAGACCCTTTTTACTGGAAACGAGGCATTTCATTTTAGTCCTCAGGGGTGAGAATGTATCTGCATATATATAAATATGTACATGTCTATAGATCACAGCATCCACCTACCATTAGGTGTACGTATCGTATGCCACCTTTATTCTATAAATAAGACTACAATATATATACAAACAAAATAAAATGAAAGTTAACAAATTGTTTCTAGCGCCAATGACCAATACCGTTGCAAATGCTATTGTAGGTTTATTGCTCACTCAGCGATATTTTCTCCCGCTCGCACCGCTACAACTGCAATTTTATATCAAAACTCACGAGACTACAGTTTTGCACGGATTCCTGCTTGCAACCCCTGCTACTTGGCTAACTTGGCGGGAGGTGATTTGTATCTGTTACTGCAAATGTTGGTTACTGCAAATGAGGGTTGATGATCATGAAGATATGAAGATATACATATTTACTAAACTTTTTTGGACACATTATAAATATTACTATGTGATTACATATTATGTCTCATTGCGGGCACGAGAGCAGGCTTTCTCTATTCTGAGAGGGTTTTGGTGTTTCAAAACACTGCTCCACTGCTCCAGTGCGTGTTGGCAAACTTCACATGTCTTCGGAATATTTTTACTTCTCAAACATGCAGGTATCCTCATGACGTTTTCCTTCATCGCCGAGCACGTGGCATATCAGGACTTAAAATTGCGAGGATCGAACCCGGGTTGCTGACGACTGTGATATTTACGGCAAGCGCTGAGGCTAGGTGAGTTACCAGGGCTCTTAAAAACTTACGTATGAGTAAAGTAAAATAAATAACTACAAGTGGTAAAATTAAAGATTTTGTACAACGGACTTCAACATAATTAAAATGAGAACAGTCAATTACGGTGGAAGCTCCAGGGTGGCACGCGAAATTCAAATTTTCTTGCGTTTTTTGGAATTTACAGGTCAGGGTCAGGTTGTATGTTTAATAAAATATGATTCGCAACCGTAACGAGTATGTGTTTATAGGATTATTATAATTAAAATCACCAATACAACCCTCTAAGTTCATATAATCCCTTTGAATGAGTTTTTCTGGAAATAGCTATACATTGGGATTGGGATTATACGAACATAGACGGTTGTATTGATGATTATAATTCTGTAAATACATACTCGTTACGGTCGCGAATCATATATTATTAAACATACAACCTGACCCTGACCTGCAAATTCCAAAAAACGCAAGAAAATTTGAATTTCGCGGGTTACCCTGGCGCTTTCACCTTAAATACGCATTATTAAGGATAACTCAAAAACTACTGGTCAGATCTTGATCAAACTTATATCAGACCACATGAGAAGCACCAGCTTTCAAATTAAAAAATAATCATCAAAATCGGTTCACCTAAAAAAAATACAGTCGAATTGAGAACATTCCCTTTTTTTTAAGTCTGTTGACAAGTAAAAATAAGCAGCCTACATGCGTCCCATTACTGGCTAAAGAACTTTGTAAGGGCCAATTGCAGCGGAAAATTGGACTAATAATCCACGGAAGTAGTCCACTATTTCCGTGGATGATTATCATTTTATCATATATTTAACTTCCTTCATCTTCTACCAACGGTGGTAAAAAATGGTGTAAATCACGATTAAATTCGAGTTCAAATTTCAGGGGGGCCGAAACCAGATTATAAGCGTACAATTTTTAGGCGAATGCCTTGGCTCTGAACCAACACGGCTCAAAATGACCATCACTAACACTAATTTCTTCAACATGTTGATGATGTTCATTACAGTCCTTCACAAGTCCACTGCTGAACCAGTGTTCACCCAAGGAATGCCACAGAGCACGGTCCCGAGCCACCTGCATCTATAGACTTTCTGCAAAACTTACCGGGTCGTCACTCCATCTCGTGGGGGTCGCCCTACACTTCGCCTACCGGTACGAGGCTGCCACTCGAGAACCTTGCTTCCCCATCGGTTGTCGGTTCTTCTACCTATATGGCCGGCGCATTGTTACTCCAGCTTACTAATCTCTTAATGAGTCTATTTATTGGTGAGCCCCGAAGACTGCTGCAATACACGGTCCTAAGCCACATGCGTCCTTCAACTGCCTGTTCGTTTTAAAAAGGCGTCATCAGGTCATCAGTCATCACTAGTCATAATGACTATAAAATATTAATCGTTTAATCTTGTATTTCTGTCAACGTTTCGTTGTATTGTTGATTTAGAGTGTACGCTCCAATAAATTTCAGTTCAATTTAAAGCGATGCACAACCAAATGCAAGTTACGCGCCGCAAGAGCAGTTGTAGGACATTGTCAGGTCAATGCGTCCATTCAATTGTTCGCCTAACGAGCGCACTGTAGATAATAAAGTTGGATATAACAAACGAGTGTGAGTGCCAACTGCTAATAGTATATTGTTACGTCGTCTTATATTGCTTACAGGACTTATACTTAAACTAGTGTGGGAGGACTTCTAATCTTATAAACCTTAACTAGTGTGGGATTATTCCTTTAGTATAACGCTTATGATGTTATATTTTTGACAAATTAGTACGTATGCTGCAGCTATATTATGGTTGTAGCATGAATGAGCCGGCTCGACCGGGGACGTAAAACGAATTTAGTAGATATTTTATTTTAAAAATGTAAACTGAATTTCAATATTATTGGATCTGGTTGAAATATTAAAAAAAAAATCGGAACACTGTGAAAGTATACACTGAGCTTAAATGACGGAAAGCTTGGACGAATAATGAGTTATCCACGAAAGGTGTTCTATAGCAGTTAAAAATATTAGACAAGGCCAATTTTACTTTCAATGATCAAAATTTTATGCAGCCATTATCAGACTAAAATTAATGTAAATGCGATTTTTTTAAACATTACAATGATAATACTGATTACGAATAAAAACTTAAAAATTCAACGTGGTAGAGCGCTTTACCTCTTTTATGGTTACAGCAGGAATGAGTTGGCTTGATGGCATGTCTTCTTGGTCACTACAAACCGTCGAAGCCTACTAAAGATTCACAATTTAGTCGTGACATTAATGTTGCAGATTACTTACTGGCCCGCACAGACCAGACGACGTCGATTCCTACTACTAAAATATTGCCCGATTTATTCCACAGTACTTGCATGCTCGAGTTTCCCACGCAGATAACTGGTAGCTCGGTGCTTGCGTATACATAAACGCAGGTCTACACTGTTGGACATTTAATGTAGGTTACTAACAGTTACGATATAAATGTTAGTTACATTCCAAACTACATATATAAATATATAAATTTATAGAGGAATGCTTATGTATTTTTCCCTTTACTACCACTTTTATATCATAGTGACTTTCTATTGCGTCTCAAAAATTGCTCTCATTGAAGATTTAAGATTAAAATTATAACAAAATCTGAATCATCTAAACCTTCTAACAGTATAAATCTAATAGATACACAAAATAATAGTCTTTCTGATTTTCGGAGCAGGTAAACCAAGGATTATATTTAAAAAAAAGGGCCATAAAATTATTATTATAAATTAAGTAGAAATTGACATGATTAAGTTGAAATAGCTAAAGACCGAGCTAAGTTGCGTGCCTTTGAAGAAGCCTGCGTCCAGCTATGATAACGATAAAGATGAAATTATAATCTGAAAAATTATAATCTAAAGATGAAATTGATCGGGGAAGAAAAATGCTCTCGCAGAATAGGGATGTTACGGAAGTGGTTATATCGGAACCGAATTCGGAAGCGGAGTTTTAAATTTTGTTTGTCGGAACCGGAACCGAAATCGGAACCGGAATCGGAGGTGGAGGCAGAAGAGATTTGTTAAGGGCAGGTCTATTGCACTGTATTTTTCTTTTCAGTTTAAAATTTTTGAATTCTTCGAATTCAGTGGCATGCACAGACTTTAAATGACTTTTTGACGAAGTAGTCGTACTTCCCTTTCGTGAATATATCTTCTCACATAGTTTACACTTTGCCGTATTCACAGAAACTTCATTGAAATAACACCAAATGGCACTTGATTTTGGCTTCATTTGACGTCAAATAAAACACTACTAAAACTAGTCAAAAACTCTGATAAGTATAAATGAAGCGCGAACGCACAACGCACGTGCACGTGGTAGAGCCACGCGGCAGCTTTTGCTGTCGCACGGATGGGCCGGCTCGAACCGGGGTAGTACCACGACCTCACAGAAAACCAGCGTGAAGTAGAGGTTTACCTCTGCGTTTCGCTTGGTGAGTGCAGGCGGCCGGAGGCCCTTTTTACTGGAAATGAGGCATTCCATCTTAGTCCTCACGGGTGACAACGCATCTACATTTTGATTTGTAACAGAGGATAGATGTAGATGTCTATGGGCCGCAGCAGCCACTTACCATCAGGTGGACTGTGTGCTCGTTTGTCACCCTTATCTTATAAAAAAAAAAAAACATGCCAATTGCGAAATACGAAACAAAACATCAAGTTAAAGATGCGGGACGAGGCTCCGTAGGAAATACTTGAAATCTGACACCCTACACGTGCCCCTCGGATAACGAGCAGCACCAATTCCGGTGGTAGATTTCGGCCGCTGGCTTTTCGGTTACCATCCACCAATGAAAATTCTTGCCGCCAAATGACTTTGTCGTGTTACGGCATGATGCTTGGTGAAGCCATATGGAGAATGGGTCTGAACAGTAGCGTTGTGTATGTAAACCGGGTACGAAGCGTCAGTTGTTGCTGTGTTGGGTGCTTGGTCGTGGAGGGTAGCGGGATCCGAAGCACGGTGTTCCGCTGGCCGACCGCAGGGTTTGGGGGCCCAATTAGTGAATTAGCTACTCATGAAAGGCTGTCCCGCAAACTGGCGAAAAATCCCAGGGTGGCCCCATCGTGGCGGTTAGCGACCGAGCGAGAGGTCCCGATGGCGATCTAGGGGGGGGGGGGGGGGTTCGGGCGTCCTCGCAGTCTCCAGATAAAGCTCCCATGGGCACAGTAACTCTGACAGTATCGTTTGGTTGCTAATGCAACGCCTCGATCAACTGCCATTCTCCATCCTTATTCACTCTCAACACTTAATATGTACATAAAAAAGAAAAGTAATGTTTAACAACGGTTGCACGTCCTCTTACTAAAAGTGCACCTCACTAATATTCGAGGATTGCACTCTAATATCAGCGCAGTCCATCACCATCTTGAGACTGAAAAGCCGCACCTACTTTTCTTGACAGAGACGCAAATTGGATGTCCATTGAGTGCGGCGTACCTTGACTATCCTGGATTCTCCCTGGAACGCAAATTCTATCCACGTGCCGGAGTATGTGTGTACGTCCGCAATAATATCTGCTGCCAGCGTCTCTGTCACCTTGAAGACCCCACTTTTTCGACAATCTGGGTGATGGTAGATACAGGTATTGATAAAATCCTTTATGCCTGTGTCTATCGATCGCACAGCGGTGACCAGGAGGCAACACGATTATTTGAATACCTTAGTGAGGCTGCTGACGTGGCCCTAAATCTGTATTCTACTGCACAGTTGGTCTTTACATTTAGCTACGCTTCTTTTCGGATGCATTAAATCAGAAAGACCGGAATACCTCTTTCAAAAATTAAAATGGAGAAGAGCAGAAGATGGTCGAAGCATCAGAACGGTTACCCCGATACTGGCAACCCTATACCATCGAACGGCCGCATTTCGTGGCAGTTTTAGATACATGGCCACTAAATGTTGGAACAATATACCACCACCTATACGGGAAACTAAATCTGTAAACGGTTTTAAAGCTAAATTAAAAATACTCCTTTTAGAATCTCAAAAATCATTATTTCACGTGTAGTGGCAGGTTATTTCATAGATACGATTTAGCAAACATATCATAGGGATAGTTTAATGTGTATATAATATATAATAAAATATATTATACATATGCTCTGTGTGTGAGTGTGTATAGATATATTTACGTATGTGTATTTTTTAATAATTTTAATATAATATACAATACTTTATGTATATACTTTGAAATATTTACTTTGAGTGAATGGTAGATTCATTATTTTTCGTTTATGTTATTACCGATATAGTCGTGGGCGCAATACGGAATCAATATTTATTAGGGCTCCGCTGAAAATCAGCGCTGCTGCAGTATCTGTGGTAGCATATGCTGAGACGACATCACATCACTCACTCTTGCTAAGATTTATTTTATTTTTATTTATGTTTTTCAACTACCTTGTATGTATGTCTCATTATTTCTAAATGTATATTTTGTGTGTGTATTGATGCTAATAAAACATATGTCTATGTCTATGTCTTTCTGGGGGACTTTAACGCTTGTCACCAAGACTGGCTGTTCCCATACCAAAAGACCGACCATGCTGGAAGAGAAGCGTGGAATTTTGCTTTGACGCTAGGTTTTTCTCAGATGGTAAAGGTGGCGACTAGGGTACCCGATGTAGACGGTCACACAGCAAATTGCTTGGACCTTCTGCTGAATACCGAACCAGACAGATATGAAGTACAGGTTTCATCTCATTTGGGTACATCTGACCACTGTCTGGTGAAATCTGTATCGTCATATTCTCCACCTGATTACGAGGTGTTCGACGAATATGGCGGTATAAGTCAGCTGATTGGGATGAGATGCGACACTTTTTTGCATCTTATCTTTGGCGGGAGGCCTGTTTCTCTTCTGCGGATCCGTCGAGCTGTGCGGTTGCGATAATGGATGTGTTGCGTCAAGTTATGAAGTACTTTATCCCCTTCTCTAACGCTCCCACCGGTAGCAAAGCTCGCCCATGGTTTAACGCTGAATGCGCCCAAGCTGAAAAGCGCAAGCATTTAGCTTACATATCCTGGGTTGACGCTCGAAACCGCAAAGTTCCGGATATTAGCTCCAAGAAGAGAACTTTCAACCAGACCGCCAAGTCCTACAAAAAGCATTACGGAAAGCTAGTCTCGATCGCATTAAACATATTGGTGCATAACTCTCTGTCAGACCATCCGGCACTAGAGCTTTTTGGTCTCTCGCCAAAGCGGTCGAGACAAACTTCTGTCGGCCTACACTGCCTCCGTTGGTAAAACTGGACCGGTGGACTTGTTCGCGTCTCTCTTTGCCTACAATTCACGTCACGGACAATGGCAACAACGTTGCACCAAAATTACCTCACTGCGGGACTTCTATGTCGGAGATTCGTATAACGAATAAGGAGGTTCTTAAAACCTTGCGGTGTCTAGACGTGAATAAAGCTAGTGGACCAGATGATATACCAGCTATAGTCCTAAAGGTTTGTGCACCTGAGTTGTCTCCTGTGTTGACACGCTTTTTCCGTCTCTTATTTAGTACTGGAATAGTGCCAAATTCCTGGAAGCTGGCTAACGTGCAGCCTGTTCCAAAAAAAGCAGCCGCGCCGACCCTGCCAATTATCGGCCAATCTCAATTACCTCCATACTCTGCAAGATTATGGAGCGTATATTGAATGCCCGCTTAATGGCATACCTAGAACAGAATGACCTCCTTACTGACCGGCAATATGGGTTTTGCCGAAATCGGTCAGCTGGGGACCTAGCGTATGCCACACACGTATGGGGCGAGGCACTCGAGAACACTGGGGAAGCACTTGCTGTTTCCTTTGATGTCTCGAAGGGCTTTGACAGAATTTGGCACACTAGCTTTTTGGGTAAGCTTCCAGCGTACGGCTTATCCCCTGGTCTGATTGAATGAATAAAGGACTTTCTGAGTGAACGGTCTCTCCGGGTCGTCGTCGATGGCTGCTCACCCGATCCTATGGCGACTAACGCCGGTGTTCCTCAGGGGTCCGTTCTCTCCGCAACTCTCTTCCTGCTGCATATTAATGATCTGCTTATGCCCGGTATCTATGGGTATGCAGACGATAGCACAGTTATTGAGAGATACCAACCAAGTCCTCGGGCCAGTCGGGATCAAATTCAGTCCGAAAGAGAAGCTATGGTAGAGCGTGTGAATCTCACACTACAGGCAGTCTCTGATTGGGGCGATGCCAATCTTGTGAAGTTCAACGCCTCCAAAACACAAGCGTGTCTCTTCACTGCAAAAAGGAGCCAGCTCACCTTGGCTCCTTCTTTCCGAAATGTATCACTGAAATATACCGACCGCCTTCAGTTGTTAGGGTTTGAAATATCCTCAAATTTGAACTTCGGGCGGTTCATTGAGTCCAAGGCCAAAGCAGCTGCAAGAAAGCTGGGAGTCCTTGCAAAGGTGCGGCGATACTTCACGCCGGGACAGCTGCTAACTTTATATAAAGCGCAAGTCCGATCGTGCATGGAGTATTGCTGCCATATATGGGCTGGTGCTGCAAAATGCCACCTAGCAGCTCTGGACTCAATGGAAAGGCGTACTAAGAGGTTTATTGGTGACCCGAATTTGGTTTAAACCAATCTTACCAGCCTCGAACACAGACGTAAAGTAGCCAGCCTTTCGGTTTTCTACAGGATGCATTTCGGACAGTGTGCGCAGGAATTACATAATTTAATTCCCCCCTCTCCCTTCCACCATCGGACAACCAGACGTTCGGCCAGTCTCCACCCTTTCGTTGTTGACTTACCACGCATTCGAACCAAACGGTTCGCCACGTCGTTCATCGTGCGTACAGCAAAGGAGTGGAATAAGTTGCCACCATCTGTCTTTCCATCCGATTACAGTGTGGGTGTCTTCAAGGCAAGAGTGAATAGGCTTTTGTTAAGTCAGTGCGCTTCACCATCTTAGGCTACATCACCACTTACTATCAGGTGGGATAGTAGATAAGCGCTGGCTTAGTAGAATATAAAAAAAAGATTAATCGACAGAAGGCACGGGGGAGGGAGGGTCCGAAGGCGACAATTATTAAATTGTTTGTACACGCTCATCGTAGCCGCCGCCACCACTGTGCATCGACATCCGATATATAACTTCCGATTAAAATTTAACGAAATCGAAGGTGAGAAATCAATCGGAAGTTCCGAACTTTCGGAATCGGAATCGAACCTCCATAACATCTCTATCGCAGAATAGCAGCGTATTCATGCTGCTATGTTTCGAATGGTGAGCGTTGAGAAGCGGAGACCCATTTTAGTGGTAACAACATTTTAGTCCTCCATTTTCATTCTCAATCGAGGATAGATTTAGGTGTTTATGGTCGTTTGTTACCATTATTCTATAAAAAATATGAATACCTACGGTACCTTTTGTCACATAAATGTGAAAATCATAACTATCGTTTCGACTTCGTCGATGTCGGGAAAATAAGTTGACGTACTGTAACGCTCCCCGGACCTTTAAACTCTATATCTTAAACTATATATATATATATATATATATTTATATATATATTGTTGGGAATGAGGATAAAAAAATAAAAGTAAATACGAACAAATGAAGGTAGAATGGTAATCTCCCACTTGTTTTAGCAGTATAAAGTATCGCACAGGCGACTAAGAGACCTTAGTCTGTAATTCTACGAATCTCACTGACGTTGCTATGCCCGTTGGGGTATTCTACTACTGTAGGCAAGGAAGGTCGTGTTGCTGAGAGGCTGCCCTGTGTTACATTGAAAAATATATATATATAAATATATAACATTTACGTGACCAGTATAACAAACATATATTGACCTTTCTAAAGGGTTAGTAATAGGCCGTTTAAAAAATTTATGGCGTGATCGTTTCAGTTAAGACCCTTATTTACGTTGTGTTTGTATAGTAACTTAGTTCTTTTAGGTGTCTCTTGGAAGAATGAATATTCACTACTCGAAAGCTCTTGGTAGTGCCTTATAAGCTGAAGAACCTTGTTCACGAAGACAGGGCTCAAAAAGGTTAAGAACATTAAATCGTCCCTATTTCTGATACTTGTATCAGGTTCACATCAGTCAATTCCTTATTAATTTAGTCAGATACAAGGGCTTCACTTTGCAGAACGCAACAAGCATCAATACGACTATCGTCGGGCTTAAACCATCCCAAGGTCCCCCATACAATCCCAGCAGACATCACCACCCGCATAGTATCTCCATCGAACAAAACCACAAGATGTGTCGAATCAGGCGCAGCGCACCCGCAGATCCATCACAGGTCTTGGACGTTGACACGCCACTATAATGATCCTTTTAAGTCCCATTTCTTTCAATATAATGCTTTTACATATTTGAGATCTTCCACATATTTGCTTTACTTCATAGAGCTTGCTATTATATATATCTTTAATACATGTGACTTCAAGTCATAACTCTGATATCATAATGCTTATGCATCATAGAGACATTCTATATTAATGCTTTTGTATCATAGACCTTACTATCATAAGTTCCTAATATAGAACATATATATGTACATTGTGCAACATTATATACATATATATATACATTGTGCTACAGTACTATTAACAGTCAGTCACCCGACCACCCCATATATATGTACACCCATAGGTATGCGTTTCCGGCAACTCCCTCTATAAGCAATCATTACATAAACACCCTCCAGTAATACAAGAACACCCTCATTAACTTGGTCATGAATTTTTCAATTATATTACAAATGTTTTTTTATCTTTATTATTGCAATATAATCGACTTGTGTTTCTATTATTTAATATACCTACCTATTTTGAATATTTTAAGTAGAGTTTTAATAAATTTAAAGGTTTTTTCAAAGACGATATTAAGCCTTTACTATACTATAATATATACTTAACTAACGCTTTATTAACGCATTTTAATTATTCAAAATATTATATTTATGATATTTTTAATAGCTTTATATTGTATTAAATTATTATTTATTAATAATAATAATAATGCATCGTCACAGTAAGTACAATAAGTAAAACACTCATTACCTATTTCAAAAATATTAAGAACAAATATTTTACTAATAACACATCCTTTGGTCGGTATCTTTTAATATTGTGCGACATTTAATGGTGTGGTCACAAAAGTTATGATCACTCTTGTTAGTCGTAAAATGAAGGAATTCGTATGACCTATAAGGTTATTTTGTGTGACAATTGTGCTTGGGAAATGTTTTGGCACATAAAGATAGAATCTAATACACCAATTATCATAAAATTCTTTTATCTGCAGCTACAACAGCTTCTGGACGGTGACATCAGTAAAGTGCAAAGACTAAGGTAATAAAAACAATGTCGTATCAAGTCGTAACTAGGGTTGCCGACCACACTGTTATTAAAGTATTATTGGTTAAATAAAACTAATTTTCATTACGATCAATTTACCTACAAATAAGTAGCGTACCTAGCATTGGTTGCTGCCGTCCGCCAGAGCTAAAAATGCTGCTCCTCCCTCGCCCCCTTCATTTCCGCAAACACGTAAATATAAAATCGGAAAAAGCCTTCTGTAGTCTATGTATAGTATATGTATATTATTTAAAAATTAATAAAACCAATCTATTTGAATTTTGTTTTATCACTACCCTTGGAAAATGTGTGTGTGTGTGTGTGCATGAGCCCCTGTGTGTGTCTGTGTGTGCGTGTGCGTGCGTACGTGCGTGCATGTTTGCGTGCGATTTCTTGCTGGGTCTTCCCAAGTCAGAGTTCTTTTTCCGAGGCAGTGGTATGGCTTAAATTACTTAATTAGTATGTTATGTAATCTATATTGAATAAAATTATTCCATTCTATTCTATTTCGTATAATTTAAAAGTTAAGTCGTGAGCTGACTTACCTTTCCCAAAATTCTGCCCTATAATCTGCCTTGGGTTCCGGCCACAGTGGCCATAATATTCTAGCATTGGAACGCATCGTACGCCACTGATTCGAATGTATTCGAAGTATTTTTTGATTTCTAAGTCACGCGGGTTTCCATCACATTGTTAATTAAAATGAATTGCAAGTATAACCATTTCATTGGTGCTGGCGCGGTGCAGCGTAAATCTGACTCGGTTGACAACAGTACCTAACACTAATATAAAAATGAAAGTAAAGTTAAATAAAAAAAAATCTATTAACGTAAAACTACACGTCTCACTGCTGGCCACTGAAACATGAAATATCTGAAAATACTTTAGACATAATTAAAAAAGTAGAAAATCTCAACCCTACTCGTAAGATTGTAACTAGCAGTGCAATTGTGTAACTCTGGTTTGAATAGTTCACTGCTGGGAATCCCCCTGCGACTGCGTTATATATTTTCATAATAACATTATTTTTTACAATCTAAAATAAGATATTAATATGACAAAGCACATACACAACATCACAAAATCGTTGGTATGTCAATAAATTTTGAAACATAGCCTGCCCCGATTCCTACCAAAGTTACCCAAGCGCACTGGTACGACAGGTCGTTTACTGTTTTAAAATGCCGGGTTATTTTTTAAATTTGCATTAATGTAGAATGTTGTTAAAAGACTAGGCAATTATTGTTGCGATGACCCGAGTTTATTTAAGTTGTAGATAGAAGAACAGATGACGTTTTCAGTTGTACATAAGTTTTAATGGGTCCGAACACGTTAATTTCACGATGTCTCATCAAGGGTTAATGGAGGAGAAATGCGCGATCTGTTGCTCTCTCCGCCTTTCCTTGACACCCTCTCACACCCTTCATAGCTCCCTAAGAGGCGGTCAGTTTAAAATCATCCCTGTGAAAGACGCACGCTTTTCTCGCTACGTAAAAGTTTCCTCAAGTTGAACGTGTTGTGAAATCACGCCATTAAGCGTCGATCAAAGTTGCGCGGTATAATCATTTTTAAGATTAAAATAAATAATCTATACATATAATAAAACTGTAAATAGCAGATGTCTGTACATTTAATATTTTTGTAATAAAAGTAATTGAGGGGTACTAAAAATAAGTAATTAAATACATTTCTACCATTTTTAGAATTTTCTGTCTGTCTGTCTGTCTGTCTGTCTGTCTGTTTGTTTGTTAACGTATCACGTATAAAGTACTAATTTATATCATAAGAATTGTTAAGGAAATTATAAAGTGTATCTTCGGGTTACATTTAGTCTTTATTTCATTAAAATCAGTTCATTCCATCAAAAGTTATGATAAATATTCTGAAGTATGGGTAGGGAAGTATAGGTACGAATTTGCTCAACGGTGGCTTTGTTTGAGTCATCAAGTGCATTTTAAACTAATATCATATCATAAATCATAGTTAAATTATGTAAAATAATGATATAATTATGTATATCTAAAACGCAGTAAACAAAAGTAATAAAGAACGTATTAAATATATTATACAAAAATATATTAACGTTATTAACTAAATCTGAAGCACAATAGTTAACCCATTTCTTCGATAGATGGTGGTGTTGTGAAAATGCAATGCAATTGCAAATGTGGTTTTTTCCTGTAGATAGAGTTTTCATATTTACTGCTAATCTTTATTATATTACTCGCTGCCCTACTGCGTGTTGACAAACTCAATTTATTCTTTACCGCCGAGTACTCTATGTGGTAAATCAAATTTTAAAAGAGCTATTAACAATTGCATTGGTTTTGGCGAGAGTCAAACTTTATTTTTTGCTTACTGTGCAGGCACTGATTTATAAGTTCTCTTACGTTTTATATAATGTATCAATCGCGTCAATTAATCTCTTTTATTTTTAGAATTGATGATGTTAGCAGCGCCATCTCTCTTTAAATATATACATATAATAAAAATGATGATAACATGTTGTGTCTCTTTCTGTACATTGTATATATATTTTGGTGGCTAAAATCATTATGATGAACTGAAAATAATTAAATAAGAACATTTTATAATTTTTAGAATTGCCTGTCTGTCTATTTGTCTGTTATTATATGAACGCATCACGTCTAAAGTAAACATCTTTTATTTTCAAAGAAATCGTTAAGAATATCATAAAGCGTATCTTCGAGTTACATTTAATCTTTGTTTTATTAAAATTGGTTAATTCTATCGAAAGTAATGATTATTATTTTGAAATGTAGGTTCGAATTTGTTCAATGGCGCCATAAAATCTCAGAAATAGTAATAAAAAGATTTCTGTGTAAAAAAAACGTTCAATAATAATTAATATATTTATACTTAAAACACAAAAAGAGATAGGATGTTTTCTCACACAAAGGACGTAATAGATGGAGTTGTACAAATTACAAACTTTTCTGAATTGCTGTGTTGAGATTTTTCGCCGATGTATCGTATCGTAGATGACGCCTTGACACATATGAGTATTGGTATTGTATAGTTTGTAATATGTAGTATATTGTAATTTGTATTGTATAGCCAATGTTATTTGTAAATTATGTGTTTCTTTTTTATGTTATCTGTGATGGCGTCATTTTGGAGAATAAACCTTTCTTTCTTTCTTTCTTTCTTTCTATTGAGACTTACTGAAGAAATTTGTATCCATCGAAGCCATACAACGGAACCCGACCAAAAATAAAAATTTCGCAACGAAATGTCTTGATATTGTATTTATAATATACGCAAAATCAGAACTGCCATTTTAGCGCTAGATTTAGCACTTTTTTGGAATGTATAGCGCGCATTTCGAAATTTTAGCACCTAGCGCTTAATCCAGCGCTTTTTGGTGTATTTAGCACACATTTCAATATTTTAGCGACTAGCGGGTTATTAACTCTTTTATAGCAGCACTGTTAGTCCACATTACCGATAATAATAATAATGACCTTTATTATTTTTTCCCACAAATAGTACATTGCAGTTTATCTTTTTCAAACATATTTTTTCCACAAAACAAAGAGCATGGGAGACGAGTCCAAACTAGGATACCCTGTGCTATGGATCTCCTGGCTTCCCCTTTAGGATGATCAACTTGATTTTCTGCCGACTTCCAAAAAGGAGCCGGTACTCAATTCGACTGTATGTTTTTTTTTTTCGTTTTTTTTTTTTTTTATGTGTGTTACCTCAGAACTTTTTTCTGGGTGAACCGATTTCGATGATTCTTTTTTTAATTGAAAGCTGGTACTTCTCGTGTGGTCCCATATGAATTTGATCAAGGTCAGACCAATAGTTTTTAAGTTATTCTTAAATAACTTATATTGAAGTCGGCTGTACAAAATTTTTAATTTTAAATTATTTTACCGACGACTATAAGCGGGGAAATCCCCTTTATTAAAGTTTTCGTTCATGGTTTTGGCAACGCATTTATTTTGCTTTATTCAGTTTCAGTCAGTTGCTTAGAGCACAGCTAAGTTAAAAGTTACTTAGAAGTTATAACACAAAGAAACTGTGTAGCAACCGCAATCAGATGCTGACATCTGAAACTAAGTTGCGAAATACATTGCACTTTAAAACAATTAATGACATTTTTATTGTTCGTACAGTACTAACTACTGTTGACAGCAATTGCTATAATTATAAGTCGATGTCCTGCGAAGTATTGATACATCAAAAAAATATTGCCAAAAAAACTTAATGTTGTTTTCTTTATTATGATTATATAAAAATACACAAACTTTGTAGTTAATTTAGCGCGAAATCTAGGGCTTTTTTAAAGCGCTGTTTTCATGAAATCTAGCGCTTTTTGTGTTGTCCTAGAGCTGAATGAGTTTTTTTTTATCTGGCAGCACTGCCCAAAAACCCTCTATTAAGAAGTAACTTTCCTTTCAGTTTTAAGCGCGTTCAGTTCCCAGTTACAGTGAGCGTGTGTTATGCGATGACCGTAAATAAAGCGCAAGGTCAAACTTTACGCGTTGTAGGAGTGTACCTCAGTACTGACTGTTTTGCACATGGCCAACTCTATGTTGCTTTTTCCCGCGTTAGTAGCCCCCGTAACCTTTTTGTGTACACCCCGGCTAAGCCTACTTCTAACGTCGTTTACACAGAAGCTCTATCATAAACGACTTAGAACTTTGATGATAATGATTTATTTTGTTACCACTTATTGATACAGTAATGAAATAAATCGTTTAATATACTCTTACCTAAACGACAAATTCTTTATGTAAAACCTGTATACGCGAGCTACGCCGCGGGCACAGCTAGTAATAAATAAATGTAAATATTAAAATTATAAGTTTTAAATGTTTTTAATTTAATTGTGATAATGTCTTGAAACATCATTATTCAATAATGTAAATAGTTAAATAAAGAATATATCAATACTATATAATAGCATTAATCAGATCATTCACTATGAATATGCTATTTTTAAAATATAAAAAACTTTTTATCGGTCTATTCATAATGGTTACAATTAATCCTGCGATTTTGGATCGTACGGTTTATAAAATAGGGGTGCTTATGGCATCTCGGTTAGATTCACCGTTTGATCTGGAGCGCTGCGGTCCAGCTGTGGATCTAGCTTTGGATAAAGTCAACGATAAGTTCCTATCACATCATAACATCGAACTTCAGAAGGTACAGGGCAGGTAAGATTGAATTGACTTTCATAAATACCAATCTTTTCAATATTAACTTTTCTTCTTCTCTTCAGCTGTGTATTTTTACGAGTTGCCAACTTTTTCGCTTTCATTACTGCTAGGGTCTGGGGTTTAACTTCCTCTATATGCAGCATCAAATGGTTGTTTTTCTGGTTTGGAAGTAAGTGAATTTTGTTGAAGACAAAATCTCCATTCATGAATAAGCTTTAATAATTATAGATAATAATACATAATGTAAAGTAATCAAATATGTTTATTTGGAGGCAACCTTAATAAGGGAGTAATTAAATATAATTCTTGTAATTTTAAAGGTCATCATCATTAGTCACAAAATAAAATAAGAAATACATATGTATATGTAAACACTACTATTTTTTTTTAATAAATCCGACAAAAAACAACTATTACAAACAAAATTTTGAACGCGGTAGAGTCATGCTGCAGCTATATTAATTGTATCATCATTACAGCCCTTCACAAGTCCACTGCTGAACATAGGCCTCCCCCAAGGAATGCCACAAAGCACGGTCCTGAGCCACCTGCATCCATCGACTTCCTGCATGTCTCACCAGGTCGTCACTCCATCTCGTGGGGGGTCGCTCTACACTTCGCCTACCGGTACCAGGCTGCCACTCAAGAACCTTTCTTCCCCATCGGTTGTCGGTTCTTCGAGCTACATGGCCGGCCCACTGCCACTTCAGCTTACTAATCCGTTGGGCTATGTCGGTTACTCTGGTTCTACTGCGGATATCCTCATTCCTAAGTTTATCACGCAGAGAAACTCCGAGCATAGCCCTCTCCATAGCTCGCTGAGCGACCTTCAGTTTCCTCATACGGCCAGCAGTGAAGGACCACGTTTCAGATCCGTAAGTCATCACTGGTAACACACACTGGTTTTACAATTTCGTTTTAAGGTTTTGAGGTATGTCTGACGAGAAGATGTGTCGTAGTTTCCCGAACGCTGCCCAGCCGAGTTGAATCCGTCGATTGACCTCTCGGTCGAAGTTGGACTTACCTAGTCGGACTATTTGTCCCAGGTAAACATACTCGTCAACAACTTCGAACTTAGTGCTCCCAACAACTACCGGCATAGGTGTGACATGGACATTAAACTCGGATAGCCATCGTAGCCCTACTGTACAAGCACTTCAGCACTTCGATATACTGACAGTCAACTTGGCACCGCTGAAGGGACTGCAGCACCGCCCTAATTTCGACGGAATCAAAGGCTTTCTCATAGTCCACATACGCCAGGCTTAGTGGCAAATTGTATTCCTCGGACTTCTGTACAACTTGCCGAAGGGTATGTATGTGGTCTATGGTGCTAAAGCCGTTTCGGAAACCGGCTTCTTCAGGAGGCTGCGTGCGGGACGATTCGTAATGACTCCCTAAAACAGCACGTAGACGCGGCTCAGAAGGGAAATCGGTCTGTAGTTCTTCAAGAGAGCATTGTCGCCTTTCTTGAAGAATAAGACCACCGCACTTCTGCTCCACGCCTCCGGAGTAGTGCCACCATGGAGGACGGAATTAAAAAGCCTCTGTAGGACTTCCAGTACCGGTTTTCAGCGAATATCGTTTGGTGATTCTGAGTATAAGGTACGCAACCCTCGTCGACACACTCCCGATCTTTACAACGTTGTTAACGAGAGACTTGTGGACGATAAATCCGACATCTCCTTAGGACAGATGGTCGCCTTCCCGGTGATAGAGCAAGTTGCCGGATTCGAGGATTACCGTGTCCTCCCCCTCTCTTCGGACTTCGGATAATCCTATAATATGCCAGCGTAACTTGTCTATCTCTTCTTCCAGCTCCACGATCTTCTCGACAGTTCTCAGGGTGCGTGCGTTGTACGTTGCCAGGTCGAGTCGTCTAAGGTGGCAACCGAATCTCCGCCGGAGATTCTTAGCACCCCCTGCCCCGCCGTTACCATGGTCGCCAGCGTAGCCAGGAATAGCAGGGCCGCCGGGGACTGGGGGCCGTTTGTTTGTTACTCTCAACATAGGGGGGTATTTGCCATAGTTGCCACGCTTGGCGAGCGGGTTGGCAACCGCAGTTTATTTTATTGTAAGTTTGTTGTTATGAGGAAGATGCTGCTGCCCATCTCCTACCTGTTTCCCTTTGTCGCCTTTTACGACACCCACGGGAAGATATGGTAGTGGATATTCTTGACCGCCACTACACGGTTAATTTTATAGTTGTAGCAAAATCGGGTCGGCTCGACCGGGGAAGGACCACGCTCTCCAGAATACCAGCGTAAAATAGCAGCGTAAAGCTGCTGTGTTTCGTATGGTGAGTGTAGAGAATCGGAGGCCCTTTTTACTGGAAAAGAGTCATTCCATCTTAGTCCCTACAGCAGACAACGCATCTACAAATTATTAGGGTGATTTTTCATCCGCCTTGTAAACCTTATCAGTTACTATTAATTTTCATAGTCCCTACATATTTGCTTCAGAGATTTACTTTCATTAAAAGCCACAAAACAAACGTGTTCAAAATAATCACCGGTGAAGTGAGTGCGATGTACATTTAGTGTTCCGCGTTCCGTTCCACTTATATCTGTATTTGGGTATCCGTAACCGTAAACGTAGTGCTTTCTAAACTCTTCGGGTAACCAAATGGTAAATTTGGGTCTAGTTGGTAGAACTACATTTCTGCCTAGAAGTCTGGCTGGGTACATACCAACCAGCCTCTTACCTACATCTGCCGCCAAATTCCATACATTCACCCCCGAACGGCTTCCCGACTTGTCGTGGCTGGGGGCTTAGTAGCCGTGGCTTGGTCAAAATCTAAAAATCTCTGCTTATAAGAAAACCTTATTCCAATGTTAGTGTCACTTACTTTATGTTTGCATCTTTCATCAGCGACCTCTCTTCTGTCAGGCAATTATTTTGAGTGCTGTGTTAGTAACGTATTCATAACGAATGGTTGGGGCACTGGGAGGACATTACAGGATTTATATAAGAGATGGAACGGAAATGACATAGGGCTAGCTAGGGCTTTTAATACAGCTCTTTGAGCGCTTTCCAGTGGTAGCAGTGTAGTTTTAGCTGCTACTATACAATAGGCGATTAACAATGAGAGCTAGTAATCTTTCGTTTACCAGATATCGCTAGTAGTGACTGTAGAGGTGATGTTTTTGGTGAACAAAGAGAACCCACTTGACTGTGAAGGGCCGGTTCGATGTGGCCGCTCCGAGTTGGCTTGCCTAGGCCACTTCAGATGCGCGTTGGTAGACTGTGGTGGGCGGTGTATCCCATCCCCTTTATAGCCGCAGCTGAAGTGGATTCGCGGAGAAAAATGAGTGTTGGTATGGCGATGCGCCACTCACCCTATCCTCCTCGACTGTGGCGGGGCCGGAGCCATACCGTTGATGCGGTGGTGGTGGGGCCGTGGGGGGAGAGGAGTGTTCAGATTTGCCACTGGGGTCAGGAAGTCTGGTGCTTGAGAGTGCTTGACTTACTTGGCCCCATGGCCACCGCGTACTGGGCTCAGGGGGCCGCTGCGCAGGTAGAGTATAGACTTACGGAAGATGGCGCGCCTACCGTTCTGGTGCGCCTTACTTGGGAAGTAGTAGGAGGTAGAAGGAGGCGTTATCCTCTTCCGAGGAGGTGTGTGTGAAAGCGTTGACGTGGCCCTGCCTATATGCGGCGAAGATGTAACACAATGTGGTGTAATAACCCCGTCGTTGCCCTCGCGAGGTGGATATGTGTAGGCATTTCTTCATGGTAAAAATGCTGTCCATAGATTGCAAGAGGAATTTACGTATAAATACACCGCTTGTAAAACCGCTGTGGCAGACAGACAGTCACTGAGGTAATTCGCTAAGTGTTCTGTTTGAAAACATTATTTATTAAGATCCTTTTAGGTCCCACTGAAAACAGCTTGTTTTTAAAATAAAGCACACATTAAATAATTTAGTTTTTGGTCATTTAGTCTCACAATAATATTTTAGTATAATATTTTGTATTGTAATTTGGCTTCTATCAGGCCTGTAATCGTAATGTTGCAGGTGTAATGTGTAACAAGAATGCATGAAATAGTAAAAATTTTGCCCTCAACCATAAACCACAAATTATTTATGTTTGGCATTAGCGTTGGAGTTTTCACCATTTTCTACAGAATTGTTTTAGGAAGATTTATTGTATAAAATATGTTCATATTTTATGCACGAGTAAAAAAGAAATGTTAGTTGTAACATGCTCCATAAAAAGAACGCTCTTATTAATTATTTAAATATTAAATATTCATCACATTCATAGTAAAATGGTTGTAAAAAAATGTAAATAGGTATTTTTCACAAATTTGGACCTAAATAACAAAAATATGTATGTTGATTGGACTAAAAGTTGTTTTCAGACTTAGTTCAAAGTTTTCCCATCTTTTTTGATGTTAAATTAAGAAGAATAAAATATGTCTGGAATCGTAAAATTGTCTTAGTGGATAAACGTGAACGTTTGTACTAAGTTGAACTTGTTTCGTTAAAACTTTAACTTCTGGGAGCGACTGAAAAGATCTGAGCCACGGTAATTCGTAAAATCCATGAAGATTGGGTGGTGTTAGTATATCAAATGCTGTATACAGAGAATAAACAAAAATCTAGAGCTTAAACTTGAAGCTAATGATTTTACTTTGTTAGAATATATTTCTTCTCGTTTACTTTTTACAAAATCTATCATAAATATATATTTTTTTGACATGGTGTAAAATACCCTATTACTCGTATGCGTCTTGGTTATGTAAGACGAATGAAGAAGCTTTTGTGGTACTTATCGGTAGGCCACCGCAGAGTATACTTCACCTGAGCATGCCTCGTGTAGAGGCGAAACACTTGTCATATTATCGACGGTGGCGTATCTTTCCTAGTGTGGTAGTGTTAAGAGTAGTGTTGCTGGGTTGAGTGGTGACGGGGACAGTGCACCTAATTGAGAGAGGGCGAGAGGTGCTCTTCAAATTAGATAAGACATTTTATTTCATTACGCGGATGTAAGCCAATTAATTTTTAACAACTTTAATATAATGGATTTCGAAAGAAACGCCTAATTCTATTAATTATGTAAAATGATATCTAGAAACTTTGAACCTAGTGGAAAGGTGTGCTAAGAGGTTTGTAGTGAACTCAAATTGGGTCTCGTGCACAGAGGCAAAATCGCAATCCTCTCGGTATTTTATAGTTTACATTCCCTTTCCTTCCACAATCGGACAACCAGACGCTCGACAAGTTCGGCCCTTTTGTTGTCGATATAGTACACATTCGTACCTTTTTTATGGAATAAGGGTGACAAATAAACACACAGTCCATCTAACGGTAAGTAGATGCAGTGGCCCACAGATATCTTTATCTATCCTTCATTAAGAATCAAAATGCAAAAGCGTTGTCATTCCTCAGTACTAAGATGGATAAGTCTCCAGTTCACCATACGAAACACAACAGCAATAAGCCGCTATTATACGCGTGTATTCTGTGAGAGCGTGGTCCTCCCCGGTCGAGCTGACACATTCGTGCTACACCAATAATTTAACTGCAGCGTGTCTCTACCACGTATAAAACCTTGCACAGCTGGGTACAGGTCTTTTTTCATTCCTGCAAGAGTTCTAGATTATAGAGTAATGCGGTTTCGCAGACATCACACGTTCTCGTAATGATTTTTTTTTTAAATTTGTTAAACATGCAAGTCTCTTGACGATGTTTTTTTCCTTCACTGCTGAATGCGTGTTCAGCACCTAAAACTGCAATTAACAATTTTAATTGAACTTTATTTGGCGTACAATAATTTACAGTGAGGGATATACTGTTCAACTAAAATAGTTAAAACTTTGACCGTGTGTGTTGTGAAACATTGGAATATATATTTTAATATTATATGTGGCGGTAGAATTTAGACTAAGTTTTAGCTTTTACGAATACTGAATGGCATACATTATATGTTGCTTCGTTATGGAATTCTACCGGAAATCAGCCACAAAGTCGACGATGCATGAAATGAATAAAAAAGTATTAAAGTTGAAATTACATGACGCCGTGACTGGTACGCCAGACCCGGACCTCGATGACACTGAGGTCATCAGTATGAAAGAGATTGAACGTGCGATTCGAAGTTTGAAATGTGGTAAGGCTGCGGGACTAGACAGAGTTACTGCCGAAATGGTCAAGTATGGTGGGCCTCGCGTCTGGGACAGCTTTCATCTGCTGTGCAATTTGTGCTGGCGGACGGGGGATGTCCCGGATGATTGGCGATCCGCAGTCATTGTGCCTTTATATAAAGGTAAAGGTTCACATTTTGACTGCGGGTGCTATCGGGCGATCAGCTTGACCAGTTTAGCAAGTAAAGTTTACTCGAAGGTTTTGACACGTAGGATGCAAGAGAAATCGGAAAGATTTCTATGGGAGGCACAATGCGGATTTAGACCTGGAAGAGGATGCACGGATCAAATGTTTTCTCTCCGTATGATCACGGAAAAGCTTCTGGCTGTTAACCAGAAGATTTTCTGTGCTTTTGTGGATCTTGAGAAAGCATTTGATAAGGTTGTAAGGAAGAAAATGTGGGAACTGTTGCCGGGGTATGGTGTGGATGGCCGATTGCTAAGGGCTGTGCAGTCTCTTTACTGTGACTGTAAAGCCTGTTTGCGGGTAGGGCATGAACTGTCACCCATGTTTAGCGTCCAAACGGGCGTAAAACAGGGTTGTGTCATGTCTTCCTGGCTGTTCATACTGTATCTCGACAGCTGTTTACAAAAGCTGAAAGATAGCTGTTTGGGTGTGAAATTGGGTGACATAAAAGTAAATTGTCTGCTGTATGCTGATGATGCAGTGCTTATTGCACCATCAGAGGCAGAACTGCAGGCATTAGTCACGTGTATGAAAGAGGAATGTGAAATTAAAGGTCTCCGTTTGAATGCTAATAAAACTAAGGTTCTGGTATTTGAAAGGGACGAAGAGAGAACGAAGTGTGAAATATGGGTAAATCAGGATTGTCTAGAACAGGTAAATGAAATTGTATACTTGGGGAGTGCTTTTAGCCGGGATGGAAGATGTGATTTAGATGTGGACAGGCGTGTCGCTGCCGGGAACAAAGTCAATGGTGCCCTGACTGCGTTAGTCAAAAGGCAAGGCGTAGCGAAGAGTGCACGCCTTGCAATACATAACGCAGTGTTGGTACCGACTTTGTTATATGGCAGCGAAACCTGGGTATGCCAGAAGAAGCATAAAAGTAAGTTGAATGCAGTGGAGATGCGATCTCTTCGTAAAATGTGCGGCGTTACTATGGCCGACCGAAAGCGAAACGAAGAGATTCGCAATATGGCAGGTTTGAAAGATGACCTTATCACAAAAATTGATAAGGGCGTGCTTCGGTGGTTTGGGCACGTTGAGCGAATGAGTGAAGACCGAATGGTGAAGAAAATATATAGCGCGAAAGTTAATATTAAAAGGTGTCGAGGTAGACCGAGACTAACTTTCGAAGACCATGTGAGCAAATTGCTCGAAGAGGGTAGGGTCAAGAGTACTCGGATACCTAGACGTGCATGTATGAAGAAGATAATGAATCTGAAAGAAGCGAAAGAGATATGTAAGGATCGTGACACTTGGCGATCTGTTCTCTCTGGCTACCCCGTCAGGGATTGTGCGTGAAGATAAGTAAAGTAAAGTAAAGTAAAAGTTGAAATTAGCAAATGTACCATTTCATCAGATTTGACAGATTACAATACATTATCATTCCATCCATTTATTAGTGTCTGTCAAAGTCTACTGCTGAACATAGCCCCCTCCCCCTCCCCATAGGTAACCATTAGTAACTGCAATCTTGTATTATTTTTAGTTGTTATCAGGAAGCCGTTGCTGTCCATCTACTGTTTTATTTCTCTCTGAGGCCTCTTACAACAGCCACGCTATGTTATAGGCAATGATACACGGCGATGGACCATATCTCCTAACAAAATAGTAAGGATGATTATCGAGACTATTGAAATTAAAGGACAAATTTGAATATCGTATATAGAGGGATAGGCAGGGTAGACGTGCCTGTGCCTAAAATCCTCCAGACTAAATATCGGCCACCGCGGCAGGTCTCAACGGAGACTAGATAAGATTATAGTGCCCAAGTGTATGCGCAAGCACAGGTGCACTCGTTATTCCCTCACTCTCATAGTCCGATGGGACGGTAAAAAAAACCCGCGCGTACTACAGATTTGTCTGGTAAGGTAAGGTCTTTTTGTAAAGTTCACCTTAGCATGAGGGTTACCAACCTGATGTTAATTCAACTGTAAAATTAGAACATAAAATACCTCAGTCCCTTCCGTGTCTTTAGGTAAGATAATTTAATGAACTTAGATATTAGAATACAGGCATAATTAAACCACTAGCACTATTTTCTGTGATGTTTACGCTGTTAACCTATGCGGTTCTTACAGCTTCATCGGACGCACGCCACTAGCACTGTTTAATTATACCTGTATTTATACATTCTTTTTGTAGATTTTGTCTACGGAAATATCTTCCGGCTATACAGATATATATCCGTATACATATAGTATGTTTACTTGGGACAAATAGTCTGACTAGGTAAGGCCAACTTCGACCGAGAGGTCAATCGACGGATTCAAATCGGTTGGGCAGCGTTCGGGAAATTACGGCACATCTTCTCGTCACAGGTATACCTCAAAACTTGAAAACAAGACTGTACAACCAGTGCGTGTTGCCAGTAATGACCTGTGGAAATGAGACGTGGTCCTTCACTGCTAGCCGGATGAGGAAGCTCAAGGTCGCTCAGCGAGCTACGGAGAGGGCTATGCTCGGAGTTTATCTCATCATCATCATCATTACAGCCCTTCACAAGTCCACTGCTGAACATAGGCCTCCCCCAAAGAATGCCACAAAGCACGGTCCTGAGCCACCTGCATCCATCGACTTCCTGCATATCTTACCAGGTCGTCACTCCATCTAGTGGGGGGATGCCCTACACTTCGCCTGCCGGTACGAGGCTGCCACTCGAGAACCTTTCTTCCCCATCGGTTGTCGGTTCTTCGAGCTATATGGCCGGCCCATTGCCACTTCAGCTTACTAATCCGTTGGGCTATGTCGGTCACTCTAGTTCTACTGCGGATATCCTCATTTCTGAGTTTATCACGCAGAGAAACTCCGAGCATAGCCCTCTCCATAGCTTGCTGAGCGACCTTGAGCTTCCTCATCCGGCCAGCAGTGAAGGACCACGTCTCAGTTCCGTATGTCATCACTGGCAACACGCACTGGGTGTACAGTCTCGTTTTCAAGTTTTGAGGTATACCTGACGAGAAGATGTGCCGTAATTTCCCGAACGCTGCCCAACCGAGTTGAATCTGTCGATTGACCTCTCGGTCGAAGTTGGACTTACCTAGTCGGACTATTTGTCCCAGGTAAACATACTCGTCAACAACTTCGAGCTTAGTGTTCCCAACAACTACCGGCATAGGTGTGACAAGGATATTAAACATGATCTTTGTTTTGTCCATGTTCATCTTAAGACCTATCCGTTGGGAAACACTATTAAGGTCATTGAGCATAGTGCTTAGGTCCTCCAGCGATTCTGCCATAAGGACTATATCGTCGGCAAATCGAAGGTGAGTGATGTAGTCGCCATTGATGTTAATACCGTATCCTTTCCAGTCCAGAAGCTTGAAAACATCTTCCAATGCAGCGGTAAAGAGTTTCGGGGATATGACGTCACCCTGTCTTACACCTCTCTGCAATTGGATAGGTTTCGTACTCTGGTTCTGTACTCGGATAGCCATCGTAGCCCTACTGTACAAGCACTTCAACACTTCGATATACCGACAGTCAACTTGGCATCGCTGAAGGGACTGCAGCACCGCCCAAATTTCGACGGAATCAAAGGCTTTCTCATAGTCCACATACGCCAGATATAGTGGCAAATTGTACTCCTCGGACTTCTGTACAATTTGCCGAAGGGTATGTATGTGGTCTATGGTGCTAAAGCCCTTTCGGAAACCGGCTTGTTCGGGAGGCTGAAAGTCGTCAAGTCTGCGCGTGAGACGATTCGTAATGACTCTCGAAAACAGCACGTAGACGCGGCTCAGAAGGGAAATCGGTCTGTAGTTCTTCAAGAGAGCATTGTCACCTTTCTTGAAGAACAAGACCACCGCACTTCTGCTCCACGCCTCCGGTGTAATGCCACCATGGAGGACGGAATTAAAGAGCTTCTGAAGGATTTCAAGTACCGGTTTTCCACCCGCTTTCAGAAGCTCCGCTGTAATTCCATCCTCGCCTGGGCCCTTGCCGTTTTTAAGGTGCTGGAGAGCCATTCTAATCTCGGTCAGACTGACGTCCGGGATATCATCGGAATAATGTCGGATAAGACTCGCTCTTGGATCGTTACTCACACTTGCGTGCGGCTCCAACGATGACGTGTACAGCTGCCCATAGAACCTCTCAATCTCACTCAAAATCTCAAGTGCCCCGGAAACGATGCTGCCACATTCTGTCTTCAGCTTTGACAGTTGGCGCTTTCTGGCAGACAGATCTCTGGCAAAAACTTTGGAGCCTTGGTTCCGCTCGATCGCTTCTTCAATACGAGCTGTATTGAAGTTGCGTAAGTCCCGCCGCATGCATTTGGAGATCTGTCTGTTCAGTTGCCTGTATGCTGTCAAATCTGTTGAAGAATGTAGCTTCATCTCCCGTCTAACAGCCATGAGATTAAGAGTGTGAGAGTTTTGTGTTCTTCTGCGGCGGGTCTTGCAGAACTTAGCTCCGACCGCATGGACAGTTTCTACGAGCTTGTCATTCAAATCGTCCACTTCATTGCAGTCTTCCAGGCACTGAAAACGGTTTTGTAACTCGAGCTAAAAGGTTTCGGGACTTTGGATTAGAGCACGAGGGGGACGGAGCGTTGACTTCATTAGACGAGACCTCTCCAACTTAACGTTTAGGTTCAGTGTGCCTCTAACCACTCGGTGATCGCTGCCGGTTTTCACCCTCGCGATCACTGAGGCATCACTGAACAGTTGTCGTCTGGTCGTCATAATGAAGTCAATCTCATTTTTTGTTGAACCGTCGGGGCTCGACCAGGTCCACTTCCTGTGGGGCCGCTTCTGGAAGAAAGAGTTCATCATAAAGAGTCCCTCTTTCTCCATGAAGTCAGCCAACTGCTGGCCCCTTGGGTTCCGTTGCCCTATTCCAAATTTCCCTACTTTCAGCTCACCGTTCTCTATTGTGCCTAGTTTTGCATTGAAGTCTACCATTAACACCGTATATTGGGTTTTGGAGGAATGCATGGCTCTAGAGATATCCTCATACATTTCCTCCACCTCCTGATCCGGGTGTGCCGAGGTTGGTGCGTAAACCTGTATGACCTTCAGCGAATACCGTTTGGTGATTCTGAGTATAAGGTACGCAACCCTCGTCGACACACTCTCAATCTTTACAACGTTGTTAACGAGAGACTTGTGGACGATAAATCCGACACCTCCTTGGGACAGATGGTCGCCCTCCCGGTAATAGAGCAAGTTGCCGGATTCGAGGATTACCGTGTCCTCCCCCTCTCTTCGGACTTCGGGTAATCCTATAATATGCCAGCGTAACTTGTCTATCTCTTCTTCCAGCTCCACAATCTTCTCGTCAGTCCTCAGGGTGCGTGCGTTGTATGTTGCCAGGTCGAGTCGTCGTAGGTGGCAACCGAACCTCCACCGGAGATTCTTAGCACCCCCTGCCCCGCCGTTACCATGGTCGCCACCGTAGCCAGGAATAGCGGGGCCGCCGGGGACTGGGGGCCGTTTATTATTGTCATTGCTCATGGGGGGTATATTGCCATAGTTGCCACGCTTGGCGAGCGGGTTGGCAACCGCATTTTTTTTATTGTTATTTTGGCTATTATCAGGAAGATGCTGCTGCCCATCTCCTGCCTGTTTCCCTTTGTCGCCTTTTACGACACCCACGGGAAGATATGGGGTAGTGGATATTCTTAACCGCCACTACACGGCTTATCTGCATGATTAGAAATGAAGATATCCGCAGTACAACCAGAGTGACCGACCTAGCCCAACGGATTAGTAAGCTGAAGTGGCAATGGGTCGGTCATATAGCTCGAAGAACCGACAACCGATGGGGAAAAATGTTCTCGAGTGGCGGACTCGTACCGGCGGACGAAGTGTAGGGCGTCCCCCCACTAGATGGAGTGACGACCTGGTAAGACATGCAGGAAGTCGATGGATGCAGGTGGCTCAGGACCGTAGTTTGTGGCATTCCTTTGGGAGGCCTATGTTCAGCATTAGACTGGTGAAGGGCTGTAATGATGATGATGATGATACAGAGATATGCAAAAGTTGTAGAAATGTAGGTTTTTCCTATATTTACCCAAGTTTTATCGTACAATGTATGTAATGGTTTCTTTTGTTATAACGTTAAATACCACAGTGTGTGGCCATGCGTTCTGCCAAGCTCTCGAAACGTTGGGAAGAAAGTGACTGGAAGTTTTTACCAATTAACTGCCAATTAAAAATAACGCTACTTCTTAAACTTTTTTTTTACTTAAATTTTTTGTTGTTACCATAATATAGATTTTTATCATTTGTCACAGTTACCCGTCATGTTCCGGCGCTATCGCTCCAGGCTTGGCAGCAGACATGCATTTCAAGGACGATGTTATTGCGTTCGTGGGTCCTGCCTGCGCGTTCGCTCTAGAACCTGTGGCTAGACTCGCTGCTTACTGGAACACGCCTATTATCACTGGCATGGGAGACCAGGTTAGTCTGTACAAAGCATTAGTTTATTGAAGGACAAATGGAAAACAGTGAATGAAGGAAAATAGTTATCAAGAATCAATAAGATGACTGATTTTGTATTTTTAAAAAGCTGCTGCCAAAGTTGTGGCATAGGTGCCACTGTATAAAAAAAGCGTAAAACTTGCATTTCACATGTTTTGTGGATTGATTACGTAATTAAACAGAATGCTATATAAGAGGTTCTGTCTAGATCTAGGAAAAAGATCTGTCTGTTTTCTAATTCAGCATTAATTCTCCTATTGTGTGTAAGAAAAAAGGTAACTGCATCGTTCCGTGTATGTGGTGGCATCTTATAGCGTCTGTCCGGTGGCGGTACGTACAAGGCTTTGGTGAAGTCTAACGTAAAAAAATCGAATCTGTTAGGCTTCTAGTGTTAATAAGGATGCGTACTGTTTTTTTTTTAATTTTATTAGTATTATCAATCATAATAGTGACAGTAACAATTTATACAATTTGACAGTAAATTTAGTTTCCACAACAGTTAAGTCATGGAATAATTTGCCAGAGTCTGTATTTCCGACCGATTACAATGCGGATGTCTGTTTTAGGTAAGAGTGAATAAGCTATTGTTGCGCTAAGACAGTACGATTAACTATCTAGGGCTTCAATGCCACTTACCACCAGGTGATCACACCTGGTGGTAAGTCTGGATAGTCAAGAAATGGCTTATAATAATTTAAAGAAATCTTAACCCTGGGGTTAAGCGCTCGCTGGGTCGCCCGGGTTCGATTCACGCCGTTACCAATAAAATTGTTGATTGCAATTTTAAGTACTGATTTACTATGTACTTGGCGGTGGTGGAAAACATCGTGAGCAAACCTGTATATCTGGGGAATAAAAATATTTCAAAGACGTGTGAAGAGTCGGCTAACACACAGTAGAGTAGTCCGGCGACATAATTGCCCTATAACCCTCTCAGAAATGACAGGAGGCCTGTGGCCAAGAGCTGGGAAGTATATATGCTTTTTGCTATTAATTTTATTTATTTAATATTTTTTTGTGATTCGTTAAGCGGATTAAAATTACCGTGTAGTGGCGGTGTAAGATCATCCACTACCCCATATCATCCCGGAGGTATCGTAAGAGGCGACTGAGGGAAACAAATGAGGAGATGGGCAGCGTTTTAGTAGTGACGACTAAAAATAAAAAAAATGCCGTAGTCAACCCGCTTGTCGAGCGTTGCAACTATGGCAAATCTCCCCCCCCCCCACACACACACATGAGGCAATCTATGAGGCAGGCCAGTGTTCAGTAGTGAACTATTATAAGTTTAAGAAGTGACTGTAATGGAAACATCAAAAATTGCCGTGTGCGGCATAATTCCTTGCTATTAATATTTATCGTATATCTAGTAACGTCATCAGCGTTGCTAGCGATACGTTTTGCCAGCAACGCAAATTTCAATGGTTCGTTGCGGTGAAAATATTGGAGCAACGAATTTTTAACCTTGGTACTTAATTAGCACCTAAAAAGCCCCTAATTTGGACTTTTTCTGAAAGCAATTTTGATTCTATTTTGATTTTCAGGAAATCTGAATTTTGCATCTGATATGTTCTGAATAACGACTTTATTTTTATTAGGGGCGCCTTGTTATTGCGTATATTTGCAGCACCTAATTAGCACTTAATTCCTTGCTATTAATATTTATCGTATATCTAATAAATTCATTGCGTTGCTAGCGAGACGTTTTGCTAGCAACGCAAATTTCAATCGTTCGTTGCGGTGAAAATTTTAGAGCACCTAATTTTTAAATTTGGCACCTAATTAGCACCTAAAAAGCCCCTAATTTTGGGTTTTTCCAAATGCAAATTCCCGACTTTGCGTTGCTAGCGATACACAACTGGCGGACACCTGCAGGAGAATTTGGCATTTTAAAACGGAGCGCCGAAGTGAAAGGTTTTTTCTACCTAACTTGTGTTTATTATTTATATTCGTATTATATTACCATAACATTTATTTAACAAATACAATAAAAATTTATAAAATAAAAGGAAAATAATAAGTGCGTCTCCGGGTGTATCGACACTATCTTAGTGAACAGACTATACGCACACAAATGACTTTCGTGCAAAGGCAATTACCGTTATTCAAAACTAACCTAAGTGCATGAGAGAGATATAGTTACTACTACTACTTAGTAGTACTACAATCTTGCATTACAAATTTCGATATTATATTATTTTAAAGAAACAAGATGGCATAAAATAAAAAATAACCATATATGGGTCGGCTCGACCGGGGAAGGACCACGCTCTCACAGAATACCAGCGTCAAATAGCAGCTTAACGCTGCTGTGTTTCGTATGGTGAGTGTAGAGAACCGGAGACCCTTTTTACTGGCAAAGAGGCATTCCATCTTAGTTCTCACGGGTGACAACGCATCTGCATTTTCATTCGTAATCGAAGATAGATGTAGATGTCCATGGGCCACAGCAACCACTTACCATCAGGTGGACTGTGTGCTCGTTTGTCACCCATATCCTATAAAAAAATTAGAGAAGTAGTTACCTACTTTAATTATTAATTATGAGAATAACTATTACAATTATTATTAACTTGAAATATGAAAACATTACAAGTTAACTTGAAATGTGAAAACATTAACAATTATAATTGTAATACATTTCATTTTTTAATTATTAACTTGAAATATTTTCACTATTTGAGCGTTATAAAATTTCCAACAATGTGTGCTGAGTGCAGCGGCCAGGTACGCGAAGTGCGAGGCCCTCAAGCAATTCCGGGCACTCTAATTGATAATTTATTCAATGAAAAATTAATGTCATATCTAACATTTTTCGTCAATCCTCAAGTATAAGGAGAATTTATATCTTACTGTTTTGTCTTGATAATTGTTTGAATATTTAGAATTTAAATGTACTAATTTTTTTTGACGGATACTGCCTATAACAAGGTAAATAGCAGTATGTAGTTAATTACAACAGTTAGTTCCATTGTTCAGGTCCATTTAAATGATAGTAAAGTGCTAGCGTGAAAGAAACGATATATAGCCACTTGAGAATTGCTTGGAAAGACTTGTAATTATCCCTAGGAGCTCTTTTAAAATAATTACTTATTTAAATAACTTGAAGTGAGCGTATACTTTCTTTGCGTTTTTCTCGCTGAGAGAGGATAATTACTTTAAAAAAGGAATACGCTAACCAATTAATATTAACCTTGTAGGTACCTAACGGTTACGAAATTTTGCGAAATTATATATAAAATACGAGCGGTGTATAAGTTAATTCTTTTTCTTTGACAGCATATAATAACCTTTACTTGGCTATGATTTGCCATATTGAAATTGGAGAGTTGGAGCATTTGCTATAATGGCCATGTGAATGCCTATGACGGTTCCGCAATGGCTTAGTAATGAGTTGCAGCACTGAGGGCCGTGTGTTCGAATCCCACACGGAATCACACACATACAATCACAAATATTTGTATGGCCTACAAATAATTGTTCCGGGTCTGGATGTTTCTCCTTGTGAAATTTATGTACCTATATAAACTGCCCCACGATACAGGAGAAAATCCTAGTGTAGTAACGTTTTTTATTAGATAAAAAAGATGGTAATCTACATCCAGCACGTCCAGCTGTGGACTGTATGTAAATTATAGTGTTTTATGTTTAGGTAAAGATAAAATTAAATTATAAGCATCATCATCATCATCATCATTACAGCCTTTCATAAGTCCACTGCTGAACATAGGCCTCCCCCAAGGAATGCCACAAAGCACGGTCCTGAGCCACCTGCATCCATCGACTTCCTGCACATCTTACCAGGTTGTCACTCCATCTCGTGGGGGGTCGCCCTACACTTCGCCTACCGGTACGAGGCTGCCACTCAAGAACCTTTCTTCCCCATCGGTTGTCGGTTCTTCGAGCTATATGGCCGGCCCAATGCCACTTCAGCTTATTAATCCGTTGGGCTATGTCAGTTACTCTGGTTCTACTGCGGATATACTCATTTCTAAGTTTATCACGCAGAGAAACCCCGAGCATAGCCCTCTCCATAGCTCGCTGAGCGACCTTGAGCTTCCTCATACGACCAGCAGTGAAGGACCACGTCTCAGATCCGTAAGTCATCACTGGCAACACGCACTGGTTGTACAATTTCGTTTTAAGGTTTTGAGGTATGTCTGACGAGAAGATGTGTCGTAGTTTCCCGAACGCTGCCCAGCCGAGTTGAATCCGTCGATTGACCTCTCGGTCGAAGTTGGACTTACCTAGTCGGACTATTTGTCCCAGGTAAACATACTCCCCAACAACTTCGAGTTTAGTGCTCCCAACAACTACCGGCATAGGTGTGACATGGACATTGAACATGATCTTTGTTTTGTCCATGTTCATCTTAAGACCTATCCGTTGGGAGGCACTATTGAGGTCATTGAGCATAGTGCTTAGGTCCTCCAACGATTCTGCCATAAGGACTATATCGTCGGAAAATCGAAGGTGAGTGATGTACTCGACATTGATGTTAATACCGTATCCTTTCCAGTCCAGAAGATTGAAAACGTCTTCCAATGCAGCGGTGAAGAGTTTCGGGGATATAACGTCACTCTGTCTTACACCTCTCTGCAATTGGATAGGTTTCGTACTCTGGTTTTGTACTCGGATATATAAGCATATTTATAATTAAAGTATTATTTTATTAATTACTAGCGATCCACCCTGGCTTCGCACGGGTGATTTCTGGACTTTGACAACAGAGCCATCTACCGGGTCTAATTGTGAATCTAAACTATGTAGGGACCCACTCAAGCACACACAGAAACATTCATCAAATCGCACCGGATTTATATATATATACGGAGATATTTTTCTTTGTGTAATGTAGTATACGTTTTAAAATAAAGACAATGAAAGTATTTGGAAAACGTTTTAATCGAAACAGCGTCATAGTTTCAAGCGATCAAACACAGATATTTTACTTTTACCTGGACGCTAAAACTTTCCCTAATTAAATTACAGTTCGTTCATTTGTTGTTATTTAAAGTTCATTGTTGTATTTATAAAGTTTTATTTATGTTTTTTTTTGTTTCTTAGGATAGAAACAGCAATTAGTTAATACATTGGACAATTAGACATTCCAATTCTGCTTATTCTTTTCCAGTTTTGTAAGAATTTCGAGTTTTACTAAAATATATGTGGGTGTTAGAAAATACTCTCAGTGTTTAAATAAATATTAATTTATCTCGTTAAATAATATATTACGTTACAAAATAGTCATTTAAATTAGTAGTAAATGTAAGATACTAGCGAAAAGTCCCGGCTTCACACGGATGATATCTGGATTCTACAACAGCGCCACCTACCGGGTTCAACTAGGGCTATAACCTTCGCGGAAGTGCAAGCAATATGTTGACAAAGTTTTAGCGTAATCTGATGAATGATGTGGTGGTAGAGCATAAAATACGAACAAACAAATATTATTTTTTATATATTAGAACACCAAAATAAATAAAGTAATATGCATAGATTTAATAATTCTATGGTAATATGTAAACCAACAGTAACAACGTCTGTTACGATGCGACACAAAACAGCCTCTCTGCAACCTCATCTTCTTTGCTTGTACTAAAAGAATTACCTCGATAGACAGAATAACTTAATGAGACTCGTAGAATGACTGATTTTAGTTACCCTGCGCATTACCTTATACTGCTCGAACGAGTACTATAAGTTAAAAACTTATTACTTTTCTACCCTCACTTATAAGTGAGGGTAGAAAAGTAATAAGTTTTCAATGTGTTCAAGTGTTTCAAGTTCAGGAAAGCCGAATGTCACTTACGGCTTTCCTGACAAGTCACATGATCCCGTGTGAATGCTAAAGGAAAGTTACTCGCTTAAAATACTTGTAAGCAGAAAAAAAAGCGTCCCTAAAAATATTTCTCGTCTTGGCCCTTCCTGACCATAGAGTTGTAATATTGAACTCATGTTTTTCAAAACACTATTTTATATTAAAAACTAGCTGTTCCCCGCGACTTCGTTCGCGTGTTAGGGTTTTTATGTTTTTGCGCGGAACCCTAATTCTTTTTCTAAAATAAAAGTAGCCTAAGTTACTCCTTATGAAATTAGCTATCTGCCAGTGAAAGTCCCGTCAAAATCGGTCCAGCCGTTTCGGAGATTACCCGGAACAAACAGACAGACAGACAGACAGACAAAAATGTTATAAATTGTATTTTAGTTATAGGTACCGTATTTACTTTCATATGCATTTAGTAAAAAACTGTAATTTTGACATTACAAACAGACACTTCAATTTTATTTATTTGTATAGATAATACACAATAATAAATATTAAATTCAGATAGCTTTATCTTTTATTACAATCATTCGAGCATAGCCATGTGCATAGACTTGTGATGACCTGCAACAATAATAATAATGATGATAGGAAGTTACTGTACATTTAGGGTTCCGCACCCAAAGGGTAACCAACGGGACCCTATTACTGAGCTTCCGCTGTACGTCCGTCTCTCTGTCAGCGGGCTGTATCTCATGATCCGTAATAGGTAGACAGTTGAAATTTTAATAGAATGTGTATTTATGTTGCCGCAATTACAACAAATAAATACAAAAATAAATTAAAAATTAAAGAGGCCTCCTACTACAAAACTCGCACGAAAAAATGGAGAAAAGAAAATTTAAACAAGTGCCGTAGAATAAATACATTTTAATGCTTTCCTTGGCCCCTGCTGTTAATACAGTTTAATATTTTTTACTCCGTTTACCTTCACCCGCTTGCCAAATGGCGAAACTATGGCAAATATCCCAATCAATCGACGAGAAGGCCTACGTTCAGCAGTGGACTTTATAGGCTATACTTTATAGAAGATATATTTATTTGCCATAGTTGCCATGCAGGGCAGCCTGGTCGGCAACGCAGTCTTTTTTTTATAGAATAAGGGTGACAAACGAGCACACAGTCCACCTGATGGTAAGTGGTTGCTGTGGCTCATAGACATCTACATCTATCTTCGTTTGCGAATTAAAATGCAGATGCGTTGTCAGCCCTAAGGACTAAGATGGAATGCCTCGTTTCCAGTAAAAAGGGTCTCCGGGTCTCTACACTCACCATACGAAACACAGCAGCATTAAGCTGCTATTTTACGCTGGTATTATTAAAACTATTCAATAATAATAATAAAATACTTGATGCTGCTGTGTTTCGTATGGTGAGTGTAGAGACCCGGAGACCCTTTTTACTGGAAACGAGGCATTCCATCTTAGTCCTCAGGGATGACAACGCATCTGCATTTTGATTCTTAATCGAGAATAGATGTAGACGTCTATGGGCCACAGCATTCACTTACCAATAGGTGGACTGTATGTTCGTTTGTCACTCTTATTAGATAAAAAAAAAACGAACTTCCAGTTGCATTTAGGTACTCTATGATTATTTATATATTTATAATATTATGTTACCTACTTAGTTTGGCGCGCAACACTCGAAACAAATCAATATTGTTGCGCACCAATATTAATGTCTTGTACATGGCAACACTAGTTACACTCGTGCCCTCTAGTGTCGAGTAGCAGAACTAGGAGTGTCAAGATACTTCCAGAAACTTCGGGACCGATATGTAATCGAACATTCTAGATGTCGCTACGGCAGAAGGTTCTGGAAACTATCTGAGGCCAAATATAAGGCCGATATAGACCACGACCGAGGCAGTATTGAATTGGCGATACAAGAGAATACTTCGAAGCGAAACAACTGCGAACTTAAGTGATCAGTAGTACAATTTTGTTTTATTATTAGTGTGGTTTTAGATTGTAATTAGTGTTGTGTAATTAAAGTGTCAATTTTGGTAATTCAATCGGCAGTTTTTAATTGTCTCGAACCCCAAGCTCGTAACAATTGGTGTCAGAAGTGGGATCAAATCATGCCGATTTTACCAAAGGACGACATGAAGGGTATCCGTACCCGAAGTCAACGCCAGCTGGAGACGGATCAGAGACGATTTGGTAATGCAACGCCGCAAACGTCGGAGGGCCAGCTGCTGACCACGGAGGCCGGCCCGTCAGCAGCTCCTGCATCTGCAGCACCTGACTTAGGTGCTCTGATGATGATGCTACAGGATCTGGCCCGCCGGTTGGAAGAGCAGCTGCAGCGCGGACAGGAGGAACAGGTCCGTCGGTTGGAAGAGCAGCTGCAACGCGGACAGGAGGAACAGGCCCGTTGCTTGGAAAAGCAGCTCAAACGCGATAAGGAAGAGCAGATGCTCCTCATGAAGGACCTTCACGCTACCTTCGGGAAAGAGATAAAGGAGGTGAAGGATAGGGTTGCTCAACATGAAATGGCTATTGCAGTTCAAAAATCCGGAAGGACAAGTTGCGAGATGGATTGAACTACTGCAGGAATACGACTTTGTGATCGAACATCGCAGCGGGAAATCTCATGGCAATGCAGATGCATTGTCAAGAAGACCTTGCCTTGAAGATTGCAAGCATTGTACTAGGCAAAAGGGTAAGGAAGTAGAATCTGTGAGGATGCTCAAGACAGACCAGCTCAGCTATGAGTGGAACGACAGCCTACAACATGCACAGTAGGAGGATTCGGACATTAAGCCGATTTCTGAATGAATGGATGAAGGCCAGTGCTCCTAAGCCCAAGTGAAGCGGCGTCTCAGCAACGAGTTCAACCACGAGAAGCTATTGGGCCCAATGGGACAGCTTGCTGATTCAGGATGGAGTCCTGTGCCGTAAATGGGAAATGGTCGGAGAGACAGGTGTCATTTGCAAATGGTTGTCCCTAAGGCTAAAGTACCGGATGTTCTACAGTTGTACCATAATGGTTGTTCAGGAGGCCACCTGGGAGTTAAAGGAACTTTACTGAAGATCCGAGAACGGTTTTACTGGGTCCACTGTCGTGACGATGTCGAGGATTGGTGCCGCAAATGCACAAGTTGTGCGTCTGTAAAGGGATCTCAAATTCGTAGTAGAGGCGCATTGAAATTGTACAATGTTGGTGCACCATGGGAGAGGATAGCTATTGACGTTGCGGGGCCGTTTCCGGAAAGTGAAAGTGGTAACAAGTATTTCATGGTTCTGATGGATTACTTCACTAAGTGGCCAGAAGTCTTCGCCATTCCAAATCAAGAAGCTTCAACAGTTGCAGATAAACAACTTCATGAAGTCTTCTATCGTTTCGGAGTACCCTTAGAGATTCACAGAGATCAAGGAAGGAATTTTGAGTCTCAAATATACCAGGAAACTTACAGAGTTATGGGTACTCATAAAACACAAACAACTTCTTACCACCCACAATCTGATGGAATGGTAGAACGATTTAATCAGACATTGGAAAGGTACCTGGCAAAAGTTGTGGAAAAACGGCAACGAGACTGGGACAGGCACATACAACCGTTTTTGTTGTCATATCGAAGCGCTGTTCACGAAAGTACATCAGTGAAGCCAGCTTTCGCAAACTTTGGGAGAGAATTACGGCTGCCTGCAGACCTGATCACCGGAATACCACCTGATACCCCACGCAGTATAACCGATTATGCAAACGACTTGCGGAACAAAATGAATGACATTTATGAGCACGTCAGACAGACGTCGCACGTCGGGCCAGCAAACGTCTGAGAAGATGAAAACACGGTATGACCGCAAAATGAATAACAAAGGGTTTGACGAAGGTTCACTAGTGTGGTTACACAATACAGCTCGCAGCAAAGGGAAATCTCCTAAGCTTCAAGCTAAATGGGACGGACCGTACCGGATTGTGACAAGGATCAATGACGTAACCTACCGGATACAGAAAGGTGCCAGAGGTACTCCTAAGATCGTCCATGTGGATCGACTGGCGCGTTATTATGGGGCCAATAATGCTCGGGACGAGCATGTCTTAGGAGGGGGCAGTGTTGCGCGCCAATATTAATGTCTTGTACATGGCAACACTAGTTACACTAGCGCCCTCTAGTATCGAGTAACAGAACTAGGAAAGTCAAGATCCTTGCAGAAATTTCGGGACCGATATTCAACAAGCCACTAGGTCATACTTTACGAATGGAATGAGATACTATCTTCATTAAGGTACTATAGTTATTTTATTTCACGATGAAGTTTTGACTTTGGTCGTTGTCAGCCGTGCACATTCACATTGTGTTAGTGTGCGTAGGCCTCGGGAGAAGTATTATTTATTCTGTGCTTAGGAGCGCTCCCGAGGCCTACGCACACTAATACAATGTGTATGTGCACGGCTAACAACAACCAAAGTCAAAACTTCATCGTGAAATGGAGTAATTATATCAAGATAGCTTTATGAGGACATCTTGACAATGGATAAAGCCGAGCGTAAATCCTCTTAATGGGAATGTAAGAGGTTAAAGATAGAAATTCGGAAATTTTGGCCAAAAGTATTTTTCTTTGTAATTTATTTTTGTAATAAGCAAACCTCCAGAGCAGCGTGTTGGACTTCCCTCTTCATTACGTTTTAAGCTTTACTCCACTTAAAGTTAAAGTTACAGTCTATATACGTCCCACTTCTGGGCACAGGCCTCGTATCATTTCTGAGAAGGTTTTAGGGCGTGGAAATGTCCGCCGCACTACCTACCCCAATACGTTTTGACCAACTTCACATGTCTTCGAAATATTATTTTTTCTTATTTCTCAGAACTGGATGTTTCCCTTCACCACCGAGCACGTGGTAAATAAACACTTAAAATTGCCGAATTGCGGGATCGAACTCGGTAAATCAACACTTAATGGTGCCTTTCCACGCTTGCCAGGCCTCGGCAAACGTCTTCAAGCCCCAAGCGTCCACAAATCTTGTTTGGCGTTTAGAAGTTGTTTACATGCTTGTGAATGCGTCAGTGTGCTACGTATATCCAAGCATAGTGGACACCGAACTCGTGTCGGCTATTGCGTTTGGTTTAACATACTGTTATTTGAAATACAAGCAAAGTAATACAAAAACAAGGAATTTTTGGCTTTTAATTATTTTACTGGCTTTCCCGTTTACTCGGCAAGACGACTCCAAGCATTTGCAACTTTCTTTTTAATTTTTATGATTAACGTCTTTGGGGTTCCAGATAGACGATTCGGTCTGGTAATATTCCAGAAACGATAAACTCTCTTCGTTCGACCAGTCACTCATTTTAAACAAAGAACTAAACATGCGCTTGTCGCGAAATCACAATTTCTACTAAACGCGCACCAACGTGTGAATGCGTTGCAAGTGCTTGCCGCAACGGCCGGCAGTCCGCCGCACATGTCGGTCACCTCGTGAGCCAGGTCCAGATATTTTGTACGCTTATCTGTTTCGGCTTTCACGAGGTTCTCGACATACGGAACGGTAATATCGGCCAAATATATCCTTGACTGTGCCCGGTCCATCAGCACAATATCAGGCTTATTTGCAAGAATGGTCCTGTCTGTGATGATGGCCCGGTCCCAGTAGGTCATTTTCGAGCACGGCTTCCGGCATGTACTTATAATAAGGCAGTTTCCGATCCACGAGATCGTATTTCAGAGCGAGCTCCTGGTGTAGAATCCTGGCTACTAGGTTGTGCCTATGCAAGTACTCAGAGTTAGAAAGCGCCGAACAATTGGAGATGACATGCCTAAGTGATTCACCGGGATGGCGACAAGCTCGACAAATGTCGACGGTGCCATCTCTTAGGATGTATCTCCAATAGTTGTTGGTCTTAATAACCTGATCCTGTATTACACAGACAAAACCCTCGGTTTCCCCGAAGAGGTCACCAAAACGTAGCCAGTGGAGGGAGGCAAATGTATCTACGAAAGGCTCATGTAGAGCCTAGTAGAACCTCCCGTGGAGCTCCTTCTCCTTCCATACGGTCTCCCGGTCGGAAATGTTCTGTACTGCCGGGTTTTGCCATTGCTCGTTGGCTAAGGATAGAGGGGTAAGTCCTTTATCACAAAAAATAACGTCCCTATAGAATGGATCATCCGCTCTCGTCAGAAAATAATTACGGAGGCCGCACACTTCGCGATTATGCATGGTAAGCGCGCTTAAAAAGCCGCGCCCATCATGCTTCCGCGGCAAGTACTGCCTCATTACTGACGATCTCGAATGAAGCATTCTGTGGGACGTCATTATAATGCGAACTTTTCTGTCCAGAGCGTTCAGTTCGGTCTGAGTCCACCTGAGTATGCCAAAGGTATTCATGAGAACAGGCATGATCCAACCGTTATATGCGTGTACCCTATTAATGCCAGACAAAATACTGTTAAGCATTTTTGTCAAGCGTGCATAAAACACATCGCAAACTGACTGCTTCATACCCGCCTCATCGACACCGATGTTCTGTGACATACCCAGGTATCGGTGTGTTTCAGCCTCGGAAAGGGTCCTTATGCTGATGGGCATAGATAAGTCCATGCCCTCAGAATTAGCAACCCTTCCCCTTTCGACATGGAGGACCGCACACTTATCCGTCCCCAGCTCCATTCCAATAGAATTGCTAAAATCACAAGTGATGTTTAGCAATGCCACAAGATGGGAGCGACTGGAGGCGAATAATTTGAGATCATCCATATAGAAAAGGTGGGTCACTTTTGTTCCACCTTTCCGAAGCTGAAATCCCCTCCCGGAACCCTCCAGTAAGGTACTGAGAGGGTTCAGAGAGAGGCAGAACCAGATTGGACTCAAACAATCGCCCTGGAAGATACCCCTTCTTATCCTTATGTGGTTCTCCGCAGTCGTCATCCGCTGGCCTAGATGACAAAGGATCGTACTCCACTGCCCCATACACTGCCCGAGGAAGTCTCGAACCGTACAGTCAACCTTGTACAGCTCGAGGACCCTCTTAAGCCATGTATGAGGCACCGAGTCGAATGCCTTTTTGTAGTCTATCCAGGCGGCGGAGAGGTTCCGACGGTTGCGTTTAACCACCTTGCCAATGACCGCGTCAATGAGGAGTGGTTTCTTGGTTCCACGACCACCGCCCCGACATCCATTTTGAGCGCACGACATCACCTGATTTGAGTTCAGGTGACGAGTGATTCTCGCGCTCAAAATGGATGTTAGTGTCTTGTATATGGTAGGTAGACACGTTATGGAGCGGGTCTGTGGAATCCCGGTCTTTAGGAACCAAATGAGTGATCCCAGTAGTGAAGAGGCTCGAGAGCGACTTTTGGTCGAGAGCCTCTTGAAACTGTCGGGTGAGCACAGCGTGACACACCACGAACACCTTCAGCCAGTAGTGATGCAGTCCGTCGAGTCCCGGACTTTTCCAGTTCGGGGCCCTATGGACCGCCTCAGCTACGTCATCTGGCGTTATGATGATGGGGTCCATGGGCGTAATATTCGCACACTGACTCGCCACAACTTCCGTCCAAAGGCCCTCGCTGTGGTTTATGGGCTCTGACCACAGGCCGCACCAGAATGCGATAGTGCGGTGCTGGGCCCGTTCCACGTACCATTGGTCGCTCCAATGATTCATAGAGCCTCTTCTGATCACTCTGGAAGAGACGATTCTGGTTGAACCGTGTCGACCTCTCGGTATATCGTCGAATCCGCTTCCCCCAAGCAGCGATTCTCTGCTTCAGGTCGTCTATGCGCTCCGTCAGCTTTTGCGTTATATCCGGCTGGGACAAACTGATATTTGTCCCAGCAAACGCCATCCTGACGGTGCGCACAATTCTCAGCCTATTATTGCCCGACCTGAAGCTTATTAGTCTGCCGATGACGACCCTTGCCTTTGCGATACGGTCCTCAATCCTTATTCTCCAGGCAAAGGGATGGCGCTACTTTGTCTACTAGTAGCGCGTCCAGCCGTGGGAAGTTTGGCGCTAATAAAACGGCAAACTGCCAGTGCGGCGCCAAAAAGAATTAAGTCCGTCTCGTAAAGGTCCCGGCTGGCTTCCAAATAGGTCATCAGCATTGGGTTAAGAGCCCTCACGACAGCCCGATTCCGCTAGCTTAGGGGTATGCGCGGGAGTCGCGGTTGATTTTCGAGAGGCGTACAGCGCGTTTCCACAATCGACTCCTTCAATTTACTCCTCATCTGCTCTAGTTCTTGGGTGACCATTCCATCATCGTCTGGATCAACTACAACTGGAAATTCCGCGGCGGCATCCACGTGTGCAGATTGTTCTGCAATTAGTGGCGTCGCATTACATATATATTAAATAAATTATTATTATTATTATTATTATTAGGTAAATAATAAGCTTGAAAATCTTTTAATTTGCACGTCTAACTTGTTAAGTAGATCTTTGTATCTTGATTCTTTTTTGTTGTATGAAGCAAAGGCTTTGGACTACTACCATCAGGACCATGAAAAATAACTATGTAAATCAAAACTCATCTCTTCTGTGACGTTTTTTATATTCAAATTAAGAGCACTAACAATTGGGCTATTTGTTTGCCTATTCGTAATTAGTATTTGAACTAAACTACGTAGAGACGCATTCGAATGAGAAGTGAATGAATAATGAAGTGGGTAACATTTTTTTTTTTATTGGAGAGGGGGCAAACGAGCATGCGGCTCACCTGATGGTAAGTGACTACCGCCGCCCATGAACAACCGCAACACCAGGGGAATTGCAGATGCGTTGCCGGCCTTTTAAAAAGGAGTAGGCTCTTTTCTTGAAGGTCCCTAAGTCGTATCGGTCCTGAAAAATCCCTGGTGGTAAACTATTCCACAAGGAAGTTGTGCGAGGAAGAAAACATCTTCTAAATCGCACAGTGGTGGACCGCCAATCATCCAGATGGTGTGGATGGTATCGGGAGTTCTGCCGCGATGTGCGTTCGTGAAATCTGGCGGCTGGGATTAATCCGAACAATTCCTCAGAGCACTCCCCATGGTAGATGCGAAAGAAAATGCAAAGAGATGCAACATCTCTTCGCAGTGCCAATGAATCGAGCCGATCGGAAAGGGCTCGGTCGTCGACGATTCGAGCCGCTCTGCGCTGGATGCGGTCAAGTGGAAGGAGCTGGCACTGGGGAGCCCCTGCCCAGAGATGGGAACAGTATTCCATGTGAGGCCGAACCTGCGCCTTGTAAAGTTGCAGGCGGTGTGCCGGCATGAAATACTGTCCCGCTCTGCTGAGCACGCCAAGCTTTTTAGAGGCCAATTTGGCCTTCTCTTCCAAGTGACCACGAAACTGCACGTCACTCGATATGTCGACTCCGAGGATACCGATACTGGCTGAGGCAAGAAGGGGAGTGCCTTGAAACTGAGGAGATACGACAAAGGGGTTCTTTTTAGCGGTAAACGCGCAAACTTGTGTCTTCTGAGGATTAAACTGGACTAGATTTAGTCGCCCCCAATCCGAGACTTTGTCCAGCAAAGACTCGACTTCAGATACATAAGAATTCGTAATGCTGTTTTTAAGTACATAAAAAAATAACGAGATGGATTTAGCATATCTGAGAAGGGATGAAAAAAAATCCTACCAATTCAATTTCCTACAAATACAGAATCTCAGAAATAATAAGACTGCACCTTGCCATTTATAGGCATTGTAACCATTCTTATTGTTCTTTTTCTTTTTCAATATCCAGAAAAACATGCTCTGCAGGGCATTTAGGTTTGGGCGAGTTTCTCCCGTTTAGCAGGACCTTATTTTTTCTGCCGACTTCCAAAAAGGAGACGGTACTCAATTCGACTGTATTTTTTTTAATGTGTGTTGCCTCATAACTTTGTACTGGGTGAACCGATTTCGATGATTTTTTTTTATATGAAGTTCTCGTGTGGTCCCATATGAATTTGATCAAGGTCAGACCAATAGTTTTTGAGTTATTCTTAAATAACTTATAATGTTATTGGCTGTACAAACTATTTAAATTTAAATTATTAATATAGTATAGCCTAAACCATATTTAAATTGCTCTGTATCTATTCATTAAGTTTCATTACAATTGGCTTACACATTCCGAAGATTAGCCCGGACAGGCAGACAAAATAAAAAAATGGTTATTTATGTCTCAATAGCATGCAAATAGCCCTCTGAGCTCAATAGAAGACAGTTATTTCAATATCAAAGACAGACACTTTAATTTTTATTATATGTATAGATAAAGGCCGTAATAAGCCAGCCATTTATATCCGAAAGCCGGCAATTTAAGAACCGACAACCAACGGGGAGAATGTAAAGCGGCTAGATGCAGGTGGCCCAGGAGTTAGAACTGTGTTTTGTGGCAGTACTTGTAGAGGCCTATATTCAGCAGTGGATTTGTGAAGGGCTGTGATGATGATGCTGATTCTCATTGTAATCACTATATACGTTAGTAGTTAGTATTGCTTGTATAATATTTACACATTTTTATCATATGCAGCCACCATCAGAAGGCGAGCTAGCGGCCCCAGCCAGCGTGGTCAGTCGTATGCACAGATTGCGGAATCTGCGAAAAGGGACTCGAGTAAGTTGTCATATTATTATATACTATATATTATGTAAATTATAGAGGAAACTTATGTTCAGCACTGGACTTTTGTAGACTGTAATGGAAAAGTATTTATTTCTTTAAAAAAGCAGGATTAAATATAATAAATAGATAAAGATAAGATAAAAAAGCAGCAAATTTAATATTTACAAAGTTAGTTAACTAATTTTTGTGATCATAGATTACTAATATATACCACACATTTCTAATACTTTTAATCGATAGAGTATAACATCACTGCAAATTCATACACTATGAATGAGAGCCGATCGTAATAGAAGTCTATTATTATATTTTTTTAAATAATATGCCAGTTACAAACTATCCAAAATCAATTACCTAACATGTATTGTAGTATGGCAAACTGTACAAATTATTAGATAATCAAACAAAGGATCAGGTTCAGATCTACTGTCACAGACTGAGCGAGATTCGCAACGAATTTATATCTTAAAATTTAAATGATTCAAACTTTTTTTAGAATAAGGGTGACAAACGAGTACACCGTCCACCTGATGGTAAGTGAATGCTGTGGCCCATAGATATCTACATTTATCCTAAACTAAGAATCAAAATGGAGATGCATCGTCACCCCTGAAGACTAAGATGGAATGCCTCTTTTTCAGTAATTTTTACTGGTGGTACTTTTGGCTGGGTGGTCTTCGGTTCTCTAAACTCACCAAAAGAAACAGCAATATTAAGCTGCTATTTTACGCTGCGTATTCTGTGAAAGCGTAGTCCTACCCCGGTCCAGCCGACCTATTCGTGCTACAATCATAATATAGCTGCAGCGTGGCTTTACCACGTATATTCAGGTGCATTCATTAAAAAAAAAGTATATTTACCATGTAACTTCATAGTAACGTATATAGGACTATTGTAAAAATATTATTTAATGGTTATTTAACTATCGATTAAATCACCTATACCTATGTGTACCTTAGATATAAATAAAAAAAGTCGAAACGCTAATCTTTTCCTCTATGGTAGGGAAAAATTCCTCCAATATTCTTAAGAGGAACTTGATTTTTAAGTTAGGTACTCGTATCGATAATTTATCGACCTTTGGTTGTGTCCACTTTTTAAAAGAAATTTAACGGGCTATACTTGATTTGCATGTTAGATAAGAAACACTACAACACTAACATCGCCACTGTATCTGGGTGATGTTAGTTCTATAGTATGACTTGGGCAAGATCAAAACAACGTTATAAAATATCAACGCTAAATTACGAACTGTACATTGTATTGTGATTGTTGAAACCAGGGATGAAGAATTCCAAATGAGTTTTTTGGGCTCACAACATTTTATTAGTTTTTGGAACGAAGTTACTTATCGGACGGTACGAATTTTTCGGATGAGATAAAGTGTAACAGGTGAGAAAAAGTGTAACATTTTTCTGTCACGACCCCTTCTGACATAGTGTAGATGGCCTTGGCGGCTATAAGGAAGCGAGATGGAATCATATCCATCTCCCTAGCACTTTACCTTATCTTGCCATGAAAGAGATATTATTTTAAATGACGCTTTATTTTAATTAAAGTAATTCATTTATTTGTAATAATATAATACGTTTATCAATAATAATATACTACGAAAGGAACTTCGTTCCAACCGAGTGTTCCAAGACACTCACGCATGTTTTATTTTGTAATAATTTGAAAGTGTTCAACGAGTTAACAGACTATTGTAGCCCATCGTCACCTGCAACCTTCAAGCTCGGACACAGCCGTGGGTGCACAGCCGGAAGGTTAGGTGGTTGAGGGGGAAGATGCTGGTATCAATCCATACGGACTTCGATAGGCAGGAAATGATAAGTATATGGTGTCACAAGCAAGTGTAGTAACCACAGAGTCACTCATCCGCCTTAACCTATTTGATGAAACCACGGAATATAGCGGATAGCTGAGCTCTTCTGTTATTTTCTGTGTAATATTTGTACCAAAACTAAAAACCCCATTATCTTCACAGCCGCAGACGTTGTTCAATGACAAGGGAAAATATCCGACACTGACACGGATGTCGTACTGCCAGTGCCGGTTGCCGCGCGTTTTCACTAGTGTTTTCGATCGCTTCGGTTGGGCGCATGTCGCCCTTTTACTGGATAAGTCTGATCTGTTTTCTCTAACTGTTGGTTAGTAAATTGAATAGCACCTTTAAATACACAACATGCCTTATATAGCCTTAGTTTTATCAACATAGTTTTACATAACTGTACATCTTTGACCGTGCCGTGGTAGCTCGGATGGTTAGCGCTCGCTCTAAATTTCACAGTACGCGAGCAAACTTGGTTCGATTCCCGCCGGCACCAATGAAATTGTTAATTGCAATTTTAAGTGCTGATTTACCACGCGCTCAGCGGTGAAGGAAAACATCGTGAGGAAACCTGCATGTCTGACAAATAAGAAAAAAAAACATAATTCGAAGACATGTGAAGTTCGCCAACACGCATTGGGCCAGCGCGGCGGACACTGCCTTGCCCTATAATAATAAACCTTTTAGAAATGAGAGGAGGCCTGCGCCCAGCAGTGGGACGTATATAGGCTGCAACTTTAACTAACTTTAACATCTTTGACGACTGATTAAGTTCCGAATAGTCAACATTTCATTTACAAGTATGTAATTACTATAAGCACTAAATACAAACCAAACACTATGTTACGTATTGTATTTGGCGTAACTACACTTTATTGTCATATATTATTTCACGTAATGTTTATTACTTAATAACTAATTATGAACATTTTTGTTCTTTTTATAATGGCATGTTGAATTAACTAGAATAGAACTAAAAAATTTATGGGAGTAAATTGAATCAATTTATGAATATAAAATAAATACAATCTTTACGAAGATTCCACAACCGGGGCACCTTATTACTCCGCTAATCAACATTAGTATTAATAGGTGCATGAAATCTTGACCCAATTAATGTTTACCTGTCGGATATTCTATGCTAGTCCACAGGAATGTTTTTGAGCCTGCGACTACTCACGTACGACTCTCGTATCTACATTTTACACATCACTTTGGTCGTTTATGAAAAAAATATAGGACACGCATTGTGGTAAAAGGGCTGATTAGTTCTATTACACCGATATTTATGTCTCAATCAGGCTAAAATGAAATGTTATTTATTTTTTATTTAGGTAAAAGTCTTGAATGGGGGCTTCGGAAGGAAGGTGTATTAAAAGCTGTCAGAGAGTTAGATGGCAACGAGAAAGAGTCCTGTGAAGCCCTTCTCCGTGACGTCAGCATGTACGCTAGAGGTAATCTATAATGTTTATTGTATTTGTATAAAGGGTGCCGATGTTTACTGTACGAGTAATTTAATATCGTATTTTTCTCTCACCTTTTACGTTGATGAAAGTGAATAGATATTTCAGACGGTTTAACGAGTGTACCTGTCTCGGTGGACAATGCGTTAATGCACAACGGTGTCTTAAACAAAAGTGTCTATATTATTTGAAATTGATGACAGTTTTATAAATATCCATAATTGGACGATTTGGCATAATAATGTGCGATTGCAATACCAAAACACACTTTTGATAGTGCTTGCTCCGTCGCAGGTCTGGGTATTTCAGTTTAGATTGGATTGGAATTTTTTATCCTGTATAATATGCGCAGATAAAATTGAATAGCCTGGTAGAGTTGTAATTTTACAAAATTATAATTTTTCTTGTGTATTTGATACCTCAACCGACCTGCATTTGTCTTTCGTATAAATCTGATGTTGTTTGGATGTGACAAGCAGAGTGTATGACGTGTAGTTGAGGTTGATATTTGGGGGATATTTTGGTTATTTTAATATTTTTGTCGGCTTCGTGGCGCAGTAGCTTGATAAAATATTTGGAAAATTTATAAGTGCACACCTTGATTGAAAGAAAAAAAAGGAAAGTAAAGAAACTAGAAATTAAATGGATTACAGAAGTGATTATCGACAGAAACCATGACTCTGAAGATAGTGAAAAAAATTAGGTCGTTTTGTTAAGTAGTTCTCGAAATATCTTGTACACACAGAATTTATGTTATGTACCATAGACTAAAGGACAACCACAATATAAGTTTTATTGGACTTTTTTATAATAATACGTATTGTTTAATTAAAACAAATTGTATAATAAAAAAAATTAAATAACCAACTTCAATATAAATACAATGAGAACATCATCAATTTAGTCGAAGTTAATTAAATACGCATTATTAAGTATAACTCAAAAATTACCGGTCAGATCTTGATCAAATTTATATGTGACCAAGAAGCACCAGCTTGACACACAAAAAAATACAGTCGATTTTTTTATAGGATAGAGTGACAAACGAGCACACAGTCGGATGGTAAGTGGTTGCTGTGACCCATAGACATCTACATCTATCCTCAATAAATACTCAAAATGCAGATTTTTGTCACCCATGAAGACTAAGATGGAAAGTCTCTTTTCCAGTAAAAAGGGTCTCGGGTTCTCGACACTCACCATACGAAACAAATTAGTGTAAAGCTGCTATTTACGCTGGTATTCTGTGAGATCGTGGTCCTTCCCCGGTCGAGCCGACCCATTCGTGATACAACTATACTACTAATATAGCTGCATCATAGCTCTACCATGTATAAATTGAGTACTTCCTCCTTTTTTTAAGTAAATTAAAAATTCCTCATTCTAATCATGTGCTTTCCATAACATATTAGTGCAAAGTAAATTATTGCAAAGTAAAATAAACACGACTTAATATGAGTATGCAAAGAGTGATTTAAAAAATTCTGAAGTAGAGCCCAACCTCTCCGCTTTGCGTTCGAGGTGTAAGTACAATAAAATTACTGAGGGCTGCGGATTCGAATCCTGCACGGTATATGTATTTGTATAACCTCCAAATAATTGTTCCGGATCTGGATGTTTGTCCTTTCTAAATTTATATATGTTAACTTCCTCTACGATATAAGAGAAAATCCTACTGTGGGAGTAACGATTTTGTAATAAAAATTCTACTTTCAATCTACACGTTCTTTTTGAAATATCGTAATTACTAAGGCCGTTTTCTCATTAGCACTAATTATTTTAGTTTTGAAAGTATATTTAAACTGTGCTATTCTCTAATACCGACTTTGCCTAAGATCATTAAGGTCATGACCTAAAGGGCCCAAAATTACCTTTTGAAGTAAAAACAAATCCAGTCGTTCATGATAACTAATATTTCAGTGAATGCAAATGATTTGATGCTCGTGTTTTGCATTTAAGGTGAATGCTGACATCTTCATCATTTCTAATAACTTTCACGTGGTAGAGTCACGCTGCAGCCATTATGGATGCAGTACGAATAGGTCCACTCGACCGAGAAAGGAACGTGCTCTCACAGAATACCAGCGTAAAAGAGTAGCATAATGCTGCTGTGTTTCGTATGGTGAGTGATTTAAACCGGAGGGCTTTTTGGAGTGAGGTGAACGGGCCACACTGAAAATCAGCGCCTACTGTTTGCCACGCCAAATGCTGAGTGCTACCTTTTCGTCACGTTCAGCAACGTCTCGTACTACGAGTATGTTAGTAATAAAGTTTCAAATGGGAAATATTATATATACAATACTTAGACCATTAAACTGTGGTACAATATGGCGTAGTGATTATGTGGCGAATGAAATGTTTTCTTTCTTTCTTTCTTTCTTTTACTCGTAACAAGGTAATCTGTCTTAGTCCTTAAGGCTGCCAATGCGTATTAATTCTTCGTCAAGGATAATTGTCTATGAGCCACAGTATTCACTTACCATCAGGTGGACTGTGCGCTTGTTTGTTATCCTTACTTCTTAAAAATATTAAGAAAGAAAATTATAAATGTTTTTTTCCCTTTTAGTGGTGATCTTGAGTGTACGAGGCTCGTTGGTGCGCGAGTTTCTGCTAGCGGCACATACGCTTGGCATGACGCGCGGTGACTGGGCCTTCTTGGACGTCGAGATATTTCAGGTATTTTGTTATTGTGAAAATTATATAAATATATTAGGAGATCATTATATTCATCCTCCAGACTGTTTACGGTGGCCAATTTCAACCGCGACTATTTGCGCAGGACAGGCTTAGAGTATAGGAGTGTGTGCGCAAACACAGGGGCGCTCTCTATTTCCTCACTCTCTCAGCCTGTTGGGACAGCTATCTGACACTACCGGAGAGAGATCAGGCGTAAGACCAAGGCCTCACGTTCATTCCAAGGCAAGGAAGACCACCGTCAACTTTGGAACTATGGGTTGCAACTGAGAATTTCTTGATAGAAAAACCAAATAAATAACTGATTTTTGACCTAACTTGGGATTCGAACCCGTCACTACATACATGATCGCGCTTACGACCAATAGACCAACGTGCAACCACTATACTATTGTAGGCAGTATTAATATTTGGTGCGGAAAACACGTCACAACATACCTATAGTTAAGTACATTTTTACTAACGCAAGTTTCTTGCATATTAGATGTATCATTGAAATATACTTTTGTAGTATATACTTATTTTTTAATCATGAACGTAAACAATTTGTTTTTTATAGGAGAGGGGGCAAACGAGCATGCGGCTCACCTGATGGTAAGTGACTACCGCCGCCCATGAACAACTGCAACACCAGGGAGGGAATTGCAGATGCGTTGCCGGCCTTTTAAAAAGGAGTACGCTCTTTTCTTGAAGGTCCCTAAGTCGTATCGGTCCGGAAAAATCGCTGATGGTAATCGATTCCACAAGGAAGTCGTGCGAGGAAGAAAACATCTTCTAAATCGCACAGTGGTGCACCGGCAATCATCCAGATGGTGTGGATGGTATCGGGAGTTCTGCCGCGATGTGCGTTCGTGAAATTTGGCGGCTGGGATTAATCCGAACAATTCCTCAGAGTACAATTAATGTATAATTATAATTATATTATAATTACAATGCATAATTTATTTCATTTTCCTTAATGTATTTGTAACACATTATATTCTATGACCGTGTAGTGGCGGCATATTTACTACCCCATATCATCCCGTGAGTGTCGTGTCAACTACGGAAAATATCCCTCCTATGAGGGAATCTTCAGGGTAGGTCTATGTTCAGCAGTGGACTTTAATTAGCTGTAACGGTAACGGTATTCATTAAACTTCGAGTGCCGCATCCACCAAACATTTATTCCACATAGTCTCCAAGTGATACATATCATTCATTCTAATTGTTGCGTTGGTACCATCGTCATAGAGTCAGTTTTGATTACAGGTTGTCAGGTATTTCATTTTAGCCCTCAGAGGTGACTAATTTTTTTTTTGTTTAAAGTTGATTACAGATGATAGGCTGCAGTAGCCACTCATCATCGAGTGGACTTTAAGCTCGTTTGTTCCATTTCATTTTACATTTTTCCATCGTTGCTAGGGTGGGTATTGGGGAGAGACTGGCTGGGCGGCGGGGGACGAACGGGATGCGGCCGCACGCGCCGCGTACGAGGCCCTGCTGCGCGTCTCTCTCAAACTGCCAACCGGAGATCGCTTCGATGAGTTCGCAGATGCAGTTCGCGCTCGCGCGAAACAGCATTACAATTACAGTTTTTCAGATGGTGAAGAGGTACGTTTTATTACAGTTTTCACACTTTTTATATTTATGTTAACATTAATACAAAATACTCTGTAAAATATAATTACACGCACGATAAAAAGGTTAGAATGGGCTCGTAACCAAAATAGGTAGTGTTTTACCTATTTTGGTTACGAACCCATGGTTTCCGCAAGTACATTTTTATTCGTGACTACGCGATACTGGACTGTGTCGTTTCGGGGTTGTTTTAAATTCGCTCATTAAATACTGCAAGGTTTTAAAAGAAAATCAAATTGCACTTAATTATAAGCGCAAAACATATAGTTAAATCCTAAACAGCAGGTTTATTTTCGCCACGTTAAAAAATCAATAAAGACTGTGAAACATCCAAGACCTTCTCAATTTAGCCAAAAAAATTTCACTTTCTTGTTTGTTCATAATCACATTTATCATAGAATTGAAAATTGAAAGAAAAAAAAATGTAGAATTGTGTAGAATTTAGTGCCTGGTAGATTTTTTAAGATTGAAAATGCAGTAAATTATTTGCATAAAGATGTTTATTTTGACAATCAGGTGAACTTCTTTATTGGAGCGTTCTACGACGGAGTATACCTTCTCGGTATGGCATTAAATGAGACCTTGACAGAAGGCGGTGACATAAGAGATGGTAGAAATATTACAAGACGCATGTGGGGAAGAGATTTTCACGGTGAGATCAAAAGCCTATTATAAAGTTTTTAAGAAGTAATAAGTACATAGTTTATTTTTATAAATTTGTATGTGTTTAAAAATTTATTAATGAAGCTATACACTACCTTTTTATAAGTTAATGGAACCCAAGGTCGTACTAGTTCGTTGTTACGTCTTCTGTTTTCTGGCACAAATGTTGGTACAACTATGTCGTTTTCGCCAGGCGTAAAGTATCCAGACTGGCGACGCGGAAGAGCGTCAAAGTTGTAAGATGTCTGGTAATACGATCGTCACTCCGCATGCCAAGTGTGACAACTAAACCAAATCTCCTCTGCAACGGGAGAGGTCTGGATAAAGGCGATAATAGAGAAGAAGATTGATTAAGAATTGTAATAATGGTACTTAATTGCATTTTGACGCTCTTTGGAAGACTCATGTGTTCAGCATTGGACATGAAAGACTGTGATGATGATGATGTAATAGTGATCTGTCATAAAAATAAACATTAAAAATGGTCCCATCCAAAACCGTACTATTAAACATATAAAAGCAATTTACGACTTTTACCTCAGACTATGCAGATTATATCTGTGAAATTTACAATATTTTTGAACGTTTTTAACGATTCCTTTATTTATAGAAGTGAAACTTCTTTATCGATGTAGCGGAGAAATTTTGTACGATATTTAAAAAATATCACGTTTTCTTGTAAAACGTCTAATACATCTATTTTGCTGTACGTGCTGCCAAGTTCATGCACGACTCAAGACACAATACTACAATGAATAGGCTTGACGTACGTAACTGACGTACGTTATGCCTAGTCATTGTCGTTTTGCGTCGTGCGTCCTGCATGAACTTGGCGGGACGTACAGCAGGATGGACCGTGAATAAGACGCTTAACGTTTCACCGCCGGGGCTGCATGAGTATTATTTAACCTACATACTTATGTAAAATATAAAATAAAAGAAGTTTCACTTCGTACGTGTGTACACAATTACACGCACAGCTTTATTTTATTATATACAGGCATAACCGGTCACGTACGAATAGATCCAGTTGGTGACAGGGACGCAGATTACGCCATATTGGATTTGGATCCCGTAACTGGAAAATTTGAGGTCAGTTCTGTATTATTAAAAATACGTGATTTACTTATTAAGTTGAAATAGTGTAGTGAATGTAGGGTAATGTATCAAAAAAGCTTAAATTGTTTCTTTGATATACCACAGTATCATTATTTCAGAAAATAAATAAATATAACTATAGTGTATATGTCGCAGCCAACTGCCTTTCAATTAACAGCCTAGAAATTACATGGCATGGTCACTCTATTAATCTCATTCAACAAGACGGTCGCTGGTCTATGCCTAATTAGCGCTAGGTGCTATATTATATAAATGTACGCGGTATTAGGGTGGCCTAGTGGCCACCCCAGCCGCATATTCACCTACTGTCGCTGCTTATTGCGTTTATGATATGTTGTATTAGGCGCGTTGTCTAAATATCACTCAGGCCGGTTGTTGAATGGCGCCGTTTACTAAACACACTAGACTGTTTACTAAAAGGCTCATTATGCTAGTTGGCTACGACATATAACACGATGGCGGGTTGGTCTTATTTCTAGTGTCTAGGTATCACTTCTTCCTTGTTTCTTCTTTTACATTGTTTTAGAGTGCATAAACTCAAAAATTACTATCAAGTACCGTCTCGAAAAGAGTCATAAATTATCATCGAGAACGAAAAAGAAATGAAGAAAAGTTTGTTCGCAGTGATGTAAGGAAATAATTCATGTGTCTGGACACATGAATTATTACATACAGAAGGAAATTCTAACGATGTTTTTTAAACTGGTTTAAAAAACATCGTTAGAATTTCCTCCTGTATTGTGTAGGCAGTTTATGCAAAAATCTCACAAGGAACAACATCCAGAGCCAGGACAATTATATTATTAATTAGCTGATACGCTCGATTTCGTCCGCGTTGCTTGATATATTATTATTAACAAAGTTTTCGTATGTACGGAAGAAAAACATCAAAAATTTAAAACTGTTTTACGTGGTAGAGCCATGCTGCACTGCAGCTATATTAATAGTATGGTTGTAGCACGAATGGGTCGGCTCGACCGGGGAAGGTCCACGCTCTCACAGAATACCTGCGTAAAATAGCATTTTAATGCTGCTGTGTTTCGTATGGTGAGTTTAGAGAACTGGAGACCCATTTTGCTGGAAAAGAGGCATTCTATCTTAGTCCTCACGGCTGACAATGCATCTGCATTTTAATTCGCAAACGAAGATAGATGTAGATGTCTATGGGCCACAGCAACCACTTACCATCAGGTGGACAGTGTGCTCGTTTGTCACCCTTATTCTATAAAAAAAACTTTCTTTGTAAACAATATTATTCGTTGCTTCGTTTGTAGATAAATTATATAAATTATCTGAGTTAGTAACGCGAGAGCAAGCGACGTACGCGACCGTGTGAAAAATCCCGTATAAAAATAGTTGTTTCTTTAAACTTCAATAACTTTATAGTAAATGAAGATATCGAAATTTTTTTTTAATAAGGGCCAAGTGTTTAAGAAATAAAACTTAGAAAACCTAATTGAAATCTATCCAGTAGTTTTTCCGTGATTCGCGCACATCTGGAAACCTTTATTATTTTATTTATATAGAAGATGGACAAAATATTCATATCAGGAAAAATAATTTGTAGGCCATACAAACAAACACTTGTTCCGTGCAAGATTTAAACCCGCCTTTGCGCTACCTATCCTGGTGCGGAAAAAAATTGTTAAAGCTTGTGCTTAATTAACATCAAGTAAGTTCTTGAAAATTTTTTTCGATGTTAAGTTTTTACTTGACCGGTTTCACATTTTACTTTATTTTGAAACGCTGTAAAATTTATAAGTCGACACCAACAAACTTTGAAAAGGCGAAACTGTTATGCTAAATTAAATATTATAAACTTTGTCCTATTAAACTTATCAATATTTCACATTTTCCATCAAATAAACTATGAAATTTCACCAAGAGACATCAATCGTAATTAGAAACTGTACTATAGGAATATGTTAAAGTATTTTTATGAAAAAAAAATAGCTTGGAAAGATATTACTGCCGAGTATAACCTTATGCCTGAGAGAGTTATTGAGCAATATCTGCAAATTTTTAGAATGTTATGGAGTCTCCCTCCCAGAGAGGGTATTTAAATTTAATCCATCTGTAACTTATTATTTCTGGGCTAGGTGGTAGCTTTTTACTATGGACTGAACAGCAGTTACAAGCCGGTAGCAGGGAAGGCCATACATTGGCCAGGGGGTCGCCGTGGACCTCCTCCTGATATTCCGCGTTGTGGCTTTTTGGGCACTGACCCCAAGTGTCAGGGAGGTAAGTAATGAATTATCTTGTAGAAAGTTGTTTTTTATTATTTAAGAGAATTAAATATAATAAAGAACAAATAAATAAAACGTGGCAGAGCCACGCTACATCCTTCTATGCGCTACAGTGTCCATTTACCACCAGGTGGACTGTGTGGTAGTTGGTCACCCTTACATCTGTAAAAACAACTGCACAATATATTTCTGCATTTAAAAAAAAATGAAATCCAGAATGTTTGGAGCTGTTATCTGAAACTGAGTACAATACCTACTATATAATGTTATTTTTATCTCGATAGCTCTTGGACAGATAATACTGTAAATATCTTTCTCATTCTACATTTTTTTTATCTACTGCTGAATATAATGTATTCCTTTTCTGCCGACTTCAAAAAGGAGCCGGTACGCAATTGGACTGTATGTTTTTTTGTGTGTTACCTCATAACTTCTTATTGGGTGAAACGACTTCAATGATTCTTTTTTAATATGAATTTGATCAAGGTCAGACCAATCGTTTTTGAGTTATTCTTAATAATTTATATTGAAGTCGGCTGTACAAAATTTTTAATTTTTAATTATATAAAGAGTATATTACTACATACATACATACATACATAAACACTCACGCCTGTCACCCAGAGGGGTAAGCAGAGACTACGGACTTCCATTTGGCGCGATCCTGACACACCTCTCTCGCCTCTTTTACATCCATATATCTACGCATACACGCTCGCTATTACTATTCTTGAAAATATTTTAATTCATTAATTTAATTACTTTTTTAAAAGACATGTTTACGTTTTAATTGATCTCTCTGAAAAATAGTAGTCTGTATTGTTTTGAAAAAATTGGAATTGTGTTAGGTTTTACAGAAATAGTATGCGTATATGTGTCTGTAGTAGTTAATTTGTCTCCGGGTAAGCAAAATATATCCGCATATTTTGCGCAAATACTTGCAACAGTATTTTAGATTAAACTAAGATATAGTTAACAAAGATATTACTAGGAAAAGTTTCTATTTAAATGTGCGGTAGTTCTTTATTTGATCTCGAAGCCGATGGAAACTAAAGTAATAAATTAACGCCCCTTGAAGATTTATGCTGCTGTACAGTTAATATAATATTGCAAAGATTTTAAATTATGAGGCCGGGAAATAAGCCGTGGCATCACTTTTACTTCAGTTTATAACGCAATTTGCATGGAAATTATGTCTCGAAATTATTTATCAAAGCAATGTGATATTGTGCTATAGTAAAATGCTTATCCTAGTCTAACCGAACAGTCAAATTAGTCTCTGGTGTTTCTTTCATTTTATCATGTTAATAATTTTCTTTAATTTTTAGTCATTAAATTTGTAGGCTCTCTTTTATCACCAAAATATAGCAGCAAATAACTCCGCGTTCGGTCGTAAACTTGATCCTAATCATAAACAGACACGGTCTAGCATTTTAAATAAAGTTGTATTAATTTGTTGTGATCACCAAAACGAATATGAAAACAAAAAAAAAAATTACAGTATACAACATTACTTTCAAAAAAATCAAGCATTAAGCGACTTAAAGGGATTAAATTAATTTAAAGGGATTTTTACGTATAATAAGCTAGCTCTATGTGTGTTAGACCTAATTGTAGGTAATGATGTAGCCGAAAATAGTAAAGCGCACTGACTTAGTATAACAAAAGCCTACCTTAGTATATATAACTTGCCCCTTGAAGACATCAATCTTGTATTTAGATAGAAAGACGATGCTGACACTACATTGCTGTACGCATGACGAACTTGTCACTTTGAAGACACATATTACAATGGGATGGAAAAAGACGCTGGCAAATTATTTTACTTCTTCGCTGTGAATGTGATTTGATAAAGCAGACCGTTTTTTTAAATGCGTGTTAAAATGCGTGGTACGTGGACCCGTTAGGGTTTGGTAGTCCGTTAATGGAAAGGGTGGGAAATTTAGAAATGTGAATGCAGATCACAATCTTCAAAATGAATTATTTTAAATACTTTTTATATAAAAGTTATGTAAGGTTAAAATATTTACATTATGTATAAAACCATCTAAGGTTTAAAGACAGAATAAGCTTTTTTATTGTTGCATATCATGTAAAACGTTACGTCTTATATATCTCGTGTACTTTCATGCTGCTATAACAGAAGCACAGACAGTTATAATTTACTGTTTTATCGGACTGGCGTTGTTTTTAACGTTTGCTGTTACAGCATCTTGTATCGCTTACAAGTAAGTACACTGCATACTTACTCACTACTAGATTATGTTCGGTCATTTGTAATCGTTCGCCAATCCGGCGCTGGGCGTGCCGGAATGGCGAGCGCCGGATTACTGAGCGCCAACTGAAGGCCTTATATAGTCAACAAACGACTGCCGTTGTACTTATATTTGTATACTACGGTATTATAATATTATTTTCAGTAATGGACCGTGTAACGGCGGTGTCGACCGTGTAGTGGTGATGTCGGTATCTGCCTAGGAGTCTGTCTGGGTTAGGGCCACCCTCTTACCTATTTCTGTCGTCAAAAAGCAGAGTGTGTACTGCTGTTTTCCGGTTTGAAGTGTATAGAGAGTTAGTATAATTGCAAGTATAGTCACCAGAGGTGACAATGTATCACTAGCTATGTAGTAGGTACTATTATTTATTTAGTGCTCTAGCCTTCTTTGTTTGAAGTTAGGTAGGTACATGGACTGCGGTAGTCACTTACCATCAAGTGGACTGTGAGTTCATTTCTCATAAAAGTTCAATAAAAAAACTGTTTTCATAGTAATTTACAAAATTATTTAATCTTTGCGTTTCAACATACAGAAAACTCTAGTTTTTTACGTGGTGAAATCTGCATTATATTATGGCCGCAACAAGAAGGGGTCACCCTCACCGGGAACCACTGAATACCTTTAAACGGACAGCTCCGTGGCGCAGGAGCTTAGCAAGGAGTTATTGCGCTGGGGTCCGCGGGTTCGAATCCCGCACGGAACAAGTATTTGTATGGCCTACAAATTCTTGTTCCGGGTCTGGATGTTTGTCCTCGCGCAATTTATGTTTGTAAACTGCCTCCACGATACAGGACAAAATCCTAGTGCGGTGGTAACGTTTTTAATCAATAAAACAAGAAGAAAAGAAGAAAATGTAGATAAACACAAGGCTGCTGTGTTTCGTATAATGAGAGACGGGAACCGGAGATACTTTTTGCTAAAAATAAGATATTATTCCTCGCCCTCGTGGTTGCCAACGCATCGGTGTCTATAAACCTCAGCATCTACTTACCATCAGTTGGATTGTGTGTTCGTTTGTCATCATTATGTTATGTATATATTTTATTTATTTTAGACAAGCGCGCATAGATGCGGAAATGAACAATATGTCATGGAGAGTTCGTCCCGAAGAGGTTCTCGTGGAAGTTGGAACCGGGCTGGGCGCTAGTCCGGCGCTGCACAGTCTTAACGAAGTTCTTAAGGTGCACAATACTTACTTATGTATTTGTACTTCACACACGCCAAAAAAATTACTATGGTTGTGAAACTGTGTTGTTGTATAGGTTATACACGATGCAAGATGAAAAAACAAATAAAATCACCCACATTTCATATCACAGGCATAGTCATCGCCACAAGCCTGCAAAATTCCACTGCTGCTGGACGTACACCTCTATAATTCAGAGGGTTTGTTGTAATCGGCGAACTTTGTATTTATACAGATTGTCGATTTGATACATAACTTTGTTATCATTCAGAAAATAATAAAAACCAAGCCCCTTGTCCGCGAAAATTCAACGATATTATATGGTCATTTTTAATATAATAATATTATATATTGTCATTTTTTAATATAATAATATTATATATTGTCATTTTTAATATAATAATATTATATATTGTCATTTTTTAATATAATAATATACTTTAAGTTAACATCACTGGACAAGCGAAGAGATATAACTGACCTAATGTTCTTCTATAAAGTTATTAGAAACTACATATGCTCTCCAGAACTCCTCTCAAAATTTTGCTTTAGAGTGCCGCGGTCCTAGAGGACGCTTCTAGGATCGAATTCCCCGATCTCTAGAATGAGCCATATTTATAACAAATATTGTGACCATCACCAAATCCTTGACGTACATTGTATGACAACCACTAAATTTAAAAAAAAAAGCATTTTAGAGATGTAGCTTTTAGTCTTTAGCCTTATTATTTAATGTTTTATTGTGTAAGCGATGATTACCTATAAGTGATTGTGCATTATGTCCTAGATACTAAGCTTTAGCAATTAAGATTTGAGTAATGTAACAATCGTTGGTAATCTAATAAAATAAAATAAAAATAAAAAATATATGACGATAAAGTTAGTATCAGGTGCTCTAACACCTTCGCCGTTAGCAGTTTGAATGTTTTCGGTTTGTCAGTTTTTGTGATAGTGACCCTGTCGTTATTTCTATTGGAGAATTGCTTGTCACTTTCTTAAGTAGACGAATTATGACAAGAATACCGTCTCTCTTTTAATTTTGAACAAAAAAAAATTGTCTTGAAATATAATTTGAAATTTAAATTGAATAGCAACTTGAATGTAACTACAATTTTTTTTTACGTCCATTCATTATATTCTATCAAATGATCAAAGTATTGTACGAATGCATTGTTTTATGTATACATTTCAAATAGCACTGAGTTGGAGAATAATTTACCACCGTTGGCTTTCATTTTCTATACACTTGGGAATAATATGCACACAAAGTAATTTACATACATGAAATTATTTATTACACTATCATATTATCTGATACGTAACTGGAAGCTGAACTCGAAGAGAAATTAAATTACAATGTTACAATGTCAATTATTTATAGAAGTACATACAGTATACGTTGACCGTGTAGTGGCGGTGTGTGAATATCCACCATCCCATATCGTCCCGTTCGTGTCGTAAGAGGCGACATACAGAAATCGAAACAGGTATGGGTATGGACAACCCACCACCTCCCATAGCTCCACCGACCCTCAGGTCATACGGACCGAATCTCGGGAAATGCCCGCGGTACTTGCATGTGGCTCTTTCCCGCGCGCACTTTCTCGACAAATATTTCATCTATTCCTTGTCCTAATTTTACGTCATTCTCCCCCTCCTGGGGCTGACGGCACTATAACGCCTACATCGTCTGGCCCTCCTACCAGCCTTCTATCCTGCCTTGTGCTGTGACATATGCGGAAACTCGCGCAACAGCCCATAGTTCACCACATCGCTGACGAGATCCGAGTAGTAGATTGATCCCTGAACCGGACGAACTAGTCCATCTATCATTTTCACTCTTAGGTCGTCATACAGAAGACATTCCCATAGAACATGGTGAAAGTCCTCCTCTGGCATACCGCACTCACACATACATACTAATTTCACACAATCTCATTTCGCTCAGTCTCCTCCGAAAGCATCCATGTCCGGTGAGAATCTGAGAGGTTTAGTAGTCCGGTGAGACCCAGGTATACCTGAGTCTCAACGCCACGTCTGGGAAAAATCGATGTAGCTCACGTACTTATGTATCACTCGTCCATCGACCCTGTCAGGCGCCGATCACCTCAGTCGTATGGATATGGACAATAGCAATAGTAATAATAAAAAACTGCGGTTGAAAAACCGCTCGGCAAGTATGGCAACTATGGAAAAATTCCCCCTAAGAGCCAATCTATGAGGGAGGCCTATGTTCAGCAGTGGACTTTTATAGGCTCTAATGGAATGAATGGATACAATATACGTACACACAGCTACCAGGTTGCAGGACTCCTTTTCAGCCAAGATATAGCCTTAGCCCTTAATCTTACCTATTTCTACAGTCAAATAGCAAGTACCGTACTGCTGTGTCTTAACGAGTATAGAGAGTAGCATAATGACGGGCTGTGAGATATTTAGGAGATAGAACGCGTCTGTAGCCTTCGTTCTTTAAAGTTGCCGATGCCAAGGGCTGCAATAACCACTTGCCATTTAGTGGACAAAACAACAATATTCTATGTAGTGATAGATTCTAAGAAAGGATGTGCCTCAATCAATACAAAAACTGCAACGCCCAATAAAGGAAGTTTTTGCAATGGGTCCGATTTTTGGAATTCCATATTTTAATATATATCCCTATTTTTAGGTCCATAGTCATAATAAATTGCTTTAAAAGGATGTCTGTGGGTGTGAACTTTCGTAAGCAAGTGAACTCTTTTCGTGTTGGATATCTCGAGACTCGAGAATAACTGATAACATCGACACCAAACTAAAATCACATAAATTGCATAATGAACAATGAAATAAATTTGCAATGAATTCAGTTATAATAGTTTTTTTTAAATCACCACAAATAAACACTGACATAGAGAATGCATTCCATGCATTACAACCTATTAAAATGCCACTGCTGAACATGGGACCCTTAGTTTTTCTACCGACTTCAAATAGGACACGGTACTCAATTCGACTGTATGTTTTTTTTTATATTTTTTTATTTGTGTTACCTCATAACTTCTTTCTGGGTGAACCGATTTCTATGATTATTTTTTTATTTGAAATCTGATTCTTCTTATGTGGTTCCATAAAAATTTGATCAAGATCTGACCAATAGTTTTTGAGTTAGTCGGTTGTAAAAAATTTTTTTTTTATTATTTTAAAACCTTTCCTCGTAGACAAACATAAATTGCATAAGTACAAACATACTGATTGGACAGTTTCAACAAAAAGACGGTGTTGTCAAGCTGTTGTTTTAGTTTCCCACTATTGTGGAATACTTAATACGTGGCTCCGACAGAATATCAGCGCTGCGATAACTCTATTACTGTAGCATTATGCTGCGTCGGTAGCCTTTTTGTTCTTTTTAAGGTTTCATACCTAAAGGGTAACCAACGGGCCCTTATTACTAAGCTTCCCCTGTACGTCCGTCTGTCTGTCAACGGGCTGTATCTCATGATCCCTAATAGGTAGACAGTTGAAATTTTCACAGAATGTGTATTTCTGTTGTCGCTATAACAACAAATAAAAATTAAAATAAATTAAAAATTAAAAGGGGCTCCCCTACTAGAAACCTGTATTATGATGGTACGGAACCCTTCATGCGTGAATTCGACTCGCACTTGACTGGTTATTTTTCAATATTCAATTAAGTTTTTTTGTTTGTATAACTGATGTTCTGCAAGTTGCAGCAATAAATAAATATGATGTTCTTTCTTTTTTTTCATTGTCACAGAGTATGGAATGATATGGGGAGTATTAGAAACCATCTATGCTCTCCGGCTAATGGAGTGTTAACAAAGACGTCTTTGTTTTGTTTTGATGTCCCCCTTATCGATTTATCGTGTATTATAAGAAATACCTACTTTTGTTATTTTTAACTAGTTATCCCTAACCTGGACTCAAGCAAGTACAGCCCCTGGAACACCAGGGATTGGAGGAGCTCTCACTCTGTCTTCTTTCACCGTCGGCTTGTACAAGGGTAACCGAGTAGCTGTCAAAAAGATACACAGGAAGAAATTGGATCTCAATAAGAAACTATTGTGGGAAATTAAACAGGTGTGTTATTAGAAACATAAGGTACTTTAATTTCTGTAAACTTAGTGTCAGTTCACACAGAGACGCGACGCGACGTGACGATGCTTGAAGAAGCCAGTGGTTTCGCACCACGCAGCGGGCCGATGCGAGACGCATCGCAACGTCGAGAAGCGCATCGTGAAGTTGCTGCATCACTCCGTTTAGCTAAGGCGCAGTGCCGATCTTTCACGCTGCGCCTACCTACCAAGCATCGCTGTGTCGTGATGCAACGCATCGGTACTTCGTCGTGATGCGCCGCGGGCCATTTCGAATTATCTCAATAAAATATGTATCTTTTTGCGTAGTAAATAAAGTTATATATTGTATCACTATCCTAACCTTTAACTGTGGAGATGGGGTCTTACAGGCCTTTCGCACTTGATATTTCTTAGAATAACATATTTACCGCCACTCCCCGCGGGTGGGCGTCTCAATAACTTCTAGTTTAGGTACCAAAAGCTCGACGAAGAAGGAGGTTGTGTCGTCCAGTGCCATAAACGTAAGTTACACGTATTTAAAATTTAGACGGGGTCTGTGAGACCCCATGTCCATATTTTCGTAAGAAACAATATCATGCCACCTTTACTTTTGTTTGAGATTTTTGTTGTTTAAAATGGCCGAAAATAGTTGACCAAGTTCTTCCGAGTCAAACGATCATTAGAGCAAAAAAGTACAGTATAAAGACCGATAAAAATATTGCGTTTAGATAATCCGTCTTCTGGTGCTATTCTTTTTTCGAATTCTTGACTTGAGTGGTATCAATTCTAGCATATGATATACTCAACATCAAAATAAGGAAATTTATCCAGGTATCTTTATAAAGAAATTAGCTCGTTTCCTGGTAGTAACTTCCTTTTCGTAATTATTTGTATTTTGTAATAAATGTTTATCATATTTACTTAAAATCCTATTATTTATAATCCAAGAATCCACTCTCAATTCTTTTCCATTTATTTATTTGCACAATTAATATCAAATGACACTAAATAATGTAGGAGTCTGTCAAAGCTCATGTACATGCTATCGCTACAAAAAAAAAAATAAGTGTCCATAGTTAAAGGTTGAAAGGTGCACGTTGCGTTGCATCGCGTCATACCTCGGTGTGAACTGACGCTTATAACCCAAAAAATAGGCACTTTAAAAAAAAAGTGTATTTCTTTTTCTTTATTATTTTCTACCGACTTCAAAAAGGAGACGGTACTCATTTCGACTGTATGTTTTTTTATGTGTGTTACCTCATAACTTTTTTCTGGGTGAATTGATTTCGATGATTGTTTCTTATTTGAAAGCTCATGTTTCTCATGTGGTCCCATATAAATTTGATCAAGGTCTGACAAACAGTTTTTGAGTTATTATTAATAATGTACATTGAAGTTGGTTGAAAAAATTTTTAAATTATTGTTTTCTCTTTTTTAAAAGACAATATTAAATAGTGTTAGTAAAATCTTTGTAGATAATGATGAGGAAACTTATAAATGAAATTCTTTTTAATTTAGCCAGATATCTGATAAGTTACGTATTAATCCGCTCCGCCTCTTAGTTATTGTTTACATTAACTACCATTAACTAACCTTTCCATTCCAGCCTGTAAAAGTCCACTGCTGAACAGAGGCCACCCCTATAGATTGCCTTGTAGGGGTGATTTTGCCATAGTTGCCACACTTGGCAGGCGGGTGGACAACCGCAGTTTTTGAATTATGACTTGTTATCTGGAAGACATGTCCTGTTTCAGTTTCCCTCTGTTGCCTCTTACGAAACCCACGGAATAATATGGGTTACAGTCACCGTTGCCGTCACTGTTACCATCACTACACGATACTTAAATATAGAAACACATTTTAAACTAACGATTAATATATTTTCGACTTTAAATTGCAGACGATAAAATTAAACATTTTTCCATGTCTATTGTTTTCATTAAATTTATTTCGTATCCTAAAATAACAAAATGGTTTGCATAGTTCATAATTGTTCATAACATGATGTATGCTTACTATGAATGATTAAAAAAAAATTCAAGCAATATTTTTATAGATCTGCAAACCCCAATGTTACATATTGCATTGATATCGTTAATAACTTTATAAAAATACATAATATGATATTTTATAAAATAAACGGATAAAGTAATTACTCGACACCACTTGAACTATTTAGGCCAGAAATTTTCTGCCGACTTCAAAAAAGGAGACGGTACTCAATTCGACTGTATGTTTTTTATGTGTGTTACCTCATAACTTTTTACTGGGTGAACCGATTTCGATGATCCTTTTTTATATGAAAGCTGATACTTCTCGTGTGGTCCCATATGAATTTGATTAAGGTCAGACCAATAGTTTTTGAGTTATTCTTAATAACATATATTGAAGTCGGCTGTACAAAATTTTAAATTTTAAATTATTTTATTACTATGAGTCGCCCCGGCTTCGCCTGGGTAGGATCTATCATTGTAGATTCATTTATTAGGCTTAATTATCTTTTCGATTGCACAAAAAAATCTCAGTTTTTTTTAGGTTATAGACTTTATTTATAGCCTGGATCACTCCTGGCATTGCTTATGAAGTTTTCCCATAATAATTCAGCCTATCCGAAGGTCAGCTCGAACAGATAGACAGACAAAAATTTAGAAATGGTTATTTGTGTCTTAATTGCACGCAAATAACCTCCCTGCGCTTAATAAAGGGCAGTTATTTCGATATTACAGGCAAATATTTCAATTTCATTTATATGTGTATAGTTGTATAGATTTACGCCATACATTTAATAGAAATTCAAAAATGCAAAGGCTCGCAACGTGTCACACGAGAACACGGTCCGCTTCATAGGCGCATGCGTGGACTGTCCGTTAGTGTTTGTGCTCACGGAGTACTGCCCCAAGGGATCTCTCAAAGACGTACTCGCCAACGAAGAGCTCCAGCTCGATTGGAACTTCAGGACCTCGCTTGTCCACGACATAGTACAGGTACTATTTGATATTTTTCAGTGTGGGTTTCGACCACTTTTACTCTATTGAGTTACCAACTATCCAAAACTATTCTAGTCCGATTACTAACTCGGTTACCATTGGAGTCTGTAACTTGCTTAAAACAAACTACAGTTCCATAACAAACGTTATAGTGTTTTTGCTTTTAATATCCGATGCTTATTATGCGATGAAATAATCAAATTAGTCACTGGTTACGCGCTAACGTCATCAACATTACAGCCCTTCACAAGTCCACTGCTGAACGTAGGCATCCCCCAAGGAATGCCACAAAGCAAGGTCTTGAGCCACCTGCATCCATCGACTTCCTGCATGTCTTACGAGGTCGTCACTCCAATTAGAGTAAGAGACTGCCATTCGAGAACCTTTCTCCCCCATCGGTTGTCTATGTGGTCGGCCCATTGCCACTTCAACTTACTAATCTGTTGGGCAATATTGGTTACTCTGGTTCTACTGTGGATAACATCATTTCTAAGTCTGTAACGCAGAGAAACCCCGAGCATAGCCCGCTCCATAGCTCGCTGAGCGACCTTGGGTTTCCTCACACGCTTTACCATTAAGTAATCTCGGCACATTATTTGACGGAGAAAGCCTGTGCGTAGCCGTAGGAATTCCACTGGGAGCGGAGATCTGTCAACATTATCAATGGCCTTGTGACGAGTTTGGGCTTCACGGACTTTCATGTAAGAAAAGTACTGGTAAGTTGTCTTGTCATGGAACTCCAAAAGAACAAAGATCAATCAATGGAAGAACAATCCAAAGAACTCTAACTCTTGAAATAGAAAATTGTTTCTTCACAAGAATTATGGAGCCTATTATTCTGCAGGGAATGTGCTACCTTCACAGTGGTTTAGGAGCACACGGCAAGTTACGTTCTTCCAATTGCTTGATCGATGGACGCTTCGTTCTCAAAATATCCGACTACGGCCTCAACACACTCTGCACACCTACGGACTTAATAAAGGACGACACATATTACTACAGTAAATATAACGAAATATATAAATAGTTATGTATGATTTTGAAACGAAGTTCCTTATCGGACGGTACGGATTTGGCGGATGGGGTTTAGGCGACAAAAAAGTAAGATTTTTTCGTCACGACCCCTTCTGACGTAGTGTAGACGGCCTTGGCGGCTATAAGGAAGCGAGATGGAATAATATCCATCTCTCTCGCATTTTTACTTATCTTGCCATGACTGAAATATTTTTTTAATGACGCTTCATTTTAATAGACGCTAGTAATTCATTTATTTGTATTTGTTAATCATCAATAATATAATACGTTTATCAATAATAATATACTATGAAAGGAACTTCGTTCCAACCGAGTGTTCCAAGACACATGCATGTTTTTTTGTTTTAATGTTGAAAGAGCTTGGGTCAATAATATTGAATTTACATGTGTAAAGTAAAGTATAAAAAATAAAGGGAGACAGTCGATAAATGTTAAGGAGGATACAAGTTACTTCAAAAAATGCAGCAACAATTATAATGGAAAAGAAGGAGTGTTTTAGTACGATAATTCTCCAAGAAATTTAGACCATAGAGACACCTTTAAATAGTCATTGCTTTTTTATAGAAAAGGTGTCAAACTAGCACACAGTCCACCTGATGACTCGTGACGACTAAGTGAACGTGAGACTCTGTGAGCCAATGGAGCACACAGTCCACCAAGTGATGGTTAGAGGATGGTGCCTTAGACAGTGACATCTAGAAACAAAATACAGATATCACCCCTGTAGACTAAGATAGCCATATAGATAGAAGAAAGAAACAAAAAAAGAGATAGATGCCCCTTTACTAGTAAAAACTAAAACTTCTAGGTAGAGTTTTTTTTTACAAAAGTAATGAAGATAATCTAGCACATAGTCCACCTACTGGCCAGTGCATGTTTTGGTCCATAGATACCGACATCTGTTCTCAATAGACAAGAAACAAAACGCGGATGCGTTATCACACCTGAAGACCAAGATCTATTTCATTTCCCTTTGCCGCCTCTTACGACAAACACGGGATGATAATAGACCCAATACATGCCACTGTTGTGAATGTTTTATATAAATGTATAAAATCAAAATTATAAACAAGAATCAATTTAACAGTACTGATGAGAAAATAATTATTTTGTTTAGAATTACTGTGGACGGCGCCCGAATTAGTTTCTGGAAGTCTATACCCTGGAGCGGTAGCCTCGTTGAAAGGTGACGTGTACAGCTTTGGGATAATATTGGAGGAGATCGTGCGACGGGCAGGACCTTTTCACCACTACACGCCCACTATATCTTACAAAGGTGATATTTTGAATTAGTTTAATATTACAAGTACAGATAAGTTCTGAAGAGAGATCAAATGCTGTAAAAATACACACGAAACAAAGAAAGAAATATGGCCAGGTTGAGTAAAAATATTGTATTTTAGACGCGGTTTTGTCGTTTGAGAATCGATAATTCTTGTAATAGTATATGCACGGAAAAAATATGCTCATACGTGAAATACTTAATTAAATTTTTAATCGAAATAGGTTTTTAAACACTTCATTTCAATCGAGATAAAAAGATTATAATTTAATCGCCGGGAAAAAATGTTGACTTTGGTCTTTTCATTTTTTTAAGCTATAACCATATAATATTTTTTGATAATATGAAAGGCATGTTATTGAATTAGGTTCTCTATCGGTCACATTTTCATTTATATTCTTTATTTCCTGACAATAATCAAAAACGTTTCAAATAAAGTTACTTTTTGTCCACCGAAACTCGCTTACTTCTGGCTGGACAAATGACCATGCAGCGGAGAAGGGACCGCTAAAAGCCTTTTGACGTAGGAAATCTTCGCCTTAATATCAGCCAATATCAAGGGTTCACTTTATTTTTTTCTATTACTCTTAATTCTTTCTTCAGGTTTGCTAATATTTGTACCACGTGATTTTCAGTTTCACTCCTTTAATATTGTATAGGCGTATTTTAAAATCAATTTAATTGTATGTTACTAAGAGCACGTTCTCATTTGGCGTATATTTTGCTGAATGCCATTTTCATGTCCTTTCCCGTTGCCTTAACAGGGACTGCAAGAACTAAGAGATCTCGAATAACGCACGCACACATTTTCACAATTTCTGTATAGCACTAGGTCTCGTACGGCACTTTCGGTACACATTCGTTCACGCAAACAAGCGTACGTATTATGTTCAGAAATAAGAATATGCCATTTATAAAAAATTTATTGATTGGACTAAAAACTTAAAACACTATTAGATTAATATGTTACTTGTAGAATAATCTGACAAAAAAATCAGAATGATTGCATGTACATTAGTATTATTTTACTCTTCTGTATCTTTATGATTTTTTTTCTATCCTACCAAATTAGTATTATCATCTTTTAAACAAACCATCTAACTAGCATATATCCTGAAAATATCATAATTGAAAATATCATATATTTTTCTGATTTTGTTTACTGCACTGGATCATATACTTTAAGGCATTATAAAGCTTGCGTTTAGCTCCTGTAGTCCCCTTAAAACTTACAATTGGCAATGTTTGACGATCGCAGTACCACCAGTCTCGTATCTTGGATGCTACTCAACGTCGCCTCTCTTGGTATTTTATTTCTGACAAAGTGGTTTTACTACCATTTCTTGGAACCTTTCTAGCATTTGCAATAGTCATATCTTTCGACACTCTTACGGCGCCATGTTAGACATTGATATTGTCTAACAGTCAGACGCGAACAGATTTTAAGAGGAAAAGAGATCGTCATTATTCGGAAGTCATTACTAGTCTTGAGTATTTACAATATATTTAATCGCAGCTGTTGCTGATTAGAAATAAAGAATTTATGTAACTATTCTACAAATTTATAACGACAAATTTGTTTGTAATAATAGACATCGTTAGCCGAGTGTGCGCGCGTGAGTCCCCGCCATTTCGACCTTTGGTGGGAGTGAATGAAGTAGGCGCTGCTTCTGGAGGTGGTGCAGCCGCCGAACTTCTGGAGCTGGCGGAAAAGTGCTGGAGCGAGGCGCCGGATGACAGACCTTCCTTCGATGCCATTAACGCCACTTATATCAAGTAAGTATATTTTTAACATTTAAAGAAATAAAAACATGCGTGAGTGTCGTGGAACACTCGGTTGGAATGAAGTTCCTTTCGTAGTATATTATTATTGATAAACGTATTATATTATTGATTAACAAATAAAAATAAATGAATTACGAGCGTCTATTAAAATGAAGCGTTATTAAAAATAAAATAATATTTCTTTCATGGCCAGATAAGAAAAAGTGCGAGGGAGATGAATATTATTCCATCTCGCTTCCTTATATCCGCCAAGGCCGTCTACACTACGTCAGAAGGGAGTCGTGACGGATAAATCTGACACTTATTCGTTCTAAAACACAGATCTTCGTTCCAATAAAAATTTGCGAAATCACTATTTATTTTAATCATGGGCAGAAACTACTGCAAAATATTTTTTATGGTAGAGGGGGAGGACAAGCATGCGGCAGGCGAGGTATGTTGCCTGCCTTTAAAAAAATTAGTATGCTGTTTTCTTCAAGGTACCTAAGTTATATCGGTTCGGAAAAATCAGTGGCAATAGCTAGAAGTTGTGCTAAGAAGAAAACTTCTGGTAAATCACACAGTGGTATATATGTTATATTCATTTATTTATTTGGCGGTAGTATGCAAGAAGATACGAGTTTGCGTATTTTATTTAAAATTTTGTTTTAATAGACCTGACCTTTTTTTTCGCTTAGTATAATCGGCGCCACTTGAAATGATGGCACTGCTCCGTCAATAATTCTTTGTTGGTTTTGAAATTCAAAAGTACTTTAATTTCATTAATTTAGCATAGTGGTGCGGTGCAAAGAGAATCTACCACCCCATAATATAACTATCTCGTTAATGCCAGACGTAAAATGCTCAAATCGACAACGGGAAGCAGCATCAAAGATGCAAGACATCTGGTACTAGGACCGCAAATCTGCCCGCCAAGCCTGGCTATTAGGACAAATCCTATCTAGAACGGGAGATGTCCAGCGTTGTAATTTTACGGGCTGATAAAAAAAGAAGACAATCGTTATACTAACCTTAGTTCGTGTTGGAACGTGAAACAGCTATGCTGTATATATATTATAGTTGCAGTACGAATGGGTCGGCTCGACAGGGGAAGAACCACTCTTTCACAGAATAGCAGCGTAAAATACCAGCTTTATACTACTGTGTTACGTGTAGTGAGTGTAGAGAATCGGAGACGACACATCTACATTTTGATTCTTAATCGAGGATAAATGTAGGTGATTATTTTTTTTCTTTTAGGATCGGGTGACAAACGAGCACATAGGTCCATCTGATGGTAAGTGGTTGCTATCGCCCATAGACATCTACATCTATCTTCGTTTGCTAAACAAAACGCAGATGCGTTGTCACTCTTGAGGACTTAGATGGAATGCTTCTTATCCAGTAAAAAGGGTATTCGGTTCTTTACACTCACCATATGAAACACAGAATCGTTAAGCTGCTATTTTACGCTGGTATTCTGTGACAGCGTGGTCCTTCCCCGGTCGAGCCGATCCATTCTTGCTACAATTATACTGCTAGTATAGTTGCAGCATGGCTCTACCACGTATAAAGATTATAGGTCACAACATTCAATAGCCATCTGGTAGACTGTATGCCCATTAGTCATCCTTATTCTGAAAAAAATTGACTGTTATAGAGGCTACTGTGACAACTTGATGGATGACTTACTGCGACGTATGGAACAGTATGCTAATAATCTTGAGTCGTTGGTAGAGGAGAAAACTGAACAGTTGTCAATGGAGAAGAGACGCTCAGAGGAACTGCTGTATCAAGTGCTTCCAAGGTAGGGAAATTCGTTTGTAAAAAAAACATTAATTTTCTCATTTTATATTTACTCACAAGAAAGTTATAAAAGCCATTTCTTTGACGTCGTAAAATCAACCAAAGAAAAATGACAAAAAAATCAATACATGATTCTGTTTCGGTAAATTTGCATTGATTTTCAAATCAAGCCCAAATTGGATATAAGTTTTTTCAAGTAACCACCAGCCAACAGTGGCCCGCAAGCATGGATTACCATAACATACCCCCCTCACCCCTTGCCATTTTCGCAAAGTAAGTAAAGTTGCAGGCTATATACGTCATACTGCTGGGCACAGGCCTCCTCTCATTTTTGAGAGGGTTTTAGGAGAAGGAAATGTACGCCGCTCTGCCCCAATGCGTGTTGGCGAACTTCACATATCTTCGAGATAATTTTTTTTATTTCCCAGACATGCAGGTTTCCTCACGATGTTTTCCTTCACCGCCGAGAACGTGGTAAATCAGCATTTGAAACTGCAATTAACAATTTCATTGGTGTCGGCGGGTATCGAACCCGGGTTACTCGCGTACTGTGAAACTTACAGCGAGCGCTAATCATCTGAGCTACCACGGCTCTTAAAATATCAAGTATCTTAAAATAAATAAATCGGTAAAAGTTTTTCTATATACAGGTTGGTTGAAAAGAAGTTCCCTATCTTTGTTTGGTTACTTTACCAACTTCAGCCAAATTCGTGTGATCTTATGTCATTATTTTCTTTACAAGTTGAGATAAAACATCATAAAAGGCTCAAGGAAGATTGTCAATGCAAGAGCGAGTGCAAATTGCCTCTCGCTTCGAATACATATACGATAACATTGTCTGACGAAGAGATTTTTCATGTTGGGGACTTTGTTAACCGTCATAACTGTTGTTATTGGGCAGAGTTTGACCCCAAAGTAACTGCTGAGAAAATGCAAAACCATCCCAAGGTCACAGTTTAGTGTGGTATGACACCACACTTCGCATCGAATGTCCGACAGTGGCTGGATAACCGCTTCACAGGGCATTAGTTAAGACGTCGTGGACCACACGAATGGCCTGCTCGTAGCCTGGATCACACGCCTTGCGATTATTTTCCTGTGGGGTTGGGCAAAGGATGAAGTCTATCGCTCATAACCTCGCACTCTTGATGGACTGGAAGTAAAAATTCAGCAAGTGCTAACAAATTTATCTCAACTCTTTTTACAAAAATCCATTACAAGATGTTTGAAAAAACTTAAAATACATACATATAAAGCGTCACGCCTTTAATCCCCGAGGGAGAAGTAGCGTCTAAAAAACAGCGAGCTACTCGGACCACGTTTGACATTCTAAACGTGGTCTGTAAATTATACTAGCTCGCTATACTTTAGATCGAAAAGGTGGTACAAGCACTATTGTTTAATAACAAGCTTCATGGTATGGATGCAGTAATCATAGAAAAATATCTATTCTCGATTAAAAAAACAAAATATGAATGTGTCGTTACGATTAAAAGAGGTCTCGTGTTCTCCACACTCACTACACGAAATACTGCAGTTATATGTTACTATTTTACACTAGTATTTTACGCAACTATATACAAATGACCCCGACCATGCTATTGCAGAATACTGACGTGAAACAGCAGAATAATGGTACTGTATTTTGTATGGTGAGTATAGAGAATCGGAGACTATTTTTACTGCTTTCAAGGCATATCAATTTAGTCCTCTGGTGTGACAACGCATTTACATTTTGATTCTTAATTGAGGATGTATATAGATATATAGGGCTTATATTGTAATCTGACTTTTTCGGATTTTTTTATAACTCACATTGTACAGTTTAATTTGGTTAATGGTTTGACAAATTAATGTTTTTTTTTCTTTAAAAAAAAAAACTAGTAATGCTATTAAACATTACTAATATTCCATTTAACCACTTCTGGTAAGCTTAAATTGCTTGTGTTAGAAGTGGTTTACGACAGTAGTCGAATGGCGGATTCGAACCCACGACCTTTCGAGTTCGCGGTCCGCGCCCTGCCATTAGGCTACTGACGCTTTTATTAATGTAAAAAATAAAAATGTTATAATCATATAAAGGTAGGGAGTTTCTTTTCAACCACCCGGTATATTATTTAAAATGAATAACATGACAATACACCTAATGTGTTTTTTATTTTTATCCCTGGCCTTGGAAAGTGTGCGTGTGCATATCATCTGTGCGTGTCTCTATTTTCAGAGTCAACACTAAGGGCTGTTTTTCAGATTTTGTGAGATTATCATGTGGACTATACGCTATGCGCTCGTTTGTAACACTTAATTGTATATCATGTATTTCACACAAAACAATATTTGCAAGGCCTTTAAATTATTGTTCTGGATCTAAATGTTTGTAGGATACAGGGAAAAATCTTACAAATTCCTTATTTATATAGCATAAGGGTGACAATCGAGCACACAGTCCACCTGATGTTAAGTGGATGCTGTGGCCCATAGACATCTACATTTATCCTCCAATAAGAATCGAAGGATTGTAAGAAATCAAGATTTTAACTCCAAGAGCAACCCTAAGTAATCTATTCCATAGTTCACTGAGCGTCAATATTATAATATTTTATATTCGACATCAGGCCAGTGGCCCAGCAGCTGATGACGGGCGAAGTGGTTCAACCGGAGAGCTTTGAATGCGTCACCGTGTACTTCAGTGACATCGTCGGCTTCACCGAGCTCTGCGCCGCCTCCACTCCGATGCAAGTTGTGGATTTGCTTAACGACTTGTACAGTACTTTCGACAGGATTATCGGTTATTATGATGTTTACAAGGTAATTGTCGTTTTTTTTTTTTATAAATTAGCCATATTCAACAGATGCGTTGTCACCTCTGAGGACTGAAATGTTTAATTTTTTTCTTTTTATTTATTTTGCAGACATGTCAATCCCGTTATAACAAACTTAAAATCTATACCTTACCCATTAATCTGCATATAAACAATGCTCAAATATCCGAGATGGGTGTACGTAGAATGCCTTGTGTAATATCCATATCGTATATTGGCACTCAATTTAATATTTTTTGACGAACGCGCTACTTGATAGTCACATCAACTAGTTGGAGCCAACATTTGACCAAAAACAGTAATTATGGGTTGTCGAGTCTTGTACTGATGTTATTGGTACATCAGGGACGTGTATGCGTGAGTGCCTCCGGGTTTGAGCGTACACTTCGGTCAATATGTCTCCTGCTCTACGATAAGTGTGGATCGTAGCGGATCGCTTTATATTTTTACTTATGACTTATATTAAAAGAACGATAAAAGAAATGATAGAGGAAGAACATTGCAGGTAGAAACAATAGGAGACGCTTACATGGTAGTGTCCGGTCTACCCGAAAGAAATGGGGACATGCACGCAAGAGAAATTTGCTTAATGGCGCTGGCCGTGGTTGAAGCTGTACGTGCCTTTGCGGTCAGGCATCGGCCTTCACACCGCTTGGAAGTGAGAATAGTTTAAGAGTATTATTATCTTAAATAAAAAAAAAGTATTACAGTTATTACGATAGTAATAGACTAGTTAATTGGTATCTACGGATTATTATTTATTTCCTTGTATTCCTGTATTTGTGTAATATTAAACCTAATTTTAATATGTGTTATATCTTTTTCTTTTTATTATATTTGGTTAATTAAGGCAGCAGCCACTAATTTTTTACCACGCCATGGGTTCTCTGGCAGAGAACATCAACTGGCAACAAGTCTTTAATGGTTATTGTCTTTAAAAATTAATTGAATGGTCTTTAATGGTTACAAAAATGAAATTTTTAAATAAATAAATACATACTCGTATCGTCCTGTGTGACGTGATGCGTGAGTATATTCATCACTTTGATTTGTCCTGTGGCTGTTTAATCGGAATCTTTGGAATAGGCTAGATAGATAGATAGAAAATTCTGTATGGCGCTTAAAAATATTTTGTGCAAAGACGAATTTAATACCGAACCAGCATTCTATACCTGCTTACCTTTTATAAAAGAAAAAAATATATAAAAAAATACAAATAAAGAAATTTTTATAGGGTAAGAGTGACAAGCGAGCACACAGTCCACCTAATGGTAAGTGGCTGCTGTGGCCCATAGACATCTACATCTATCCTCGTTTGCGAATCAAAATGAAGAACCGTTGTCATCCGTGAGGACTAAGAAGGAATGCCTCTTTTCCAGTAAAAATGGTCTCCGGTTCTCTACACTCACCATACGAAACACAGCATTAAGTTGCTATTTTACGCTGGATTTCTGTGAGATCGTGGTCCTTCCCCGGTTGTGCCGACCCATTCGTGCTACAGCTATTCAATTAATATAGCTGCAGTATGGCTCTACCACGTATATTAGATATGTTTAAAATATAAATAAAGACTTCGGGGATGGTGGTATACTGTCACGCCGCATCGTTCTACCGTCGCTAATCCACTAAGCGTGGCGACAAAGCAAATCCTTCTTACAGTGTTCGGAGCCAATTCCATCAGCGGACTGTTGTGGGGTATATATAAGATTTAGTACGCATGCATGTTGGCAAAATTCAGTTTCCATAAATTTTGCCGCCTTACTAAAAAGCGTAATAGTTATAAGTTATTTATATCCAATTTAAATTTAATATTAGCGTTAACATTGTTCGTCTTATTACACAACTTTGTTAATTGATAGTCTAGGCCCTAGACCCTAGACTCTAGGGTTTAAACTATGTTTCAAGAAGAGTCTTTCTAACTAAAGAAGTTCATTAGCCGCGGCGACACAGTATTCGTGAAATTAGACAATTGCTGTCGAATTGCATACCTTACTTTTTAGGGTTCCGTATACGAAGGGTAACCAACGGGAACCTACTACTAAGCATCTTCTGTCTGTCCGTCCTTCCGTCCGTGCATGATCGTCTCATGATCCGTAATAGGTAGACGGTCGAAATTTTCAGTGTATTTATATAAAAATAAATTAAAAATTAAAAGGGACTCCTCTAATAGAGACGTGTATGATTGCACGGAACCTTTCATGCGCGTGTCTAACTCGTTTGGCCGGTTTTATTATATTTTAGTCTCATTTTTTTTCCACGAGATTTATTTATTGACTCTAGTTTAAATAGTAAACCCTGAGAGTAATAACTCTCGCCATGGAGGGTATATTGCCATAGTTGCTCCGTTTGGCGAGTCGGTTAGCAACTGCAGTTTTCTTTTGTTATTTTGCTGTTATCATAAAGACGCCATCTTCTTCTGTCTCAGTTTCCCTCTGTCGCCTCTTACAAGACCCAAGGGAAAATATGCGGTAGTGGATATTCTTACACCGCCACTACTCGGTATGGATGCAGCTGGCTCAGGACCGTGCTTTGTGGCATTACTTGCGGGAGGCCTATGTTCAGCAGTGACTTGTGAAGGGCTGTAATGATGATGATAATGGTACCAATAACTATGAACTACTTGTTGCAATAAGACGGTGAATGTTTATTTAATAGTTAATATGTCCAATAGGTGCGAGTGGGAGTGCATTCCGGCCCAGTGTGCGCAGGTGTTGTGGGCGTGAAGATGCCACACTATTGCTTATTCGGCGACACCGTCAACACAGCGAGTCGTATGGAATCCACCGGACAACGTAAGAAACCTGTATACATGTCGATTTACAGAGTTGACTGGCAGAGACGGTATGTCCTCCCTGTGGAATAGCTTACTAACGCCGATTTTCCCGGACCAATTCGACTTAAGGAACTACTTTTTAAAAGGCCGGCATTATACATCTGCAATTCGCTTGGCGTTGCAGTTGTTCATGGGCGGCGGTAGCCACTTACCATCAGGTGAGCCGTATGCTCGTTGGCCTATATAAAAAAAAGAAAGAACACCATAAGGCATAAGTCCACATCCACCCTTTGTACACCTTTTTAATATGGTGGTAGTTATAAAGAATGAATAATTAAATGCTCTTTTATAGAATAAGGGTAGCAAGTGAATACGCAATCCACCTGATGGTATGTGGATGCTGGGGCCCGTAGACGTCTATGTCTATCATCTGTTAAGAATCGAAGATGCGTTGTCATCCTTCAGGACTCAGATTGAATTCCTCTCTAACAGAGAAAGGGTTTCCGATTCTCTACATTCGACATACGAAGCACAGCAGCACTATTTTTCTTGAAGTTTTGAACCTTATTTTAGTTTAAAAATTAGCTTGTTTTGTTTTCAGCCCAGCTCCAATGTATCAACTAGTTTTTTTTTGTTGCATACAATTGTATATAAAAAGTCCACTGCTGAACAGAGGCCTCAACCATAGATTACCACACATAGGGACTTTTCCGTAATTGCCACGCTTGGCAGGTGGTTCGGAAATCCCTGTTTTTATTATTATTTTAGGTTTTCATAAGGATGTTGCTGCTGCTCATCTCTTGTTTCAGTTTTCCTATTTCGCCTCCATCAACACCCACGAGATGATAGGGGTAGTGATTTTCTTAAGCCGCGAAATCACAGCGGCACTATAATTCTTCCTGCAAATTCATAGCTTTCATTCTTATGGCCGACACACACGTTAGTTAAACTGATCAGTTGAACTGACTCTCATCCAAAAACTGGCCGTGAGTGTGAAATTTTAAGTTGAAATTTTGACGGCAACCTACGGATTTTTCCGGGCACAAGGTCAGTTAAACTGATCATTTGAACTGACGTACATACAAAAATTAACCTTCTAGCTAGTGGGGAGATCGTTTTGGCTTACATTCGTTTCAATTGTTCAGTTAAACTGATCAGTTGGGCTGATCAGTTTAACTGATCGTGTGTTTCGAGCATTAGGTTTCCACCGTAGTCGAAAATCTAAGAAGAAGTCACCATTATTATTTAATGGTTAAAATAACAACTTTATATAAGCGAGATCTTATATTATGTCTGTCTGTATCGAGTTGAGTATTTATGCCTAGGTTTACTTAAGTCCTATTCTAGACGTATTCTGTAATTTACACTGCAAATAAATTGTCATCTGAAATTTTACATTGATAGGTCTCTATTTATTTATTTTAACTATTTATTCTTTTTTGTACACCAAAATATAGAAAAGGAGTAGTGTGCAATCTTAAGTCTAAAATGTACAACATGCGGTCTTATCACTCTGAAAGTGATCTCTTCCAAACAACCTTTGTGTAAAGGACCGATGCAAACTATAGTCAAAATGGAGAGGGGTGTACAAAAAATACATATAAATATTGATAAGTCTAAATGATATATAATATGATAAAGTAATTAAATGAAATAAGTACGAAAAAGGTAGTAATTTATCTAATAGCTTTCTAAGTAAGATTCAACAAGACTTTTGAAAGAATGAAGGGTTCTTATTTGGAGAGTTATCTACTACACAGTGAATGATTCTTATAAATAGAAAATTATATTTTTCTTTTAGCTTTGAGAATTCACCTGAGCGAAAGTACTCGAGCGTTACTCGACCAGTGGGGTACCTTCATAGTAGAACGTAGGGGAGAAGTGGAACTTAAAGGAAGAGGAAGAATGCTCACTCACTGGCTGCTGCACTGCTCGGAGCCGGAGCCGCGCCAAGTGGGGCAGAGCACCCTGCCCCCACCACAGTACCCGATATTATTCCCAGCGCTGCCACAACCTATAGCGATACACACGCCGTATATAGTTGTTGAGCCACCCACTTTAGCTGCTTAGATGTGTTAAGTAATCATTGACGTTTACTGTTTCTTTTCAGCTCTTGCTTGTTGTATAAATCACTTTGAACTTGACTAAGAATATTTTTATCAATCACGAAATGAATACGAAAGGTACCTAGATAATGAGGTATTTGCCAATTGTTACATTCATATACCCATGTTACTGTTATTTTCGCTCTTTGTATTTCTTGTTATATATTATAATAGTTTGCTATTAATTATATATATAATTATTATATAGAATAGAATAGAATAGAATAGAATGATTTTTATTCAATATGGATTATTACATAATACTTATTGAAAGTCATTATTTTATTTACCACTGGTTCGGAAAATACCTCTGTCCTGGGAAGAACCAGCAAGAAACCCAGCGGGACTTTTTTTTTAAACATAATTTCACTTAACAATAATTTTGTTTATACAATTTTAAATGAATTTTCATAGAACCAGCATGGTGGCGATCACCTTATTCCCAGGGGTTATTTTCATTCATGTATTCCTTGATATTATAATAACCCTTTTTGTACAGTTTTTCTTTAATAAAACTTTTAAACTTGTTTATTGACAAACTTTGAACATGTTCTGGGATTCTGTTGTAAAAGCGTATACATTGCCCCATAAATGAATTACTAATTCTGTGGAGTCTTGTAAGTGGCATTACAAGCTTATGTTTGTTCCTAGTGTTTAAGGTATGAACATCCTTATTCTTATTAAAGCTATTTATGTTTTTATGTACATACATTACATTTTCATAAATATATTGCGATGCCAAAGTTAATATGTTTATTTCTTTAAATTTTTCTCAATTTAGATTATAAATCGCCCGTACGGCTCTCTTTTGCAAAACAAATATAGCTTCAATATCAGTCGCATTACCCCATAGCAAAATTCCATAAGACATTACGCTATGAAAGTAACTAAAATACACTAACCTAGCTGTCTCAACATCTGTGAGACTTCTAATCTTTCTTACAGCATATGCTGCAGAACTAAGTCTGCTTGCTAATTTAGATATATGGGGGCCCCATTGAAGTTTCGCGTCAATAGTAATACCTAGAAAAACAGTGGTATCCACAAGACTCAACTCCTCCCCATTTAAGAGCACATTGGTTTTCGAATGTTTTACATTAGGTATTGTAAATTTAATACATTTTGTCTTATTGCCGTTTAAGAGCAAATTGTTAGCGTTATATAATTCATTGTATTATTATAGAGCCGTGGTAGCTCAGATGGTTAGCGCTCGCTGTAAATTTCACAGAACGCGAGCTACGCGAGCAAAATTGTTAATTGCAATTATGAGTGCTGATCTACCACGCGCTCAGCGGTGAAGGAAAACATCGTGAGGAAACCTGCATGTCTGAGAAATAATAAAAAAATATTTCGCATTACGCATTTGGGAAGTGCGGCGGACATTTCCTTGCCCTAAAACCCTCTCAGAAATGAGAGGAGGCCTGTACCCAGCAGTGGGACGTATATAGGCTGTAACAAATTTTTTTAACAATTAATTAAAACGCTCAAATTAAGTTAATTAAAAATAATATTTATAAATTGTTACAGAAATTCCTTCAAAAAACAAAAGTGCAAAGTACTACTTCTCTTGCAAGGCAATTTATAATTATTAATACATATTTTTCTTTATTGGTTTTTATTTTGAAAGCAATGGAACATTGTTTACTGTTTTAGTAAGTCAAAGTACGATCTATAGATCTCAGCCTTAGTGTTAAGTTAATAAAATGTGCCAAAGGAATAATACATCTGTACCTTCGATGTAATATGTAGATCGATAATGTACTTATATTACCTATAATGAAAATGAAAATGTAGTTTGTATTTAAATCGAACAAACATTTTATCAAACATATTTTTGTATTAATGTTTAGATTTGATACGCAGTTTAACTTCTCTCCCGTGTTGGTGTGAATGTACCCTTCATAGTGACCGATTCCAAAATTTTATTTGTTTTAAATTGCTGTTGTTTTCCACTTTGTGATTTATTTATTATAGGTAGATGAGGTAAAATAGAAACGAGCAAACTGTATCTTGGTGATCTCGCTATTCTAACCTTAAGATGGTAGAAATCATAATATCAATTGTCAAGCAACGTAAAAAATTCGAAATCGAGCAGTTATAAGGTTTTCGAAAAAACAAAATCCAAACCGTATAACATCACATCGAGGAAAGCTAATGTTGAAAGCGATTCGTCTACAGATCGATCACAACGTCAGTCTATTTTCAGACCAGTGAAAATGATGAAAATTAAACTTCGTATAAATGTAATTTTAATCTTATTATTAAAATCCATTAAGCTCCATTAAATATTTATATTCAGGTCAAATTGATCCGACCAAAGTAGCTATAAAGTAAAATCCAACACGTGATGAATGTTAAATAAGGTATAAGTAGAAAATATTGTTAAATTTATAGCATATATGCGATCTCATTTTTGTCAATTAATGTCTACTTACTATAACGAAAATGTATTTTGATGTTAAATAAATAGATTTAAATTGGATTAATACAGTGTTTTATTATTATTGCATGAGTCTTATGAGTTACATAAATTACGTTCAAATGAAAATATTTTAATGAAAAGGCCAGAATATGGAAATCCACTATATGGTATACATAATGTACAATTTACGTCTTTGGTCGTCTCGTATAAATTTATTAGAAGTAAATAAATAACATTTTTGTCATATGTGTGTAAGAGAATTCATGATCCCTTTTCGTCGCATGTGTTTTAACGACCAAGAAGATACTGCTGCCTGTTTGATTACCTCTGACGCCTCATATGACATCCACGGGGCCTTCTACAAGCCGTCTAGTGGCGGTGGAGGAGAATCCACCTACCTCTTATCACGACATATTACTTGGTAGTAAAAGCTTGCACATGCCGCAGGAATTCGACTAGGAGTTGTGATCTGTCAACCTCATCAGCGTTATTTCAGTAGTAGCGTCAGTGAGTTTGGCTTCATAGACTTCCATATAAGATAACTGCTGGCTGCTTTGCTTGCTCCTGTTACAATTCCCCGAAACAAGACCCTGAAAACGAGGAAATGTTTTTAAATTATTAAGAACTTGATTGAATAAGTACTCTAACGGTCTTGTGAAATGTTTATAAATGGTAAGAGATGACTTTGGTTATTAGGGAGATAGTTAAAGAGTTTTGTTGATTCATAATTTGACTACTCATCACAAGAATGCCTTAGTTAGGGCTGGAAATGTAGCAAATATGAATCTTTAAGAGATAATAGTGTAGGTAAGAGTATTTTCTGAAATGACCCACGACTTATGAGCAGTGACGTTACTAAAGCAGTTTTATAAAGTTCGAGTATTTGTCTACTAGTACCAAGATTCTTTATACGTTCAGGAAAACATGCAGCTAGGTTTCTTGACTTGTTTTTAAGACTTATAAAGCACTAAAGCAGATCTGTAGATCTTTAAACATTGCACTTGGACTTTCGATACAGTCAAAATCAATTGGTATTTTAAATACTATTTGCCTACATCCATCTTCGATTACAAATCAAAACGCAGATGCATTCTCACGCTTGAGGACTGAGATGGAATGTCTATTAAACAGTTAAAAGCGTCTGTTTGGAACATAATGTAAATTATATGAGCACATACAACATAAGGTTGAATGTAGCCTTAGAGACAGCGCAGTTGTAGAGACATTGGGAAAATTACAACTCAAACTCAAACAAACACAAATGTTGGCTTGTTCAAGTTGCACCCAGGACCGGCGCGGCGATGTATTAGTCAGGAACTCTGAAATTAGCCGTGCTATATAGTGTTAGTAATAATTAAAAAACCGGCCAAGTACGAGTCGGACTCGCGCATGAAGGGTTCCGTACCATCGTACAAGATTTAATAATATGTAGGTAAAATTACGTTTCTAGTAGGGGCCTCCTTTAATTTTTAATTTATTATTTATTGTTATAGCGGCAACAGATATACACATTCTGCGTGGCCGTAGGAAGGAAAAGGGGAGATCTCCCGCCGGGCAAGGTGTTCTGCCCGGGGAACGGCTAACGCTCCGAGTAGTAGTTCGGAATTATTCTATATATACTGCTTTAACTTCAGAACTTTGTTAGCGCGATTTAGGCTTCGATGTGTTTCGCTTGTGGCGCGACGACAGCGCCGCCACAACACACATCTGCTCAGACCGGAGGTCGATAGTGCAGTCCGATTGCCGGTGTCTCCTAAATGCCGGTGGGGAATGCATGCTGTGTGCGTAAGGGCAAGTGACGCCGGTGCGAACGTTATGCCGGTGTGTAATGCATGCCATACTACGCACTTGCAAGTGATGCCGGTGAGAACGATGAGCCGGAGCAAGTGCCAGTGATTGCCTTGTAGTCTGCGGTGAGTCGAGAAGAAGGCAAGTAATCTGCGAAAGTGCCGTGAAGCAGAGGTGAGCAGTAAGGCTCAGAGCCTTGACGAACACTGTAGCGCAGAGAGTAGCTTGAAGAAACAGGAAGCATTATTATTCCAGTGCTGCGACGAACCTTTGTAAAGCTAGATGGCTTGCAGAATGTGAAGACTGCAGACAATATCTGTTCAGGAGCGAATGAATGGGGTACTTGAAGACGATGAAGGTTTGAAGGTGTAATTTCCGAAGGTTTGTTGGTTGCGTGTTTATATCACGTCGATTGGTCACCACTTGTGGCGGGTGGAAGGACAAGGGGATATCTCCCACCGGGCAAGGTGTTCTGTCCGGGGAGCGGCTAACGCTCCAAATGATAGTTTGGAACTATTCTATATATACTGCTTTAACTTCGGAACTTTGTTAGCGCGATTTAGGCTTCGATGTGTTTCGCTTGTGGTTCTACGACAGCGCCGCCACATTCTGTGAAAGTTTCAACTGTCTACCTATTACGGATCATGAGATACATACAGCCCGCTGACAGACAGACGGATGTACAGCCGAAGCTTAGTAATAGGGCCCCGTTGGTTACCCTTCGGGTACGGAACCCTAAAAATGGTTTTTATATGACATACATTACGCTTCTTTCACACTGAATTTAATGATTACATAATATGTATAAAATGTATAAAATTAAATAAGATATAAATAGACGTAATAATATTAACATATCATTATTGTGAATCAGTTTTCAGAATGAGATTACGTGTTATTCGACTTTTCTTTTATACAAAAGGGATTTCGTTAAGAAAATGTAATGTTAGCAGAATGAGAAAAACGTGTATTATAAACACAAGTAAAACAAATTAAATTTTGTTTATATTCATGTATACTTCCTAAACATATTTATATCTGATTCAACCAGATTTTCTTCAATATCGTCCTTTGTCCCCTAAAATTGAAAAATCCATTGGTATGATGTCTAATTTAATCTTTTAATTGAGATTGTTGTAAGATGTTAATAAATCCTTAGTCTTTTCATTGTATGTGTGCAGTATTGTATCTTTTTTTAAATTAAGGTTTTTATTGAAAAACATTGTTTTTATTCTTTTTAATTGAAGTCCGTTATCGAAATAACATTGTTTTTCTAGAAACCATAAAAGCGCCTACTATTTTACAGTCCTATATTTATACCGTTAATATACTATTTACAAATGTAATGAAATTTATAATTAAGACTTTATCCACCTCTAGACGTGTGAATAGTCGAGACATATTAGGAAACGATGACAACATCACAACACTAACTTCACAACTCTAATTAAAATATATACCTATATATTTATTCTCATACGAACGAACGGAAAAGTTCTCGAGTGGCAGTCTTGCACCGGTAAGCGATGTGTGTGATGATGATGATGATGAACGAACTGGCCCAGCTATGGTCGTGTACACTTTATCGCTTGACTACCTTTAAAATATCAATGTATTATATACAGATTGTTTTAATAGAATAAGGGTGACAAGCGAGTGCACAATGTTGATGATAAATGGATACTGTGGCTCATAGACATCAACGAGTAAATCTATTCTTTAAGAATCAAAATGCAAATGCGTTATCAAACCTGATGCCTAAGATGGAATGCCTCGTTACGACTAAATAGGGTATCCGTTTCTCTACATCTACCATACGAAACACGGCAGCATTATACTGCTGTTTCACGCTGGTATTCTGTAAGAGCCTGGTCCTACCGCGTTCGAACCTGGGTCAATTCAAGCTGCAACCACAGTATAGCTTTGCAGCTTGGCTTTATCAGGTAGAGTAGTACTAAACTTTTATCAAGAAATAATCTATATAGAAGTGAAAGTCGTTCAATAATTTATTAACTAGTTCTAAAGCCCTTTCCAAATCCCGAAAGAAGGAATCCCGTTTTATATTTTTTTACAGGATAAGGGTGACAAACGACCACACAGTCCACCTGATGGTAAGTGGTTGCTGTGGCCCACAGAAATCTAAATCTATCCTCGATTACGAATCAAAATGCAGATGCGTTGTCACCCGAGAGGACTAAGATGGAATGCCTCTTTTCCAGTAAAATGGGTCTCCGGTTCTCTACACTCACCACACGAAACGCAGCAGTGTCAAGCTGCCATTTTACGCTGGTATTCTGTGATAGCGTGGTCCAGCCGACCCACACGTGCTACAATTATACTACTGATATAACTGCAGCATGGCTCTACCACGTAAAAAAATGTGTGTATGTGTTAGTGATGACTAAGGCGCTCAACCGTTTTAGATTCTGCAGGTCATTAAAACAGTAGATATTATAAGATTTATGCTTTCTACCTTGACAATCATCTAAGCTTTAACTACTGCACTGTTAATGGTAAAAAATGTTTATGGGAGTCAGATATTGTGGACCATTTTTAAAAGAAATAACGGTGCCAAACGAGCACAATTTGTACCTAACGTTAAATTGGTGTTGTCAATCACAGACATCTTCGTTTTTCTTCAATTATGAACCAAAATGCAAATGAGTTTGAAGCTCCTGAGAACTAATATGGTATGCCTTCTTATTAGTTAAAAAATGTCTTCGGTTTTCATCACACATACGAAACATGTCACCACTATGCTGCTAATTTACACGGTAAGTCTGTGCTAGGTGCGAGCTATGTTGTGTACGCCCTATTCGAGTCTAAGACATCGTGCAGCAAAATACAAATTTTCTGCCACCTGGACCTTAAAAAACCACAGAAGGATAGATTTCCTTATTATTTGAATTAGGTCACTTTTACCTGGTACAGTTTTAGATGTATTCATCATTATCATCATTACAGCCCTTCACAAGTCCACTGCTGAACATAGGCCTCCCCCAAAGAATGCCACAAAACACGGTCCTGAGCCACCTGCATCCATCGACTTCCTGCATGTCTTACCAGGTCGTCACTCCATCTCGTGGGGGGACGCCCTACACTTCGCCTACCGGTACGAGGCTGCCACTCGAGAACCTTTCTTCCCCATCGGTTGTCGGTTCTTCGAGCTATATGGCCGGCCCACTGCCACTTCAGCTTACTAATCCGTTGGGCTATGTCGGTCACTCTGGTTCTACTGCGGATATCCTCATTCCTAAGTTTATCACGCAGAGAAACTCCGAGCATAGCCCTCTCCATAGCTCGCTGAGCGACCTTGAGCTTCCTCATACGGCCAGCAGTGAAGGACCACGTCTCAGTTCCATAAGTCATCACTGGCAACACGCACTGGTTGTACAATTTCGTTTTAAGGTTTTGAGGTATGTCTGACGAGAAGATGTGTCGTAGCTTCCCGAACGCTGCCCAGCCGAGTTGAATCCGTCGATTGACCTCTCGGTCGAAGTTGGACTTACCCAGTCGGACTATTTGTCCCAGGTAAACATACTCGTCAACAACTTCGAGCTTAGTGTTCCCAACAACTACCGGCATAGGTGTGACATGGACATTAAACATGATCTTAGTTTTGTCCATGTTCATCTTAAGACCTATCCGTTGGGAAACACTATTGAGGTCATTGAGCATAGTGCTTAGGTCCTCCAGCGATTCTGCCATAAGGACTATATCGTCGGCAAATCGAAGGTGAGTGATGTACTCGCCATTGATGTTGATACCGTATCCTTTCCATTCCAGAAGCTTGAAAACGTCTTCCAATGCAGCGGTGAAGAGTTTCGGGGATATGACGTCACCCTGTCTTACACCTCTCTGCAATTGGATAGGTTTCGTACTCTGGTTCTGTACTCGGATAGCCATCGTAGCCCTACTGTACAAGCACTTCAACACTTCGATATACCGACAGTCAACTTGGCACCGCTGAAGGGACTGCAGCACCGCCCAAATTTCGACGGAATCAAAGGCTTTCTCATAGTCCACATACGCCAGACATAGTGGCAAATTGTACTCTTCGGACTTCTGTACAACTTGCCGAAGGGTATGTATGTGGTCTAGATGTATTATAGTTGACCATTATGTTGCTATTTTACGCGGTAAATCAGTGCGAGGTGTGAACTACTCGTATGTTGTGCGCGCCATATTTAAGTCTAAGGCCCGTATTAATAAACGTTACTCAGCTCAAGTACACGCACTTGAGTAAAATCTTGAGGTTATGATCTTATTAATAAACATATCTCAAGATGCGGTTTAGGTTTACGATATCAGCTGAGTGCCACACTGATTAATAAACGAAACTCGACTCTTAAGTGTGTGTACTTGAGTGCAAGTCACAGAATAGTATACCTAAGTACAGCGTTTTCAGGTACTGTTTTTATGTGTTCATTAATTAGCAACTATCTTGAGATGCTGATATCGTAATGAGGGCGTAACAAATGATTACGCACTTGAGTTTGTCGTTGAGTAACGTTTATTAATACGGGCCTAAGATATCTTGCAACAAACGACTATTTTTCTGCCACCTGGACCTTATAAAACCAGAGAAGGCTAGACCCTTATTATTTGATTTAGGCCAATTTGACTGTGCTCTCTCTGATATTATGCCATACCAGCGTGAGACAGCAGAATAATGCTGCTGTGTTTCGTGTGGTAAGTGTAGAGAACCGAACACCCTTTATACTAGTAACAAGATCTTAGTGCTTAGGGGTAACAACGAAACTGTATTGTTGATTTAAATAAAACTAATTTTACGGATTTTATCACGTATATTAACTTATTTTATATTCCCGACGTTTCGGGTGCTTTCCAGCACCCATGGTCACGGGGGACTGATGTGTTTGATGTCCTGATGTCATAGTTAGCCCGGCTACCTTCAGTTTTTTAATATTAATTTTTGGTTCGATTTACGCAGAATGAGCTTACAGTATCTTGAAGTCTAGCAGTGGTATAGTTGGGTTTGGATTTAATTTTATTATTTATGGGATCCCCAGCAGATGGCAGCACCCATACATCTTCTCTATTGAAATTAGAATGTTTTTTAATTTCAATAGCCTCGCGAATCACCCTTGGGAGGAATCGGTGTTCTTTTGCGAGGATTTGTGGTCTATCAAATCTAATGTAATGGCGGGGACGATCTTGAACATGTTCACAAACTGCAGACTTCCCGATACGTCGGTGCTTCACGTCAGCTATATGTTCTTTAACGCGGGTTTGTATAGATCTTTTTGTTTGTCCTATGTACGAGAGACCACATTCACAATCCAGCTTGTACACTTCTGCATCTTGTAGAGGGATATGACACTTGACGGATGGTAAAAATTGACCAATCTTCTTCAGCGGCTTGAAGTATGTTTTAATGGAAGCTCGTTTCAAGATGTAGCCAACCTTGTCTGTGACTCCTCTGACATAGGGTAGTATAGCAGGCACACGCTCGACTGTGGCTGGCTTCACTCAGTCACTGTGACGTAGGCGCGGGACCCGAAGCCTGTTGTCTTGCAGTACTTGCTCGACGTGCTGAAGCTCGGCGGCCAGTTGTTTTCTGTCACAGATCCCTCGTGCTCTCTGAAACAAAGATTTTCCCATGGTAGCTAACTGTGAAGGATGATGGTGCGATTCACCATTTAAGTATCGGTAGGTATGGGTATTTTTCCTGTACACAGTATGACCAATAGTGTTATCAGGATGTCGGATGACTATTACATCTAGGAAAGCTAAAGTATTGTTTGCCTCTAACTCCATTGTGAATTGTATTTTAGGGTTTATGGAATTAAGGTGGTTTAAAAATGCAGTTACTTTGTCAGATGGTAAAATTGTGAAAGTATCGTCTACGTACCGCTTGTAGAATCTTGGATTTACAGGAGCAGTAAGAAGGGCTTTCTTCTCAAAGTCCTCCATGAATATGTCGGCGACTACGGGAGATACAGGTGAGCCCATTGCCACTCCGTCTACTTGCATGTAGAACTCTTCCTTCCAAAATAGATAGCCAGATATGAGGCAGTGTTTGAGTAATACTGCATATTCTGTGGGAATGTTGTTATCTTCTAGCTTTCTAGTAACAATTGAGATACAGTCTTCAATAGGTAGGCATGTGAATAGTGACTGAACATCAAAACTGACCATAGTTTCATTGTCAGCGAGATGTAGGTCTTTTACCTCACTAACAAAATGGTATGAATCCTTTGTGTGTGCTCTGGTGTATCCTCTTAGTGGTGACAGTATTTTTGCCAAGTGTTGACCCAACATATAAGTTGGTGAATCGATCTGGCTTACTATAGGACGTAGTGGAGCGTTTGGTTTGTGTATTTTCGGTAACCCATACAACCTCGGTGGTTTGGCACATGATGGTATTGTCGAATTCACGTCGAGATCTAATTTTTCGGAGTATTTCTTTATTAAATCAGTAGTTGTTTTAAGTGTATTAGTTGTAGGGTCTATTTTGACCTTTTTGTATGTACAAGCTTACGTCCGATAAAAGTTGTTGTATTTTGAAATTATACTCTTACGTGTCCATTATTACCGTAGCATTTCCTTTATCCGCGCGGAGAATCGTGAGCTCAGGTCTGTTGCGTAAGTTGTACAACGCTTTAAACTCGTCTTTGGGGAGATTTAGTTTCGGCGCTGAACTTCGACGTAACGAGGACGAAATGTCTTGACGTATGGCTTCTAAATCTTCCTTACCGATATTATTCTTAAACAGACAATTCTCAACACTACAGATAATTTCCTCGTACGGGATTTTTTGCCGTGTTATAGCAAAATTCAAGCCTTTCGACAATACTTTTATTGTAGGTAGAAAAATTATCTGTAGTGTTGAGGATTCTCTGCTTAAGAATAATATCGGTAAGGAGGATTTAGAGGCTACATTACATTACTTTAGCTATTTTCATAGCATATGTCGTATGGTATTTTGCTATGGGGATACGCAGCTGACACTAAAATTATATTTGTTTTACAGAAGAGGGCCATAAGAACAATTTATGATTTAAAGCCTAAAGAGTCGCTCCGACAAAAAATTAAGGAAATTAATATATTAACTTTGCCTCTCAGTAAATTTATGAACATTACATTCACAAAATTAAAAGTAGTTTTACAAAAATATCACTTATTTATAAAAAAATTAAATGATATTCATTCTGTAAATACTAGGAACAGACACAAGATATTAGTACCAGTTACTCGACTCCATCGAGTCAGTAATTCATTCTTGGGGCGATGTATACGCTTTTACAACAAAATTCCAGAAAATATACAAAATTTGACCTGCTCAAAGTTCAAAATCTTTATTAAACTAAGTTTGTATAAAAAGGGTTATTATAATATTAAAGAATTTATAGATGACTGGCTTTTTACCCGCGGTTTTGCTCGCGTGCGCTCAAGCGCACGTAAATTCAAATTTAGGAACATCATTAAATGCTGTTTCCGTGCCAAATTTAGAAAAGTACGATCACTTGTAGAGTCACCTCGGTGTCTATGTCTCTATGTCTGTCAAAGATTTTTTTCATTTTTATTATTATTCATTCATATATATTTTTATATTTAAGAAGTAGGTAACATATATATAACATAATCTCTCTGTGAACCCTGTACTAGGTAAACCTGTCTTACAGGGTTCCAGACCTTCCATATTGTAATAGTAGTCATTGGTACATAATACATTTACAACCAAACTTAAGCATGAATAATTAACACAGTTAGAAACATATAGAATTTGGAAAAATACACTCAAGTCTATATAGTACAAAAATATGAGAAAAACAATGGGTAATGGATAAAATTTGTTAAAGCTTATTTGTTAAACGTGAGTTATGTATGAGGGTCAATGTGATTGACAGGTGGTTAGGAGTTTTTATTTGATGTTTTGAAAGTGTAGATATATATGTCTAATGGAATATATTAAGTAACACAAATCAGAATTACAGAATTTAATTTTCTTATTTTGCTTATTTTACTGACGTCAACAAATTTTCGGTCTGATCGTAATCTAGCGACAATAACCAGGCGTGTACCTTTTTTACACAAGTAATAATTCAGTGGAAAAATGTCCAGTTCTCTATGTAATTTGTTGTACAGATGTGGGCCAAGGAAGCATTGAAAATTATGAGAGAAAGCAGTGTTAAATTTGGAAACCGGACATATATTATGAGCTCTTCTTTTTATTTTATATAGTTTTGGATCAAATAAAGTAGATTTATGTTGCCTGAGAATACTACTTAATACAAAATGTTGACGAACTGTTAATAATTGACAGTCAGAGTAGAGATGTTTAGTAGGGAACCGAAATGATTTATAGGTCATTACCTTGATGATCGATCTTTGAGCTCTTTCTAGTGGGATAATCATACTTTTAGAGGCTCCTCCCCAGACCGTGTTTCAATAAGTGAGTAAAGATTGGCATAAGGTAAAGTATGCTATTTGTAAAAGAGTTATATCTGAAATCCGTCGTAATTTATTAAAAACCCAAACTAATTTGCGTGCTGATACTGTATTAATATGATATTGCCAGTTGAGTTTCGAGTCCAGATAAATACCTAGGTATTTAAATATAGATACTTTTTCAATAGAGATACATGAACATGTGTTATTATATTATTAAATACTATTAGACTATTATATTATATTTTAAAATACTATTAGACGTAGATGATTGGTGACATGCTACAGAAACACGTGAATATAATATGTCTAGAAACACCTACTATTTTTTATATCGGGCGTGTCTTCCGATTCCGATGTATTCATAAGAAAGGTAAATAGTATTGAAATCAAAATGTTTTATTATTATTTACATTTTACGCTTTACATTTATTGCTAGTTAAAGTTAATTCAGTTTTAACAAAGTAATATAATGTCTATTTGAGACATTTTATTCATATCGTTGGATATATTTAATATTGATTGGCACCATAAAATAGATGTAGATATTTTTTTTTACTTCGAGTAGACTTGAAATCTTCATAAATACAGTTCTATAATTATGAATACTACACATGGATTAAAACTAATGTCACGGGTTTTTTTACGCATCTCGGATGAAAGTTCCGAGTAAAAGAACATATCTTTGATGTGAAGCACCGAAGCTCCGGGAAGTCTAAAGTATGTCAACATGTTTAGTATCGTCCCAACCATTATATCAGATCTGATAGACAACAAATCCTTGCAATCGAACACCGAATCCTACCAATAATGATTCGTGAGGCTATTGAAATTAAAAATATCCTAATTTTAATAGGGAAAATGGCTGAGTGCTACCATCTGCTAAGGACCCCATAATTAATAAAATTAAATTCAAACTACTACTGCATTTATTCTATTCTATTTTAACTATGACATCAGGTTGTCAAACACCTCAGTTCTCCCGCCCCTACCGTGACCATGGGTGCTTTAATGTGTCCAAAACATCGGGAATTTAAAAAGTTTAAATTAAACGCGATAAAATCTTATAAATATTATTCACAATGAACGTGAGGATCACTGCACTCATGAACGGGAGTAGAAAAATGTTCGCCCTGTTGTGGCGGTGAAAGAAAATCCACCACCTTATATCGTTCCGTCGTAAGAGGCGACATAGGAAAACAAACTGGAGATGGGATGGGCTGCATGATCTTCTTGACAACAGATCAAAATAATAATAGCTGCGGTTGCCAACCCAGCAAATATCCAGCTACTTGACAATTTATGGGGGAGGCCTATGTTCATTTCAGTGGACTTTTGGTAGGCTGACAATAATGAGTTCTACTCATCTTTGCAAGCCTTAATATTTACGGTAGAGTAAAAACTAAAAGTAACATACTCGAAAACACGAATGAAATAAAAACTGCATATATTGCCCCATGAAAGTAAAAAAGTAGCAGCTTACTAATGGGCACAGGCCGCAGAGTTTTTGGCCAAAAGTGTACTGTGCTGATTCCAACGCGGGATGAATTTCAATTATTTACATCGTATATTCAGTAGGATTGTATTATTTCATTTTATCAATGACTTGCCATTTTAGTTTATTTAGAAGTAAGCAGGTGGCGCTAATATTAGTTGAAATAATGAAAGCCAGAACCATACCATGTAGTAATATCAGCAATAGAAGCGAACATTTATTTATTATATCTATAAGGGATAAAGTGATGTCAAGTTTCTGTTATAAAATACGCTATCAGCTCCGCTAGCGGTGAAAAACGATTTAATGATATCGTCATATGACCATATTATAAAATAGCAACGTTGTGTTTAGTTATTAATATCTTCAAACGATTTCTATTCATTGATTTGGTCAAGCTAAATCATAACATGATAGACTACTTTATGATATATGATCAATTCTACGATCTGTCCACGACATACATAAAATCTCTTGAATAAAACTATGATGATAATGAAAATTTTGCAACAATTGCAGACGGACCAGTTTTAGCCACTTTACATATATATTAGTATAATTGAAATAAATACCTTATCAATTTTCATATTTATGATAGACGTCACTATTATCTCTTGAAATTATTACACTTTTAAAATAAAATAATAAAAATACTAAAAAATTACAGTTTTCTTAATAATTTTAAAAATCTAATCATTTAATCATATAAATGTAAGTTATTTATATTATTTCATTTATTAGTAACTGAAGGCAAAATATACTACTTTTTCCATTTGGTGATAGATGGCGCTGTTTTGAATACCAAATCGGTGTAGTTTCAAATTATTTTACCAAGATTATAACTACATTTTAAACTTTATTTACAAATATGGAATTTATTTGAAAAACACCCGTCATCCCGCCTATAACTAAGATATAATAGAAAATTAACATCTAAAGGAAATAAAATACTTAACCTTCTTTTTTTGAAGTTCCGTAATCGGATAAAAAGTAGCCTATAAGTTGCCCCGGGTTACTCACTACTTATATACAAAATTTCATGTAAATTGGTTCAGTCGTTTTTGCGTGAATCAGGAATACACAGACAGACAGACAGACAGACAGACAGACAGAAAGACAGACAGACAGACAAAAATTCTAAAAACCACTAATTTTGCGTCAGAACCCTTTATTTAGTCCCCTAGATTTGTTTTTTCAAGAATATATTAGAATTACAGACAAGACTTTTCTACAGATTTATTATATGTGTAGTTTATAGATGATAATAACACCTGGAAATGAGGTGATCGCTACCAAGCTATTACTAATTTGTTGTGTTGTTAATTTGTGTAACATACATGATTGTAAGCTGTTATTTAAAAAAAAGTCCCGCTAGGTTTCTTGCTGGTTCTTCCCAGGACAGAGGTTTTTTTTTCGAACCAGTGGTAATTATACAAAAGAGTGACTTTCAATAAGTATTATTTATAATCTATATTGAATAAAAAAGTTTCTGTTTCTGTTTATTGTATCATTATTATATCTTATATAAAATAAAAATTCAAATTCCTACGATGGAAATTCTTATTATATAATTTTAATAATTATTGTTTGGTAGTTTTTACGTGGTAGAGTCATGTTGAAGTCTTATTTAGACTACTTTTATTATCGACCAGGAATGCATATTTTCTCAGAATTAATTTATTAATTCATTCATTACTGCCCATCAGAGTTAACTGCTAAAACATAGGCCAACTCTATAGATTGCCTCATAGAGGGACTGTTTAGTTGCCTTTTGTTGATTTACCAGAATGATGCCATTGTGTATCTCCTGTTTCAATTTTCCTCCTCTGCCTCTAACGACACCCACGAGATAATAATGGGCTAGAAGATTCTCTCACATTGGTATAGTCTGGCCGCTTAGATACGGTCGCCTTTGTATCGCGCCGCCTTGGCACGTGCCGCATTTTGTCAAAGGCGTACACCCGAAGGAGAATTAGGCATTGTCAGACTAAGCGCCGTAATGAAAACTTCTTTGCTACTTAACTTGTTTTCTTTATTTATGTTCGTATTTTATTACAATAGCCATAAGATTAAATTATATTCTATTTTATTTTTAGAATAGAAAAACATTTATTTAACAAACACAGTAAAAAATAATAAAATAAAAGCAAAATAATAAATGCGGCTCCGGGTGTACCAACACTATTATAACGAACAGACTATACTATGTTTACACAGTATACCAGATAAAAATAGCAGCATTGTGTTATTCTGAAAAAATCTATCCGCTGACCTTGCAGTGAAGCGTTATATATAATATACGATTTCCTGACGTATGAAAAGGAAGGTTTCATGAATATGAGTTATGAGGCGAATGCTGACCCAACTACGAAGTTAAATTTGATATTCTATCCCTAAACTAATTGGGTAAAAATGTTTGTTCTCCCCTTGTTAAAATCTATACATATAAAAATGTAATGTGTCTGTCTATAATATTTAAATGATAGCCTTCTATTACGCTCAGAGGGATATTTGCATGCTATTAAGACAAAAATAACCAATTTTAATTTTATTTTTTCTGTCTGTCTGTCTTTCGGAGCTAATCCTCGGAATGGCTGTGCCGAATGTGATGAAACTTTACGAAGAGATCGAGAGAAATGCTAGGAGGGATCCAGGCTATATTTTATTGTAATATTTTGTGAAAAAAAAGTTGATTCAATAAGTGGTCCTTGATTATTATCTATACATATAAATAAAATCTTAAATCTAATCGGTCGGGTCGATAGTTTATAATATAATTTAAAAATATAAATAAAATAAATATGTGGCCGTAAATTAGTACTTTGTGAAAGGGTAGAAACAAATCAGTCTAAAGGCCTTGGAAATTACGGTGAAGTAGTACGAAATAATGTGATTGAATTTAGATGTAATTAAACACAAATTGCAAATACTACGCGTAGAAATTAGATTGAAAAGCTAATGTAGTGTAAAAATGTTTAGATAGGTATAGGTACACATGTATCTTTCATTTTTTCATATATATTTTTAAACGTGGTAGAGCTATGCTGCAGCTATATTAGTAGTATAGTTGTAGCACGAATGGGTCGGCTCGACCGGGGAAGGACCACGCTCTCACAGAATACCAGCGTAAAATAGCAGATTAACACTGCTGTGTTTCGTATGGTGAATGTAGGTAACCGGAGACACTTTTTACTGGAAAAGAGGCATTCCATCTTAGTCCTCACGGGTGACAACGCATCTGCATTTTGATTCGCAAACGAGGATAGATCTATGTAGATGTCTATGGGCCACAGCAACCACTTACCATCAGGTGGAATGTGTGCTCGTTTGTCACGCTACCCTATAAAAAATCTATAAATAGTAGAAATAGTAGATAGTGGTCAGACTTTTGTATTATAATTGAACATCACCATCTATCCTTTAAAATATATCTATCTAATAAAATCCTTTAAATCCTGTAAAAGTCACTACTGGCCATGAGACTCTCCCGTCGTAGGGAATACTGTCAGAAGGATTGACGGTCGCAAAACTAGAAGAAGCACCTTTGATGCCGCATCTTTGAAAATACTTAGTTCGAGGAAATAAAGCCCGTCACCAGCGTCAATGTAATAATAAATAACTAGGTCGGTGCTCTCACCTAAGTGTCACCGCACTCTTCTTACTAAGATCGCAATGTACATAAAAAAACTGTAAATTCAGCCTAATTGCGTATGATTTAAACATTTACAGGGCAGTCAATTACATTAAATTATTACATTAAACTTATCTAGGAGGACTTAAACAGTCTTTACACGTGGTGTGGATCAAACGTTATGACCCTGAACGTTGATAAATGATACCATTTTAAATTTACAAAAAAGAAAAACCATTTCACATCCATCACGAAATTAACGGCTCAACAGAAGAAATGAGAGACTTAGGTGTAACAGTGGACAAGCACCTTAAATTCACTTCACATATTAATAATATTGTAAATAAATCATCGAAAATGCTAGATTTTCTTAGGCAAAGTACTGCGGGTTTCCGTTTAAATTACACTCATAAAATATTACACAATGTTTTGGTCCGAAGTGACTTGGAGTACGCGAGCGTGGCATGGAACCTTGTATATGCTGTTCACTCTCAACGCTTGGAGGGTATTCAGCGTGCGTTCACTAGGCATCTGGCATTTATTTCGCAGGGCGTGTCACACCGGTCACCATATGAGCATCGTCTTGCTTTTTTTTTAAATGAACTCGTTGCGTAGCCGTCATAGAAACCAGGATTTGGTGTTTTTGTATGGACTTGTGAGCGGTAAAACAAAATGCAGTGAACTCTTTAACGTGTTAAATTGACGGTGACAGCTCGCATGCCCCGAATACCTATCAAAATAACTTTTGCCTTGTAAGGACTTTTGTAAGGACTAACCATGGACGCCATTCTCCTCTCGCCAAATGTTGCGTACAGTATAACGAGATGAATATTGAAACATTAGATATTTTCCACGACTCGTTGCTTAAATTTAAACGAAAACTGGCCGGCCTTTTGTGAACAGACATTTGTTCTTAGTTAAGTTTTTAGTTTTGCTTTGGTGAATATTATTATTTAAAAAAATTCAGATATATATATTGTGTTGTTATTTAATATCTCCTGGCAATGTTGTGTAAGCCTATAGATATATGTATAAGGAATTTTGCTTTAAAATGTAACTTTTATAATATGTGTACATGTACTGTTTGTGTACTTTTTTAAATAAATAAACAAATAAAGATCGGCTATAGCGAGCACAGGACCTTCCGGACCATCAAAAACATTGAAGCAATGATTCAAAAAGCTGTTGCTTAGATGAAAGCGTCGTAACCACTCCTAATTATTATTTATAATAACATTTAACATTTTTAACACTTTCTGAACTTAAACAACGTGTGATCACAAATCCGCTTCGTGACGATTACGACAAATTCAGTAAAAATCAATAAAAAAAAGGCAGTAAAAATCAACCAACTAGTCCCAAAGCCTTTACCGACTGTACAGACACACGTAAGAGGATGAGAAACCCTGTTTTTTTTAGCAAAGGACTGCATATCCGCTTTTGAGAGTCCGCTCCTGTACCTTTTTAACTTATCACTGACTCACTCTAAGTATCCAGACATTTGGAAAGTTTCTAGGGTCACTCCGGTTCCAAAAACTGCTGGTGAAAACGACGTTTCGTCTTTTAGACCGATTGCAGTTTTATCAGTCTTTGCAAAATTATTTGAGATTGTCTTATGCCAGCAAATTAATAAATAAATTCAGAATTTATTGCATGATAGTCAACACGGTTTTCAAACAGCCCGTTCTACCACTTGTAATCTTGTGGCTCGTATTGACTATATATATGCTGAGTTGGATGCTGGTAGGCAGGTAGATACTGCGTACTTCGACTTTAAAAAAGCATTTGACCTGTTCGACAATGATATCTTGTTACGTAAATTGGCGGTGATGGGCTTTGTCCCAAAACTTGTCGAATTTTTTTCAAATTACCTACGTGATCGGCGTCAGTTTGTTAGAGTGGGTGCATTTGAGTCTAGTGACTATTACACAAGATCTGGGGTAAGTCAGGGAAGTACGTTGGGGCCATTGCTTTTTCTTATTTTCATTTATTATATATATATACTATATATATATATATATATATATATATATATATATATATATATATATATATATATATTTATTTCAAAATGTCTGTTGTTCGCGGATGATTGATCTCAAATTAAGCCTAGGTGTAGATGGCCCGTCTGACTGCGAGGCATTGCAAAGAGACATCAGTGCGGTTTTGGATTGGAGCGTATTAAATCGTCTTCCCTTTAATGATAATAAATGTAAAATAACATTCACGCGTAAACGCTGTCCACTAAATAAAGACTATAATTTATCTGACACGCCCTTAGAAAGGGTAAGCGAAATACGTGACTTAGGATGATTATTAGATGCTAAACTTGACTTTCATAACCATGTGATTTCTGTATGTAAAAAGGCCAGTAAAATGCTTGGCTTCATTATTCGCACTTCTTCACAGTTCGACGGAATAGGGGTCGCTTTGGTACTTTACAATGCATATGTTCGTAGTAAGCTTGAATACGGTGCCATTGTATGGAATCCCTATGAGGAGAAATATATTTTGATGATAGAGAGAATACAGCGCAAATTTGCACGATAGCTATAAGCAGAATTACGGTTATTACCCATATCTATATCCGTCCTTATTTGTTACTGGTATGGTGGGTTTGGACACTCTTAAACTTAGGCGGACTATGCAATTGATAACATTCTACCTAGCAATCACCCATAATAAAATAGATAGCCCGACGATATTAAGCAGAGTGGGGTTATTGGCTCCGAAGCGGCTGGGCTATGATGGTGAGGGGATGGTGGCACCGCGGCGGCGGCCGCGTCTTCTGTGGCGGCCGCCGGCGCGCTCCAGGTGCGACGCTCACGCGCCCACTACTCGCGCTATACGGCTTATTGGAAATATGCTCGCACATGATTACGAGACTGACTTATTTCCTGATAGCTTTAGGCAACTATGTAATAAAGCCTTTCTATTTTTGACATTCAATTTTGACATATTGTAATATATTAATTTAATCTTAGCTTAGTTAATTTGAAAATGATATTTTGTTTACTCTATTTGACATAGTATAGTCTTCTATTTGGCATCTATTTTTTATCTATTTGACTTATCTTTTCTTTTGATCTTATTCTAATTTTTATTTTTTATTATTTGGACATGTATCTTAATCAATTACTTATTATTTAAAAGTGCAATTTGTAAATTAGCATGCTGACGTTTTGGGCATACTGTAAGCCAGCATGTACACTGTTTTAAAATAAATAAATAAATAAATTTCAGACTTGAGTAGAGAAAAACATCTAATAGTTCTGATGACTAAAACGTTCAAGTAATTAAATGAAGATACCTTGTCACTCCTGAGGACTAAAAAGGTATTTCCTCCTTACTAGAAAAAAAATTATATGTAATACTAAGCTGTGGTGTGATTCTGCCACGTATAATACATGTATAATATGTGCTTATGCAAAAATATTAGATTTGGCGACAATACGCACCTAAGACCGGTAACGTTATAATTAGGTTCTCATACTGCTAGGTCATTTGTCAAAATATTTATTTCATTAATCAAATATTAGAATTCAAGATTCTGGAAACGTTTCGATTGTGTGCTCGAAGATCGAATCTTATACGAGTATTAAAAGTACTCTGTGCCTTCCCTTCGAGTGTTGATAAAGTCATTCTATTAGATAGGGGTTAAGGAAAAGCGAGACTCAAATGTCATTCGATCTGATTTACGTTTGTGTTAAAATAAATTCAAGTTTAGAAGGAAATTTGATTCAACCAACAAATACTTGTTGGTTATTTCTGTAGTTACGAATTTGTTTATAGAAATACTGATAAAAAATACTACATGCTTTTTTAATTTTAAACTTGCCCTTAGACACTAATTATTCCTTGTATTATTGTTCCTAATACTGTTCCTTGTACTGTTATATACAAAAAGTATCCTTTGCCACTATTCCACGATATATTAGACTTTGATGTTAAATTTCATTTAGATCCGGCCAGCCGTTCAGGCGTGAATAAAGGATAAACATCCGAACCAATTCGAATTTCAAACATGTATCGCTGAGGTCAGAACAATGTGGATACTACCTTCAATTTACGTACCTATTACTTGTCTCCAATTTTTGTTCAAGGGTAAAAGCAAATCACAATAAAAGCCTCTGAGGTCACCAGCAATGTTGTGCCGTCAGTGAACCTGACATTGAAGTGAAGTGGTTTGTGATTGTATTGAAACGTAATGAAGCGTAGCAGCTCATCGACAACGTATTTGGATACAAGAGAGCTTTCAAGTGAATTTCTAGTTTATTTCTTCACTTGGTATTTTTTGCATTTATAATATATGGAGAATACCATGACGGTTTAAAAATAAATAGATTCTCAATTCGACTGTATTTTACCACGTTTTCATTAAGTCAATTTCTTGTTTGTCTGTCTGTCTGTCGTTCCTAGTGGAATCTTGCAACTCTTTCGAGCACTTCCCGATGTGCTAGAGACTTGAAATTTTGAACATAACTCAGAATCATATGACAATGTATTAATATGAAAAAACGTGGTATATTTTTTTTTAATACCAACCTACAAAATTAAAACAAAAATCACTAGAAAATTCCGCACCGAATGGCGAAAACATAGGGGTTGAAAATTTAAATAAATAACTTTTTAGGAGTCATCAATTTGTTACCTTGAGCTTGTGATATTGCTTGGTCAATTAAAAATTCCACAAAAACGAAAAGGAATAAAATCCACAATATTCACTAGCTTCTGAAGTTGGTGCTAAGGCAAAGTATCGCGAGGAATTAAAGAAACGAATTCAGAAGGCAAATATAAAATTATGTGAAGTTTTGGTATTCCTTTCGGTTTTTATTATACGTTTTTCCTTTTTTTTTCATAATTATTAAGCATGTAAATATGTCTTTTTTTTCCATCACTATATAACATCTACTATTGAAAACGGCCTTCTTCCGTTGTGTGGATAAAATGATACGCAGTATTAAAATGACTCGAAGATTACAATATGTTTCTCGTTTCCAGTAAAAGTATTTACTCTGGTGTATTCGTATAGTTACATATCTGATATATGTGTCGGAAATTCGGAAACTACGAAATCTTTACGGCGTTTTCCATAATCCCCTCGTTGGTTGTTTTAAGTAGTTCCGGCAGGTTTTGGTGAGAAGAAAATGTACTTATATTAATTAAAAGTACTTTTTTCTAACCACACAAATGTATACAAATACCGGTCGTGCAGATTATTTTGAAAAAAAAAAAACTTTTTTACTACATCCGTACTTCAGACATAATTAAGCTGCAGCGTGGCTCTACCACACAATATTCCCCCGTAATTTCCAGTATTAAACGGTATCCCTTTGGAATAAGGATGAAAAAATAAATGGCATTTGACAAAGCCTGTAAAGCATCATTAACATATAGTTAGATCTTACCACATTGCATGTCACAGCAGTTGTAAAATATATACATTTAAGAGTTAAAAATATCTATAGTTAATACTTGCATTAAGTGCCCCGTTCATTTTATAAAAAGAAAAGACAATATAGAATATTATGTTCTTTATCAGCCTGCAAAGTCCACTGCTCAACATGGGCGTCTGTCTCCGTCGAAAGGATACTTCATTTTACAAATTAGTATATAATTTTGAATTCAGAACAGCTTAGTCGTCAGATTAGTGTGAGCAATTATTGTAATATGCTTAGACTGGTGACTGTAAATATTATCAAATGTGTGACACGTCGGACTCTGTGATTGCCAATCCAGTTGCAGAGCGTTGTAATTATGGCAAACCTTCCTTAATTTGATCGAAGCCTTTCTATAGTAGTTTTTTCTTTTTTTTCTTTATTACTGTAGTAAACTGGAAATAAACCTCTACCATATTGAGTCATGTACTGATAAAACAGAAAAAACGATTAGTAATATTTATTGGTACAAGCCAGTTCTTAGGGGATATAGGAGAGATGCTGCCTTGTGTTTGCATAGTACGCGAGCACACGGAGTTCGATTACCGCTGGCGCCAATAAAATAATAAATAGATTAGAAACTTAGTTACTCTGTGGTGAAGGAAACGTCGCATGGAAAGGTTTAAAGGTTTGCTTCATCTTTTGTGATGCGTACAGCAAAGGAGTGGAATAATATGCCGGCGTCTATCTTTCCATCCGAATACAATCTGGGCGTCTTCAAGCCAAGAGTGAGTAGGCTTTTGTTACGCTTAGACAGTGCGATTTACCATCTAGTACTGCATCACCACTTACCACTAGGTGGGATTGTGGTCAAGCACTGACTTATAATAAGTTAAAAAAAATGGAAAATCACATTTCAAAAAAAATCTCGAGGACATCTGAAGTTCGCTTAAACTCGTTAGAGCAAAGCGCATGCATGTAACCAATATTTTTTTAAATGTATTTTTGATGGCGGTGTAAGTAAATTAATTCATAATTAAATTCAGAAGAATCATTTCGTACTGGCTGTATATAAAAGAAGCGAATCGATTGTACAATTATAATCAAAAGGTCCTGTCAATTTAGAACACCAAGAACAACAGTTGGCTCTATTAGAGTGACGAACGACATCAGATGTTTTTATTGAACTACAGAAGAGTTGTAACAAGTTTGTATTTTAGCTGAACTGCAGACCTTTCACGCGACTGGTTGAAGCCGATCACTTCGTCTCAGTTTTTAGAAATAGATTGTCTCGTAATCACTAAAAAGAGTAACCAGTTTATATACTCACAAAGATTCCTAGGTCCCTTTTTTTCGTGGGTAAATCCTCATGGATACCTTCCGCTGTGGGGCAACGAAATGGTTATGCCGGACTCGTACTGGCTAAAATCTCACGGTGGTCACCATCAGCGTATACGAGGGGTCGTGGGATCTCCGTTCGGAACGCAACCGGGTTGTCTCCATCGCTTTGTTACTATAATAGCACGTCCCGGGGGCAGTACTTGTTGCCCCCAGCACCCTCGCAGTGCTACCACGATGTCTCGAGATCACTTCCGAGTTATCGTCCTCCTCGGGGGTTACATCACTAGGCGTTTGCGGCCCCCGCCCCGAGTGGCCGCAACTCCGGAGGCCCCGTTTCTGATAGGGGAACACCGTTTTCTAGAGGAAGGCCGTGACGAACGCCTTGGCGACGTCGTCTCCGCGCGGTATCCGCTCTCTCCCGATCCCACTCAGAAGCCTCCTTCTGAATGATAACAGAGTCACAGAAGGTGACTACGGCCCTCCACGCCGAATCCCCGCTCAGCATCGCCTACACGAATGCTGGCAGGGAGAGGTTTCGTCCGATGCGGTTCACCAGGATCGTCCGCTCCCGTTCCCACGCTGGGCATACTGCGAGCGTATGGGAAGCCGAGTGCTGGCTCCGTCCACCACAGTGGAAGCAGTTCGTTGTCGCCTCGCGTCCGATCTTATACAGATAATCGGTGCATCCAAGCTTCGCTCCAATGACGCGTTTGTGTTCATAGCACTCCTCGAGTTGAGTGCGCCATGTCGCCAGAGCGTTTTGTCGTTCCTGCCGTTTAATTGATTCGAGCGCCTCTTCTGGCTCACTACCACCGCTCTGGCGGAGGGCACGGATTCGGACGTATACCCTCGCGTCCATTTCCGCCAGTATATCTAGTGGTGGAAAGCGAGCCAGGATTGTCGCCGGCTCAAAGGATATAGTACGGTATCCTCGTACGATCCGTATGGCCATCCTCCGCTGGACTCTGTAGGTTTTAGTTCTACAGCGTCGGATGGCCAGCCTTTGTGGCCATACAGGCGCTCAATACAGAGTTACGGACCGTATAACTACAGCATAGAGGCGACGTACTTCCTCCGTCGTTCCCCCCAGATTGAGCAGCAGTCTATGCATAGCACCCGCCGCCCTTTTGATCCGGGGGACTAGGTGGAGGCCTAGGTATGTACTTCATGTACCTCCTCACTCTTACTTCGGACCCACTCACGCGGAGGCACGAGTCGGGTGGTTACCTGGTCTGAGGTAATTTATAAAACCATAGGGCATCGGTTTCGTAAGGCTCTATTTCTAAACCCAACTCATGGATTTTGGTGACAACGATTTCCCAAGCAAGATTCATAGGTCTAGCCGGCAAATTACTGACGACTTACAATTGCAACATGCCACAATACAATAGCAGCATGGCTGTTGTTTTTAGTAGTTCCATAACATAAAAATATAATATCTTGTTTAAGTGATCTATTTTCTAAACACACGAAGGTACAAGGTACATAAATAAAACATTGAGATCTCCACAACCTGATAATAAAAAAATACTAATATCATTGCCAACTTATTAGCTCAAATGATGACTGCAAAAATGTTTTATTTATGTTCAGTGTTGTCTAAGAATTAAATTGGATTCGACTCACTGAACAACGAACAAGCTATCTTCGAAGTTTACATTTAACGAGAAAAACATATTTCTCCAAGCAGAAAAATGAAGATTCATCAAATATATAATAATATTTTTTGTTTTGAGAAATATGTATTTTGTGAGAGTGTAGAGTTTAGTTAAAGAAATACTTAGATATTACATAGTCCGTACAAAATATTATTAAATTTTAATTACTTCTATAGTAGTTTACTCTTCATGGTTATACTCGCGAAACATTCAGTTAGTTTCTTCTACGAGTAAACAAAAAACCAATTTGTATACACATTATACAGTCATTTTAAATAAATAATAACGTTATATATACTCGTATTTTTAATTAGTTGCTGCTGTGAATATCCTCATTAGGAATCAGAAATATCCCGAGCATAGCAATTTCGGAAGCTCGCTGAGCGACCTTGAGCTTCCTCATACGGCTAGCAGCATACTGGCATCTCACTGGTTGTTTTAAATTTTTGAGGGATTGAGAAGATGCCATCAATCATCATCATGAAAGTTTACCGAACGCTACCCAGCCGTGTGGGATACGTTGATTTCTCGGTCAAAACTGGACTTACCGTGTTATACATACAATATATCCTAGATAAACATACGCGTCACTCCATTTAGTTGGGGGAGGGGGCGCCCTATACTTCGCCTGAACTTCGAGCGTATCTCAACAACTAACGACATGGGTGTGACATGGACGTTACTCATGACTTTGACTTGTCCATGTTCATCTTAAGATCAATCCGGGGATACAGTATTGATGTCATTGAGCGTAGTGTTGAGTTCTTACAGTGATTCTAGTCTCTCTAGAGTGAGTCTAGTTCAGTTCAATCCCCAGAAGACACAAGTTTGCGCGTTTACCGCTAAAACGAACCCCTTTGTCGTATCTCCTCAGTTTCAAGGAACTCCCCTTGCTGCCTCAGCTAATATCGGAATCCTTGGCGTCGAAATATCGAATAATGTGCAGTTTCGTGGTCACTTGGAAGGGAAGGCCAAATTGGCCTCTAAAAAGCTTGGCGTGCTCAGCAGAGCGAGACAGTATTTCATGCCGGCACATCGTTTGCAACTTTACAAAGCGCAAGTTCGGCCCCACATGGAATACTCATTACCTATTCTCATCTCTGGACCGGAGCACCCCAGTGCCAGCTCCTTCCACTTGACCGCATCCAGCGCAGAGCGGTTCGAAACGTCGACGACCGAGTTCTTTCCGATCGGCTTGACTCACTGGCACTGCGTAGAGATGTTGCATCTCTTTGCGTATTTTATCGCATCTACCACGGGGAGTGCTCTGAGGAATTGTTCGGACTAATTCAAGCCGCTCAATTTCACCATCGCATATCGCGACAAAACTCGCGATACCATCCATATCATCTGGATGATTGGCGGTACACCACTGTGCGATTTAGAAGAAGTTATCTCCCTCGCACAACTTACTTGTGAAATCGATTACCACCAGCGATTTTTCCGGACCGATACGACTTAGGGACCTTCAAGAAAAGAGCCCACTCCTTTTTAAAAGGCCAGCAACGCATCTGCGATTCCCCTGGTGTTGAAGTTGTTCATGGGCGGAGGTAGTTACTTACTATCAGGTGAGCCGTATGCTCGTTTGCCCTCTCTCCTATAAAAAAAAATTCTGCTATAATGACTATATCAGCCGCAAATCGATAGTGAGTGATGTTACTCGCCATTGATGTTGATACCGTATCTTTCCAGCCCAGTACTTAGAAAACGTTTTCATATGCATATGCACAGGTTTATTTGTGAAATCGAAAAGCTGATAAAATAAATGTTTTGGATGATTATTGCATAAACTTTAAGAGATGAAAAAGTTTAAGACATAACTTTTTTGGTTTACAACTTTACATAAATAAATCCTCAAACTTTATTTTCTATCACTTCAAGTTTTAATGTAAAAACGATTTTTATAATTTTTTACTTCAACATCATTTTACAACAAAACTGAGTGTTAAAGGATAAGATGATAACACTTTTTTTTACATGAAATTAATGGATCTTCAATTTTTATCTTAAGCATTTTCCCATATCGCACGTAGTTTTTGATATGATCGCAAAAGTGGTTTTCGAAAGTTGAACTTCTTGCCCAAAGACTGGCATACTTTTAAAAGTATTATTTTCACACATCACTGACGCTTGCATTCCAAGAAACTTTTTTAGAACGAAGTTCCTTATTGGATGGTAAGAAATTGGCGGATGGGGGCTGCTTTCTGACGTAGTGTAGACGGCCTTGGCGGCTATAAGGAAGCGAGAGGGAATAATATCCATCTCCCTCGCACTTTTTCTTATCTTGCCATGGAAGAAATACATATTTTATTTTAAATTCACTTTATTTTTTAATTTAAATAATTGCTTACCAAAGATAAACAAATGTAATGTAAGGTTTACATTATATATATATATATATATATATATATATATATATATATATATATATAATCACTTAAAATTTCAATTACATTGGTTCATGTATACTGTAAAATTTACAGGAAGCACTTAGCCCCTCAGCTACAACGGCTCTACGTTCAAATCCTTGGTGTTGAAGTCATACATAAATGGGATTTTATATATACATATAATTATTACTATTATACGATTAATATTTGCGTGATGTAGTTAAAAAACAAATTAGGCCCAAAGTAATAAAGCTTCTCTTCACACAAACTAACACCGCTCTATGCGAAGAAGTTCGTGAGCATAGTTAGTTGTAAATAAACTCTATTTGTAACGAAGACGATCATTTTCAGATTCATAACACTTCAAAGGCATTGCTTTTCACGTCACAAGTTCGTTGCCGAGATTGTAATATCCCTTTGACCGCATTTCATTGATTTGATTTATCTTTTTATTGAATTCTTGTTGGAAAGTTTCTATCTACTCATAAAGAGCTCCGTTTTAGTAGACACTGTAACTTAGTACTTTGTAGTTACTTTCTACAAACTCCAAGCAGTGGATGTTTTTTTGATCTGTAGGATGGTATTTATGCCGCCACCACGTTACCTAATAATACGAGACAAGAGTAATTATATCTAAAAAAGTTTCTTAAAATTATATAATATTCGTAGAAGTTATGCAACATTATAATTATAAATTCTTATTTTAATGCCGTCAAATATGTTAATTAACTTCATGTAGTTATATTAAAACAATTTCTAGATTTTGAAGCTGTTTCATGAGAAGTTATCACAAAAGTGTTATTTCATTTTTTATATAAAATTACTCCTTTGTTGGAAATCTGTGAGAAAAGTGTAAATAATAAAATTGTTATATAATTTATAAGCGTATGATATCGTACACGATATATTATGTCTCGTACGTAGGTACTGACGTGACAAATTATTCACGTGCTTGAAAGGGAAATGCTCTTTTCTTTTATTATTTCTGTGTCAGGCGTAGCACTCTATTAAACCCGCAGTGGACTGTTAGTAACTATTCTCTTTTTAAAAATTCGGATTTTGCAAAACATTGCTCTTGAATAAAACAAATTTGCGGATTTTATCGCATTTATTTTTATTACATATATCAGGAACATTGCGTGATTTACATTCAAACAAATAACTAACTTTTGTACCCATGTTAACTCGAGTAATATAATAAGAAATTATTATGAAAATATTCGACCTACAAAACTAGGTGTTAGGACTCCTTTTCTGCCTAATAGTCTATGTGGGTAGATTATATTCCTGCCGTCAAATAGCGATGCTGAAACTGTTGTATTCAGGTCTCAGGATTTAGAGAGCCAGTATAATAACAGACTAGGAGGTATTCTACTTTAACCCTCAGATGTGACAAGGCATCCATAACCTTCTTTGTTTTAAGTTAACTGCAGGTGTCGATGAACGCCCCCTCGAACGGGTTCCCGCCTTATCGTGTTGTTATAATAATTTTGATTTCAGTTTTTGGGCAAGAGTTTTACTTTCAAGTTTTCTAAACAAAATACAAAAATACACAGAACGTACCCTATCAACAAGAAAATAAAACAACTGAGAGTCTGATTGCGAGTTAGTGGGGTTGGATCTGATGATGCCCGTGAAGCTCTCACAGTTACAGGTTTTGTAGTATCACGTTCAAGTAGTCCGCTTTCTAAAAATCTTTGTAACCATATCGATAAGGGTCGCATAAAAGGCGAATCCTTTTTCGTCCAAACAACCAAAGGTACGGTCATAATGGAATCTGACAAAACATAACCACATTCATTTTCATTAATTCCCTGCGACAGGCAATAAGCCCGAGCGTCTTCCAAAGATGTAGCAAGTACAAATTTAATTTTTCCCTCCACGACATTCTTGAAAATGTCTTCAAACCGAGCTTCTGGTATTATTTCGAATTCATTACGTATCTGTAGATCATGTTCAAAAAACACCAGGATTCCAGCTTGACCACCAAACTTATACCCATTCTCAACGGCTTCTTGCAAACTTGCAAAATTACCTATAAAGGTATCTGTTTTCAATGCTCCTATCAAAACGCTTTGATATGCACTCCTTACAACAAACGTAAACCAGATCCACAATCCAATTATGTAAAAATCTCGAAACCGTTTTGGAGACACTCTAATCGGTTGTCCAACTAACACGGCCCAAATTCGAAACGAGACACTTTTAAGTTTATGTATGCCTCTAAAGTGCTTGTAAGTCAACTTCTTCACTGACCTCATTTTCAATATGAATGGAAGTGATTTTAAAAAGAATATTAAAATCAAAAGTATCAACCACATGTATCCACTCAATGGTGATAGTAAACGCAACCACACATGCCCTGGCTTAATAGAAGGCGCCAACCAAACAATTCTTATTCCGAAATATGGAAAGGAGTAATCTAAAAGTCCTAACCTATCCACTCCTAATGAAATACTGCAGGTGGAAATGTTTGCTTTTCCGATTATAACATCATTTAATGAATCAGACTGATTCTGGACTCGGTATGAATCAATACTGACGTAATCACTGGGAGAAGTAATTGGAGTAAAGTTCAGAACATCTTTTAATAAACGCAACATAGTGTTCTTTATTATCTGCAATGGTAGTTTTTGCTCTGTAGAGGAATGATACAGTTTGTTCGTTGATATATAGAGAGGACATTCGTGCATATTTTCCATTTTATCCGGGTATATATTCATTTTAACAGGATTATTTTTGTCTACTAATCCGAGAAGAAAAGGTTTCGTGTTCTGGCAGTCAATATAGTTCTTATATGGGTAATATGTGTAAACAGCAGTCATGTTCTTCTTTTGGTTTGTTATTACTATAACGTTTACTACATAATAACTCCATAGTATGCGAAAAATACCTTCAATTCGATGTGATTGCGAAAGCAGAACTATAATAAATTTTGCTCCGCTGTGCAAAAGTGTCTTCCCTTTAAGATCAGGTTTCAATATTTTTAAAATTTTTCTAAAAGATTTAAAAGACTCCATAAAAATTACAACTTGCTGAGGAGGCAGTCCATCGCGTTTCACTTCAATAACTACGGTGCCTTTGTACTTTTTTAGAAAATTGTCTACAACTATTCCGTCAACATCTTTCGATACAACTACTGTTTGCCATCTAAAATTAAAATTTTTGTTCGCTAATTGAATGGTGGTATCCACAATATGTTTGAAATTATTATATCCATGGTCATTACTTATTAAGAAAAAGGAATAATTTTTTATTAGAAATATAAGCACCAAAAATATACTGGGAAGAGAAGCCATTGTTCTTGCAGTGTAATTAGCACCACTGAATAAAAATGTACATGCATCTAAATTTAATTTTTGTCGAAATGAAAAATGGATTGAATATTGTAGTCGATAAAGAAACAATAGAAGTAATTTTGTTACATCAATATGCAATAAATCACCTTTTGTTAGATATGAACGAATTCTGAAAATGTTTTGTTTTTATTTTCTGCAAAGTTAATAATATGGATTTCTGTAAAACAGTGGTTTCATCATCAGTATGTAAATTAACACAATTCCAAAGACATAACTACTTTTTATTTTGCTTTCTTATATTTCATTTCTCCTTATAATGACTCCATTTCACCCCGTGTTTGTAAGAGGCAGCTATGAGATATACGTCACATTTACGCTAGACCGGCGAACGGGGAGCAGCATTCAAGTTGCAAAACGTCTGATAGTGCTATCGTGAATCTGTCTGCCGAGCGTGACAAAAAAGAAAAATCCTTTTCCATACGACGGAATAACCCAATGAAGAAGATAAAGGAGATTTTATGACTAAATAATATAGTATATAAGTGCATGCAATTTGTCTATAGGTAGGTATGTTAATATAGTATTTTGTTTGCTGATATTTCATACACAATTTCTGTACTCATGCAGGTCTGTTTTATTGAACATATTGAATGCGAAGCGTAAAGCTAAACACTAAATCGATTTTTGTATTTTTATAACAGGTTAATTTAAATAATCATTAATACCCCCGCTACACATACAAATTCCACTAACAAATGAGCATTCGAGGTGTGTTCTTTTGGAAATTTATCAAATTATCTTTTCTTTTATTTTCTCCTCATACCTAATGTATTCTATACAAATTTGAACGTAATGGCGGAGGCCGTCTAGGTCGTCAAAGACTACAGACTTCCCGTTGGTATTTCTCATAATGAATAAGGTCTTTACAATAGTTTTAGGGTTCCGTAGTTAGGCAAAAACAACTCGGAGATCCTAGGTGCTACACAGCTGTAATATGGAATGATTACAAATATTAATCACGCCTACAAAGTTGTTAAATAAAATCTTAAAAAAAATTTAGTTTTGGGTACCTCCCATACAGGTAAAGGGGATCATTATTGCATGCCGTAAGCGCCTAAGCGCGTCGGTATGTTCTACTAGGGCCTAAAAATTAAGATTCCAACGTTTTGTCGCATGAAATCGTCTCTAGCAATCATATTGTATATATAAGTGATATAAAAAGCACATTTTCAGAAAGATAAATGATTATTGAACTTATTAATATTTTTTTAATCGATTAATTGCTATTTCTAAATAAAAAAGGGATTTTAGTGGTTTATGGTGTGGATTTATCAAGTCCGCAAAGCTTGTAAACACGATTACTTATGAAAATATCAATTGTTCAACTCAATATATTTTTAAAACTCTTCATCTATCATGTGGGAAGCCATTGAATGTAAATGGCAGTTTAATTTTGTTTAGTTTAGATAATTTATTTCGGCTTTGAAATGGCGAAATTTTCGTGTATTCGGCAGCCTTGTATGAATAAATTATTGCTAAATAAAGTTAACGTCACTCAGTTAGTTCGGCGTCAGTTGCCGTCGTGAGTGGATATTGTTACGGTTGTTTGCAGCGCAGCGGCTCAAAAAGATCGCTGTACAAATACACTATATTCGAATAACCATATTTCTTAAATACTTGATTATAATAATAATAAGAGATTTTTTATTACAATATTTTAAAAGAGCAGAATAAATAATAGTAGTAGGGTGAGTGGGGGGAAGATCGAACGGTTTTTTGATGAGATGAGCAGTGTTGTGTTTGACGTATTGTAGAACAGCACATATTAACTTAAGCTAAAAATCTTTCAAATTAATGTCAGACGATATTGACGGTCAGTAGGCTACAATTTTAATTGTTCTGACACTTCAGAACTGTCTATAATATCAAAATACCTTTAAATAATACAGATAACACAACTTATTTGTTTTTTATATTTCAATTTTGCCCCGCAGGGGAAAGATTGAACTAGAGGTTCTAAAACTTTTCCCTTTACTTGGATAAGATTATACAGAAAATGAAATATCATATCAATCATATAATTTTTTTTATTGTTAATGCCAAGATAATTTTAAACACAATTATGTAAATGTACCTTTTACCATTTTCGTCAACAAAATATGTAGCACAAAACGTAAAAAATTAATATTTCAAAATTAAACAGCTAACCAATTAATAAGATCTTAGAAAAATGCCTCAACTAAAAACATAGAAAAACTTCTAAAAAAATATTATTTAAACATTAATAAAAAATGGTAGTAGATGCACGTTTACAGTTCACTGTAACACATAAATGAGGGGCATTTTAACTGTTCTGGAAGCTCTCCGTAAGGAAGTAACTTACGAGCAGCTTCTTGAGGCATTGGACGCGAGATATGGCGACGCTCACCTGGAACACGTCTTTCGTGCGCAGCTCAAAGATTGCGTGCAACGCAGTAACGAAAACCTACAGCAGTGGGCCCTTGAGGTGGAGAAGCTGGTTCGAAAAGCATACCAGTCTGTACCTGCGCTCATTGTAAGGAACCTGGTGCAGACATTCATCGACGGCATCCGCGAACTTGAAGTCAGAGCTGCTGTAAGTCTCGGGCACCACCAGACGCTTAAGGACGCCTTGATCCATGTACTGGGGGTGGAAGCCGTGCGGCAGGATCATCGTTCCCATCGCGTCAGAGAGGTTGCAGCAGCTACCTCAGGGGGTCGACCCTTGCGATACTACCCTCTTACAGAAAATCAGCGTGAAGTCGTTAGCTTCTTAGTGGCTGCCATGTTTCGTCTGGTGAGTGAGAGTTCCAGATGCCCGTTATTTTTCCCTTTTCTTAAGGCCACCCGAATGTTGAAGTTTGCTAGATAAACCGATGTAACGTTGCATTGTTCTAGGAGCTGTGATGTTGCATTTACTAACGAGTGTCTGGTGGTCTTTCCCCTTTCTTTCAGTTCCTACTTCCATTCCTACGAATTCTGTTCCTATAACTTATGAGAAGGCAACTCACAAGTAACACTCCTGTTGTTTCTTGTGTCTCTGGGCAGCGGTGAAATCACTTAGCCATCAGGTGACCCGCTTGCTCTTTTTGACTCTCTTATAATATACAAAAATTAAAATAAATACCTTTAGATAATATTAGCTGAAATTGTGCCGCTGACAATTTATATAATGGCTGTAACAAAACAAAACATTTTTTCAGGTACAGTTTGAGAACATGAGACCATTTGTATGACTTTTGAAAACGGGGCAAGATGGAAACTTTTATATGTTTATCTTACCCCGTCAAATATTGGCGGGTACAGACTTAATGTTACAATAAATCCTAAAATCCAAAAAGTAGCGATATTTAGACATAGCAACATAAATACCAATTAAAAATAATAAGTATGTATACAAATAAAAAACTCGTACCTACCTCGTAAATGAAGTTACACGAAACGGGGTAAGATTAAAACACCCGAATTGCTCGCGTAAAATAAATATTACTTGTGTATATAATATATAATAATTATTTGTGTGTTATAAGGGAATCCTTATAACACACAACCGATCCCTCAAAACGACAAGTGCCGACTTAGGTGTGGTAATAACGTAAATTTATATATATAGTTTGTATAGATTAGCTAATAACTTTTTCATTTGTATGACGTAAAATTATATATATAGAAAACATATAACCAGGAAAGACAACAGACAATCAAGATATTTCGGAAATTTAGGTCTCAGCATTTTTTTCTCTCTAATCTTGCTACACCTTTACACGGCGTGATTTATTTCTTGCGAAAGAATCTATTTGCTCATCAAAGTCTGTCTCAAAGGCAGTTTTGTTTTCATAGGCTAGAATCGCGAGGTCAGATAGACGTTCCTGACTCATTGTTGAACGCACATAGGTTTTAATTATTTTCAGTTTGCCAGAGTTTCGCTCACATCTTGCAGAATGTCGTAGGTAATGTGCAGTATATTCTTAAATAATTCATTAATTTTGAACTAAGGATAACAAATATTTAATAAAATATTTTTTAATAATTTTTAACGATAGTTATTTATAGAATTAATAAGTCTTTTAAATTAAAATTCCCGACATTAGATGTTGCCAACAATCTACTGCGCTGCAGCTGATGGCAGAATGAATGCTGAATGAATTCTTCGGATGTGTTCAAAAACCATCTGTGCGTTTTAAAATTTAAAATCAAGTGATTAATTGATAGAGCGTGCGCTGGCTAGCCGCTTTGTGATGCAAGTTTTTCTTTAAACCATAGTATATTATAATTTTCTGCCTAATAGTCTATGTGGGTAGATTATATTCCGGCCGCCAAATAGTGATGCTGAAACTGTTGTGTTCAGGTCTCAGGATATAGAGAGCCAGTATAATAACAAACTATGAGGCATTCTATTTAAACCCTCAGATGTGACAAGGCATCCATAGTCTTCTTTGTTTTAAGTTAACTGCAGGTGTCGATGAACGCCCCCCCGAACGGGTTCCCGCCTTATCGTGTTGTTATAATAATTTTGATTTCAGTTTTTGGGCAAGAGTTTTACTTTCAAGTTTTCTAAACAAAATACAAAAATACACAGAACGTACCCTATCATCAAGAAAATAAAACAACTGAGAGTCTGATCGCGAAATAGTGGGGTTGAATCTGATGATGCCCGTGAAGCTCTCACAGTTACAGGTTTTGTAGTATCACGTTCAAGTAGTCCGCTTTCTAAAAATCTTTGTAACCATATAGATAAGGGTCGCATAAAAGGCGAATCCTTTTTCGTCCAAAATACCAAAGGCACGGTCATAATGGAATCTGACAAAACATAACCACATTCATTTTCATTAATTCCCTGCGACAGGCAATAAGCCCGAGCGTCTTCCAAAGATGTAGCAAGTACAAATTTAATTTTTCCCTCCACGACATTCTTGAAAATGTCTTCAAACCGAGCTTCTGGTATTATTTCGAATGCATCACGTATCTGTGGATCACGTTCAAAAAACACCAGGATTCCAGCTTGACCACCAAACTTATACCCATTCTCAACGGCTTCTTGCAAACTTGCAAAATTACCTATAAACGTATCTGTTTTCAATGCTCCTATCAAAACGCTTTGATATGCACTCCTTACAACAAACGTAAACCAGATCCACAATCCAATTATGTAAAAATCTCGAAACCGTTTCGGAGACACTCTAATCGGTTGTCCAACTAACACGGCCCAAATTCGAAACGAGACACTTTTAAGTTTATGTATGCCTCTAAAGTGCTTGTAAGTAAACTTCTTTACTGACCTCATTTTCAATATGAATGGAAGTGATTTTTAAAAAGAATATTAAAATCAAAAGTATCAACCACATGTATCCACTCAATGGTGATAGTAAACGCAACCACACATGCCCTGGCTTAATAGAAGGCGCCAACCAAACAATTCTTATTCCGAAATATGGAAAGGAGTAATCTAAAAGTCCTAACCTATCCACTCCAAATGAAATACTGCAGGTGGAAATGTTTGCGTTTCCGATTATAACATCATTTATTGAATCAGACTGATTCTGGACTCGGTATGAATCAATACTGACGTAATCACTGGTAGAAGTAATTGGAGTAAAGTTCAGAACATCTTTTAATAAACGCAACATAGTGTTCTTAATTATCTGCAATGGGAGTTTTTGCTCTGTAGAGGAATGATACAGTTTGTTTGTTGATATATAGAGAGGACATTCGTGCATATTTTCCATTTTATCCGGGTATATATTCATTTTAACAGGATTATTTTTGTCTACTAATCCTAGAAGAAAAGGTTTCGTGTTCTGGCAGTCAATATAGTTCTTATATGGGTAATATGTGTAAACAGCAGTCACGTTCTTCTTTTGGTTTGTTATTACTATAACGTTTACTACATAATAACTCCATAGTATGCGAAAAATACCTTCAATTCGATGTGATTGCGAAAGCAGAACTATAATAAATTTTCTGTGCAAAAGTGTCTTCCCTTTAAGATCAGGTTTCAATATTTTTAAAATTTTTCTAAAAGATTTAAAAGACTCCACAAAAATTACAACTTGCTGAGAAGGCAGTCCATCGCGTTTCACTTCAATAACTACGGTGCCTTTGTACTTTTTTAGAAAATTGTCTACAACTATTCCATCAACCTCTTTAGATACAACTACTGTTTGCCATCTAAAATTAAAATTTTTGTTCGCTAATTGAATGGTGGTATCCACAATATGTTTGAAATTATTATATCCATGGTCATTACTTATTAAGAAAAAGGAATAATTTTTTATTAGAAATATAAGCACCAAAAATATACTGGGAAGAGAAGCCATTGTTCTTGCAGTGTAATTAGCATCACTGAATAAAAATGGACATGCATCTAACTTTAATATTTGTCGAAATGAAAAATGAATTGGATATTGTATTCGACAAAGAAACAATAGAAGTAATTTTGTTACATCAATATGCAATAAATCACCCTTTGTTAGATATGAATGAATACTGAAAATGTTTTGTTTTTATTTTCTGCAAAGTTAATAATATGGATTTCTGTTAAACAGTGGTTTCATCATCAGTATGTAAATTAACACAATTCCAAAGACATAACTACTTTTTATTTTGCTTTCTTATATTTCATTTCTCCTTATAATGACTCCATTTCACCCCGTGTTTGTAAGAGGTAGCTATGAGATATACCATCACGTTTATGCTAGACCGGCGAACGGGGAGCACCATTCAAGTTACAAAACATCTGATAGTGCTATCGTGAATCTGTTTGCCGAGCGTGACGAAAAAGGAAAATCCTTTTCCATACGACGGAATAACCCAATGAAGAAGATAAAGGAGATTTTATGACTAAATAATATAATATATAAGTGCATGCAATTTGTCTATATGTAGGTATGTTAGTATAGTATTTTGTTTGCTGATATTTCATACACAATATATTACCATTTCTGTCCTCATGCAGCTCTGTTCTATTGAACATATTGAATGCGAAGCGTAAAGCTAAACACTAAATCGGTTTTTGTATTTTTATAACAGGTTAATTTAAATAATCATTTATACCCCTGCTACACATACAAATTCCACTAACAAATGAGCATTCGAGGTGTGTTCTTTTGGAAATTTGTCAAATTATCTATTCTTTTATTTTCTCCTCATACCTAATGTATTCTATACAAATTTGAACGTGATGGTGGGGGCCGTCTAGGTCGTCAAACACTACAGACTTCCCGTTGGTATTTCTCATAATAAATAAGGTCTTTACAATGGTTTCAGGGTTCCGTAGTTAGGCAAAAACAACTCGGAGATCCTAGGTGCTACACAGCTGTAATATGGAATAGTTACAGATATTAATCACGCCTACAAAGTCGTTAAATAAAATCTTGAAAAAAATTAATTTTGGGTACCTCCCATACAGGTAAATGGGATCATTACTGCATGCCGTAAGCGCCTAAGCGCGTCGGTATGTTCTACTAGGGCCTAAAAATTAAGATTCCTACGTATTGTCGCATGAAATCGTCTGTAGCAATCATTTTGTACATATAAATGTTATAAGAAGCACATTTTCAGAAATAGAAATTATTGTTGAACTTATTAATACATTCTTTTAATCGATTAATTGCTATTTTTAAATAAAAAAGGGATTTTAGTGACTTATGGTGTGGATTTATCAAGACCGCAAAGCTTGTAAACACGATAACTTATGAAAATATCAATTGTTCAACTCAATATATTATTAAAACTCTTCATCTATCATGTCCCTAAGCGTGTCGGTATGTTCTACTAGTCTCTATCATGTAGGAAGCCATTGAATGTAAATGGCAGTTTAATTTTGTTTAGTTTAGTTATAATAATTTTTTTCGGCTTTGAAATGGCGAAATTTTCGTGTATTCGGCAGCCTTGTATGAATAAATTATTGCTAAATAAAGACTACGTCGCTCAGATAGTTCGGCGTCAGTCGCCGTCGTGAGTGCATAAGTCCTCCACGTGTGCCTGGTAGTTGCGGGTCCCTCTCGATACGTCTGGAGGGAAGAGCAGATACTGGGCCGGTGCACCCTGGGCGCGGCAGTAATCTTCCTCGAGAAATGAGAAGAAATTCTTACTCCTTGGGGAATGGTACTGCCGCGGCTAATTATTCTGACATGGGGGGGGGTCCGTCCCGGACCAACGGTGCGTTCCACTGCGTGACCCTCTGATTAGCAGAGGGCATAGCAGAGGAGTGAGGACGGGCTCGGTGTGCACTTACCCTGCCTCCGGGCAGACAGTGAAGGATTCATCCTTTGCTGTCACCATTGGTCTCGTAATCCCAGTATCGAAGTGTCGTGGATCACGTCTCGCGGCTTTGATAGGGACCGAGGGTCTTGGCTTAACCGCCCGGACCGCGAGGGAGAAAACCTCTATAAAAAGTTACCCCGAATCTCAAGTGGCGACGCACCGCGAGGGGATGGATGGCTGACGGGGTTCTATGAACAAATCAGTCGTTAGTGCGCTCCTCGCCAGGGTACCTGCAGACCCCCTGGCGAGTAATAAATCCTCTAAATCTGCTTACCTTGGTAAGGGGTCTCTGCCAAGGTGGACCTTTAATTCCCCCATACTCGTGGGTACAAAAATGGAAAACCTATACAAACAAAAAACAAAAACCGCCGGCAACGGCAACGTAGAGGAGAGGAGGAACGATGCGGGGACAGAGTCCGACGCCGCATCGAACAGCGAGGGAGGCTCAGAGAGCTCCCGACAAGTGGAGCCTGGGACCGCGGAGACCAGCAAGTTCTTCCGCAAGCGGTCCAGGCGACCGCTTGCGGAAGATGGCGACCAGGGGTCGGCATCCGGTGAAGAGGAGGTTTCGGCCCGGAAAATCCCCACCAACAGGCGGGGCGGGCTGAGAGGCAAGGGGACCAATCAGAGGGCCGAAAGAGCGGCAAAGCTTGCCGAGGAGGGGCGCCACCCGGACGATACGGCTCGGGAATCAGGCGAAGAAACAGATGCGACTGGCGGCTCCGAGGTGGAGCGTAAGGCCAGATTCGTAAAGGAGGTGGAGGCCGCGATCAAGGTCGTGGCCAACAAGCAAAAGTCCTCCTCGAAAGTCAAGGCCATTCCCGCGGCCTCCGCCTCCATTATGGCGGCTGCGGAGGCCAACTTTGCTGGGGCTGGGCCTAATGCGGACGAGGTGGAGAAGCTGCGGGCGGACGTGGCCCGCCTGACGTCCGCCATGGAGACTCTCCAGAAGGAGAATGAGAAGCTCCGCGCAGACCTGGCCAGTCTACATGAGCCTGCCCCTCGCGCGGCGCCCCAGACGTAGCGCCCAAGCCAGCCCGTGCCGGTGGAGAACCAGGTTCTGAACCTGGTCCGGCAGGAGCTGGCTGCCTTTCAGCACCGGTTCTCCGTGCTGGAGGGCATCGTCCTGCGCCCCCCCCTAGGGGCAAACAAGACGGCGGCGAGGCCGGCAACGGTTTCCTACGCGACGGCCACGGCTGCCACATCCAGGCCGGGGCCGTCCAGCCAGCCCTCGGGTGGGGCTGCAGTTGCCCCTCCCCCCCCTGAAAAGCCGGCTCCGGCAAAACCGATACCGGCTGAACCGGCTCCGGCTAAGCCGGCGACGGGAAAGAGAGGCAAGGCGAAGGCGAAAAAGGGCAAGGCGGCAGCACAGGTGATGGCTGCGCCAGCCCCAGTGCCTGCTGCGAATGGGCCAGCGCCAGCGGCAAGCCAGCTGCCGCCGCCGCCACCGCTCCCCCAGCTCCCTACACCTGCCGCGGCAGAAGCCGGTTGGCAGGTGGTCGGGGAGAAACAGAAGGGGAAGAAGGCAGCCAAAAAGGCCAAAGAGCAGGAGCGGCAGCGTCAGTTCAGGGCGCGCAAGATCGCGGCTAGGCTCCGCGCCCCGAAGACCGCAGCTGTAGTGATTACACTACAGCCGGACGCGGAAAAGAAGGGCGTTACCTACCGCGATCTGCTCGCGAAGGCGAAAGAGGCGGTGGATCTCGGGGAGCTCGGGATCACTGGGGGCCTCCGGCTCAAAGTCACCCAGACGGGGGCCCGTATGCTGGAGATCCCCGGGGAATCCAGTGGCGCGACTGCGGACGCTCTGGCTGCGAAGCTCAGAGCGTCCCTGAACGCGGACGAGGCCCGAGTGTCCAGGCCCGTCAGATGCGCAGACCTGCGCATCATGGGTCTGGACGACTCGGTATCGGAGGAGGAGTTGGTGGCCGCCGTCGCCAGGTCCGGGGGGTGCACTACTGACCAGGTCAGGGCAGGCGCCATACGCCCGGATCAACAGGGTATGCATGCCGCCACGGTGTGCTGCCCTGTTACGGCGGCCAAAACCATAGTGGAGGGCCGAAGGCTTCTGGTGGGCTGGGTCTCAGCGCAGGTTAAACTGCTGGAGCCCAGACCTCTGAGGTGCTACCGCTGTCTCGTGGGGCATCACGTATCAGTGAAATGCGCCTCGGAGGTTGACCGCAGTTGCCTCTGCTTCCGCTGCTGTCAGCCCGGACACATATCGGCGACCTGCTGCGCCACGACGCACTGTGATGCATGTGCGGCGACCGGTAAGCCAGCCGATCACTGGGCCGGAAGCAGGGCCTGCGTGTCAGCCGCCAAGGCCAAGGCCGCGGGTAGGGGAGGGCCCTCCTCCGCCGCCACCGCCTCTATGGCCACCGCCGCAGCTGCAACTGCCGCCGCCGCCGCTGTCACTGTCGCCGCCGCCGCCGCCGCGACACCGACGCCTGCAGAGGGGCGCCCCGTGGAGGAAGCTGAAATGGAATGCCTATAACGGCCCCATTAAGCTTCCTCCAGGCGAATATCAACCACTGCGCCTGCGCTCAGGATCTGTTGCTCCAGAGCATGGCGCAGTGGTCGATTAACATCGCTGTGGTCGCTGAGCCGTATTTTGTCTGGCCTAAGAAGGACTGAGTGGCGGACCTTAACGGCTCAGTGGCCATCATCTCTTCGGCCGCCGCCGGTACCCCGACCCTTGAAGATGTCAGGAGGGGTCAGGGGTGCGTAGCAGCGCGGTTCGGGGAGTTCGTCGTTGTGGGGGTGTACTTCTCCCCGAACCGATCTCTCGCCGAGCTCCACAACTCTCTTGCAGAGCTGAGAGCAGTCGTCGTCGGAAGCTATCCCCTCCCCGTGCTTGTCCTCGGGGACTTCAATGCCAAGAACTTGGCTTGGGGTTCTCGTCGTACAGATGTGCGGGGTAGGATGGTGGAAGACTGGGCTCTGGAGACAGGCCTGGTCGTCCTAAATCGGGGTTCTGTCCCCACGTGTGTGCGGATGCGGGGCGAGTCGGTGGTGGACATTTCGTTCGCTAGCCCCGCTCTGTCGCCGCGTGCCACTGACTGGCGAGTCATGGAGGGGGTGGAGACCTACTCCGACCACCGGTACATCCGGTTTGACGTCTCCACCCAGCCCTCGAGCGCGCCAGTCCAACAGGCCCCGAGTGGTCCGCGTTGGGCGCTGAAGCAGCTGGACCGGGAGCTCCTCCTGGAAGCCTCGATCGTGCAGGCCTGGGTGTCATCACCGGATAGGCCTGCCGACATCAATGATGAGGCAGGGTGGTTCCAGGAGGCCATGTCCGAGATATGTGACGTGGCAATACCCCGCGTCCGGCCAGGAAGCGCCCGGCGCCAGGTGTATTGGTGGTCGCGTGAGCTGACGTCTCTGCGCGAGGCGTGTGTCGCCGCGCGGCACCTGTACGCCAGGCATCGCAGGCTCCGCATTCGTCCACCGAATGCGGCAGCCATTGAGGCGGAGCTGTACGAGGGATACAGAGCGGCGAAGACCGCCCTCCGGGAGGCTGTCATGCGGGCCCGGGATCGGGCCCGTGAGGAGATGCTGGAGACTCTCGACAGAGATCCGTGGGGGCGCCCTTACAAGATGGTGCGGGATAAACTCCGCACCTGGGCCCCCCCGCTGACGCAGAGTCTCCGGCCTCAGCTCGTGGAGGACGTGGTGAGCGCTCTGTTTCCTGCGCGAGGGGAACATCCGCCCCCGCCTATGGCTCCGCCACCTGCGGTGCCGGAAGCGGACCACCAGGACGACGACGACGACATCCCGGAAGGGACCGGGGTAGACCTGAGAGTGGCGGTACGTAGGCTCAAGGCCAGGAATACCGCCCCAGGACCCGATGGCTTGCCTGGCAAAGCCTGGGTCCTGGCCTTGGAGGCTCTCGGGCCCCGACTGGAGGGGCTCCTAAGCGCATGCTTGGAGAGAGGCCAATTCCCGCTTCGTTGGAAGACGGGGAAGCTGGTCCTCATTCGGAAGCCGGGGCGCCCTGCGGACTCTCCGTCCGCATACCGGCCCGTGGCTCGACGAGGTGGGCAAGCTCTTTGAAAGAGTCATTGCAAATCGCCTCGCCGAGCACCTTGCGGGGACGGGGCCGGATCTTGCGGAACACCAGTTTGGTTTCCGCAAGAGGCGCTCTACGGTGGACGCCATCATGCGCGTAAGAGCCCTCACGACGGGGGATGCAGTGGCCAGGGGGGGGGGGTTGTTTTGGCGGTGTCTCTCGACATCGCCAACGCCTTCAACTCCATGCCCTGGAGCTGCATTAGGGAGGCACTCCGGTATCACCGGGTGCCGACCTATCTCCGTCGTATAGTCGGGGACTATCTGACGGATAGGGCCGTCATCTACCCCGGTCGCAACGGTGAGTGGAACCGGCGAGAGATGTCGTGCGGTGTCCCACAAGGTTCGGTTCTGGGGCCGCCCCTGTGGAACATCGGTTACGACTGGGTGCTGCGCGCCGACCTCCCTACCGGCGTCAGCGTAGTTTGCTACGCTGACGACACGCTGGTACTGGCACAGGGAGGGTCGTACGAGGCGGCGGCGGAAAATATGACACGCGGGGTTGCGATAGTCGTTGAGAGGATCCGGCAGCTGAAGAAAAAAGTAATTACAATGTTTTTATCGAAAGAAAAAAACAGGGGGAAAGATGAAAGGGTGGTGGGGAAAGATCGAAGTAGTTTCTAAAATCGTTCAAATTAATGTCAGACGATATTGACGGTCAGTAGGCTACAATTTCAATTGTCCTGACACTTCAGAACTGTCTATAATATTAAAATACCTTCAAATAATACAGATAGCACAACTTATTTGTTTTTTATATTTCAATCTTGCCCCGCAGGGGAAAGATTGAACTAGAGGTTCTAAAACTTTTCACTTTACGTGGATAAGATTATACAGAAAATGAAATATATCATTCATATAATTTTTTTTATTGTTAATGCCAAGATAATTTTAAACACAATTACGTAAATGTACCTTTTACCATTTTCGTCAACAAAATATGTAAAAAATTAAAACGTAAAAAATTAATATTTCAAAATTAAACCGCTAACCAATTAATAAGATCTTAGAAAAATGCCTCAACTAAAAACATAGAAAAACTTCTAAAAAAATATTATCTAAACATTAATAAAAAAAATGGTAGTAGATCCACGTTTATAGTTCACTGTAACACATAAATGAGCAGGGTCGACCGGAGCGATGCTACCCTCTTACAGAAAATTAGCATGAAGTCGTTAGCTTTTTAGTGGCTGCCATGTTTTGTCTGGTGAGTGAGAGTTCCGGATGCCCGTTCCTTTTCCCCTTTTCTTAAGGCCACCCGAATGTTGACGTTTGCTAGATAAACCGATGTGACGTGCATTGTTCTAGGAGCTGTGATGTTGCATTTACTAACGAGTGTCTGGTGGTCTTTCCCCTTTCTTTAACTTTCTACTTCCATTCCTACGAATTCTGTTCCTATAACTTATGAGAAGGCAACTCACAAGTAACACTCCTGTTGTTTCTTGTGTCTCTGGGCAGCGGTGAAATCACTTAGCCATGAGGTGACCCGCTTGCTCTTTTTGTCTATCTTATAATATACAAAAATTAAAATAAGACATAATATTAGCTGAAATTGTGCCGCTGACAATTTATATTATAGCTGTAACAAAACAAAACATTTTTTCAGATACAGTTTGAGAACATGAGACCATTTGTATGACTTTTGAAAACGGGGCAAGATGGAAACTTTTATATGTTTATCTTACCCCGTCAAATATTGGCGAGTACAGACGCAATGTTACAATAAATCCTAAAATCCAAAAAGTTGCGATATTTAGACATAGCAACATAAATACCAATTAAAAATAATAAGTATGTATACAAATAAAAAACTCGTAAATCAAGTTACACGACACGGGGTAAGATTAAAACATCCGACTTGCTCGCGTTAAATAAATATTACTTGTGTATATAATATATAATGATTATTTGTGTGTTATAAGGGAATCCTTATAACACACAACCGATCCCTCAAAACTACAAGTGCCGACTTAGGTGTGGTACGTAACAAAATGGTGGTCTTATGAATGTTGCCTGCATTGGATAAATTACACAAAATCTGTCTTTACTGATGCTTTTTGTGTTACCCCGTTTTTCATCTTCCCCCCACTTAATCTAAAAAATTATGTATTGAACATTATTTTTTAGATTCAAGGGTTCGAAGTATTTGGTGGTATTTTTTATTAGAGTCATGTGTGTCACCCCCACGGTGTGTGACCAGTATGCACGATAGTAGTATGTAAGAAGTTAAAAGGACATGACAGCTAAGTAGGCTTTACAAGTAAATGATTAATAGTTGACCAACTTAAAATATGCACTTGTATTAGTAAAAATGTGATTACAATTCCATAGAAAATTACCTAGAACTAGCTGCATTATAACTTTGTAATGTTATTGTATAAAATGAACTTTACGTATTTTTTATTACTTATAGATTGTACTATTTCAGAAATCGAAAAATTTTTTTTTAAATATATAACATAATGTTATTTATTCTTCCCTTCACAATATATTTATACCCGAACAACACGGATTTGTTAAAAAACGATCCACAGTAGGCAATCTCCATATATTTGTTTGTATATCTTAATAAATAAAATTAAAAAAACTCTTTTTTTATAGGATTGGGTGACAAACGAGCACACAGTCCATTTGTTGGTAAGTGGTTGCTATGACCCATACTCATCTACATTTATCCTCAATATAGCTCCCATTTTACGCTGGTATTCTATGAGAGCGTGGTCCTTCCTCGGTCGAGCCGACCTATTCGTCCTACAACTATAGATACTACTAATATAGCAGCAGCATGGCTCTACCACGTATAAAGGAAATTTGCTAGGAAAATAAGTCTTTCAATAACCATCGTCCTATTTTGCCCCATTTTTATCGTTATAACGGACAAACCGCGAACTCACTCAAATGCTCAAGAATGTATCAAAAAGGTCGTTTCTAAATTCACGGACAACTAAGGACCATATTCAAAATCAAGCTTGTACACTCCTGCATCTTGTAGAGGGATTTACAATAAGGGCATGGTAAAAACTGACTAGTATTCTTCAGCGGCTTGTAGAATGTTCTGATGAAAACTTGCTTCAAGATGTAGCCAATCTAGTCTGTAGGTCCTCTGACATATGGTAGTACAGCAAGCACACGTTGGACTGTGGCCAGTTTCACTCGGTCACTGTTAAGTAAGCGCGGTACCCGAAGTTTGTTGTCGTGCCAAAAACTTGCTTGACGTGCTGAAGTTCGGCTGAGAGATATTTGCTGTCACAGATTCCTTGTGCTCTTTGAAACAAATATTTTACCACGGTAGCTAACTGTGAAGGTAATGGTGAGATTCACCGTTTAAATAACATAAATAACATTATTTCTACTTACAATTTTACAACTAAAGATCTTCATGTCCGTCCAGGGCTGATGAATTATAAGAAATGGTATCTAGCAATAAAGGACTTTGTCGTTTAAATAACAAAGTTTCTTTTATAATTTTCAATACATAATAGAAACAAAAGAAGCAGTAACAGCCCCGGATCTACGATTTTTTTGAACCGGGGCTAAAACTTGATAGTGGCGCCTCCTCTTTCCAGCGTATGAGATAACTTGTTAAAAAAACTTGCACTTTTTATTACCTAATAGCTGTTGCCCGCGACTTCGCCCGCGTGTAATTTAAGGTTTTAATTTTGTTGCGCGGAACCCTAATTATTTTTCTAAAATATAAGTAGCCTAAGCTACTCCTTATAACATGAGCTATCTAGCAGTAAAAGTCCCGTCAAAATCGGTCCAGCTGTTTTGGAGATTAGTTGGAACAAACAGACAGACAGACACACAAAAATTTTAAAAATTATGTTTTTGTTATAAGTACCGTATATACTACTATATGGAATTAGTAAAATGCTGTTATTTTGACATTACAAACAGACACTTCAATTTTATTTATTTGTATAGATTAGCTAATAACTTTTTCATTTGTATGACGTAAAATTATATATATATATATAGAAACATATAACCAGGAAAGACAACAGACGATCAAGATATTTCGGAAATTTAGGTCTCGGCATTTTTTTCTCTCTAATCTTGCTACAGCTTTACACGGCGTGATTTATTTTTGCGAAAGAATCTATTTGCTCATCAAAGTCTGTCTCAGAGGCAGTTTTGTTTTCAAAGGCTAGAATCGCGAGGTCAGATAGACGTTCCTGCCTCATTGTTGAACGCAGATAGGTTTTAATTATTTTCAGTTTGCTAGAGCTTCGCTCACGTCTTGCAGAATGTCGTAGGTTATGTGCAAGTATATTCTTAAATAATTCATTAATTTTATTATGAACTAAGGATAACAAATATTGAATAAAATATTTTTTAATAATTTTTAACGATAATTATTTATAGAATTAATAAGTCTTTTAAATTAAAATTCCCGACATTAGATGTTGCCAACAATCTACTGCGCTGCAGCTGATGGTAGAATGAATTCTTCGGATGTGTTCAAAAACCATCTGTGCGTTTTAAAATTTAAAATCAAGTGATTAATTGACAGAGCGTGCGCTGGCTAGCCGCTTTGTGATGCAAGTTTTTCTTTAAGCCATAGTATATTATAATTTTGGCGCCTCCTTAAACTGCCGCCCGGGGCGGGTCGCCCGGTTTGACCCCCCCTAGATCCGGGGCTGAGCGGTAAGCAGAGTACTCGTTTCTAGGCAACCACCAATAATATGTAAACAAACCCTTCCAACGATCGCTGCTTTGTTGTTTTTATTACCGTAAAACTACAAACTATAATCTAAAATTATATATCTATTGTTATTATTATTATTACTAATAGATTCAAATTATACACCACGAATATGTATAAGATAACACTGTATTTATATCCCATGTTTATGTTTTCGAGTAAGCTAAACGGACTTCATTCTCCTAATTGTAGTAGTGTGGAATTTTTTGAAGCAAGCAGTTTAAACTGTCGACCGTGTCCAGCTAATAGTTCTATGACTGCTTCTGAAGATGGTGAGTTGATTATTGTAAACATAATTATTCCTGCGCAGTTACTTAATGTCGATCATGTTCTTACTTTTGAAGGATATCGCAACGACAGCTGACTGAATGAACGAATATTTCGTGGACGCCGTATGTCTATTTTGTTTAGCAGTCTATAATAACATCACTTTTTTGTATAATTACACATGTAAGAAAAACTCTGTGGTTCCAGTTAAGTGCGAAATAACTTTATTTCAGAAATGACAACGATAAAAAATTTAAATAATTAAATTTTTATTTGCGAATTGTATGTGGTTGTATTAACTCTACATTGATAGTAGAGTAAGAGTATTATCAAAGACCTTACTTCACCGATGCATGTGTCAGCATAGGTAATAAAACCACATACAATTTGCAATTTTTTTTTAAATCAAATGAAATTGTTTTATGGTTGGGTTTTCTGAAGTAAAGTTATTTCAATAAGTTAGAATAATGATTCTAATAACGCACTTAACGGGAACCGCAGGGTTTTTCTTACATGTTGTATATACAGAGGCATGGTAGCTCAGGGCCTCAGCGCTCGCCGTAAAGTCTACGCGAGCAGCCAATGCAATTAGTGTGGCTGGCTGCTCAAACTTGATTTTTTTATTACCTTGATCTATGCAGAAAGACCGACATTGGAGGGCAAAATGGAAATGTGTGTTCAAACATGGCACAAATACGCAAATGCCCGTGCTACACTTCGTGTCTTTCTATCAACTTAAGAATAACAGTCACATTGACAAACTAACGTTGCAAGGGGAAGTAAATATGTATTTTAATTACAGGTTTATCATGTATTTGTGAAAATGACAGCATTAAAACAGAATTAGCCCGGTGCCGAGTATGCAACGTGACGGAGGTAGTGTCCGCGGATGGCTATACTTGTGTACCGCGACGATGTCAACTCTCTTCTGGTAGAATTGTATGTAGAAAGTGTCCAAACGATTACATATCTGGTAAGTCCTTAAATATCATTAAAATCTGTAAAAATGAAACTCTAGGTTAGGTAAATTTATGATCTATCTACTTTTTTACTCTAAATAAACAATTTTTTCAGTAGTCACCATGAGAGTCAATAACAACATTGTTGATTATACTCTATTTTCATAACTCTCGTACTGACCATAACATAATATATGTTAGAAAATATGAATAAATGTTCGCTATTTGACAAATACTTTCCTAAATACAACACGTATTATTACGTACGTATTAAGTGCTCTCCTTTTTTCAGTAACAAACTGGTAGCGCCCTAACGCAAAAACTACCTTTTGGATTAACTGGTCAACCCTTAATATCAAAATATGTGTATTTTTTACCTAATAACAAAGCATATATTATAACGAGTCAGACAGTCCCTCAACTTTTTTGCAAAAGAATTTGTCTTTTGCAAAACGTTGACGGTCTGTTCTGGTTCTGAAAAGCCTCGTTTAATTTAGATTGCTATTTGTGTAAATATAACTATGTCTGGCAATCAGTTTTAAAATAATCAAATAACTAAGTTACAATTTGTCAATAAATTGATGCAGTAACCATTAAAAAAATCTGATATTTTATGTGGATAATCAAATATGTTTCTTACACATTTTTTCACGTGGTATGGCTCTCAAAAATCCCAAGATTTTTACAGCAACTGGAGTAAATCACTATATTACTATTATAAGTGGTAGAGCAATGCTGCAGCTATATTAATAGTATAGTTGTAGCACGAATGGGTCGGCTCGACAGGGGAAGGACCACGCTTTCACAGAATACCAGCGTAAAATGGCAGCTTGCCACTGCTGTGTTTCGTGTGGTGAGTGTAGAGAACCAGAGACCCTTTTTACTAGAAAAGAGGCATTCCATCTTAGTCCTCACAGGTGACAACGCATCTGCATTTTGATTCTTTATTGAGGATAGATGTAGATGTCTATGAGTCACACCAACCACTTACCATCAGGTGAACTGTGTGCTCGTTTGTCACCTTATCCTATAAAAAAAAATTTTAACATCATAATTAGAAATAAAACTAATTTATTAAAAATATATAAAAAAAAATCAACAGTTACACAAAATCATGATGGAACACCTCTGACAGAAGTACAATGCGTAAAGTGCGCACGCGGATACAAAGTTCAAAATAACATTTGTACCAAGTGCGAGATTTGTGCATGTAACAGAAACGAAGTCATAGTTCACGGGAAATGTTTACCGAAAAAATATGTCATGCAACGACCGAGATACGAAGAAAAACGTCTTCATCCGTCTGATTTACTAGACATCGTCAAATATGAATATATGTGTATTGTAAGTATTTTAAACCATAACCAAAAAGTAGGATAAAAATTAAGTTTGTAAAGCCTATATTTCTACTCTTAACTCTTAAGTTATCTAGTCATAGGATTTAAGCAGATGTTTTCTCTTCTCTTCTTCTTCATTTTCTACCAACTTCAAACAGGAGGAGGTACTCTATTCGACTGTATGTTTTTTTGTGTGTTACCTCATAACTTTTTTCTGGATGTACCGATTTCGATGATCTTTTTTTCTTTGAAAGCTGGTGCTTAACATGTGGTCCCATATAAATTTGATCAAGGTCTGATATTTTTTGGGTTATTCTTAATAATTTATATTGAAGTCGGTTGTACAAATTTGATATTTTAAATTATGTTTATGGCATTTTAGTTGTATAATTAATTCTATGAATGCTATCCAGTCAGTCATATAAGTGATACTGAGATTATTATCGTTCTAAAATATTTAACAGATTAAATCGAAGTCATACGTCATATTCATATTTGCTATTAACCCTTGTATATATAGAGGTCCACCATATTTGCGCGGAATAATTTGGATTATAGTATGACGGGTATGACGTCAGTATGTACTATACAATAAAAATGACGGTCAAAAACTTGCAACCTTAAAAAGTAGTAATAAGTAAATGTATATCTTGAATAATGTGTTGTTAAATATATGTTGAATTTACAGAACACTATTAGTCCTATTAGTCAAATGGAAAATTTATTGGGTAAATTATAGTCATATAAATTCATCATCTTCTTCATCATAGCACTTCACATATCCGCTGCTGAGCATAGACCTCTCTCTTCGCTTGCCGGTGCGAGGCTACCACTCTAAAACCTTTCTTCCCTATCGGTTGCCTGTTCGTTGAGTTAAATGGCCAGTTCAAAGCCACTGATACTTTGATATTTTGAATTATATCTTATATTAATTGTTAATTAACTAGCTCACAGTAAAAAAATGGTTTTTCATAATGATTTGCTTATTATTATTGCATACAATAGGTTCAAACAGCTGTAAAAGAGTGCGGCCATGTTTCAGAAGTCTGATGTAGCAGCTTGTCGCTGGCTAGCTAATGCGTGTGTGAGTAATTTTTATTCCTCGGATCCAGCGGGACCATGTAGACTTTGGATATTCCCAAACTTAGTCACCCATAAAAGTAAGTTTCTGTACAAAATATATAGTGTTCGTTTTACATAGGGAAAATAAATATATAAATTTAAATCAGGATACGAGCTAGTACATAAAATATTATGTACAAGTCCGTATTCTCTTATATTCTAGCTTGTTTCAACTTGTATAAATGTATTGTTACCGTGTGGTGACGGCGTAAGATCAATAAATCACCCCTTTTCGTCCATGGGTGCCGTAAGAAGTGACTATGAGAAATGTCGAAATTCTCATGGATATATCCATCCAATAGATGACGGTACAATCATCAAAGTCGGGAGTCAATGAATTTGTTAACTGAAATTTTAAAAGATCGTAAGAAGATCGAAGAAGCACGTGCCCGGCGATGAAGAAAAACATTGAAAGAAAGCTTACAGTCTGAGAAATAAGAAAATTCGAAAACTCACAAATTACATATGCGGAACGTATATATATAATGTAACTTTTACTTGTATTTAATATTTTTAGTTCTACCCACACTTATGACAAACAAATCAAATAAATCCAGTTCGGACGACAAAGATTCAAATGAAATACATTTGTCTAAAGGACAGGTAATAAAAACAAAAACGATAAAATAGATTTTACTTAATACTTTCACAGCACATTAAGTTGTAATTTATTTTTTTCAGAAGTCATTGTTAATAACCGCAATAAGCTATGAAAATAATGGTAAATTTACATATCTTCACAATCCTGGAAAGAAATTTATCTCCTGTTTTCCTCCTTTTACGTTAACCATAGGCGAGAATTACTCGTAAGTACTATATAGTTCCTTTTATTTATGTTCTTGTGTCATGTAGTGATCTAATATACATTTCAACCTGCAGGTATGATTGTAAAGTTAATGTGTCAGAATTATCTACGTCGAACAATGAACTTTTTACATTGTTTACTACTTCTGATGAGAATATGACACCGATTTCCATTAAACTGCGAAAACCTAACGGTCACTTTGTTCAGGTAAGAAATATTTTTAGAAATTATGACATAAATATTAATAGAAAAACTACATCATAAGAGGAACATTCACACGAATATTCTACATAACTGAATTTAGGACGTAAATTGAAAATATAAACAATAGTTACTTAGTGTATTATTTATATTTTCCGTATAAAATGACTAGAAAATAAGTAAATCAAACTAAACACAACGCAGTCAGATAAACGTTATTCAATTAAAAAAGGTTAACGAAATCCAGTAAGGCTTTCTACTGATAAAATTGTAATTAATGAAAATACAATTTTATACGCTCGCCTAATTCCTTCGTTTGTAATTCAACTCGAAGCTTACTTAACTTACTTAGTAAAGCTCAGCAAACGCGGACGGTGGATGAGTTGTTAATGATTTAACTAGATATACTTTACAGTATTTATAAGCAAGTATAAATACTCTAAGAGATATACACTCGATCTTATTACAATAATTCAAGGGATAAGCCTTTGTACGCGAGCCAAACCAAGCTTGATTCCTGCCAGCACTAGTAATATCGTTAATTGCAATATTATGTGCTGATTAAGCATGTAGACAGTGAAAGAAAACGTCGTACGGCTTCGGTAATGAAAGAAAGCGACGTGAAGAAGGTATTACTAAAAAAAATTAAAGTATATGTGGATTCTGCCTACGCTCATTGAGGTAGCGTAGCTGACATTTCTCTGCTCCAAATCCCTCTCAGAATTAAGAGTATGCCAGCGTCTAGAGAGGTCCAGCGTTTTTATTTACACTAGATCGAAACTGATAAGTTAGATTATAAAATTGAATACTTTTGGGTGTCAGATGTATAAATTAAACGGACTAACTTTATTCGCACTTTGATTTAATTTGCCAATTTTACATTGATGCGTCTTATTCGACTACTGCTCCTCAACTGCCCGCCTTCCCTTCTGCATGTCTCATCCGGCTATCCCCCCCTTGGCCGGTCACGTGGCTTAGTCACGTGACTTTAAAATCAATCAATTGAGCAACTTATAAACAATAATATTTTAATGGTTTTACAATATAAACTTCATACTTAATAATAATTCTTAATAACTACAGGATTCTATATAATCATAATAATATAACTAATCATAAACCTTACATATAGGATTCTATATAATCATAATAATATAACTAATCATAAACCTTACAGCTCGGCCATCCTACCTAAAGCGAGACCCTTCGCTTTGAGATCAAGATAAAAAAAAACAAAAACAAAAACAAAGATATATATGTTATAAACAAAACAACTTACAAATAAATCAGTTATATAAGTAGTTATACACTATGTTTATTTATGACGTGATTGTAAACATTAATAATATTATTACATGGATTTTTTTTGGAAATACCAAGTAAATACACATATCTATCGCTTAATCGTTTCATTTTACATGTTTTTATGTTCTATAACAATTTCTTTCATAAGTAATACATCTGTAAAGGAAATGTACATGTATACCTAAATCATTACATTTTAATAGTATAATGTTGCCGTTAATTTATTTTATGTAAAGGAATACTGTTTAATTAAATGTAAATATAATTTACAGCAACTCTATATATATTATATTATAAGTAACTAAATGCCATCCCGCCTAACTAGCATTAACTGAGCAATCAAGTATCTAATCACTGTCACCAACGCTATTACTAGATTCATCCGACTCTGATTCTCTACTAAACGACATCCAAGGCTGAACCTTATCAATAGATACAACAGCCTCATACCTTCTACCGTTTTTGCGGGTCATTGGTGTATCCTCTACCACGAACCTATCATTGGGAAGGACCTTTAGTATACGATAAGGGCCTTGGTACTTAGCAGAAAGCGTACTAAATCCCCTTTTTGGTACTGCCTTGCTGGTTTCCTATGCTTATTAAAATTGGCTGCATCTTTAACTTGTTGGTGTTTTATTTTTTCACTAGCCTGTTGTCTGACTTCTGCCAAATCCTCAATGGGAGTCCTATTTAGGGTGTCATTGATTACCGTACTAAGTATGCCTTCTGTTCTACTAATTATGTTGAACCCGAATAGTAGCTCAGAAGGGCTCTTTTGGGTAGTTTTATGTCGAGCTGTGTTCATACCAACCTGTATGTCAGCGATGTGGTTGTCCCACGACTTGTCGTCGCCGCCGTGACTGGCTGTCGATAGAGCATCTAAAATCGTTCTATTGAACCTTTCTACTTGCCCGTTTGCTCGAGGCGTTGCTACGGCGTTTATAATATGTTTGATCCCGTAAGAGGTCGTAAAATCCCGAAATACCTTACTGGTGAAACTTGTACCTTTGTCTGTAATGAGACGAGTAGGGACACCAAAATAACTTACATGGTCTTTTAGAACTCGCACGGTCGTACTAGATTTGGTGTTCCTTACCGGGGTTATATTAACGAATTTTGTAAACCCGTCAACTAGGGCCAACAAATAACAATTGCCTTTCTTGCTTTTAACAAACGGTCCCAAATGGTCTGCGTGGACTGTATGGAACGGCACACTCACCTTTTCGATTGGGTGGAGCTCTCCTTCTCGTTTACCTCCTGGAACTTTGTGGTACGCACACTCAAGGCAGGAGGTAACATACTTTTGGACGAAACGCCGCATTTTTGCGAACCAATAATGGCCTCGGATTCGCTGTAGCGTTCTTTCGAAACCACAATGGCCAACGTCGTCATGGTTCATTTTTAAAATTTGCCAGCGCACACTTTTGGGTACCAACCATTTTATCTCGTCACCTACCACGCGGTAAACACGACCGTTCTTCAGTCTGTAGTTTTTGTGTACGTCAGATACCTCCGCCGACGATGGGTCGGAAAGGATGCTTTTGATTTTATTTACCTCGTCATCTGCAGTTTGTACCGTCGCAATCCAGTCCTGTTCAACTTGCTGTAATTGTAAAATGTCTAGTACATGTGTATTACCTGAAGGAGAATTCACTGGGTTTCTGCTCAGGGCATCCGCGTGTGCCATGCGAGCACCAGGCCGGTACTCGATTGTACAGTCGTACTCCTGAAGCTGGACCCACCACCTAGCTATACGAGGTATCAAGTCACGTTTAGTTAGAGTGGACCTGAGTGCATTGCAATCTGTCAAGATTTTAAATGGTATTCCAACCAAATAAACCCTAAATCGATTGAGCGATGCAATAACCGCCAAAGTTTCAAGCTCGTACGAATGAAACTTGCGTTCGTCAGCGGTAGTTTTCCTGCTGAAGTAGGAAAGTGGTTGCAACGCGCCATTGCAGTTACGCTGCAGTAAAATACCTGCTCGGCCTTCTTTGCAAGCGTCGGTGTGTAGCTCGGTTTCGGACTTAGGGTCGTATAGAGCCAGCACCGGTCGCTCCACCAGAGCGCATTTAATGCCTGTGAATGCCTGATCCTGTTCGGGTTTCCAACTCCAGTTAGCGTCTTTCTTCAGTAGATCCGTCAATGGTGCAGTTATCGTGGCATATCCCTTTATGAAACGCCTGAAGAAACCAGACAGACCCAGAAATTGGCGCAATTCATGCTGATTGGTAGGTGTTGGGAATTTCGAGACGGCTTCAGTTTTTTTACTACCTGGGCGGATCCCATTAGCACTTACCTCAAACCCTAGAAAGTCTATAACATTCAAAAAGAAATGGCACTTACTCAATTTCAGTGTGAGTCCGCCTTTCCTCAGAAGTTGTAGAACCTCGCCTAGTCTTTGGATGCCTTCCCTAAAATCCTTGGATGGTATCAGTATGTCATCCATGTAGACAATAGCATATTTAATTTGGGCCTCCTTTAATATTTTATGGATTGTCCTTTGGAACACAGATGGTGCGTTAACTAATCCAAAAGGCATGCGGTTGTATTCATACTGCCCATCAGGTGTTACAAAGGCAGTCTTACTACGAGAGGCCTCGGCGACCGGTATTTGATAATACCCTGAAGCGAGATCCAAAGACGTAAATAAGGTGTTACCTGATAACAAGTCCAACTGATCCTCGATTCTTGGTAGGGGGTAGTGTTCTTTCTTGGTCTTTCTATTAAGAGCTCTATAGTCCACACACAATCGTTTCTCACCACTCCTTTTTTGTACCAGAACTATAGGACTGGCATATGATGAAGATGACTCCCTAGCTATACCATTATCTACCATCTCCTTAACCATGTCTCTTACCAATTGTCGCTCAGCATGTGACATACGATATGGGCGATACACGACTGGCTCCGCGTCGTCAAGGTCGATCACCATCTCGGTGATGTTGGTAAACCCAAGGTCCTTGAGCCCACTTGAGAAGCAATCGCTATACTGAAGTAATACCTTTTGTAGTTCTTCACGTTGCTGTTTTGTTAGCTCAGGATTGCAACTGATCTCTCCGTCCAGTCCCTTATCGGCAAAAACGCTACAAGATTGGAGAAACGGTGTTGGATGCGTATTAAGCATGGCTCGTGTTAAGAGAGTGTCCTTCTTTATACAAACCTTGTTTGAAGAGGCGTTATAAGCTAAGAGCGCTGTGCGGTTGTCTTTTATCTCGTACGTACCGGGAAAAAGATAGTACTCTTTTCCTTCAGTACCCCTTAACGAGCCATGGACGTAGATGCTACAGTTTGCCTGCCCATTAGCATTAACAATTATGGGACGTACAACGTTACCATCTATTTCCGTATCATTTTCCACTACGAGTCTTATTTTATTACACGTGAGTCTTTGAAATACGATCTCAGTCGGAGTCTTAGTCATTATAATATCAGGCTTTTCTGTAAAGGAATGTCCAAGTAACGCAGAGTAACTCAGTACATAATCTTCCACTACATATATTTCAATGGTTTCTTTTAACCCTTGAACTTCTACATTCACAGTAGCTACACCTAAAGGGCAAGTCAGGTTCCCCCCTATTCCCTTTAATACTGGCATACCTTCCCTCACATCGATATTCAGGTTCAAATCCTTAGCGGTACTATGTCTAATTAACGAGCATTGACTCCCCAAATCTACATGACACTTGACCCCCGAGTTGTTAATCTTAATATCCAGTATATAGTTATCAATAGCGCGATCATCGACAGTTACATTAGATACTTGTTTTTGTACATTATTTTTATCTAAGGCCTGACTATCGTCTTTATTAAACGGAGTTTTACTTTTAAAACAGTTAATCGCCTGATGACCAATCCTCCCGCAGGTCGTACACTTCACGAAAGGTTTTGAACATTTAAAGCTAGGATGACCTATTTCGCTGCAATTGAAGCAACGGATTCCGTTATTACTAGGGCCCGCCCGGCTTGTGCCAGACTGATTTGTTTTTTTCAGGTTGGCATCGTTACTGGAGTCACGGACTTTGCCTACCTTCACGGTCCTAAAATATTTGAGTACTTGCTCAGGTTGCTTAAATTGAGCGGCCTGAGCACCAACTTTAACGGCACGATCTTCAACCCCATAGAGCAAACAGTCTACCGCTTCCTTGCCATAAATTTTGCAACGATTTAACAAGTTTATTTTAGCATAATAGTAGTGTTCTAGCGACTCACCGTATTTAACGGTTTTTGCTAGCATATTATGCAATAATTCAGCATAGTCCTCGCTTTGGGGAAAAGATTCTATCAGTTTTTTTTTCCACTCAGTCCAGGTAAATAATAGGCTAGATAAGCCCTGATACCACGTTTTAGCGACACCAGAAAGCTTGGGTAACGAATAGTGGATAATTTCCCTGTCTTCCCACCCATATATGTGAGCACATTCTTCCACTTTCGTTAGTCAAGTAAGAATGGTTTGTTCCTTTACCATTGGGTCGAATTCGGGAATAACATTTGTGTTGAACGTAAGTTTGGGCCTATCTGAACCTTTCATTTTGTCAAGAATGTTCAAGAACTTATCTAATAATACCTTCGTATCCGATCCGTTGTCCTCCTTACCACGCTTAACCTTGCATGGAAGCCGCGGTGACCCCATATCAGATCCTGAAGAGGAAGACGCACGCCGTCTCCTCTGTCCTGTCCTTGTCCTTTTCCGTCTCCGCCTTTCGTATTCGTCCTTGTCGTCAGAGCCGCTTGATCGTTGTCCGCTCGCTCGCTGTCCACGCGATCGTCGTCCACTCGATCGCCTTCCATGCGACCGTCCTCTACGAATCATCGTATCCTTGTCCATTTTATCCAATGGTACCGGTTGCTCTATCCTCGAGCTCATCCTCCTAATCCTTTCCTGTTGACCTACATCCTCAACCTTGGACGCTCCTTGGTCACTCCCATGTGTTAGTCCTTCCCCTCGACTAAGCACATGGGCTCCTTTTATCATTGAGCCACTTCCTCTTACTAGACGAGCACTAGACCCTTCCCCTCGGCTAGTGTCGTCCTCCATGTCACAGTTGAGCGTAACTGAAACTGACATTGTTGAGCTTAGAATGGTGATAATTATAAACTGCTTTAACCGGGTACAATAATTGCAAAAGGTAGGGTAGGGTTATTTAAATGCCATAATATCGAGTACATTCCCAAAAGCTAGAAGGGAAAATTGTATAAATACACTTCCATTGGAAGGGCGAAAAGAAAAGAAAGGGAAAAAAAACTTTATTATCCATGTTCATTCATCGAAAATCGTGTATTTCCAAAGACCTGACGCACTCTAATACATTTATGTAAACATTTAAGCCAGTTTGCAATAACAAGTTTCATTAAATTCTAATAGAACGAATAAAACTTTTCGTCACCATGCGAATAAAACGGTAGGTGGGTAGAATTAATTCGTTGTTTTAAGTTAATAACTTGGTATATCCTTTCAAATAACGTGAAATGCAAAACTGATACTAGCTAATAGCTTCAGCAAATATTAAGTCAAAGTTATAATCGTCATTAATAGTTTATTCAACCCAACGCACATGCGAACATTACGTGGTTCGATTGTTCGGTGCGCTTGCACTAAACGGTTAAAAGGTAATAACAAAAAAAAAGTTACTTCGGCGCAGGTTATAATATGAAGAGGAGTAAGACAAATAAAATTCAGATAAATATAAGAGAAAGAGACACAACAAAAAAAAATTAATCACAACCGCCAGAATTTTCAATATCACTGAATCACATGTATATAATTAAAAATTACTTACGCTTTTCCGAGCCGTGGACGTAGTAAGGGTAGTTTTCTAGAGCCTTATTGTATCCCACTTCTGACCTTTTGGGTGTCAGATATATAAATTAAACGGACTAACTTTATTCGCACTCTGATTTAATTTGCCAATTTTACATTGATGCGTCTTATTCGACTACTGCTCCTCAACTGCCCGCCTTCCCTTCTGCATGTCTCATCCGGCTATCCCCCCCTTGGCCGGTCACGTGGCTTAGTCACGTGACTTTAAAATCAATCAATTGAGCAACTTATAAACAATAATATTTTAATGGTTTTACAATATAAACTTCATACTTAATAATAATTCTTAATAACTACAGGATTCTATATAATCATAATAATATAACTAATCATAAACCTTACATATAGGATTCTATATAATCATAATAATATAACTAATCATAAACCTTACAATACAGTCCACACACTTCAATGATAAATTTACTTTTTGATTTCAGAAAGGATTGTGGCCTTCGAATGAATTTGCAAAATATTTTTTGTATCGCCGATCACTTTCTGCAACTTCAAACATTACTGACTTGATTTATCTGCGTGTTTTTCTAATAAGCCTTCGGTAATTGTTGTATTATTTTATATTGATAAAAACAAGTAACTATTCACAAACTGGTGCCGTAGGTTGGTGGTGTATGTGAATTCATCATTCATCTTATTCGTGGTAGAGCCACGCTGCAGCTATATTATGGTAGTAGCACGAATGGGTCGGCTCAACCGGAGAAGGACCACGCGTTCACACAATACAGAATGTTGCTGTGTTTCGTATGGCGAGTGTAGAGAACCGGAGACCCGATTTACTGGAAACCAGGCATTCCGTCTTAATCGTCACGGGTGATAACGCATCTGCATTTTGATTCTTAATCGAGGATAAATGTAGATGTCTATGGGGCACAGCACCCATTTACCAGCAGCTGGACTGTGTGCTCGTTTGTCACCCTTATTCTATATTAAAACAAAATCATGTCATTATTTCGACCCGTCAGTGTTGTTTGTGGCGACAATAGCAAATGGTTAGCAGCATTCACCCAATTACAACTCAAAAAACTGCGGTTGGCAACCGGCTAGCAAAACGTGGCAACAATGACTTTAATAGTAAATAAAAATACTAATAAATAAATAATAATAATAATGTGTAATTTATAAATCCATTTATAAATCCCAGCCAGCCTCTCGGGTCATCTGTGGCGACTGGGATTCCGTGACGGACTGCTCCAAGCTCAAATGCAGATAGCGGTGCTCCTCGATACCAACAGCATCCCTCGGTCTCCTCTGTCGAGGGCTTCCATCTGGTTGGGTTTTTATTTATTTATGTATTTTTTATGTATTTATTTTATTTTATTAATATTTATGTATGTTTATCATTTTCATTTACAACTATATATATAGCCCAACCATATGAGAAAACTTTATAGATACCCCATAATAATAATGTGTAATTTAAACACGTGCTACGATTTATACAGGGCAAACGATGGGTTGACTGGTAGAGAATAGTATTTACAAGGTAATTTTAACTTTAAGTGACAGAGCTACGCTGTAGACTAATTTGGTTGCAACACTAAGGGTCGGCTCGATTACGGCACCAGAGTACGAAACCTATCCAATTGCAGAGAGGTGTAAGACAGGGTGACGTCATATCCCCGAAACTCTTCACCGCTGCATTGGAAGACGTTTTCAAGCTTCTGGACTGGAAAGGATACGGTATCAACATCAATGGCGAGTACATCACTCACCTTCGATTTGCCGACGATATAGTCCTTATGGCAGAATCGCTGGAGGACCTAAGCACTATGCTCAATGACCTCAATAGTGTTTCCCAACGGATAGGTCTTAAGATGAACATGGACAAAACAAAGATCATGTTTAATGTCCATGTCACACCTATGCCGGTAGTTGTTGGGAGCACTAAGCTCGAAGTTGTTGACGAGTATGTTTACCTGGGACAAATAGTCCGACTGGGTAAGTCCAACTTCGACCGAGAGGTCAATCGACGGATTCAACTCGGCTGGGCAGCGTTCGGGAAGCTACGACACATCTTCTCGTCAGACATACCTCAAAACCTTAAAACGAAATTGTACAACCAGTGCGTGTTGCCAGTGATGACTTACGGAACAGAGACGTGGTCCTTCACTGCTGGCCGTATGAGGAAGCTCAAGGTCGCTCAGCGAGCTATGGAGAGGGCTATGCTCGGAGTTTCTCTGCGTGATAAACTTAGGAATGAGGATATCCGCAGTAGAACCAGAGTGACCGACATAGCCCAACGGATTAGTAAGCTGAAGTGGCAGTGGGCCGGCCATATAGCTCGAAGAACCGACAACCGATGGGGAAGAAAGGTTCTCGAGTGGCAGCCTCGTACCGGTAGGCGAAGTGTAGGGCGTCCCCCCACGAGATGGAGTGACGACCTGGTAAGACATGCAGGAAGTCGATGGATGCAGGTGGCTCAGGACCGTGTTTTGTGGCATTCTTTGGGGGAGGCCTATGTTCAGCAGTGAACTTGTGAAGGGCTGTAATGATGATGATGACTAAGGGTCGGCTCGATTGAGGAAGAATTAAGTTAACCAGACCTGTATAATGCTGTTGCGTTTTGTGTGGTGAGTGACGAGAATCGGAAATCCTTTATGGTAAAGAAACATGTCGTTTTAGTCTTATGTACTTATCCTATTTTGATAACGTGAATACAATAACGAGTAAATACACAAAAAAACATTAAGACCAGATAGAGCTAGACATAGGGCTTTTGAAGAATTGCCACCTAGCAAGAATTGCGTGAAAGTCTCGCCCATACTCATCACAGCGGTAAGCGCAGGGCCTGTACACATTGCCCCAGGTCTTTAGCGGTGCTCCCACTGTCTGCACCATTGTAAGATTAAGATTGGTTTTCCACTAAAAGCCCCGTTCAACAAAGAAGGATACACAGAAGACTACATACCATGTTGTTGGTTGCAAATTATTTTAGGTGCATATTAGTGCGTAAGTGCGCGTACTTGTAGAGCATGATGTCGGCGTCATTTTAAATATAACTGGTGAAGACCAGTGTCTATGCTTTTTTGTTAGTCTAAGGGTCAAGTTTAGTATTTGGAGAAAAAGTTGGCCCCGCTTACATACCATATAAGGGCAATAATAACAATGTGTGCCTATAATGATTGATATTGACGGCTCGTTGGCATGGATAAAGGTTCGACTGGACGCCATGACCGAAATTCGGTCTGAATGACATTGTTTATTTTAATTTTATTATTGCATTATATAGACTTGTACCTGGGGGAGACTTATGCTCAGCAGTGAACTTGTGATAGCCCGAAATGGTTAAGATGATGATAGACTTGTAAAGTCATTCGCTTAATTTCCTATTTTTTTCTGTCAAAGTACAAAAATGGTGCAAAAATGTCTTATTTGGTTTCAGTGTTGAACGAAAACAACAGAGTTTTGGCTCGCTAAAACTACATATAAATTTTGAAGCACAGTATGCCGTCAAGTCTCCATTCTCCGACATATTCAGTACTTCTTTAATTGTGACGCATATTTTACCCAGCGCTGGAGTTCTTCGTGGTTTAGAGGTGTGACATTAAATATGATAAAATATTTTGTCTATTGTACTACACATATGCATAGTGGAGGTCGTTTAATGCTACTGGACTGGAAAGGATACGGTGTTAACATCAATTGCTAGTACATCACTCACATTCTATTTTGAAAGAAAGAATGTAATTATTTATTGCTGCAACTTAAAGGCCGGCAACGTATCTGCAATTCCCCTGGTGTTGCGGTTGTTCATGGGTGGCGGTAGTCACTTACCATCAGGTGAGTCGCATGCTCGTTTGCCCCCTCTCCTATAAAAAAAAACTTGCTTCTACAAAAATCAAAAAAATACTTAACGAAATATTAAAAATGGATTGCAGCGACAAAAAGGCCTCAGCATAATGTTACAGTAAAAAACATGTAGCTCAAAACTTGAAAATAGAAACTAAAAAATAAAAATATTTCAAGAAACTGTCCGTCAACATTCATTGGAACAGCGAAGCGGACTGATTGCTCCAATACCCTCTTTCCCTCTAGAGAGAAGGCCTGTACCCAGCAGTGGCATGTAATACCTGTAATATTTTCTATGTGGATAGGCAGTAACATCTGCCGCACTTGTCTTAAATAAACCCCATTACGTAAGGGCGTATTTTATTTGTCAAAGGCCTATACGTTGGGAGGCACTGTTGAGGTCATCGATAAAGTGCTTATTTTTATTATTAGGCTACGGCAATTAATATAGGCTGTAACTTTACTTTTTTAAGTGCCGTTATAATATTAATTTGACATGTGTGTTTCAGATATGGGGTAGTATTCTTAGTATTCTGATGGCGATATATGCAATAGCACAGTGGCGCGGAGTACTGCGTCGAGGAGGCCTTCAAATTTCCTTGTTACCTCTCATTGCCGGATCCATCGCGGACGCTCTTTATTTTGTATGTGTTATTTAATTTACTACAAAATTCTCCAATTACACGTTCTATCTAGTGACTTCTATGTGGAAAATGACGAGTATTTGACTTATAACAAGTTATCACAACAGCAATCTTTATTAAACCAAGAAGGTTTGGCAACGTTTGGGAAATTACGAAAAATCTTATTTACCAGTGTTCCTCAAAACCTTAAAACAAATGTTTTATATCAACTACGTACTACTAGAAATAAGAAGAATAAGAGACTTGTTCCTTTACAGCAGTAAAAGATGGATGTTGTCAAGAAATTGCTAGAAGAGCTCAAACTCACTGAAAGAGCTATGGAGAGGGCTATGCTCGGAGCTTTTCCGCGTGAAAAAATCCGTAATGATGATATCCGCCACAGATAGTAATCGACATAGTCCAATGGATCAGCAAGCCGAATTGGTAATGGTTCGGGAAGATAGGTAGCTTGAGGAAGTGATAACCAAAGGCAAAAAAAGTTTTTCACGTGCAGCTATATTAACTGCATATTTGTAGCACGAATGGGTCGAATCGACCAGGGAAGGACCACGCTCTGACAGAATACTAGCGTAAAATAGCAGCTTAGCACTGCTGTGTTTCGTATGGTGAATGTAGAGAACCGGAGACCCTTTTTACTGGAGAAGAGGCATTTCATCTTAGTCCTCACGAGTGACAACGCATCTGCATTTTGATTCTTTATTGAGGATAGATGTAGATGTCTATGAACCACAGCAACCGTTTACTCGTTTGTCACCCTATCCTAATATCCTAATAAGCTAATAAATTAGAATAAATAAGCTAAAATAATAAACAAATAATAAATGGAAAAATGTAAAGGTTCAATTATTTTTACAATATTTTTACCGATTATTTGAATTAGCATGAATTTGAATCATCCAAACACTACGGTAAGGTACATAACGACGCATTATTGTAACAACGTCAAGCATAGAAGTTGGTTATGTTTATTACATGCCGAGCGCAAAGCGCATAGGTATGTTCTACTAGCGCCTAAAAATCAAGATTCCATTTATTTTATATTTCACTTTGTTTGAAAAAGTCAAACAATCGAGTTATTTGTTTATATTTAAGTATTAAAAATCTAATTTAACCCTCAACCTCCTGATAGCGTTAAATGGAAAAACAATCAAGTTTAAGAAACTACTGAAAAAAATTAATATTCAATATGATGTAATTATTTACTAACTTTGGGGTGTGAACTACCCAAACATCTTATAAAAATTCTTTAGAGATTTTTTGTTAAAAAACTTAGAAGATTAGGATATTTCATTTCCAGGCTACATGGTCTTCAGTCATGCACGCATTAGCCGCGGAGGCGGGAACACTTGAATTAACTTTACCGCTATCACAATCAGAGGAACGTGTGATAGAAGGAATAATTTACGCCGTCGTTGCCTTAAAGGTACCATGATTTCTGATAAAGATTAGGGAGTTCAAAGAGAAGGGAATGGTATCATGCTTTATTTTATTTTACAGGTTGTAAAAGTGGCGTACGTAAATTGGATTCAATGTCGTTGTGACATATTCTTTATTGATTGGTCCGAATACACTCCTTATTTTAAAGGTAAATTTCAACATTGTCCAATACTTTTATAATTTTATTGACAAACGAACTAACCGATAACCTGATTATCCTGACTATCAGTGCCTACTGCAGCACACATCTATAACACTTGGCTTGATAATAACAACAGCCAAACGTGGCCACTATGATATACATATTATATTCGTCTATGAGGCAATCTATGGTGGAGACCTATGTTTAGAAGTGTACTTTTGACAAGCTCTATCGAATAAATGAATGAATGAAAACTGTTGTTTTTAACAAGTTTTAAAGAAAAAATATTTTTACAACTCATAAACCAATTAATGAGGGCATCCACGACTTTTTCTGACACCAGGGCTGGTGTCAGAAAAAGCCAATTAAAAATTAGGTGTAGATAATATTTGACAGATATCAAGTTCAAGTTAATTTGTTCCGAAAATATAAAGGTTAATGTTTCTTTCTGTACTATTAGTTATATTTTACATTTACATTTAATTAGATTAAAAATAAATAAACCAAACCACAGATATTCCGAAAAATAAAGGTAGCAAATATTAAAAAAAAAACATTGAGGCATTGTTTTGTGTATAAATATAATACCTTAGAAATTGATAAACATTTATTTAAAACCAGCTTATCAATAAATTGACATTGAGTAACAAATAACTTCACCTCGGTGTCAACTAGCAACATCTGGTGAGCGGAAGATTATTAGCCCTTATTTTCATAAACTTATACATTTCACTGCACTCATCGCAAATCTTAAGTCGAAATTTAGACTACAAGTGTAGAAATAATTATAGATACGCCAATAAATGAGCAGTCAAATACTTACTGGAAACCAGCGATCTTGGCGAGAGAATGGGCCGCCATGCAAACGAAAAGAAGAACGTCACCAGTAGCTACAGTCACTTTGACTCTACTCATTTTGAACGTACGTCGATGTTCATTTTAATATCTTTTAATACCAATTTATCAAGAGCCTTTGTAGTGCAAGGAATTAGCGCTCACTTAAAAATTTTATGTGCTTTTTTACAGAATAAGGGTGACAAACAATGACACAGTCCACCCGATGGTAAATGGATGCTGAGGCCTATAGACATTAAGAATCAAAATGTAGATGCGTTGTCACCCCTGAGGACTAATATGGAATGTCTCCTTTCCAGTAGAAAGGGTATCCGGTTCTCTACTGTTACCGCATGAAACACAGCGCTGGTATTTTGTGAGAGCGTGGTCCTTCCACGGTAAAGTCAACCCATTCGTGCTTCATTATATTTTAAATTTAAAATATATCGGGCTAATAAAACAAATAAATCATGAATAGACACTTTTATTACATCACCATATTTCTATCACATTCATCATCATCATCATCATTACAGCCTTTCATAAGTCCACTGTTGAACATAGGCCTCCCCCAAGGAATGTCACAAAGCACGGTCCAGAGCCACCTGCCACCATCGACTGCCTGCATATCTTACCAGGTCGTCACTCCATCTAGTGTGTGGTCGCCCTACACTTCGCCTATCTGTACGAGGCTGCCACACGAGAACCTTTCTTTCCCAACGGTTGTCGGTTCTTCGAGCTATATGGCCGGCCCACTGCCACTTCAGCTTACTAATCCGTTGGGCTATGTCGGTTACTCTGGTTCTACTGCGGATATACTCATTTCTAAGTTTATCACGCAGAGAAACCCCGAGCATATAGCCCTCTCCATAGCTCGCTACTTCGAACTTCTTACAATCTTTTAAAATTTCAGTTAATGGTGGTCAGGCAGTCGATGGTGGCAGGTGGCTCTGGACCGTTCTTTGTGGCATTCCTTGGGGGAGGCCTATGTTCAGCAGTGGACTTGTGAAGGGCTGTAATTATGATGATGATTTTGTGAGAGCGTGGTCCTTCTCCGGTAGAGCCAACCAATTTGTGAATTTTTTTGTCCGCCAGCTTATGAAACCGTGGCAAGCCGTTCTACCCAAGAGTCAGGGTTACAATTGGTCTGTTGCCTCCATCGCTTGGTGGACTTCATATACAGTCGCCTTTTTGGGTCAGATGATTGTACACAGAGTTTTTGGGTCTCCTTTGACCATTCTTCCAAAGATTTGTTCCAGCATTGAATTCTCCTTGTTAGCATTTCAAGAGGATCTTTACGCTCATTATGTTCACGGGCGGTAAGTTATTCTTAATTGTCATTATGATTTTATATTTTGTTAAACTCGTTTTGGAATTAAAAACAACTTTTAATGATTCTATGTACTTACGACAGCCATTATAAACAAAAAGAAAAACCATATTAGATGAAGAATGAAGAGACACTTTTAGGGGCACATTTTTTTGGGAAATTCTTATTTGAAATTTTCTTAGCTTATTATGAAATTCTATCGTACAATTAAAAAGGGTCTCCGGTTGTCATACGATACACAGTATTATTCTGTTGTTTCACGCTGGTATCCTGTGAGAGCGTGGTCTTTATACAGCCATGTAAAGCTGCAGCGTGGCTCTACCAATAAATGTTTAAATAATTTGTCATCCGAGAAAGTTTTAATCTCAATTTGACCTAATAACCCGCATGGTTGCAATGATTCAATTAGATCTTAGTCTCACATGTTATTTCTTTGTGCAATAGAAATGACAACACTTCAGAAGCAAGATATCTATCAGGTCCGTTAACAACGTGCCGTGTAGTCTGTGCTACACAATTCAGGTGGGTAAATAAATATTTACAAGGCATTTCAAATACTGATCATTGTATTAATTCTCTTTTGAAAATTGTTTTAAGGGCTATCTGTAAGCAATTGTTGGCGGCCGGAGAGCGTACGTACTGAACTTTCTTTATACAATTTTGATTTTCCAATATCAATAGACATATTTTGTTATGATTTATATTCATGATTGTTATCGCTGTAATTTGAATCTTATCTTTATTTATATAAGATTGACTTATGTATGTACTTGTTTCACCTATTTTTAATTCATTCACTACTTTTGATCTCTACCAGCCCTGGCTTCGCCTGGATAGTACAGAATCTAGTGATGTAGAGCTATTTCGATTTAAGGTAGTATTAAAATAACACTTTATGATTTTGGATAACATATAGCCTAGATCCCTCCAGGCATTGCTACCTATCTGTTCGTAATCATCACAATCGCTTCAGCCATTCCAAATATTAGTCCGGACAGACAGATAGACAGACAAAGAGACAGAAAAATTAAAAAGAAACTATTTATGTCTTAATAGCATGCAAATATTTAACAACTGAGCTCAAAAGAAGAGATTTATTTCAATATTATGGACAGACACTTCAATTTTAACTTTATGAACAAATTATACAGATCGGTTTTGCCTTACGACCTTGCGGCATCATCTTTATCCCCCAGGTTGTGGCAGTAAGGCTTATCCAAAAGTCGGTTTTATAGTAAATAAATCAAAATATAAGTGAAAAAAGTACATAAGTATGTCAAACTCTATATATAAAAATCAATTGTTGTTCGTTAGTCTCGCTAAACTCGAAAACGGCTCGAACGATTTTTGTGGGCATTTGAGTGGGTCCCTGGATGATTTAGATTCACAGTTGGACCCGCGTCTACTAAGACGCTATTGTCGAGATTCAGAAGAGAGAATTCAGAGAATTTACTCGTTCGAAACCGGGTGGGTTGCTAGTCTTATGCATAAATGAATATGACTTTTTTACAGGTTCTTTAGAAAACACGAAATCAAAACAAATATTAATAACAAGATTTCTAGGAGCATTCTTTGAAAGAGTTGAGTATTTATTTATACGGTAAAAATAAATAATTTTGATTCTGTATAATTTTAATAACTTACTGATTCTTAATAGATTAGTTTTATGCTTTTCTATGTAAAGTAATGACTATTTGGAACGAAGAAGAATAAAAACATTTTATAACTACAATGAACTATGAAATAATGACATTGTTCTAATATAACATAATGATTTTTTTTTATTGGAGAGCGTAACGAGCATGCGGCTCACCTGATGGTAAGTGACTACCGCCACCCATGTACCACTGCAACACCAGGGGAACCAGGGAAATTGCAGATGCGTTGCCGTCCTTTAATATACATAATAAATCCATAATAATAATATAATAATGATATAATAAATCTATTACCCAATTTCGTACGGTAGCCTGTTGTAGGAGGCGGCTATGAGAAGTACCATAAAATATTATAGCTACCAACATATGGCAGTATATCAACTCTCTTACGCCAGCTACAAATTACTCAACGTTGAAAAGAAAAAGATTGTTCTGATGCTAAAAATGCTCGGCAATGAAGCAAACCATCGTGAAGAAACCTGCATGTTTGGAATATATTTCGAGGAAGTGTAATGTGGTTCGCCAACACACATTGGAGTAGTGCAGAGGCTCCATATCCTTCTCAAAAATGAGAGGAGCCCTGAGTCTGTCAGTGGGACGTATACTGGAGCTTTACTGTTTTAAGGCTTACGCGTCTAATAAAATTACAGGCTCTGGATGGACTAAGCTGGGTGGCTAAAGAAAGAACTATACTCGAAAAACTTTTAGATATCGAGCTGATAGTTCGAGAAGGAAGCACTACCAGTATACTGCTTTACGATGCCCAAAATTCGCCGCCGTCGTGTTTTACAATTACGTGGTGCGTTTGCTAAAATTTTATTCAATACTTTTCAAGGATGACAAATGAGCACAAGCTGATCTAATGGTTACAAATACTCTAGGTATTTTCATCTTATAGGTGTATCCCAATAAGATGGGATTAAGAATAATAATATTTATACGTGGTAGAGGCACGCTGCAGCTATATTATGGTTGTAGCACGAATGGGTCGGCTCGACCGAGAAAGGACCACTCTCTCTCACATAATACCAGCGTAAAATAGCAACTTAACACTGCTGTTTCGTATGGTGAGTGTAGATTACCGGATACCCTTTTTACTGGAAACAAGGCATTCCATGTTAGTCTTTAGGGGTGTCAATACATCTGTATTTTGATTCTTAATTGAGGATAAATGTAGATGTCTTGTTTATAGACCACAGCATCCACTTACCATCAGGTGGAATGTGTGCTAGTTTGTCACCCTTATTCGATAAAAAAAAATACAGTTCATTATCCCTAACATCTATTTATAAGGTGTAAGATCTCTTATTCATTCATTCATTACGGCCCATTATACACACCATTATGGTTTTGCACGCGAATACTACCTTCCTAATTTTTTCACCTTTAACACTACAGACTGGCAAAAATCCTGCTACATAGGAGGATATTTGCTTTAGTGGCCACGCTTGACAGGCGGGTTGCCAAGCAGTGTTTTTATTATTATTGTGTTACGATCAGAATGATCCTGACGCCCATTTCTTGTTTCAGTCGTCCTCTGCACCTCTTACGACACCAACGGGATGATATAGCATTCTTTACGCCTTCACTGCCCGGCAAAGAACTTTTGACTCTATACTACTCTATATTTAAAAAAGTAGAAGTAGTCATAGACAAGCAAAGATAATATGCATATTTTTTCTTGAATGTAAAACGCCTCCACGATACAGGATAAATTACAATTTTAAATGAGAATAACTGTAAAATAATTTTTAGCATGGCCTGTCTAACATATTTTCCATTCCTTTTCTCTTTCATGATGGATGTTGATATACCAATCATTTAAGCAGGAACTAAACACTAAATCCAGATTATGATATACCTAACCTGACCAGAATAACTTCCTATTGACATTTCTAACATAACTGCCATGCATATGCATGCTGCCAACATACAATGTAGAGCCATACTACAGCTATATTAATAGTATAGTTATAGCACCAATGGGTCGGCTCAAACGAGGAAGGACCACTTTAAGACAGAATACCAGCGTAGAATAGCAGCTTAATACTCTTATGTTTCGTTTGGTGAGTGTAGAGAACCGGAGAATCTCTTTACTGGAAAAGAGGCATTCCATTTTAGTCCTCAAGGCTGACAACGCATCTGCATCTTATGAGGATATATGTAGATATCTATGGGGCACAGCAACCACTTTGAATTTCAATAAGAATAACATGTAATTTATATAATTAATAAAATACATGGCGATGATGTAGCGAGCGAGAAACAAGTAGCAAACATAGCTTATGACTACAGATCTACAAAATATGTAAAAAATATGTCTTCAAATGAGAGAAATATGTTTTAATCGGTCTAGTAGTTCCAGAGATTACCCGACACGTCGTATCTAATAATATCTATAAAAACAAACCAACACATACTATCTCTTATAAAATAAGTATATCAATTTCATCATTACTGACATTCACAAGTTCATATAGGCTACACATAGGCTCCTAAGGTATACCAAAACACTTTTGTTCTGCATCCATCAATATTTTGCATGTCATAGGTCGTCACTCCTTATCTATCTTTCTATATAAATAAATGTAACAAGAAATATATATGTATTCATTCCACAAGTTCGTCAGCAGGTGGGGTGCTGAATGGGCACTTGCTACATTGGATGCCATGATGTTCGGTAGCGTACTGTATGCTACTAACGAACCAATGTTAGCTGCTTTAACGATTTTAACACTGTGCCAGGTAGAGTATACTCAATATTCTATATGTTGTATGTTTTTAATAAAATCAATACACGTCCGAAGCAAAGCAATTAAAATTTTATGAGAATTTCTGATTGTTTCAGATAATGAAATACACTGTAACATGGTTTGTAAGAAGGAATGTGAGGGTTAAAACAAATATTGAAAGTTTTTAATTTATCGTTGAATAAATAAGAATAGTTTGTAAAAAAGGATGCGAAGGTTATCAAATTTTGGGAGTGTTTTAAATATTCTTAATAAATAGGAGGTATCAGTAACATAAATATGTTTTTAAAGATTACCTTAATTTATTTGCTGTACAAGGATTCGGTAACCCCTATTTTCTGCAATAAAAATATTATCAAAAGGACTAAATGGTATGACGATAATAACAATAGGACTATTTTACGAAGTAAACTTCTATACACATTTACAACGGTAAACACAAACAGATATGAACGAACAGAAAAATTTAATAAATCATATGGACGTCGTTTTTATAATAAAACATCCAATTATAATATTAGTGATTATTCCGCTACAGCAAATGTTGATGATTATGAGCCACTTGCAAAAGAAATCTTTTACTATTCGTCTCCATCTTTTAAAACAAAAAAGGAAACCGGTCACAAAAATGGTCCGTTCTATGATTTTATTGTCCGTGTATGTGAAATAATAATAAACGAATTTTCATCATCAAAAATCCCGAAATTCTTTGAAATACTAAGTAACAATCTACGAAGACTAGGATCGGGACCAATGATCAGAAAAGCGGTTCGCAGGTTTTCAAAGAGGTTAAACAAGCTGTCTATTATTAAAGGTGATATACTCAAGCACAGAGTTCAGAATTTTTTAACAATTGTAACAAATGATAAACCGAGAAAGGCCGAGTTCTTTTCCGTTATGAACTCAATCTTTAACGTCATACAGTGCGATAAAATAGATGATTATCTTTATAATTTAAAAAGATATGCCCATGGGAAGATCCGCCATATCAGTATGAAAACAAGGTATATATTTAAACGAGTAATATTTCGTGCACTTTCTGAGCAAAAATATTCAGTTAAACAGGACATTAATCTCAAATTTCAATTAGCTTTAATAGAATACTTGGACGAACATAAAATGCGGTTTAAAACGAAAGTTGATTAATTTTCAATCATGACATATTTTTTCAACGGAGCTTGAAAAGCGTTTTAACAAAGGAGAATGAAATAAGAAGAAATATTTTCGTATTGTACTTTCCTTAAGTGTTCTTTGCTTCGTCTATAACAATAGAGCGGAGTACGTAAGAGACCGTGATGTGAAAACTTAAGTAAGGATTTTACAATTATTAAATTTAAAAACACAAATGCCGATGGAATCTTCTTTGAATTTTCATAATTTTTTTTAGATTTGCTTATCCTATGCCACTATTTCACGATAGATTAGACAACTATGTTGAATTTCATTGAGATCCGGCCAGCCGTTCAGGCGTGAATAAAGGATAAACATCCGAACGAATTCCAATTTCAAACATGTATCGCTGAGGTCAGAACAATGTGGATACTACCTTCAATTTACGTACCTATTACTTGTCTCCAATTTTCGTTCAAGGGTAAAAGCAAATCACAATAAAAGCCTCTGAGGTCACCAGCAATGTTGTGCCGTCAGTGAACCTGACATTGAAGTGAAGTGGTTTGTGATTGAATTGAAACGTAATGTAGCGTAGCAGCCCATCGACAACGTATTTGGATACAAGAGAGCTTTCAAGTGAATTTCTAGTTTATTTCTTCACTTGGTATTTCTTGTATTTATAATATATAAAGAATACCATGACGCCTTCAAAAATAAATAGATTCTCAATTCGACTGTGTGTGTGTTGTCTGTCTGTCTGTCGTTCCGAGTGGACTCGCAACTCTTTCAAGCACTTTCCGATGTGCTAGACTTGAAATTTTGAACATAACTCAGAATCATATGACAATGTATTAATATGAAAAAACGTGGTGTATTTTTTTTTAGTACCAACCTGCAAAATTAAAAAAAACCACTTGTTGTTTATGTTGCACGATATTTTTTTATATATGAACAGATGTTGTTGATTCGATTTGTCGAAGAAGAAAATTCCACACCGAATGGCGAAAAAATAGGGGTTGAAAATTGAAATCAATAACTTTTTAGGAGTCATCAATTTGTTACCATGTGCTTGTGATATTGCTTAGTCAATTAAAAATTCCACAAAAACGAAAAGGAATAAAATCCACAATATTCACTAGCTTCTGAAGTTGATGCTAAGGCAAAGTATCGCGAGGAATTAAAGAAACGACTTCAGAAAGCAAATATAAAATTATGTGAAGTTTTGTTATTCCTTTCGGTTTTTGTAATACGTTTTTCCTTTTTTTTTCATAATTATTAAGCATGTAAATATGTCTTTTTTTCCATCACTATATAAAATCTACTATTCAAAACGGCCTTCTTCCGTTGTGTGGATAAAATGATACGCAGTATTAAAATGACTCGAAGATTACAATATGTTTCTCGTTTCCAGTAAAAGTATTTACTCTGGTGTATTCGTATAGTTAAATATCGGATATACGTGTCGGAAATTCGGAAACTACGAAATCTTTACGGCGTTTTCCATAATCCCTTCGTTTGTTGTTTTAAGTAGTTCTGGCATGTTTTGGTGAGAAGAAAATATACTTATATTAATTAAAAGTACTTTTTTTTAACCACACAAATATATACAAATACCGGTCGTGCAGATTATTGTGAAAAAATAAACTTTTTTTACTACATCCGTACTTCACACATAATTAAGGTGCAGCGTGGCTCCACCACACAATATTCCCACGTAATTTCCAGTATTAAACGGTATCCCTTTGAAATAAGTAGGATGAAAAAATAAATGGCATTTGACAAAGCCTGTAAAGCATCATTAACATATAGTTAGATCTTACCACATTGCATGTCACAGCAGTTGTAAAATATAAACATTTAAGAGTTAAAAATATCTACAGTTAATGCTTGCATTAAGTGCCCCGTTCATTTTATAAAAAGAAAAGACAATATAGAATATTATGTTCTTTATCAGCCTGCAAAGTTTACTGCTCAACATGGGCGTCTCTCCGTCGAAAGGATACTTCATTTTACAAATTAGTATATAATTTTGAATTCAGAACAGCTTAGTCGTCAGATTAGTGTGAGCAATTATTGTAATATTAGTGTTGCCCAAATGCAAGAACAAGACGAGACTTAGCCAGTCTTGGTCTTTGGTCTTGCGCCAATACACATGGTCTTGTTCTTGGTCTTGGTATTGTGCTCTCAGTCTTGTCCTTGGTCTTGGTCTTGCAGCAAGAGTCTCGCAAGTCTCGCAAGCCTATTGCTATTTATTAAACGTTACTTTAGATCTTAGAACAACTTAACACAGTAGGCACATTTTGAGCTTGAATTAACATAGCCATAGAAAGACAAAACAAATTAATAAATGTCTAAACATTTAATGAGAAATTCGAAAAATCAACTAATACCGGGTGGGGTTTGAACCCACGACCTAAGCGATCCGTGCCGATGCTCTAACCAACTGAGCTGTCTACCATGTCTCACGGCCACGGGAGTTAGTCTGTTTCTTAATAAACGTTTACATTTAATAAGCTTACATGTGCTAAAACTTAGTCAAAACATATAAAAAACAAATTAATGACATTAACTTGACTGTATTATAAAGAACATTATCTGTCTAGAAAGAGATTGATAGACCCTTATATGAAATGGAATAAAAGAGTTATACAATTTACCATTTATTTAAATAAAAAAATAAAATTCAATACAAATTAAACATAACAGTACACAACAGCTTTGACATTACTGTTACTTTATATTAATTCTTTTGACCAAGAATTACTACTAGATATTTTAAGGTCCTCGGTACTTGTTGTCTCACTAAAATAAACTAATGATTTAATACGTATTAATATTTAATACGTGCGTAATTTGACCTCCCAGATCACCTGGATCTGGGAGGTAAATGGCCCGGCCGCCGCAACCTTTATAAGGTACTCCAAACTCTGTATTTGTAAAGACTTTAATATACTTGAAATAAGGTTCAATTTTCTTTATTTTGTATTGAATGACGGAATTTGTATTAATACAAATAACACTGCACTTTTAAAAGTCTTATTGCCTTCATTTAAGGTCCATTTCAGTTTGTATTGACTGTACAGGTTTAGTCTGACTGTAAATTACGTAGTTTCAATTATTTTTGGATAAAAAATTACCTATATTAAAAATGATAGAAATCGATTCAGTAAACGATTCTGAAGAAACTACTTTCTCAAAGTACGTAAAACATATATATATATATATATATATATATATAACTACCACTCACTGACTGACTATAACGATATCTCAGGAACTATAACACATACAAACTTGAAGTTTGTAAGGTAGGTACCTTTTATGGCATAGAGATCAGTTAAGAAACGGTTTTGAGAAAATCTATCCCTAAGGGAGTGAAATAGGAGTTGGAAGTTTGTATGAAAGTCCTACGGTTTTGAAGTTAGAGACACGAAAATCGGCATTAAAGTTATAAGTTTTCAATAATAAAATCCTGGATATGCTGTTTTAAGAAATCCTAACCCTAAGGGTGTGAAATTGGGGTAAAATGGTTACATGCAAGTCCTATATTTTTAAAGTATAGATATGAAGATCGACATTTATTTTATTAGTTTTAAATAATAAATACTTGCATAGTTAAGCTTTACCTATACTGCCTCTTTATACTTAGATAAGACTTTCGCAACGGGAAAATTTCAAAATCTCATAGGAAATCAGATATTGTACGCGGACGAAGTCGCGGGTGGCCGCTAGTTACATAATATATGTGTTATGTAATTGTGTGATAAGTATATTTTTTCTTACCTGTCCACTTTTTCCGGTGGTTATTAAAAAGCTTGTGATACTTCCACTTAATTTTGGTTTTTCAGGAAGAAATATTTGAGATTCCTTTTTGTGGAAAGATATTAGATACTTCCTTAAGCCTGAAGTGTTTCTGTTTTTCATTTTTATTTCAACCTTTTTATGTTGGCATAATTTACACAAAGCAATTTTGGGATGCATGAATTATGTCGAAAAACTCATCAAATTTGCTTTTAGGTCTTTTAGATCTATAACTCCAACTCTCACTACTCCGACTAGAACTATTCGACTCTTCGTCACTCATGTAAAATTGTAAACTTATCACTCCGAGAACAACAAGGATTAGAGTAAAAACAATTAATACATTAGACTCGAAGCAAAGCTCAATTGGGAATGACTGGAATTAAAATAAATATTACTATTTGTAAGTACACGCCGAAAGACCGACAAAGGAAAGTTCGGCATTTTTTGATAAAAATAACGATTCTTCAGAAGATTAATAAAGTAGATGCGTTGCCAGATAGGTATAGTGTGCCTACGTAAAAATGAAATGTAAAAATGTAAATAAAATTGTGTATATTATGTTCTTCTTGTGATTGAATTAATCTACGTTAATTACATTAAATTTGCCTTCACTCGTTTGAAATTCAAAATTCAAATATGTTTTATTCAAGTAGTCATTAAAAATACACTTTTGAATAGTCATATAATCACTGTTTTCCCCAATTTTTTCTTTTCCATGTCCAGGGGTTCTGATTCTACTGAGAAGAATCATGGAAGAAAGTAAGAAACTCAGTAGTTGCTCTTTTCAAAATATTTTTACAATAGTACTATAATTATGTAAAGCGATAAGTCAAACATAAAATGTCAAATGTATATGTAGGTACCAAATCGGTTTAGAAATTTCTAGTTAGTCCTGTGTAGTACGAGAGGTCAGTTCCAAGCATTTTTGTCTGACTTAAATTGAAAAGGTGAAAGATCTAACATTTCTTTTGGAATCTTATTATAAAAGCATATATCGCTACCCAAGAACGCGTTATATACTTTGTGTAACCGGAAAGCAGGTATTGTGATTTTATTTTTATTTCTACTATTAAAATTGTGCAAATCACTATTATTTACATCAATTCGATGCAATCAATTTCTTTAAACGGTTCTCTAAGAGATACTCGGGCTCCTAAAAAGTACATAGATCTTATTTTACGCTTTTTATTTAATATGCACACTTTTTATATTATTCGATTAGAATTGTACAAAATGTTTACAATTTACAATCAAAAACACACACTTCCAAAAATCGAGATTTGCAGTGAACTTATTGAACATGTTTATCTATTAGGTAATAATAATATCTAATAGTAAGTAATTATTACAAACCCATATAGTTGGTAAAATTATAATAATTACTTACTAGAATAAATTATTATGGTATCAACCTATCCTTACCATTATCTAATTACAATATTCCTTGCGAGATCAGCATAATGTATTCGTGTCGATTCTGAGCACCCGGAAACTTATTTTATTCTTTGGAACATGTACTCTATGGCGGCATTCAAACAGTGTCGAATGTAGTGCGTGCGGCGCGGCGGCGACGATTGAATGCGATATCAATAGAAGCCGCTGGCGCGTGTATCTTGACCTTGTACTTCCGAATAGCTGCAAAATTTCTTTGACAGGTCAGTATTCGACCTTTGATGATGCCGACAACAAGACGCCGCGCACTATCAAAGTGCCGATGGTCAAAACTAGGGATGCACTGTTTTTTCTTTTAATGGATATTTTCATCCGCTATGTATGTTTATGGTTTTGTTCGTAATGCGCCTAAGTCCAATTTTCGAAATTTTTTTTATATATTTTTTGCGTCTCATAGACTCCCTAAGCGTATACCCGAACTCCTATACTCCCTGAAACGACACTCATTCCTAACTGCAAGACGCAAGAGTCTCGCAGGCTTAGTCTTGTTCTTGCTCAAATCTTGCACGGTCAGTCTTGGTCTTGGTCTTGCTAAAATTAGGCGGTCTTGTTCTTGGTCTTGGTCTTGCAAAAATGCAAGAACAAGACCAAGACTGCAAGACCAAGACCGATTTTGGGCAACACTATGTAATATGCTTAGACCGGTGACTGTAAATATTATCAAAAGTGTGACACGTCTGAAACTGTGATTGCCAATCCAGTTGCAGAGCGTTGTAATTATATGTATGGCAAAACCTCCCTAATTTGATCGAAGCCTTTCTATAGTAGTTTTTTTCTTTTTTTTCTTTATTACTGTAGTAAACTGGAAATAAACCTCTACCATATTGAGTCATGTACTGATAAAACAGAAAAAACGATTAGTAATATTTATTGGTACAAGCCAGTTCTTAGGGGAGGGCTGCCTTGTTTGCATAGTACGCGAACACACGGAGTTCGATTACCGCTGGCGCCAATAAAATAATAAATAGATTAGAAACTTAGTTACTCTGTGGTAAAGCAAACATCGCATGGAAAGGTTTAAAGGTTTGCTTCATCTTTTGTGATGCGTACAGCAAAGGAGTGGAATAATATGCCGGCGTCTATCTTTCCATCCGAATACAATCTGGGCGTCTTCAAGCCAAGAGTGAGTAGGCTTTTGTTACGCTAAGACAGTGCGATTTACCATCTAGTACTGCATCACCACTTACCACTAGGTGTGATTGTGGTCAAGCACTGACTTATAATAAGTTAATAAAAAATGGAAAATCACATTTCAAAAAAAATCTCGAGGACATCTGAAGTTCGCTTAAACTCGTTAGAGCAAAGCGCATGCATGTAACCAATATTTTTTTAAATGTATTTTTGATGGCGGTGTAAGTAAATTAATTCATAATTAAATTCAGAAGAATCATTTCCTACTGGCTGTATATAAAAGAAGCGAATCGATTGTACAATTATAATCAAAAGGTCCTGTCAATTTAGAACACCAAGATCAACAGTTGGCTCTATTAGAGTGACGAACGACATCAGATGTTTTTATTGCACTACAGAAGAGTTGTAACAAGTTTGTATTTTAGCTGAACTGCGGACCTTTCACGCGACTGGTTGAAGCCGATCACTTCGTCTCAGTTTTTAGAAATAGATTGTCTCGTAATCACTAAAAAGAGTAACCAGTTTATATACTCACAAAGATTCCTAGGTCCCTTTTTTTCGTGGGTAAATCCTCATGGATACCTTCCGCTGTGGGGCAACGAAATGCTTATGCTGCGGACTCGTACTGGCTAAAATCTCACGGTGGTCACCATCGGCGTATACGAGGGGTCGTGGGATCTCCGTTCGGAACGCAACCGGGTTCTCTCCATCGCTTTGTTACAATAATAACACGTCCCGGGGGCAGTACATGCTGCCCCCAGCACGCTCGCAGTGCTACCACGATGTCTCGAGACCACTTTCGAGTTATCGTCCTTCTCGGGGGTTACATCACTAGGCGTTTGCGGCCCCCGCCCCGAGTGGCCGCAACTCCGGAGGCCCCGTTTCTGATAGGGGAACACCGTTTTCTGGAGGAAGGCCGTGACGAACGCCTTGGCGACGTCGTCTCTGCGTGGTATCCGCTCCCTCCCGATCCCACTCAGAAGCCTCCTTCTGAATGATAACAGATTCACAGAAGGTGACTACGGCCCTCCACGCCGAATCCCCGCTCAGCATCGCCTACACGAATGCTGGCAGGGAGAGGTTTCGTCCGATGCGGTTCACCAGGATCGTCCGCTCCCGTTCCCACGCTGGGCATACGGCGAGCGTATGGGAAGCGGAGTGCTGCCTCCGTCCACCACAGTGGAAGCAGTTCGTTGTCGCCTCGCGTCCGATCTTATACAGATAATCGGTGCATCCAAGCTTCGCTCCAATGACGCGTTTGTGTTCATAGCACTCCTCGAGTTGAGTGCGCCATGTCGTCAGAGCGTTTTATCGTTCCTGCCATTTAATTGATTCGAGCGCCTCTTCTGGCTCACTATCACCGCTCTGGCGGAGGGCACGGATTCGGACGTATACCCTCGCGTCCATTTCCGCCAGTATATCTAGTGGTGGAAAGCGAGCCAGGATTGTCGCCGGCTCAAAGGATATAGTACGGTATCCTCGTACGATCCGTATGGCCATCCTCCGCTGGACTCTGTAGGTTTTAGTTCTACAGCGTCGGATGGCCAGCCTTTGTGGCCATACAGGCGCTCAATACAGAGTTACGGACCGTATAACTACAGCATAGAGGTGACGTATTTCCTCCGTCGTTCCCCCCAGATTGAGCAGCAGTCTATGCATAGCACCCGCCGCCCTTTTGATCCGGGAGACTAGGCGCTCGAAATATTCTTTGAAGCCCCAGCGACTGTCCAGGTGGAGGCCTAGGTATGTACTTCATGTACCTCCCCACTCTTACTTCGGACCCACTCACGCGGAGGCACGAGTCGGGTGGTTACCCGGCCCGAGGTAATTTATGAAACCATAGGGCCTCGGTCTCGTAAGGCTCTATTTCTAAACCCAACTCGTGGATTTTGGTGAAAACGATTTCCACCCCAAGCAAGATTCATAGGTCTAGCCGGCAAATTACTGACGACTTACAATCGCAACATGCCACAACACAATTGTAACATGGCTGTCACAGATCTTATGTCCATTGTCCGTTGTAGGTTGTTGTTTTTAGTAGTTCCATAACATAAAAATATAATATCTTGTCTAAGTGATCTATTTTCTAAACACACGAAGGTACAAGGTACATAAATAAAACATTGAGATCTCCACAACCAGATAATAAAAAAATATTGATATCATTGTCAACTTATTAGTTCAAATGATAAATGCAAAAAATGCTTTATTTATGTTCAGTGTTGTCTAAGAATTAAATTGGATTCGACTCACTGAACAACGAACAAGCTATCTTCGAAGTTTCCATTTAACGAGAAAAACATATTTCTCCAAGCAGAAAAATGAAGATTCATCAAATATATAATAATATTTTTTGTTATGAGAAATATGTATTTTGTGAGAGTGTAGAGTTTAGTTAATGAAATACTTAGATGTTACATAGTCCGTAGAAAATATTATTAAATTTTAATTACTTCTATAGTAGTTTACTCTTCATGGTTATACTCGCGAAATAGTCAGTTTCTTCCAAATAAAAAACCAAGTGGGGAAAGGGGCGCCCTATACTTCGCCTGAACTTCGAGCGTATCTCAACAACTAACGACATGGGTGTGACATGGACGTTACTCATGACTTTGACTTGTCCATATTCATCTTAAGATCAATCCGGGGATACAGTATTGATGTCATTGAGCGTAGTGTTGAGTTCTTACAGTGACTCTAGTCTTTCTAGGGTGAGTCTAGTTCAGTTCAATCCACAGAAGACACAAGTTTGCGCGTTTACCGCTAAAAAGAATCCCTTTGTCGTATCTCCTCATTTTCAAGGCACTCCCCTTGTTGCCTCAGCCAGTACCGGAATCCTCGGCGTCGACATATCGAGTGACGTGCACTTTCGTGGTCACTTGGAAGAGAAGGTCAAATTGGCCTCTAAAAAGCTTGGCGTGCTCAGCAGAGCGGGACAGTATTTCATGCGGGCACACCGCTTGCAACTTTACAAGGCGCAGGTTCGGCCTCACATGGAATACTGTTCCCATCTCTGGGCAGGGGCTACCCAGTGCCAGCTCCTTCCATTTGACTGCATCCAGCGCAGAGCGGTTCGAATTGTTGACGACCGAGTTCTTTCCGATCGGTTTGGCTCACTGGCACTGCTTAGAGATGTTGCATCTCTTTGCGTATTTTATCGCATCTACCACGGGGAGTGCTCTGAGGAATTGTTCGGACTAATTGCAGCCGCTCAATTTCACCATCGCACATCGCGACAAAACTCGCGATACCATCCATATCATCTGGATGATTGGCGGTCCACCACTGTGCGATTTAGAAGAAGCTTTCTCCCTCGCACAACTTCCATGTGGAATCGATTACCACCAGCGATTTTTCCGGACCGATACGACTTAGGGACCTTCAAGAAAAGAGCCTACTCCTTTTTAAAAGACCGGCAACGCATCTGCGATTCCCCTGGTGTTGAAGTTGTTCATGGGCGGCGGTAGTCACTTACCATCAGGTGAGCCGCATGCTCGTTTGCCCGCTCTCCTATAAAAAAAAAATTCTGCTATAATGACTATATCAGCCACAAATCGATAGTGAGTGATGTTACTCGCCATTGATGTTGATACCGTATTTTGCCAGCCCAGTACTTAGAAAACGTTTTCATATGCATATGCACAGGTTTATTTGTGAAATCGAAAAGCTGATAAAATAAATGTTTTGAATGATTATCGCATAAACTTTAAGAGATGAAAAAGTTTAAGACTTAACTTTTTTGGTTTACAACTTTACATAAATAAATCCTCAAACTTTATTTTCTATCACTTCAAGTTTTAATGTAAAAACGATTTTTATAATTTTTTACTTCAAAATCATTTTATAACAAAACTGAGTGTTAAAGGATAAGATTATACCTAACACTTTTTTTACATGAAATTAATGGATCTTCAATTTTTATCTTAAGTATTTTCCCATATCGCGCGTAGTTTTTGATATGATCGCAAAAGTGGTTTTCGAAAGTTGAACTTCTTGCCCAAAGACTGGCATACTTTTAAAAGTATTATTTTCACACATCACTGACGCTTGCATTCCAAGAAACTTTTTTAGAACGAAGTTCTTTATCGGATGGTAAGAAATTGGCGGATGGGGGCTAGTAGAGAAGAAAGAGTGTAAGATTTTTCCGTCACGACCCTTTCTGACGTAGTGTAGACGGCCTTGGCGGCTATAAGGAAGCGAGAGGGAACAATATCCATCTCCCTAGCACTTTTTCTTATCTTGCCATGAAAGAAATACATATTTTATTTTAAATGACGCTTCATTTTATTTTTTAATTTAAATAATTGCTTACCAAAGATAAACAAATGTAATGTAAGGTTTACATTATATATATATATATATATATATATATATATATATATATATATATATATATATATATATCACTTAAAATTTCTTGTATACTGTAAAATTTACAGGAAGCACTTAGCCCCTCAGCTACAACGGGATTGATAAATGGGATTTTATATATACATATAATTATTACTATTATACGATTGATACTTGCGTGATGTAGTTTATAAAACAAATTAGGCCCAAAGTAATAACGCTTCTCTTCACACAAACTAACCCCGCTCTATGCGAAGAAGTTCGTGAGCATAGCTAGTTGTAAATAAACTCTATTTGTAACGAATACGATCATTTTCAGATTCATAACATTTCAAACTGAGACGTGGTCCTTCACTGCTGGCCGTATGAGGAAGCTCAAGGTCGCTCAGCGAGCTATGGAGAGGGCTATGCTCGGAGTTTCTCTGCGTGATAAACTTAGGAATGAGGATATCCGCAGTAGAACCAGAGTGACCGACATAGCCCAACGGATTAGTAAGCTGAAGTGGCAGTGGGCCGGCCATATAGCTCGAAGAACCGACAACCGATGGGGAAGAAAGGTTCTCGAGTGGCAGCCTCGTACCGGTAGGCGAAGTGTAGGGCGTCCCCCCACGAGATGGAGTGACGACCTGGTAAGACATGCAGGAAGTCGATGGATGCAGGTGGCTCAGGACCGTGTTTTGTGGCATTCTTTGGGGGAGGCCTATGTTCAGCAGTGGACTTGTGAAGGGCTGTAATGATGATGATGATGATGATGAACATTTCAAAGGCATTGCTTTTCACGTCACAAGTTCGCTGCCTAGATTGTAATATCCCTTTGACCGCATTTCATTGATTTGATTTATCTTTTTATTGAATTCTTGTTGGAAAGTTTCTATCTACTCTTAAAGAGCTCTATTTTAGTAGACACTGTAACTTATTTAAATTCGGTTTTACTTTCTACAAACTCCAAGCAGTGGATGTTTTTTTGATCTAGGATGGTATTGATGCCGCCACCACGTTACCCAATAATACGAGACAAGAGTAATTATATCTAAAAAAGTGGGTTTACTTTCTTAAAATTATATAATATTCGTATTAAGTTATGCAACATTATAATTATAAATTCTTATTTTAATGCCGTCAAATATAATAATTTACTTCTTACTACTACTTGCTTATATTAAAACAATTTCTAGATTTTGAAGCTGTTTCATGAGGAGTTATCACAAAAGTGTTATTTAAGTTTTTATATAAAATTACTCCTTTGTCACAGATTTCCAAATCTGTGAGAAAAGTGTAAATAATAAAATTGTTGTTATATAATTTATAAGCGTATGATATCGTACACGATATATTATGTCTCGTACGTAGGTACTGACGTGACAAATTATTCACGTGCTTGAAAGGGAAGTGCTCTTTTCTTTTATTATTTTTGTGTCAGGCGTAGCACTCTATTAAACCTGCAGATAACTGTTAGTAACTATTCTCTTTTTAAAAATTCGGATTTTGCAAAACATTGCTCTTGAATAAAACAACTTTGCGGATTTTATCGCATTTATTTTTATTATATATGTCAGGAACATTGCGTGATTTACATTCAAACAAATAACTAACTTTTGTACCCATGTTAACTCGAGTAATATAATAAGAAATTATTATGAAAATGTTCGACCTACAAAACTAGGTGTTAGGACTCCTTTTCTGCCTAATAGTCTATGTGGGTAGATTATATTCCTGCCGCCAAATAGCGATGCTGAAACTGTTGTGTTCAGGTCTCAGGATATAGAGAGCCAGTATAATAACAGACTATGAGGCATTGTACTTTAACCCTCAGATGTGACAAGGCACCCATAACCTTCTTTGTTTTAAGTTAACTGCAGGTGTCGATGAACGCCCCCTCGAACGGGTTCCCGCCTTATCGTGTTGTTATAATAATTTTGATTTCAGTTTTTGGGCAAGAGTTTTACTTTCAAGTTTTCTAAACAAAATACAAAAATACACAGAACGTACCCTATCAACAAGAAAATAAAACAACTGAGAGTCTGATTGCGAGTTAGTGGGGTTGGATCTGATGATGCCCGTGAAGCTCTCACAGTTACAGGTTTTGTAGTATCACGTTCAAGTAGTCCGCTTTCTAAAAATCTTTGTAACCATATCGATAAGGGTCGCATAAAAGGCGAATCCTTTTTCGTCCAAACAACCAAAGGTACGGTCATAATGGAATCTGACAAAACATAACCACATTCATTTTCATTAATTCCCTGCGACAGGCAATAAGCCCGAGCGTCTTCCAAAGATGTAGCAAGTACAAATTTAATTTTTCCCTCCACGACATTCTTGAAAATGTCTTCAAACCGAGCTTCTGGTATTATTTCGAATTCATTACGTATCTGTAGATCATGTTCAAAAAACACCAGGATTCCAGCTTGACCACCAAACTTATACCCATTCTCAACGGCTTCTTGCAAACTTGCAAAATTACCTATAAAGGTATCTGTTTTCAATGCTCCTATCAAAACGCTTTGATATGCACTCCTTACAACAAACGTAAACCAGATCCACAATCCAATTATGTAAAAATCTCGAAACCGTTTTGGAGACACGGCCCAAATTCGAAACGAGACACTTTTAAGTTTATGTATGCCTCTAAAGTGCTTGTAAGTAAACTTCTTCACTGACCTCATTTTCAATATGAATGGAAGTGATTTTAAAAAGAATATTAAAATCAAAAGTATCAACCACATGTATCCACTCAATGGTGATAGTAAACGCAACCACACATGCCCTGGTTTAATAGAAGGCGCCAACCAAACAATTCTTATTCCGAAATATGGAAAAGAGTAATCTAAAAGTCCTAACCTATCCACTCCTAATGAAATACTGCAGGTGGAAATGTTTGCTTTTCCGATTATAACATCATTTAATGAATCAGACTGATTCTGGACTCGGTAAGAATCAATACTGACGTAATCACTGGTAGAAGTAATTGGAGTAAAGTTCAGAACATCTTTTAATAAACGCAACAAAGTGTTCTTAATTATCTGCAATGGGAGTTTTTGCTCTGTAGAGGAATGATACAATTTGTTCGTTGATATATAGAGAGGACATTCGTGCATATTTTCCATTTTATCCGGATATATATTCATTTTAACAGGATTATTTTTGTCTACTAATCCGAGAAGAAAAGGTTTCGTGTTCTGGCAGTCAATATAGTTCTTATATGGGTAATATGTGTAAACAGCAGTCATGTTCTTCTTTTGGTTTGTTATTACTATAACGTTTACTACATAATAACTCCATAGTATGCGAAAAATACCTTCAATTCGATGTGATTGCGAAAGCAGAACTATAATAAATTTTGCTCCGCTGTGCAAAAGTGTCTTCCCTTTAAGATCAGGTTTCAATATTTTTAAAATTTTTCTAAAAGATTTAAAAGACTCCACAAAAATAACAACTTGCTGAGGAGGCAGTCCATCGCGTTTCACTTCAATAACTAAGGTGCCTTTGTACTTTTTTAGAAAATTGTCTACAACTATTCCATCCACGTCTTTCGATACAACTATTGTTTGCCATCTAAAATTAAAATTTTTGTTCGCTAATTGAATGGAGGTATCCACAATATGTGTGAAATTATGATTTCCATGGTCATTACTTATTAAGAAAAAGGAATAATTTTTTATTAGAAATATAAGCACCAAAAATGTACTGGGAAGAGAAGCCATTGTTCTTGCAGTGTAATTAGCACCACTGAATAAAAATGGACATGCATCTAAATTTAATTTTTGTCGAAATGAAAAATGGATTGGATATTGTAATCGATAAAGAAACAATAGAAGTAATTTTGTTACATCAGTATGCAATAAATCACCCTTTGTTAGATATGAACGAATTCTGAAAATGTTTTGTTTTTATTTTCTGCAAAGTTAATAATATGGATTTCTGTACAAAAGTGGTTTCATCATTCCAAAAATTCCAAAGACATAACTACTTTTTATTTTGCTTTCTTATATTTCATTTCTCCTTATAATGACTCCATTTTACCCCGTGTTTGTAAGAGGCAGCTATGAGATATACCATCACGTTTACGCTAGACCGGCGAACGGGGAGCAGCATTCAAGTTGCAAAACGTCTGATAGTGCTATCGTGAATCTGTCTGCCGAGCGTGACGAAAAAGGAAAATCCTTTTCCATACGACGGAATAACCCAATGAAGAAGATAAAGGAGATTTTATGACTAAATAATATAATATATAAGTGCATGCAATTTGTCTATATGTAGGTATGTTAGTATAGTATTTTGTTTGCTGATATTTCATACACAATATATTACCATTTCTGTCCTCATGCAGGTATGTTCTATTGAACATATTGAATGCGAAGCGTAAAGCTAAACACTAAATCAGTTTTTGTATTTTTATAACTTACAATAAATAATCATTAATACCCCTGCTACACATACAAATTCCACTAACAAATGAGCATTCGAGGTGTCTTCTTTTGGAAATTTGTCAAATTATCTTTTCTTTTATTTTCTCCTCATACCTAATGTATACTATACAAATTTGACGTAATGGCGGGGGGCGTCTAGGTCGTCAAAGACTACAGACTTCCCGTTGGTATGTCTCATAATAAATAAGGTCTTTACAATGGTTTTAGGGTTCCGTAGTTAGGCAAAAACAACTCGGAGATCCTAGGTGCTACACAGCTGTAATATGGAATAGTTACAGATATTAATCACGCCTACAAAGATGTTAAATAAAATCTTGAAAAAAATTTAATTTTGGGTACCTCCCATATAGGTAAAGGGGATCATTATTACATGCCGTAAGCGCCTAAGCGCGTCGGTATGTTCTACTAGGGCCTAAAAATTAAGATTCCAACGTTTTGTCGCATGAAATCTTCTCTAGCAATCATATTGTACATGTAAGTGATATAAAAAGCACATTTTCAGAAAGATAAATGATTGTTTAACTTATTAATATATTCCTTTAATCGATTAATAGCTATTTTTAAATAAAAAAGGAATTTTAGTGGCTTATAGTGTGGATTTATCAAGTCCGCGATAACTTATGAAAATATCAATTGTTCAACTCAATATATTTTTAAAACTCTTCATCTATCATGTGGGAAGCCATTGAATGTAAATGGCAGTTTAATTTTGTTTAGTTTAGTTATAATAATTTTTTCGGCTTTGAAATGGCGAAATTTTCGTGTATTCGGTAGCCTTGTATGAATAAATTATTGCTAAATAAAGACTACGTCACTCAGTTAGTTCGGCGTTAGTCGCCGTCGTGAGTGGATATTGTTACGGTTGTTTGCAGCGGCTCAAAAAGATCGCTGTACAAATACACAATATTCGAATAACCATATTTCTTAAATACTAGATTATAATAATAATAAGAGATTTTTTATTACAATATTTTAAAAGCATAGAATAAATAATAGTAGTAGGTTGAGCGGGGGGAAGATCGAACCGTTTTTTGATGAGATGAGCAGTGTTGTGTTTGACGTATTGTAGAACAGCACATATTAACTTAAGCTAAAATTATATCTATAGTGAATAAAGTACAAAGAGCATATTTTTATGCCATATCGATAAATCCCTGTTATATTTGTTCGAAGGAAAAAAAAGTAATTACAATGTTTTTATCGAAAGGAAAATACAGGGGGAAAGATGAAAGGGTGGTGGGGAAAGATCGAAGTAGTTTCTAAAATCGTTCAAATTAATGTTAGACGATATTGACGGTCAGTAGGCTACAATTTTAATTGTCCTGACACTTCAGAACTGTCTATAATATCAAAATACCTTCAAATAATACAGATAACACAACTTATTTGTTTTTTGTATTTCAATCTTGCCCCGCAGGGGAAAGATTGAACTAGAGGTTCTAAAACTTTTCCCTTTACTTGGATAAGATTATACAGAAAATGAAATATCATATCAATCATATAATTTTTTTTATTGTTAATGCCAAGATAATTTTAAACACAATTACGTACATGTACCTTTTACCATTTTCGTCAACAAAATATGTAGCATAAAACGTAAAAAATTAATATTTCAAAATTAAACAGCTAACCAATTAATAAGATCTTAGAAAAATGCCTCAACTAAGAATATAGAAAAACTTCTAAAAAATATTATCTAAACATTAACAAAAAAAATGGTAGTAGATCCACGTTTACAGTTCACTGTAACACATAAATAAGCAGGGTCGACCGGTGCGATACTACACTCTTACAGAAAATCAGCATGAAGTCGTTAGCTTCTTAGTGGCTGCCATGTTTCGTCTGGTGATTGAGAGTTCCGGATGCCCGTTCTTTTTCCCCTTTTCTTAAGGCCACCTGAATGTTGACGTTTGCTAGATAAACCGATGTGACGTGCATTGTTCTAGGAGCTGTGATGTTGCATTTACTAACGAGTGTATGGTGGTCTTTCCCCTTTCTTTAAGTTCCTACTTCCATTCCTACGAATTCTGTTCCTATTACTTATGAGAAAGCACCTCACAAGTAACACTCCTGTTGTTTCTTGTGTCTCTGGGCAGCGGTGAAATCACTTAGCCATGAGGTGACCCGCGTGCTCTTTTTGCCTCTCTTATAATATACAAAAATTAAAATAAATACCTTTAGATAATATTAGCTGAAATTGTGCCACTGACAATTTATATAATGGCTGTAACAAAACAAAACATTTTTTCAGGTACAGTTTGAGAACATGTGACCATTTGTATGACTTTTGAAAACGGGGCAAGATGGAAACTTTTATATGTTTATCTTACCCCGTCAAATATTGGCGGGTACAGACGCAATGTTACAATAAATCCTAAAATCCAAAAAGTAGCGATATTTAGACATAGCAACATAACTACCAATTAAAAATAATAAGTATGTATTGAAATAAAAAACTCGTACCTACCTCGTAAATGAAGTTACAAGACACGGGGTAAGATAAAAACACCCGACTTGCTCGCGTAAATTAAATATTACTTGTGTATATAATATATAATAATTATTTGTGTGTTATAAGGGAATCCTTATAACACACAACCGATCCCTCAAAACGACAAGTGCCGACTTAGGTGTGGTATGTAACAAAATGGTGGTCTTATGAATGTTGCCTGCATTGGATAAATTACACAAAATCTGTCTTTACTGATGCCATTTTGTGTTACCCCGTTTTTCATCTTCCCCCACTCACCCTACGTACTAAAAGTAAGTAGTATCAATTTTTTCGTCATGGGTGTCATTTTTATGGTTTTCGAGGGTGTTAAAGCCGATAGGGTTGTCGAAATGTAAATCCAAGATGGCGGCTGCAATAGGTATAAAATTTTTCATCATGGGTGTCATTTTCATGGTTTTCGAGGGTGCTGAAGCCGATTGTGCTGTCGAAATGTAAATCCAATGTGGCGGCTGCAATAGGTATCAATTTTTTCATCATGGGTGTCATTTTCATGGTTTTCGAGGGTGTTGAAGCCGATTGTGCTGTCGAAATGTAAATCCAAGATGGCGGCTGCAATAGGTATCATTTTTCATCTTGGGTGCCATTTTCATGGTTTTCGAGGGTGTTGACGTCGATAGTGCTGTCGAAATGTAAAACCAAGATGGCGGCTGCAATAGATATCAATTTTTTCATCTTGGGTGTCATTTTCATAGTTTTCGTGGGTGTTGAAGCCGATTGTGCTGTCGAAATGTAAATCCAATGTGGCGGCTGCAATAGGTATCAATTTTTTCATCATGGGTGTCATTTTCATGGTTTTCGAGGGTGTTGAAGCCGATAGTGCTGTCGAAATGTAAATCCAAGGTGGCGGCTGCAATAGGTATCAATTTTTTCATCATGGGTGTCATTTTCATGGGTTTCCAGGGTGTTGAAGCCGCACTATGCTGTCGAAATGTATTTAAACTACTTTAAAAATTCCGTATAATTATGTTATACGTAATTTTTTTAATGCGCTTAGGGCATGCCCAATTGGATTTACCATTTTTTTCCCCGTCTATTCCATCTTGTGGGATGTCGTTGGATAGGCCCTGAAACTAAAAAATAATGTATTGAACATTATTTTTTAGATTCAAGAGTCCGAAGTATTTGGTGGTATTTTTTATTAGAGTCATGTGTGTCACCCCCACGGTGTGTGACCAGTATGCACGATAGAAGTATGTAAAAGTTAAAAGGACATGACAGCTAAGTAGGCTTTACAAGTAAATGAGTTATAGTTGACCAACTTAAAATATGCACTTGTATTAGTAAAAATGTGATTACAATTCCATAGATAATTACCTAGAACTAGCTGCATTATAAATTTGTAATGTTATTGTAAAAAATGAACTTTTCGTTTTTTTATTACTATTTTAGAAATCGAAAAGTTTTTATTAAATATATAACATAATGTTATTTATTCTTCCCTTCACAATCTTTTTATACCCGAACAACACGGATTTGTTAAAAAACGATCCACAGTAGGCAATCTCCATATATTTGTTTGTATATCTTAATAAATAAAATTAAAAAAACAACTCTTTTTTATAGGATTGGGTGACAAACGAGCACACAGTCTATTTGTTGGTAAGTGGTTGCTATGACCCATAGACATCAACATTTATCCTCAATAAAGCTCCCATTTTACGCTGGTATTCTATGAGAGCGTGGTCCTTCCTCAGTCGAGCCGACCTATTCGTCCTACAACTATAGATACTACTAATATAGCCGCAGCATGGCTCTACCACGTATAAAAGGAAATTTGCTAGGAAAACAAGTCCTTCAATAACCATCGTCCTATTTGGCCCCATTTTTTATCGTTATAACGGTCAAACCGCGAACTCACTCAAATGCTCATAGTATCAAAAAGGTCGTTTCTAAATTCACGGGCAACTAAGGAAGTCTACACCACCGAGACCATATTCAAAATCAAACTTGTACACTCCTGCATCTTGTAGAGGGATTTACAATAAGGGCATGGTAAAAACTGACTAATATTCTTCAGCGGCTTGTAGAATGTTCTGATGAAAACTTGCTTCAAGATGTAGCCAATCTAATCTGTAGGTCCTCTGACATATGGTAGTACAGCAAGCACACGTTGGACTGTGGCCAGTTTCACTCGGTCACTGTTAAGTAAGCGCGGTACCCGAAGTTTGTTGTCGTGCCAAAAACTTGCTTGACGTGCTGAAGTTCGGCTGCGAGATGTTTGCTGTCACAGATTCCTTGTGCTCTTTGAAACAAATATTTTACAACGGTAGCTAACTGTGAAGGTAATGGTGAGATTCACCGTTTAAATAACATAAATAACATTATTTCTACTTACTATTTTACAACTAAAGATCTTCATGTCCATCCAGGGCTGATGAATTATAAGAAATGGTATCTAGCAATAAAGGATTTTGTCGCTTAAATAACAAAGTTTCTTTTGTAATTTTCAATACATAATAGAAACAAAAGAAGCAGTAACAGCCCCGGATCTACGATTTTTTGAACCGGGACTAAAATTTGATAGTGGCGCCTCCTCTCTCCAGCGTATGAGATAACTTGTTAAAAAAACTTGCACATTTTATTACCTAATAGCTGTTGCCCGCGACTTCGCCCGCGTGTAATTTAAAGTTTTAATTTTGTTGCGCGGAAGCCTAATTATTTTTCTAAAATATAAGTAGCCTAAGCTAGTCCTTATAACATGAACTATCTAGCAGTAAAAGTCCCGTCAAAATCGGTCTAGCTGTTTCGGAGATTAGCTGGAACAAACAAACAGACAGACAAACAAAAATTTTAAAAATTATGTTTTTGTTATAAGTACCGTATATACTTTCATATGCAATCAGTAAAATGCTGTTATTTTGATATTACAGACACTTCAATTTTATATATTTGTATAGATTAGCTAATAACTTTTTAATAATATATTTTTAATAATAAACTAAGGATAACAAATAGAATGAATGCTGAATGAATTCTTCGGATGTGTTCAAAAACCATCTGTGCGTTTTAAAATTTAAAATCAAGTGATTAATTGAATCTTTAAGCCATAGTATTTTATAATTTTGGCGCCTCCTGAAACTGCCCCCCCCCCCCCCCCCTAGAATTTGTTGTTTGACCCCCCCTAGATCCGGGGCTGAGCGGTAAGCAGAGTACTCGTTTCTAGGCAACCACCAATAATTATATAAACAAACCCTTCTAACGATCGCTGCTTTGTTGTTTTTATTACCGTAAAACTACATAATATATTGTAAAATTATATATTTATTGTTTTTATTATTATTACTAATAGATTCAAATTATACACCACGAATATGTACAAGATAACACTGTATTTATATTCCATGTTAATGCTTTCGAGTAAGCTAAGCGGACTTCATTCACCTAATTGTAGTAGTGTGGAATTTTTTGAAGCAAGCAGTTTAAACTGTCGACCGTGTCCAGCTAATAGTTCTATGACTGCTTCTGAAGATGGTGAGTTGATTATTGTAAACATAATGATTCCTGCGCAGTTACTTAATGTCGATCATGTTCTTACTTTTGAAGGATATCGCAACGAAAGCTGACTGAATGAACGAATATTTCGTGGACGCCGTATCTCTATTTTATTTAGCAGTCTATAATAACATCACTTTTTTTGTATAATTATACATGTAAGAAAAACTTTGTGGTTCCAGTTAAGTGCGTTATCAGCATTCAAATGTATTGAAATAACTTTATTTCAGAAATGACAACCATAAAAAAATTTAAATAATTAAATTTTTATTTGCAAATTGTATGTGAATGTATTACCTCTACATTGGTCGTAGAGTACCTACCAGTATTGTCACAAACCTCACTACTGATGCACGTGTCAGCAGAGGTAATAAAACCACATACAATTTGCAATTTTTTTTAATAAATTGATTTTGTTTTATGGTTGGGTTTTCTGAAGTAAAGTTATTTCTATACGTTAGAACACTGATTCTGATAACGCACTTAACGGGAACCACAGGGTTTTTCTTACATGTTGTATATACAGAGGCATGGTAGCTCAGGGCCTTAGCGCTCGCCGTAAAGTCTACGCGAGCAGCCAATGCAATTAGTGTGGCTGGCTGCCCAAACTTGATTTTCTTTTTCCTTGATGTATACAGAAAGACTGACACCGCAGGGCAAAATGGAAATGTGTGTTCAAACTTGGCGCCAATACGCAAATGCCCGTGCTACACTTCGTGTCTTTCTATCAACTTAAGAATAACAGTGTTGGCAAACTAACTTTTCAATTTTCAAGGGAAAGTAAATATGAATCTTAATTGCAGGTTTATCATGTATCTGTGAAAATCACAGCATTAAAACAGGATTAGCCCGGTGCCGAGTATGCAACGTGACGGAAGTAGTGTCCGCGGATGGCTACACTTGTGTACCGCGACGATGTCAACTCTCTTCTGGTAGAATTGTATGTAGAAAGTGTCCAAACGATTATATATCTGGTAAGTCCTTAAATATCATTAAAATCTGTAAAAATGAAACTCTAGGTTAGGTAAATTTATGATCTATCTACTTTTTTACTCTCAATAAACAATTTTTTTCATGTGATGAGAGTCAATAACAACATTGTTGATTATACTCTATTTTTATAACTCTCCTACTGACCATAACATAATATACGTTAGAAAATATGAATAAATGTTCGCTATTTGACAAATACTTTCCTAAATACAACACGTATTATTACGTACGTATTAAGTGCTTTCCTTCTATTTTCACCAACAAATTGGTAGCGCCCTAACGCAAAAACTACCTTTTAGATTAACTGGTCAACCCTTAATATCAAAATATGTCTATATATTATAACGTGTCAGACAGTCCCTCAACTTTTTTGCAAAAGAATTTGTCTTTTGCAAAACGTTGAGGGTCTGTTCTGGTTCTGAAAAGCGTCGTTTCATTTATATTGCTATTTGTGTAAATATAACTATGTCTGGCAATCACTATTAAAATAATCAAATAACTAAGTTACAATTTGTCAATAAATTGATGCAGTAACCATTACAAAAAAATCTGATATTTTATGTGGATAATCAAATATGTTTCTTACACATTTTTTCACGTGGTATGGCTCTCAAAAATCCCAAGATTTCTACAACAACTGGAGTAAATCAATGTATTACTATTATACGTGGTAGAGCAATGCTGCAGCTATATTAGTAGTAGAGTTATAGCACGAATGGGTCGGCTCGACAGGGGAAGGACCGCGCTCTCACAGAATACCAGCGTAAAATGGCACCTTGACACTGCTGTGTTTCGTGTGGTGAGTGTAGAGTACCGGGGAGACCCTTTTTACTAGAAAAGAGGCATTCCATCTTAGTCCTCACAGGTGACAACGCATTTGCATTTTGATTCTTTATTGAGGATAGATGTAGATGTCTATGGGTCACAGCAACCATTTACCATCACGTGAACTGTGTGCTCGTTTGTCACCCTATCCTATAAAAAATACATTTTTAATATCATAATTTAAAAAAAACTTAATTTATTAAAAATTTATAAAAAAATCAACAGTTACACAAAATCATGATGGAACAGCTCTGACAGAAGTACAATCCGTAAAGTGCGCACGCGGATACAAAGTTCAAAATAATATTTGTACCAAGTGCGAGAGTTGTGCATGCAACAGAAACGAAGTCATAGTTCACGGGAAATGTTTACCGAAAAAATATGTCATTCAACGTCCGAAATACGAAGAAAAACATCTTCATCCGTCTGATTTACTAGACATCGTCAAATATGAATATATGTGTATTGTAAGTATTTTAAACCATGACCAAAAGTAGGATAATAATTAAGTTTGTAAGTTGTTAGTTGTGTTTCTACACTTAACTCTTAAGTTATCTAGTCATAGGATTTAAGCAGATGTTTTCTCTTCTTCTTCATTTTCTACCGACTTCAAACAGGAGGAGGTACTCAATTCGACAGTGTGTTTTTTTGTGTGTTACCTCATGACTTTTTTCTGGGTGTACCGATTTCGATGATCTTTTTTAATTGAAAGGTGGTGCTTCACATGTGGTCCCATATAAATTTGATCAAGGTCTGACTGATATTTTTTGAGTTATTCTTAATAATTTATATTGAAGTCGGTTGTGCAAATTTTAAATTATGTTTATGGCAATTTAGTTGTTTAATGAATTCTATGAATGTTATCCAGTTAGTCATATAAGTGACACCGATATTATTATGGTTCTAAAATATTTAACAGATTAAATCGAAGTCATACGTCATATTCACATTTGCCACTGACCCTTGTATATAATATAGAGGTCACTATATTTGCGCGGAATAATTTGGATTATAGTATGACGGGTATGAAGTCAGTATATACTATACAATAAAAATGACGGTCAAAAACTTGCAACCTTAAAAAGTAGTAATAAGTAAATGTATATCTTGAATAATGTGTTGTTAAATATATGTTGAATTTACAGAACACTATTAGTCCTCTTAGTCACATAGCAAATTTATTGGGTAAATTATAGTCATATAAATTCATCATCTTCTTCATCATAGCCCTTCACATATCTGCTGCTGAGCATAGACCTCTCTCTTCGCTTGCCGGTACGAGGCTAACACTCTAAAACCTTTCTTCCCTATCGGTTGCCTGTTCGTTGAGCTATATGGCCAGTTCAAAGTTACTGATACTTTGATATTTTGAATTATATCTTATATTAATTGTTAATTAGCTAGCTCACAGTAAAAAAAATGGGCTTTCATAATGATTTGCTTATTATTATTGCATACAATAGGTTCAAATAGCTGTAAAAGAGTGCGGCCATGTTTCAGAACTCTGATGTAGCAGCTTGTCGCTGGCTGGCTAATGCGTGTGTGAGTAATTTTTATTCCTCGGATCCAGCGGGACCATGTAGACTTTGGATATTTCCAAACTTAGTCACCCATAAAAGTAAGTTTCTGTACAATATATATAGTGTTCGTTTTACATAGAGAAAATAAATATATAAATTTAAATCAGGATACGAGCTAGTACATAAAATGTTATGTACAAGTCCGTATTCTCTTATATTCTAGCTTGTTTCAACTTGTATAAATGTATTGTTACCGTGTGGTGACGGCGTAAGATCAATAAATCACCCCTTTTCGTCCATGGGTGCCGTAAGAAGTGACTATGAGAAATGTCGAATTTCTCATGGATATATATACCAATTGATGACGGTACAATCATCAAAGTCGGGAGTCAATGAATTTGTTAACTGAAATTTTAAAAGATCGTAAGAAGATCGAAGAAGCACGTGCTCGGCGATGAAGAAAAACATTGAAAGAAAGCTTACAGTCTGAGAAATAAGAAAATTCGAAAACTCACAAATTACATATGCGGAACGTATATATATATATATAATGTAACTTTAACTTGTATTTCATATTTTTAGTTCTACCCACGCTTATGACAAACAAATCAAATAAATCCAGTTCGGACGACAAAGATTCAAATGAAATACATTTGTCTAAAGGACAGGTAATAAAAACAAAAACGGTAAAATATATTTTGCTTAATACTTTCACAGCACATTAGTTTGTAATTTATTTTTTTCAGAATTCATTGTTAATAACTACAATAAACTATGAAAAGAATGGTAAATTTAAATATCTTCACAATCCTGGAAAGAAATTTATCTCCTGTTTTCCTCCTTTTACTTTAACCATAGGCGAGAATTACTCGTAAGTACTATATAGTTCCTTTTATTTATGTTCTTGTGTTATGTAGTTATCTAATATACATTTCAACCTGCAGGTATGATTGTAAAGTTAATGTGTCAAACAGAATTATCTACGTCGAACAATGAACTTTTTACATTGTTTACTACTTCTGATGAGAATATGACACCGATTTCGATTAAACTGCGAAAACCTAAAGGTCACTTTGTCCTGGTAAGAAATATTTTTAGAAATTATGACATAAGTATTAATAGAAAAACTAAATCGTAAGAGGAACATTCACACGAATATTCTACATAACTGAATTTAGGACGTAAATTGAAAATATAAACAATAGTTACTTAGTGTATTATTTATATTTTCCGTATAAAATGACTAGAAAATAAGCTAAATCAAGCTAAACACAACGCAGTCAGATAAACGTTATTCAATTAAAAAAGGTCAGCGAAATCCAGTAAGGCTTTCTACTGATAAAATTGTAATTAATGAAAATACAATTTTATACGCTCGCCTAATTCCTTCGTTTGTAATTCAACTCGAAGCTTACTTAACTTACTTAGTAAAGCTCAGCAAACGCGGGCGGTGGATGAGTTGTTACTGATTTAACTAGATATACTTTACAGTATTTATAAGCAAGTATAAATACTCTAAGAGATATACACTCGATCTTATTACAATAGTTCAGGGGATAAGCCTTTGTATGCGAGCCAAACCAAGCTTGATTCCCGATTTTATTTACACTAGATTGAAACTGATAAGTTAGATTATAAAATTGAATACAGTTCACATACTTCAATGATAAACTTTAATTTTTGATTTCAGAAAGGATTGTGGCCTTCGAATGAATTTGCAAAATATTTTTTGTATCGCCGATCACTTTCTGCAACTTCAAACATTACTGACTTGATTTATCTGCGTGTTTTTCTAATAAGCCGTCGGTAATTGTTGTATTATTTTATATTGATTAAAACAAGTAACTATTCACAAACTGGTGCCGTGGGGTGGTGGTGTAAATGAATTCATCATTCATCTTATTCGTCATAGAGCCATGCTGCAGCTATATTATGGTAGTAGCACGAATGGGTCGGCTCGACCGGAGAAGGACCACGCGTTCACAGAATACAGAATGTTGCTGTGTTTCGTATGGTGAGTGTAGAGAACCGGAGACCCGATTTACTGGAAACCAGGCATTCCGTCTTAATCGTCACGGGTGATTGCGCATCTGCATTTTGATTCTTAATCGAGGATGAATGTAGATGTCTATGGGCCACAGCACCCATTTACCAGCAGGTGGACTGTGTGCTCGTTTGTCACCCTTATTCTATATTAAAACAAAATCATGTCATTATTTCGACCCGTCAGTGTTGTTTGTGGCAACTATAGGAAATGAAACAAGGAATGATTAGCAGCATCCACCCAATTATAACTCAAAAAACTGCGGTTGGCAACCGGCTAGCAAAGCGTGGCAACAATGACTTTAATAGTAAATAAAAATACTAATAAATAAATAATAATAATAATAATGTGTAATTTATAAATATATTTATAAATCCCAGTCAGCCTCACGGGTCATCTGAGGGATTCCGTGACGGACTGCTCCAAGCTCAAATGCAGAAGGCGGTGCTCTTCGATACCGACCGCATCCCTCAGTCTCCCCTGTCGAGGGCTTCCATCTGGTTGGGTTTTTATTTATTTATGTATTTTTTATGTATTTACTTTATTTTATTAATATTTATGTATGTTTATAATTTTCATTTACAACTATATATTTATATAGCCCAACCATATGAGAAAACTTTATAGATACCCCATAATAATGATGTGTAATTTAAACACGGGCTACGATTTATACAGGGCAAACGATGGGTTGACTGGTAGAGAATAGTATTTACATGGTAATTTTAACTTTAAGTGACAGAGCTACGCTGTAGACTAATTTGGTTGCAACACTAAGGGTCGGCTCGATTGAGGAAGAATTAAGTTAAACAGACCTGTATAATGAATTCTGTTGCGTTTTGTGTGGTGAGTGACGAGAATCGGAAATCCTTTATGGTAACGAAACATTTCATCTTAATCTTATGTACTTATCCTTTTTTGATAAAGTGAATACAATAACGAGTAAATACACAAAAAAAAACATTAAGACCAGGTAGAGCTAGATATAGGGCTTTTGAAGAATTGCCACCTGGCAAGAATTGCGTGAAAGTCTCGCCCATACTCATCACAGCGGTAAGCGCCGGGCCTGTACACATTGCCCCGGGTCTTTAGCGGTGCTCCCCCTGTCTGCACCATTTACAATTGGTACATTAAGATTGGTTTTCCACTTAAAGCCCCGTTCAACAAAGAAGGATACACAGAAGACTATATACCATGTTGTTGGTTGCAAATTATTTTAGGTGCATATTAGTGCGTAAGTGCGCGTTCTTGTAGAGCATGATGTCGGCGTCATTTTAAATATAACTGGTGAAGACCAGTGTCTATGCTTTTTTGTTAGTCTAAGGGTCAAGTTTAGTATTTGGAGAAAAAGTTGGCCCCTCTTACACACCATATAAGGGCAATAATAACAATGTGTGCCTATAATGATTGATATTGACGGCTCGTTGGCATGGATAAACGTTCGGCTGCGACTCTGCAGGGCCGTGGTTTCAAATACCACACGGAAAACGTGTTTGTGTAGCCTACAAATTACTGTTTCGTGTCTCAATGAGATATATGTGTAATTTATGTATATATAGTCTTTACACTATATAGAAGATATTCCTAGTGTAATTTTTAAAAAATGCTAGAAATTCGATCACTAGATGATTAGGAACATCGATATATATGTACCACTTCCTAGATTTCGCATTCCGAACATACACTATGTTCAACTGAACTGTAGTGCAATCCGTACAGTGTGTCATTTAGTGTAGTTTCAATCTACTAGTTAGTCTGTGGTGGCGCAACTGCGTATGCGCGACTCTACTATCTCCCGCGCATGCGCCAAGACATAAAGTAGTGCACATTTTTTGTTTAGAATGGCTTCCCTACTTAATACATATAATTCAATAATTAGGAATAAGATATTATGTAACTCGAAGCATTGTGCACGTGTGCTGTGTGAAATTTCGTTTCACATATTGCACCATACATTGTATTGACTGCTTCTTTGGTCTAGTGAACGCAAGTGCGACTGCAAGTCATGTGGTTTCGGTTTCGAATCCCGGGTCGGCTCAAAATCACTTCTTGGAGTTTTTCTGTCAAGATATACTTAGCTTGGAGTCAGGAAGTTTGGGGTGTATCACTACCATACCTCGGAATACACGTTAAGTCGTCCTGCTCTTGATCTCTCTTCGGTTGTATTTTATTGCGGTCCCGTCGGACTACGAGAGTGAAGGAATAGATAGTGCACTTGTGTTTATGCACAGTGCTATTAGCTATAGTCCTGTGCACAGTGCTAGTCTCCGTTGAGACTGGTCGCCATGACCAAAATTCGGTCTGAATGACATTATTTATTTTAATTGTATTATTGCAATATATAGACTTGTACTTGGGGGAGACTTATGCTCAGCAGTGGACTTGTGATAGCCTGAAATGGTTAAGATGATGATAGACTTTTAAAGTCATTCGGTTAATTTCCTATTTTTTTCTGTCAAAGTACAAAAATGGAGCAAAAATGTCTTATTTGGTTTCAGTGTTGAACGAAAAAAACAGAGTTTTGGCTCGCTAAAACTACATATAAATTTTGAAGCACAGTATGCCGTCAAGTCTCCATTCTCCGACATATTCAGTACTTCTTTAATTGTGACGCATATTTTACCCAGCGCTGGAGTTCTTCGTGGTTTAGAGGTGTGACATTAAATATGATAAAACTATTTTGTATATTGTACTACACATATGCATAGTGGAGGTCGTTTAATGCTACTGGACTGGAAAGGATACGGTGTTAACATCAATTGCTAGTACATCACTCACATTCGATTTTGAAAGAAAGAATGTAATTATTTATTGCTGCAACTTAAAGGCCGGCAACGCATCTGAAATTTCCCTGGTGTTGCGGTTGTTCATGGGTGGCGGTAGTCACTTACCATCAGGTGAGCCGCTGCTCGTTTGCCCCCTCTCCTATAAAAAAAACTTGCTTCTACAAAAATAAAAAAAAATACTTAACAAAATATTAAAAATGGATTGCAGCGACAAAAAGGCCAAAGACTCAGCATAATGTTACAGTAAAAAAGTTACTGCAGCGCTGATATTATGCCGGAGCCACATAAGTTGGTAGCTAGGGAGCCTCAGCACTATGCTTAATGACCTCAATAGTGTCCCTTGATTTTTAATTAACATAGATAAGACATGGGTCATGTGTCAAAGAAAAGTGAAAATAGAAACTGTACACGCCCCTAACTGCCCCAACCAAGGCTGACGGGATTAGGGCCCATGAGTAATCCCATCGACGAGCAGCTGAGGGACGGGGCCAGAATATGACCACGTGGAAATTCCTAATTAAAATAAACCAGATGGGAGGACGCTAGAAAGACATAGTACTTACCATTATCCGAAGCTAACTTCGCACCAAGACTTGGGCAGGCCGTGAGTGTGTGTAATAGTGGATGGAGAGTAGTGTACAGTGAGGGGTGAATGTGTGGGGCCTTGTCAAGCATAGGCGACCAGCCGCTGCCGAGTTCCAGGCTGCTCCAAGATGCTGCAACACTGCTTCAGACTGCTTCGGCGCCGGACCACAGTCACTTTCCTCGTTCGTCACGATGACAGTCAATTAACTCTATCGTACGATTTACTAACTTACAGAAGCCACTAACTATCGCGGGTTATAAGGTTAACGCACAAAACGCACACGGAGTTTACAGTATATTAAAGGTCACTACCGTTTCGCGTCGCAACAGTCAGTTCTAGAATATCAGAGGCCGCACTAGCTAATATTGCCTAATGCACTTATGCAGATTCTGAGTCAAACACAATGAGTCCCTGGGAAGCTCTCCAGCAGGAATGCGCGTCACAACGGTAGACCGTATATTTACTGGCCGCGCCGAATTATTCCGAGTTCCCGACAAAATGACAGAGTGCCAATCGTGAGCACTGCCTAAGGACGACTCACTGCCCTTGGGCGTTTTACGCACGACCGAATGTCAAACCGGTATGACATTGAGCCGCGCGTCCTCTCGCGTTCGTTCTTGAAATTAGCGTTTAGCGCGAACAAACCCCCGTCCCTGACATAAGTATTTAGGTCCGCGAGCAAACCGGGCAGCGGGACAAGGTCGCGACGGCAAGTTGCAAGACCGAATCTACAACCAAACTAGGCCACCTTAGGCAACCCATCAGTTCGCGCCAAACACTTTCAAGGATTGACGCGAGAGGGCGCTCGGCGCGGTGCATTCATACCGGTTTGACTTTCGGTCGTGCGAAAAACGCCCCCCCTCTACCTCTAATTAACTTATCAATCGCTGTTTTGATATTACAGACAGACATTTCAATTTTATTTTTAAGTACTTATATAGTTTACAGCCCTAACAATGAGAACTATTTCTAAAATTACCAAATGTCATATGTAGTGGAAGTTAAAGATATGCTGAGTACCTTAGCCTTCAAGGTATTTATAGGTTTTTTTATAGGATAAGGGTGACAAACGAGCACACAGTAACCGCCTGATGGTAAGTGGTTGCTGTGACCCATAGACGTATACATCTATCCTCGATTACGAATCAAAATGCAGATGTGTTGTCACCCGTGAGGACTAAGATGGTATGCCCCGTTTCCAGTAAAAAGGGTCTCTGGTTCTCTCCACTCATCATACGAAACACAGCCGCGTTAAGCTGCTATTTTACGCTGGTATTCTGTGAGAGCGTCGTCCTTACCCGGTCGAGCCGACCCATTTGTGCTACAACTATACTTCTAATATAGCTGCAGCATGGCTCTATCACGTTAAAATTTTATTTTAAATGTTCGCGCAAAACGCTGTTGTCGGAATCGACGTCTAGGGGGCGCGCGGCTCTGGGCGATACCGGTTTGAAGTTCTTCCGAGCGTGCAGTGGCGCGCGGGTCGCGAGTGAAAAGTCAGTCGTCCTTAGGCAGTGCTCACGATTGGCACGCTGCCAATTAAGCGCGGGAACTTAGAATAATTAAGCGCGGAGAGTAAAAATACGGTCTAAGAATTTTGTGGCGCGTATCCCTACTGGAGAGCTACCCCGGGACTTATTGGGTCCGACTCAGAATCTGTATAAGTGCATTCGACAATATTAGCTAGTGCGACCTCTGTATTCTAGAACTAACTGTTGCAACGCGGAACGGTAGTGACCTTTGATCCAGAAACTCTGTGCGTGTTTTGTGCGGTAACCTTATACCCCGCGATAGTTAGTGGCTTCTGTAAGTTAGTTAATCGTACGATAGAGTTAATTGACTGTCATCGTGACGAAAGAAGAAAGTGACTGTGGTCCGGCGCCGAAGCAGTCTGAAGCAGTGTGGCAGCATTTTGGAGCAGCCTGGAACTCGGCAGCAGCTGGTCGCCTATGCTTGACAAGGCCCCACACATTCACCCCTCACTGTACACTACTCTCCATCCACTATTACACACACTCACGGCCTGCCCAAGCCTTGGTGCGAAGTTAGCTTCGGATAATGGTAAGTACTATGTCCTTCTAACGTCCTCCCATCTGGTTTATTGTAATTAGGAATTTCCACGTGGCCACATTGAGGCCCGACCTACATTTGCTCGGGAAGTCTTCTGCTCATGGGCCCCAGAGGATTGGATCCTTTAAGGGAGCAACCGTAGGCCGTAATAAACTGGTAGCAGAGCGTGGTTCCGGGTTCGATTCCCCGGTCGATCCCGACCATAGTGTTTGATAAAAATTAAACAATTCTGGTGGCAGGGAGCGTTGGTTTGATTGGTTTAATTTGTATCTACAATCACGCCCATCCGTAATACGTAAAAATATTTTTTTGTACGTAATAATAGAATTATTTCCCTTTGTTGTTTGTTGCTTGCCTTTTTTTTTTGGTTAGTAGGTAGTTTGAAAAGCCGCGCCCTAGGTTGCGCAAGCGGGAGTTTTTCTAGAGATATACGTCATGTAGGTAGATGGTTATTTTTACGTAATCGGTTAATTATCGTTGTCGGATAGTTGTAGTGGATTACTTATCGAAGGGTCGATTTCCGAGCTAGGCATTTTTTGTTGATCGACTGTGATGTGTATCTTTGTTTATACTGTAATTTGTATTTGAACTAAAGAGTAGTAATTGTATTTGCGCAATTTGAATTTAACTTGATTTGATCGCACTAGTATTTGTTATTTGTTAATTTGATTTGTGTCTTTTCTTTTGTGCTAACTTGTATTTGGTTGATACGTAGTAATTCGTATTTGTGTAATTTCTATTCAACGCGATTTGATAGGAACTGCATTTATTAACTGTTAATTTTTGTTGTATTTTTTGTTTGTTATCTTTGTAATTTGTGCTCGAGCCGCGTCGTAATTTGTATTTAATAGTGATGTCATCGCCCAAGCTACTGATCCGTTGTCTGCGGACTGAGTTGCGCTGGGCCACAAGCGCCCATGCTTTGATAGGTCGACCGGATAGGGTCCATAACTTGATGAAGCGGTTCGAGCAGGTGGATGCTCGAAGGGCCGCAGTGGAGGAGGCTTATGCTGAGCTCGAGGATTCGGATGTGGAGAAGGGAGTCCTGGACTCCTGCTTCGCGGACTATTAGCAGTTATTGTGGCTCACGGACGAGTTGATCGAGGCTGAAGGCAGGTATGCCGAGGAGTTGCGTGAAGCTCGGATGAGTGACCTGTCCGAGTCCTCTCTGAAGCAGCTTCAGCCGGAGCTGTTGGGACGACTCCCAACTCTGGACCTGCCAAAGTTCTCCGGGGCCCTTTCCGAATGGCTGACCTTCGTTGGTCTTTTCGACAGCCTAGTGGACGCCCGGAGTGACTTGACCCCGAGCCAAAAGATGGTGTCCCTCCTGGCCTCACTGGAGGGGGAGGCCCTGGGCGTCGTCGGCCACTTGAGATTGTCGGACGACGCCTACCAGACTGCTCGGGACCTCCTAGCCAGAAGATACGCCAACGTCCGGCGAATTGCGGACGAACATGTTAAGCAGCTTCTAAGCCTCCCGCTGCTTAGTGACCGGGCCAAACTGCGTCCGGACCTGTTGGATCCAGTCTTGGTGGCCTGTAATACGTTGAGGCGGCTGGGTTTAGCAGTGGGCGAATGGGCTTTTTTGTTGCTCCGCATCGTGCTGTCCCGTCTACCTCTCGACCTTCGAATCCAATTTGAGGAGAGGTACGGCGGGGACGAGGCCTCCTATATTCCGCCCTTCTGTGACCTGCTGCGGTTTTTGGAGGAGCAGTGCCGGCAGATAGAGAGCGCGGCGGGCACCGTTGACGACTTACGAGCCGTGCCCAGTGAGAGGCTGAATCCTCCAGGCAAGTCGTCGTCAACCCCCCCCTGCTCCTATTGTCGAGCATCTGATCATCGGGTAACGTCGTGCCCGAAATTATTAGGTAAGCCGGTTCCAGCGAGGCGAACTATCGCTGTTACGGCCTACGGCTGCTCTCTTAAAGGATCAGACCTTCAGGGGCCCATGAGCTGAAGACCTCCCGAGCAGACGTAGGTCGGGCCTCCTAAGGCCACGTGGAATCTCTCTAATTACACTTAAATATATGGGGGAGCGTTATACTTCGGCCAGTCGACCGGAAGGAATTTGGTGGAGTTCACTTACCTCGATCCAAGACGACTGGTCCCTCCGGAGTCGGTCAGGTCGCATGTAGTTGTGTAGTGCAAGGGAAAGAATGGTGATGTGGTGTGTATCTGGGTGTGACTGATGGTGATTAAACCTGGACCTTAGCCGTTGGCAGCAGCCCGAGCGTCGACACCGCTCCAATTTGAGGGGGCCTTTCGAGGTTATCCACAGTCACTTTCCTCTTTCTTCACGATGACAGTCAATTAACTCTATCGTACGATTTACTAACTTACAGAAGCCACTAACTATCGCTGGTTAACACACAAAACGCACACGGAGTTTAAAGGGTCAAAGGTCACTACCGTTTCGCGTAGCAACAGTTAATTCTAGAATACAGGGGCCGCACTAACTAATATTGTCGAACGCACTATACAGATTCTGAGTCGGACCCAATAAGTCCTGGGGAAGCTCTCCAGTAGGGATACGCGCCACAAAATTCCTAGACCGTATTTTTACTGTCCGCGCTTAATTATTCCGAGTTCCCGCGCTTAATTGGCAGCGTGCCAATTGTTAGCACACCTGACAGACGACTGCCCTTGGGCGTTTTACGCACGACCGAATGTCAAACCGGTATGACACTGAGCCGCACGCCCTCTCGCGTTCGTTCCTTGAAAGTGTTTGGCGCGAACAAACCCCCGTCCCGGACATAAGGATTTAGGTCCGCGAGCAAACCGGTCAGCGGGATAAGGTCGCGAAGGCAAGTTGCAAGACCGAATCTACAACCAAACTAGGCCACCTTAGGCACCCCATCAGATCTTGCAACCCTAACCAGCGCCTCAAAAAATAGCCCTAATTTGGCAAGTCGGAGGGTCAGCCTCCACTGGATGCCCCTCCTGGACATCGCAGCACTTTAACAAGTCCTGTACTGGCCAGAAGTCCGACGACCTCTTTCAAAACCTATCTGTGCCCCTACGATTAGTTCCGCAATCCGACCGGATCAGGTCTGCAAACAGCGACGCGACACGAAGCGGCCCCGAGCGGCCTCCTAAGCTTCAGTGCAGAGAGCACCCACAAATTCCACATGAACGTCGTCTGTGGAGAGCCGAACGAAACGCACAGATAGTCCCTAGTATGAATTTTCAACAAGTAGGCCGAGCCAGGCCACCCACCATATTATCATTTACTAAAATAGTGCGGCAGCTGATTTCAATCTGATAATCTCCAAAACTAGCTAGCCTGTTAGGCAAGTAGTCCTATGCTCATATTTCAACTAATTTTCCAAAAGCATCAATGTTCAACTACAGAATTAATTCAACCAAATTAATCACCGATGCGCATAGGTCAACTGGCAAATTAAACAAAACAATAACGTAAGGGACAGCCCTACTTCTTAGCAAACAAAAATGATTAAACACTATCATAAACATAATTTTTCAAATAGCGCGCCATTCAATTTCAGATGAATTCAAATTTTCCTTTCAGCAAACAGACGCAACAATCAAATACAGTGATTAAATATATGTACAGAACACATGCAGTAGCATTTAAAAGAGTAGATTAAATTCAATCCTATTAATTTAAACCGCTACAAATAGGAAAATTTCGCGGAAAGCTCAAAGCATTTTTTAATTTTAATTCAAAGTATTTTTTAACTAAGTGCTCGACCAAACCAAATCTAATACCCCTTGACAGCGTGATTCAACGCTCCAGGGGGGCCCTAATCTTCCCACCACCAAGGGGAGGCCACATGGCGTGAACCCGAGATAAATAGAGCACAACCTTTAACAGTTGCAACTCGGGTTGTACGCTTTCACTGAGGCCGTCGGCAACAGAACATTTTGACAAGTGGACTGTTGACGGCTTAAGGCTCAGTGGAGGCGGCCGTGGTGGGAGCTAAGGGGGCAGCTAGACAGGGCCGCCTCCATCAAATGGGGGACAGTGGTACACCAGTCGCGGCCACTCAGCTAACGGAAGTGAGAAGGGTCCAGCGGACCGATGAGTGGCCGTGAAGTTCCTCTCCACACGCTGAGGGGGGGTGATGACACCCCCGCCCCTGGGGGAATTACCCCCCGACTGGTCGGGGGAGGGACTCCTTTCAAACTTAGGGGCCTGGTGGCTGGCCGGCGGGCGCCGAGAGTCACCCTGCAGAGGGCGTGGCTGTGCGCCCCCGCCCGTGGGGGTCGAGGGCCTGGCAGAGGCCCGAGAGGAGATGCCGTTCGCACCCAGGCACAAAACGGCATGGTGATTGCCCTGGCAATGCAGACAGGGCCGTCGATGCGGACAGTCTCGCTGGAGGTGCCCTCCCAGACATGATCAGCACCAGCGGCGCTCCTTGGCGATAGTTCGCCTCGCTGGAGTCGGCTTACCTAATAATTTCGGGCACAACGTTACCCGGTGATCAGATGCTCGACAATAGGAGCAGGGGGGGGGGGGGGGTTGACGACGACTTGCCTGGGGGGTTCAGCCTCTCACTGGGCACGTCTCGTAAGTCGTCAACGGTGCCCGCCGCGTTCTCGATCTGCCGGCACTGCTCCTCTAAAAACCGCAGCAGGTCATAGAAGGGCGGAATATAGGAGGCCTCATCCCCGCCGTACCTCTCCTCAAAATGGATTCGAAGGTCGAGAGGTAGACGGGACAGCACTATGCGGAGCAACAAAAAGGCCCATTCGCCCACTGGTAAACCCAGCCGCCTCAACGTATTACAGGCCACCAAGACTGGATCCAACAGGTCCGGACGCATTCTGGCCCGGTCACTAAGCAGCGGGAGGGACGCCATCTTTTGTCTCGGGGTCAAGTCACTCCGGGCGTCCACTAGGCTGTCGAAAAGACCAACGAAGGTCAGCCATTCGGAAAGGACCCCGGAGAACTTTGGCAGGTCCAGAGTTGGGAGTCGTCCCAACAGCTCCGGCTGAAGCTGCTTCAGAGAGGACTCGGATAGGTTACTCATCCGAGCTTCACGCGCCTCCTCGGCATACCTGCCTTCAGCCTCGATCAACTCGTCCGTGAGCCACAAGAACTGCTCATAGTCCGCAAAGCAAGAGTCCAGGACTCCCTTCTCCACATCCGAATCCTCGAGCTCAGCGTAAGCCTCCTCCACTGCGGCCCTTCGAGCATCCACCTGCTCGAACCGCTTCATCAAGTTATGGACCCTATCCGGTCGACCTATCAAAGCATGGGCGCTTGTGGCCCAGCGCAACTCAGTCCGCAGACAACGGATCAGTAGCTTGGGCGATGACATCACTATTAAATACAAATTACGACGCGGCTCGAGCACAAATTACAAAGATAACAAACAAAAAATACAACAAAAATTAACAGTTAATAAATGCAGTTCCTATCAAATCGCGTTGAATAGAAATTACACAAATACGAATTACTACGTATCAACCAAATACAAGTTAGCTCAAAAGAAAAGACACAATCAAATTAACAAATAACAAATACTAGTGCGATGAAATCAAGTTAAATTCAAATTGCGTAAATACAATTACTACTCTTTAGTTCAAATACAAATTACAGTATAAACGAAGATACACATCACGGTCGATCAACAAAAGATGCCTAGCTCGGAAATCGACCCTTCGATAAGTAATCCACTACAACTATCCGACAACGATAATTAACCGATTACGTAAAAATAACCATCTACCTACATGACGTATATCTCTAGAAAACTCCCGCTTGCGCAACCTAGGGCGCGGCTTTTCAAATCTACCCACTAACCAAAAAAAGGCAAGCAACAAAGAACAAAGGGAAATAATTCTATTATTACGTACAAAAAAATATTTTTACGTATTACGGACGGGCGTGATTGTAAATACAAATTAAACCAATCAAACCAACGCTCCCTGCCACCAGAATTGTTTAATGTTTATCAAACACTATGGTCGGGATCGACCGGGGAATCGAACCCGGAACCACGCTCTGCTACCAGTTTGTTACGGCCTACGGCTGCTCTCTTAAAGGATCAGACCTTCAGGGGCCCATGAGCTGAAGACCTCCCGAGCAGACGTAGGTCGGGCCTCCTAAGGCCACGTGGAATCTCTCTAATTACACTTAAATATATGGGGGAGCGTTATACTACGGCCAGTCGACCGGAAGGAATTTGGTGGAGTTCACCTACCTCGATCCAAGACGACTGGTCCCTCCGGAGTCGGTCAGGTCGCATGTAGTTGTGTAGTGCAAGGGAAAGAATGGTGATGTGGTGTGTATCTGGGTGTGACTGATGGTGATTAAACCTGGACCTTAGCCGTCGGCAGCAGCCCGAGCGTCGACACCGCTCCAATTTGAGGGGGCCTTTCGAGGTTATCCACAGTCACTTTCCTCTTTCTTCACAATGACAGTCAATTAACTCTATCGTACGATTTACTAACTTACAGAAGCCACTAACTATCGCTGGTTAACACACAAAACGCACACGGAGTTTAAAGGGTCAAAGGTCACTACCGTTTCGCGTAGCAACAGTTAATTCTAGAATACAGGGGCCGCACTAACTAATATTGTCGAATGCACTATACAGATTCTGAGTCGGACCCAATAAGTCCTGGGGAAGCTCTCCAGTAGGGATACGCGCCACAAAATTCCTAGACCGTATTTTTACTGTCCGCGCTTAATTATTCCGAGTTCCCGCGCTTAATTGGCAGCGTGCCAATTGTTAGCACACCTGACAGACGACTGCCCTTGGGCGTTTTACGCACGACCGAATGTCAAACCGGTATGACACTGAGCCGCACGCCCTCTCGCGTTCGTTCCTTGAAAGTGTTTGGCGCGAACAATCGCCAAGGAGCGCCGCTGGTGCTGCTCATGTTTGGGAGGACACCTCCAGCGAGACTGACGCATCGGCGGCCCTGTCTGCATTGCCAGGGCAATCATCATGCCGTTTTGTGCCTGGGTGCGAACGGCGTCTCCTCTCGGGGCTCTGCCAAATTTTCCTATTTGTAGCGGTTTAAATTATAAGAATTGAATTTAATCTACTCCTTTAAATGCTACTGCATGTGTTTTGTACATATATTTAATCACTGTATTTGATTGTTGCGTCTGTTTGCTGAAAGGAAATTGAATGGCGCGCTATTTGAAAAATTATGTATATGTTTATGATAGTTTTTAATCATTTTGCTTTGCGAAGAAGTAGGGCTGTCACTTACGTTATTGTTTTGTTTAATTTGCAAGTTGACCTATGCGCATCGGTGATTAATTTGGTTGAATTAATTCTGTAGTTGAACATTGATGCTTTTGAAAAATTAGTTGAAATATGAGCATAGGACTACTTGCCTAACAGGCTAGCTAGTTTTGGAGATTATCAGATTGAAATCAGCTGCCGCACTATTTTAGTAAATGATAATATGGTGGGTGGCCTATCTAGGCCTACTTGTCGAGAATTCATACTAGGGACTATCTGTGCGTTTCGTTCGGTTCTCCACAGACGACGTTCATGGGGAATTTGTGGGTGTGCTCTGCACTGAAGCTTAGGAGGCCGCTCGGGGCCGCTTCGTGTCGCGTCGCTGTTTGCAGAGCTGATCCGGTTGGATTGCGGAACTAATCATAGGGGCACAGATAGGTGTTTGAAAGAGGTCGTCGGACTTCTGTCCAGTACAGGACTTGTTAAAGTGCTGCGATGCCCAGGAGGGGCATTCAGTGGAGGCTGACCCTCCGGCTTGCCACATTAGGGCTATATTTTGAGGCGCTGGTTAGGGTTGCAAGATCTGATGGGATGCCTAACGTGGCCTAGTTTGGTTGTAGATTCGGTCTTGCAATTTGCCTTCGCGACCTTGTCCCGCTGACCGGTTTGCTCGCGGACCTAAACCCTTATGTCCGGGACGGGGGTTTGTTCGCGCCAAACACTTTCAAGGATTGACGCGAGAGGGCACTCGGCGCGGTGCATTCATACCGGTTTGAACAAAACAATAACGTAAGGGACAGCCCTACTTCTTCGCAAAGCAAAATGATTAAACACTATCATACACATATACATAATTTTTCAAATAGCGCGCCATTCAATTTCAAATGAATTCAAATTTTCCTTTCAGCAAACAGACGCAACAATCAAATACAGTGATTAAATATATTTCCAAAACACATGCAGTAGAATTTAAAGGAGTACATTTAATTCAATTTTTTAATTTAAACCGCTACAGATAGGAAAATTGCGCGGAAAGCCCAAAGCATTTTTTAATTTTAATTCAAAGTATTTTTTAACTAAGTGCTCGACCAGACCAAATCTAATACCCCTTGACAGCGTGATTCAACTCTCCAGGGAGGCCCTAATCTTCCCACCACTGAGGGGAGGCCACATGGCGTAAACCCGATATCAATAGAGCACAACCGCTAACAGTCGCCACTCGGGTTGTACGCCTTCACGGAGGCCGTCGGCAACAGAACATTTTGACAAGTGGACTGTTGACGGCTTAAGGCTCAGTGGTGGCGGCCGTGGTGGGAGCTAAGGCGGCAGCTAGCCAGGGCCGCCTCCATCAAATGGGGAATAGTGGTACACCAGTCGCGGCCACTCAGCTAACGGGAGTTAGAAGGGTCCAGCGGGCCGATGAGCGGCCGTGAAGCTCCTCTCCACACGCTGAGGGGGGATGACACCCCTGCCCCTGGGGGAATTACCCCCCGACCGGTCGGGGGAGGGACCCCTTCCAAACTTAGGGGCCCGGTGGCCGGCCGGCGGGCGCCGATTGTCGCCCGGCAGAGGGCGTGGCTGAGCCCCGAGAGGAGACGTCGTTCGCACCCAGGCACAAAACTGCATGGTGATTGCCCTGGCAATGCAGACAGGGCCGTTGATGCGGACAGTCTCGACGGAGGTGCCCTCCCAGACATGAACAGCACCAGCGGCGCTCCTTGGCGATAGTTCGCCTCGCCGAAACCGGCTTACCTAATAATTTCGGGCACGACGTTACCCGATGATCAGAAGCTCGACAATAGGAGCAGGGGAGGGTTGACGACGACTTGCCTGGAGGATTCAGCCTCTCACTGGGCACGGCTCGTAAGTCGTCAACGGTGCCCGCCGCGTTCTCTATCTGCCGGCACTGCTCCTCCAAAAACCGCAGCAGATCATAGAAGGGCGGAATATAGGAGGTCTCGTCCCCGCCGTACCTCTCCTCAAAATGGATTCGAAGGTCGAGAGGTAGACGGGACAGCATGATGGGGAGCAACAAAAAAAGCCCATTCGCCCATTGGTAAATCCAGCCGCCAACACGTATTACAGGCCACCAAGACTGGATCCAAAAGGTCCGGACGCAGTCTGGCCCGGTCACTAAGCAGCGGGAGGCTTAGAAGCTGCTTAACATGTTCGTCCGCAATTCGCCGGACTTTGGCGTATCTTCTGGCTAGGAGGTCCCGAGCAGTCTGGTAGGCGTCGTCCGACAATCTCAAGTGGCCGACGACGCCCAGGGCCTCCCCCTCCAGTGAGGTCAGGAGGTACGCCATCTTTTGGCTCGGGGTCAGGTCACTCCCGGCGTCCACTAGTCTGTCGAAAAGACCAACGAAGGTCAGCCATTTGGAAAGGACCCCGGAGAACTTTGGCAGGTCCAGAGTTGGGAGTCGTCCCAACAGCTCCGGCTGAAGCTGCTTCAGAGAGGACTCGGACAGGTCACTCATCCGAGCTTCACGTGACTCCTCGGCATACCTGCCTTCAGCCTCGATCAACTCGTCCGTGAGCCACAAGAACTGCTCATAGTCCGCGAAGCAGGAGTCCAGGACTCCCTTCTCCACATCCGAATCCTCGAGCTCAGCATAAGCCTCCTCCACTGCGGCCCTTCGAGCATCCACCTGCTCGAACCACTTCATCAAGTTATGGACCCTATCCGGTCGACCTATCAAAGCATGGGCGCTTGTGGCCCAGCGCAACTCAGTCCGCAGACAACGGATCAGTAGCTTGGGCGATGATATCACTATTAAATACAAATTACGACGCGGCTCGAGCACAAATTACAAAAATAACAAACAAAAAATACAACAAAAATTAACAGTTAGTAAATGCAGTTCCTATCAAATCGCGTTGAATAGAAATTACACAAATACGAATTACTACGTATCAACCAAATACAAGTTAGCACAAAAAAAAGACACAAATCAAATTAACAAATAACAAATACTAGTGCGATCAAATCAAGTTAAATTCAAACGGCGCAAATACCATTACTACTCTTTAGTTCAAATACAAATTACAATACAAATAAGATACACATCACGGTCGATCAACAAAAAATGCCTAGCTCGGAAATCGACCCTTCGATAAGTAATCCACTACAACTATCCGACAACGATAATTAACCGATTACGTAAAAATAACCATCTACCTACATGACGTATATCTTTAGAAAAACTCCCGCTTGCGCAACCTAGGGCGCAGCTTTTCAAACTACCTACTAACCAAAAAAAAGGCAAGCAACAAACAACAAAGGGAAATAATTTTATTATTACGTACAAAAAAATATTTTTACGTATTACGGACGGGCGTGATTGTAGATACAAATTAAACCAATCAAACCAACGCTCCCTGCCACCAGAATTGTTTAATTTTTATCAAACACTATGGTCGGGATCGACCGGGGAATCGAACCCGGAACCGCACTTTGCTACCAGAATGTACACGCCCCTAGCTGCCCCAACCAAGGCTGACGGGATTAGGGCCCATGAGTAATCCCATCGACGAGCAGCTGAGGGACGGGGCCAGAATATGACCACGTGGAAATTCCTAATTACAATAAACCAGATGGGAGGACGCTAGAAAGACATAGTACTTACCATTATCCGAAGCTAACTTCGCACCAAGGCTTGGGCAGGCCGTGAGTGTGTGTAATAGTGGATGGAGAGTAGTGTACAGTGAGGGGTGAATGTGTGGGGCCTTGTCAAGCATAGGCGACCAGCCGCTGCCGAGTTCCAGGCTGCTCCAAGATGCTACAACACTGCTTCAGACTGCTTCGGCGCCGGACCACAGTCACTTTCCTCGTTCGTCACGATGACAGTCAATTAACTCTATCGTATGATTTACTAACTTACAGAAGCTACTAACTATCGCGGGTTATAAGGTTAACGCACAAAACGCACACGGAGTTTACAGTTTATCAAAGGTCACTACCGTTTCGCGTCGCAACAGTTAGTTCTAGAATATCAGAGGCCGCACTAACTAATATTGCCTAATGCACTTATGCAGATTCTGAGTCAAACACAATGAGTCCCTGGGAAGCTCTCCAGCAGGAATGCGCGTCACAATGGTAGACCGTATATTTACTGGCCGCGCCGAATTATTCCGAGTTCCCGACAAAATGACAGAGTGCCAATCGTGAGCACTGCCTAAGGACGACTCACTGCCCTTGGGCGTTTTACGCACGACCGAATGTCAAACCGGTATGACACTGAGCCGCGCGCCCTCTCGCGTTCGTTCTTGAAATTAGCGTTTAGCGCGAACAGAAACTAAAAAATAAAAATATTTCAAGTAACTGTCCGTCAACATTTATTGGAACAGCAAAGCGGACTGATTGCTCCAATACCCTCTCGGAAATGAGAGGAGGCCTGTACCCAGCAGTGGCATGTAGTACCTGTAATATTTTTTATGTGGGTAGGCAGTTACATCTGCCGCACTTGTCTTGAATAAACCCCATTACGTAAGGGCGTATTTTATTTATCAAAGACCTATACGTTGGGAGGCACTGTTGAGGTCATCGATAAAGTGCTTATTTTTATTATTAGGCTACGGCAATTAATATATGCTGTAACTTTACTTTTTTAAGTGCCGTTATAATATTAATTTGACATGTGTGTTTCAGATATGGGGTAGTATTCTTAGTATTCTGATGGCGATTTATGCAATAGCACAGTGGCGCGGCGTACTGCGTCGAGGAGGCCTTCAAATTTCCTTGTTACCTCTCATTGCTGGATCCATCGCGGACGCTCTTTATTTTGTATGTGTTATTTAATTTACTACAAAATTCTCCAATTACACGTTCTATCTAGTGACTTCTATGTGGAAAATGACGAGTATTGGACTTATAACAAATTATCACACCAGCAATCTTTATTAAACCAAGAAGGTTTGGCAACGTTTGGGAAATTACGAAAAATCTTATTTACCAATGTTCCTCAAAACCTTAAAACTAATGTTTTATATCAACTACATACTACTGGTAATGACTTGTGGAACCGAGACTTGTTCCTTTACAGCAGTAAAAGATGGATGTAGTCAAGAAATTGCTAGAAGAGCTCAAACTCACTTAAAGAGCTATGGAGAGCTATTTTCCCCGTGAAAAAATCCGTAATGATGATATCCGCCACAGATAGTAATCGACATAGTCCAATGGATCAGGAAGCCGAATTGGTAATGGTTTGGGAAGAATGCCGTGTAGTGGCGGTCAAGAATATCCACTACCCCATATCCTCCCATGGGTGTGGTAAAAGGCGACAAAGGGAAACAGGAGATGGGCAGCAGCATCTCCTGATAATAGCCAAAATTACAATAAAAAACTGCGGTTGCCAACCCGCTCGCCAAGCGTGGCAACTATGGCAAATACCCCCCAATGGCTAAAGCAACAAATAGACGGCCCCCAGTCCCCGGCGGCCCCGCTATTCCTGGCTACGGTGGCGACCATGGTAACGGCGGGGCAGGGGGTTCTAAGAATCTCCGGTGGAGGTTCGGTTGCCACCTTAAACGACTCGACCTGGCAACGTACAACGCACGCACCCTGAGGACTGACGAGAAGATCGTGGAGCTGGAAGAAGAGAAAGACAAGTTGCGCTGGCATATTATAGGATTATCCGAAGTCCGAAGAGAGGGGGAGGACACGGTAATCCTCGAATCCGGCAACTTGCTCTATCACCGGGAGGGCGACCATCTGTCCCAAGGAGGTGTCGGATTTATCGTCCACAAGTCTCTCGTTAACAACGTTGTAAAGATCGGGAGTGTGTCGACGAGGGTTGCGTACCTTATACTCAGAATCACCAAACGGTATTCACTGAAGGTCATACAGGTTTACGCACCAACCTCGGCACACCCCGATGAGGAGGTGGAGGAAATGTATGGAGATATCTCTAGAGCCATGCATTCCTCCAAAACCCAATATACGGTGTTAATGGGAGACTTCAATGCAAAACTAGGCACAAGAGAGAACGGTGAGCTGAAAGTAGGGAAATTTGGAATAGGGCAACGGAACCCAAGGGGCCAGCAGCTGGCCGACTTCATGGAGAAAGAGGGACTCTTTATGATGAACTCTTTCTTCCAGAAGCGGCCCCACAGGAAGTGGACTTGGTCGAGCCCCGACGGTTCTACAAAAAATGAGATTGACTTCATTATGACAACCAGACGACAACTGTTCAGTGATGTCTCCGTGATAGCGAGGGTGAAAACTGGTAGCGATCACCCAATGGTTAGAGGCACAATGAACCTAAACGTTAAGTTGGAGAGGTCTCGTCTAATGAAGTCAACGCTCCGTCCCCCTCGTGCTTTATTCCAAAGTCCCGAAACCTTTCAGCTCGAGTTACAAAACCGTTTTCAGTGCCTAGAAGACTGCAATGAAGTGGACGATATGAATGACAAGCTCGTGGAAACTGTTCATGCGGTCGGAGCTAAGTTCTGTAAGACTCGCCGCAGAAGAACACAAAAACTCTCCGATCACACGCTTAATCTCATGGCTGTTAGACGGGAGATGAAGCTACATTCTTCAACAGACTTGACAGCATACAGGCATCTGAACAGAAAGATCTCCAAATGCATGCGGCGGGACTTACGCAACTTCAATACAGCTCGTATTGAAGAAGCGATCGAGCGGAATCAAGGCTCCAAAGTCTTTGCCAGAGATCTGTCTGCCAGAAAGAGCCAACTGTCAAAGCTGAAGACGGAATGTGGCAGCATCGTTTCCGGGACACCTGAGATTTTGAGTGAGATCGAGAGGTTCTATGGGCAGCTGTACACGTCATCGTTGGAGCCACACGCAAGTGTGAGTAACGATCCAAGAGCGAGTCTCATCCGACACTATTCCGAAGATATCCCAGACGTCAGTCTGAGCGAGATTAGAATGGCTCTCCAGCACCTTAAAAACGGTAAGGCCCCAGGCGAGGATGGAATTACAGCGGAGCTTCTGAAAGCGGGTGGAAGACCGGTACTTGAAGTCCTTCAGAAGCTCTTTAATTCTGTCCTCCATGGTGGCATTACACCGGAGGCGTGGAGCAGAAGTGCGGTGGTCTTGTTCTTCAAGAAAGGTGACAACGCTCTCTTGAAGAACTACAGACCGATTTCCCTTCTGAGCCGCGTCTACGTGCTGTTTTCGAAAGTCATTACGAATCGTCTCGCGCGCAGACTTGACGACTTCCAGCCTCCCGAACAAGCCGGTTTCCGAAAGGGCTTTAGCACCATAGACCACATAAATACCCTTCGGCAAATTGTACAGAAGTCCGAAGAGTACAATTTGCCACTATGTCTGGCGTATGTGGACTATGAGAAAGCCTTTGATTCCGTCGAAATTTGGGCGGTGCTGCAGTCCCTTCAGCGATGCCAAGTTGACTATCGGTATATCGAAGTGTTGAAGTGTTTGTACAGTAGAGCTACGATGGCTATCCGAGTACAGAACCAGAGTACGAAACCTATCCAATTGCAGAGAGGTGTAAGACAGGGTGACGTCATATCCCCGAAACTCTTCACCGCTGCATTGGAAGACGTTTTCAAGCTTCTGGACTGGAAAGGATACGGTATCAACATCAATGGCGAGTACATCACTCACCTTCGATTTGCCGACGATATAGTCCTTATGGCAGAATCGCTGGAGGACCTAAGCACTATGCTCAATGACCTCAATAGTGACTCCCAACGGATAGGTCTTAAGATGAACATGGACAAAACAAAGATTATGTTTAATGTCCATGTCACACCTATGCCGGTAGTTGTTGGGAGCACTAAGCTCGAAGTTATTGACGAGTATGTTTACCTAGGACAAATAGTCCGACTAGGTAAGTCCAACTTCGACCGAGAGGTCAATCGACGGATTCAACTCGGCTGGGCAGCGTTCGGGAAGCTACGACACATTTTCTCGTCAGACATACCTCAAAACCTTAAAACGAAATTGTACAACCAGTGCGTGTTGCCAGTGATGACTTACGGAACTAAGACGTGGTCTTTCACAGCTGGCCGTATGAGGAAGCTCAAGGTCGCTCAGCGAGCTATGGAGAGGGCTATGCTCGGAGTTTCTCTGCGTGATAAACTTAGAAATGAGGATATCCGCAGTAGAACTAGAGTAACCGACATAGCCCAACGGATTAGTAAGCTGAAGTGGCAGTGGGCCGGCCATATAGCTCGAAGAACCGACAACCGATGGGGAAGAAAGGTTCTCGAGTGGCAGCCTCGTACCGGTAGGCGAAGTGTAGGGCGACCCCCCACGAGATGGAGTGACGACCTGGTAAGGCATGCAGGAAGTCGATGGATGCAGGTGGCTCAGGACCGTGATTTGTGGCATTCCTTGGGGGAGGCCTATGTTCAGCAGTGGACTTATAAAAGGCTGTAATGATGATGATGATGATGATGATGGGAAGATAGGTAGCTTGAGGAAGTGATAACCAAAGGCAAACATTTTTTTTTTCACATGCAGCTATAACTGTATAGTTGTAGCACGAATGACACCGAGCTCTCACGAGTGACAACGCACCTGCATTTTGATTCGTTTTTGAGGATAGATGTTGATGTCTATGAACCACAGTACCCGTTTACCATCAAGTGGACTGTATGCTCGTTTGTCACAGTATCCTATAAAAAAAATAAGATTCTCGAAAAATAAGCCCCATACTAGCAAGCACAATATAAGACCCTGTAAAATGGAGTGACGACTTTATGTGACGTGCAGAGCATAGCCAGTGCAGGTGGCTCAGGAGCGTTCTTTGTGGCACTATTTTCTTTTATCTACGGGTCAGTTATGGAAAACATTATTATTCAATGGAGCAGGGAAAGAGATCTTATCTAATGACAATAACGGAACGCCCACGTAATGTGTACCGTCAAAACGTTATTGCTTGTATTGACGGTGAAGTCAGCCTAATTCCTTGATAATGTATTATTGATATAATATTCGAAGATTGGGCAATCACAAGACAGTAACGCACCCTGTCGTTAACTGTAAACAATTTGTATGTAAAGTATTTTAGTCAAATCACTGTGGTTTTTCTCTACAAGGGTATTGCTAATTTGAAGTAAACATGTACCAAAAGAACTTTACCATATCGGGGGTTTGAACTTGAGATTACCCGTCTGCGATAATTTGTTGTAAACAAGCGATGCCTCTACGCCACGGTGTTAATGGATTTGTTGAAATTAAGAAATAGATCCTACGTTTTCTTTGATGACCGTTAATTAGCTTCAATTTGAATTTTGTAGACAATTATTCTCATTCACTATTATTTTCACAAAACGTCACTATTCTGGCAATAATTTATACACTGCTTAGTTCTGATGCTTATATTCACTATTTTAAAGACGTATTTGATATTGATCACTCAAATTTTAAGATATTTTATGTTTTGTTTATGTCTTTAGGCGCTGAGTTAATGAAACATTTTAAAGTCACTTCTTCTTGATATTAAGCTTAGACAACACTTGTACACCCGAATTGGCACTTTAACTTCCTGTTTTGCTATAAACTACGAGTTATTACGAAATAAAACTATTTATAATTATTTTTAATGTGTGGAGCACTTGTTTACGTGGCTAGTAGCGCCAATGGGTCAGCTCAAACGAGGAAGGACCACTTTCTGACAGAATACCAGCGTAGAATAGCAGCTTAATACTGCTATGTTTCGTTTGGTAAGTGTAGAGAACCGGAGAACCTCTTTACTGGAAAAGAGGCATCCATTTTAGTCCTCACGGCTGACAACGCATCTGCATCTTATGAGGATAAATGTAGATATCTATGGGGCACAGCAACCACTTTGAATTTCAATAAGAATAATATGTAATTTATATAATTAATAAAATACATGGTAAGTATGCAGCGAGCGAGAAACAAATAGCAAACATAGCTTATGACTACAGATCTACAAAATATGTAAAAAATATGTCTTCTAATGAGAGAAATATGTTTTAATCGGTCTAGTAGTTCCAGAGATTACCCGACACGTCGTACCTAATAATATCTATAAAATCAAACCAACACATACTATCTCTTATAAAATAAATATATCAATTTCATCATTACTGACATTCACAAGTTCACATAGGCTGCACATAGGCTCCTAAGGTATACCAAAACACGGTCGTTCTGCATCCATCAATATGTTGCATGTCATAGGTCGTCACTCCTTATCTATCTTTCTATATAAATAAATGTAACAAGAAATATATATGTATTCATTCCACAAGTTCGTCAGCAGGTGGGGTGCTGAATGGACACTTGCTACATTGGATGCCATGATGTTCGGTAGCGTACTGTATGCTACTAACGACCCACTGTTAGCTGCTTTAACGACTTTAACAATATGCCAGGTAGAGTATACTCAATATTCTATATGTTGTATGTTTTTAATAAAAGCAATACACGTTCGAAGCAAAGCAATTAAAATTTTATGAGAATTTCTGATTGTTTCAGATAATGAAATACACTGTAACATGGTTTGTAAGAAGGAATGTGAGGGTTAAAACAAATATTGAAAGTTTTTAATTTATCGTTGATATAGTTTGTAAAAAAGGATGCGAAGGTTATCAAATTTTGGGAGTTTTTTTAAATATTCTTAATAAATAGGAGGTATCAGTAACATAAATATGTTATTAAAGATTACCTTAATTTATTTGCTGTGCAAGGATTCGGTAACCCCTATTTTCTGCAATAAAAATATTATCAAAAGGACTAAATGGTACGACGATAATAACAATGGGACTATTTTACGAAGTAAACTTCTATACACATTTACAACGGTAAACACAAACAGATATGAACGAACAGAAAAATGTAATAAATCATATGAACGTCGTTTTTATAATAAACCATCCAATTATAATATTTGTGATTATTCCGCTACAGCAAATGTTGATGATTATGAGGCACTTGCAAAAGAAATCTTTTACTATTCTTCTCCATCTTTTAAAACAAAACAGGAAACCGGTTACAAAAATGGTCCGTTCTATGATTTTATTGTCCGTGTATGTGAAATAATAATAAACGAATTTTCGTCATCAAAAATCCCGGAATTCTTTGAAATACTAAGTAACAATCTACGAAGACTAGGATCGGGACCAATGATCAGAAAAGCGGTTCGCAGGTTTTCAAAGAGGTTAAACAAGCTGTCTATTATTAAAGGTGATATACTCAAACACAGAGTTCAGAATTTTTTAACGATTGTAACAAATGATAAACCGAGAAAGGCCGAGTTCTTTTCCGTTATGAACTCAATCTTTAACGTCATACAGTGCAATAAAATAGATGATTATCTTTATAATTTAAAAAGATATGCTCATGGGAAGATCCGCCATATCAGTATGAAAACAAGATATATATTTAAACGAGTAATATTTCGTGCACTTTCTGAGCAAAAATATTCAGTAAAACAGGATATTAATCTCAAATTTCAATTAGCTTTAATAGAATACTTGGACGAACATAAAATGCAGTTTAAAACGAAAGTTGATTAATTTTCAATCATGACATATTTTTTCAACGGAGTTTAAAAAGCGTTTTAACAAAGGAGAATGAAATAAGAAGAAATGTTTTCGTACTTTACTTTCCTTGAGTGTTCTTTTGCTTCGTCTATAACAATAGAGCGGAGTACGTAAGAGATGTAAGGGACCGTGATGTGAAAAGTTATTTAAGGATTTTACAATTATTAAATTTAAAAACACAAAAAGGATGGAATCTTCTTTGAATTTTTAAGATTTTTTTTAGATTTGCGTATCCTATGCCACTATTTCACGATAGATTAGACAACTATGTTGAATTTCATTGAGATCCGGCCAGCCGTTCAGGCGTGAATAAAGGATAAACATCCGAACCAATTCGAATTTCAAACATGTATCGCTGAGGTCAGAACAATGTGGATACTACCTTCAATTTACGTACCTATTACTTGTCTCCAATTTTCGTACAAGGGTAAAAGCAAATCACAATAAAAACCTCTGAGGTCACCAGCAATGTTGTGCCGTCAGTGAACCTGACATTGAAGTGAAGTGGTTTGTGATTGAATTGAAACGTAATGAAGCGTAGCAGCTCATCGACAACGTATTTGGATACAAGAGAGCTTTCAAGTGAATTTCTAGTTTATTTCTTCACTTGGTATTTCTTGTATTTATAATATATAAAGAATACCATGAGGCCTTCAAAAATTAAGTAGATTCTCAATTCGACTGTGTGTGTTTGTCTGTCTGTCTGTCGTTCGGAGTGGACTCGCAACTCTTTCAAACACTTTCCGATGTGCTAGAGACTTGAAATTTTGAACATAACTCAGAATTATGTGACAATGTATTAATATGAAAAAACGTGGTATATTTTTTAGTACCAACCTACAAAATTAAAACAAAAACCACTTGTTGTTTATGTTGCACGATATTGTATTCAAATATTAACAGATATTGTTGATTTATCGAAGAAGAAAATTTCACACCAAATGGCAAAAAATAGGGGTTGAAAATTTAAATGAATAACTTTTTAGAAGTCATCAATTTGTTACCTTGAGCTTGTGATATTGCTTAGTCAATTAAAAATTCCAAAAAACGAAAAGGAATCAAATCCACAATATTCACTAGCTTTTGAAGTCGGTGCTGAGGCAAAGTGTCTCGAAGAATTAAAGAAACGACTTCTTAAAGAACAAGAAAAGAAGAAGCTATGTATAAAATTATGTGACGTTTTGTTATTCCTTTTGGTTTTTGCAGTACGTTTTCCCTTTTTTTATAATTATTAAGTACATAATTGCCTTTTTTTTCATCACGACATACAATCTACTATTCAAAATGGCCTTCTTCCGCTGTGTGGATAAGGGATCGCAGTATTATAATGACTCGAGGATTCCAATATGTTTCTCGTTTCCAGTAAAAGTATTTACTCTGGTGTATTCGTATAGTTACATATCGGATATATCTATCGGAAATTCGGAAACTAAGAAAATCTTTTCGGTGTTTTCCATAATCCCCTCGTTTAATCTGGGATTAGCAAAACTAAGTGTTTGTTGTTTTAAGTAGTTCCTTTAGTTAGTTTCTTTAACAAGAAAATATACTTATATTAATTAAAAATTCTTTTTTCCGACCACGCAAATGTATACAAATACGGGTCGTGCAGATTTCTTTTTGAAAAAAAAAAACTTTTGCTGCATCGGTACTTCACACATAATTAAGGTACAGCGTGGCTTTACCACACAATATTCCCCCGTAATTTCCAGTATTAAATGGTATCCCTTTGAAATAAGTAGGATGAAAATCTAAATGGCATTTGACAAAGCGTATAAAGCATCATTAACATAACATATAGTTAAATCAGCAGTCGCTTTGTGAATCCGGTATGCTATTAATATTGTTATTAATGTAGGTAAAATATAAACAGTTAAGAGTTAAAAGTATCTATAGTTAATGCTTGCATTAAGTGCCCCGTTCATTTTATAAAAAGAATAGACAATATAGAATATGTTCTTTTAAAACCTGCAAAGTCCACTGCTCAACATGGGCGTCTTTCCATTGAAAGGATACTTCATTTTACAAATTACATATAATTTTGAATTCTGAACAGCTTAGTCCTCAAATTAGTGTGATCAATTATTGTAATATGCTTAGACTGGTGACTGTAAATATTATCAAAAGTGTGAGACGTCTGACTCTGTGATTGCCAAACCAGTTGCAGAGCATTGTAGTTATGGCAAACCTTCCCTAATTTGATCGAGGCCCTTTTATAGCAGTAAGCTGGACATAAACCTCTACCATATTGAGTCATGTACTGATAAAACAGAAAAAACGATTAGTAATATTTACTGGTATAAGCCAGTTCAGGGGATATAGGGGAGATGAAGCCTTGTGTTTGCTAGTACGCGAGCACACGGAGTTCGATTACCGCTGGCGCCAATAAAATTTTAAATAGATTAGAAATTTAGTTACTCTGTAGTAAAGCAAACATCGCATGAAAAGGTTTAATGTTTTGCTTCATCTTTTGTGATGCGTACAGCAAAGGGGTGGAATAATATGCCGACGTCTTTCTTATCTTTCCGTCCCAATACAATCTGGGCGTCTTCAAGGCAAGAGTGAATAGGCTTTTGTTACGCTAAGACAGTGCGATTTACCATCTAGTACTGCATCACTACTTACCACCAGGTGGGACTGTTGTCAAGCACTGGCTTATAATAAAGTAGATCATTTCGTACTGGCTGTATATAAAAGAAGCGAACCGATTGTAAAATTATAATCAAAAAGTCCTGTCAATTTAGAAGACGCCCAAGATCAACAGTTGGCTCTATCAGAGTGACGAACGACATCAGATGTTTTTATTGGACTATAGAAGAGTTGTAACAAGTTCGTATTTTAACTGAATCGCCGACCTTTCACGCGACTGGTTGAAGCCGATCACTCAGTTTTTAGAATTAGATTGTCTCGTAACCACTAAAAAGAGTAATCAGTTTATACACTCACAAAGATTCCTAGATCCCTTTTTTAGTGGGGAAATCCTCATGGATACCTTCCGCTGCGGAGAACGAAATGGTTATGCCGGATTCCTACCGGCTAAAACCTCACGGTGGTCACCATCAGCGTATACGAGGGGTCCTGGGATCACCGTTCGGAACGCAACCGGGTTCCCTCTATCGCTGTTACAATAATAACACGTCCCGGGGGCAGTACTTGCTGCCCCCAGCATCCTCGCTGTGCTGCCACGATGTCTCGAGACCACTTCCGAGTCATCGTCCTCCTCAGGGGTTACATTATTACGCGTTCGAGAGGCCCAGTTTCTGATAGGGGAACACCGTTTTCTATAGGAAGGCCGTGACGAACGCCTTAGCGACGTCGTCTCCGCGTGGTATCCGCCCTCTTCCAATCCCACTCAGAAGCCTCCTTCTGAATGATAACAGATTTACAGAAGGTGGCTACGGCCCCCCACGCCAAATGCCCGCTCAGCCTGCTCTGCCTACATGACTGCTGGCAGGGAGAGGTTTCGTTCGATGCGGTTCACCAGGATCTTCCGCTCCCGTTCCCACACTGGGTATACTGCGAGCGTATGGGAAGCGGAGTGCTGGCCCCGTCCACCACAGTGGAAGCAGTTCGCTGTCGCCTCGCGTCCAATCTTATACAGATAATCGCTGCATCCAGGCTTCGCTTCAATGACGCGTTTGTGTTCATAGCACTCCTCGAGTTGAGTGCGCCATGTCGCCAGAGCGTTTTGTCGTTCCTGCCGTTTAATTGATTCGAGCGCTTCTTCTGTCTCCCTACCACCACTATGGCGGAGGGCATGGATTCGGACGTATACCCTCGCGTCCATTTCCGCCAGTATATCTAGTGGTGGAAAGAGAGCCAGGATTGTCGCAGCCTCAAATGATATAGTACGGTATCCTGGTACGATCCGTATGGCCATCCTCCGCTGGACTCTGCTGGTTTTAGTTCTACAGCGTCGAATGGCCAGCCTTTGTGGCAATACGCGCGCTCAATACAGAGTTACGGACCGTATAACTCCAGCATAGAGGCGACGTACTTCCTCCGTCGTTCCCCCCAGATTGAGCAGCAGTCTATGCATAGCACCCGCCGCCCTTTTGATCCGGGGGACTAGGCGCTCGAAATAATCTTCGAAGCCCCAGCGACTGTCCAGGTGGAGGCCTAGGTATGTACTTCATGTACCTCCCCACTCTTACTTCGGACCCACTCACGCGGAGGCACGAGTCGGGTGGTTACCTGCCCCGAAGTAATTTATGAAACCATAGGGCCTCGGTCTCGTAAGGCTCTATTTCTAAACCCAACTCGTGGATTTTGGTGACAACGATTTCCACCCCAAGCAAGATTCATAGGTCTAGCCGGCAAATTACTGACGACTTACAATTGCAACATGCCACAATACAATAGCAGCATGGCTGTCACAGATCTTATGTCCATTGTCCGTTGTAGGTTGTTGTTTTTAGTAGTTCCATAACATAAAAATATAATATCTTGTTTAAGTGATCTATTTGCTAAACACACGAAGGTACAAGGTACATAAATAAAACATTGAGATCTCCACAACCTGATAATAAAAAAATACTGATATCATTGTCAACTTATTAGCTCAAATGATGACTGCAAAAAATGTTTTATTTATGTTCAGTGTTGTCTAAGAATTAAATTGGATTCGACTCACTGAACAACGAACAAGCTATCTTCGAAGTTTCCATTTAACGAGAAAAACATATTTCTCCAAGCAGAAAAATGAAGATTCATCAAATATATAATAATATTTTTTGTTTTGAGAAATATGTATTTTGTGAGAGTGTAGAGTTAGTTAATGAAATACTTAGATATAAACATAGTCCGTAGAAAATATTATTAAATTTTAATTACTTCTATAGTAGTTTACTCTTCATGGTTATACTCGCGAAACAGTCAGTAAGTTTCTTCTACGAGTAAACAAAAAACCAATTTGTATACACATTATACAGTCATTTTAAATAAATAATAACGTTATATATATTTTTAATTAGTTGCTGCTGTGAATATCCTCATTAGGAATCAGAAATATCCCGAGCATAGCAATTTCGGAAGCTCGCTGAGCGACCTTGAGTTTCCTCATACGGCTAGCAGCATACTGGCATCTCACTGGTTGTTTTAAATTTTTGAGGTATTGAGAAGATGCCATCAATCATCATCATGAAAGTTTACCGAACGCTACCCAGCCGTGTGGGATACGTTGATCTCCCAGTCAAAATTGGACTTACCGTGTTATAATATTTATCCTAGATAAACATACGCGTCACTCCATTTAGTGGGGGGAGGGGGCACCCTATACTTCGCCTGAACTTCGAGCGTATCTCAACAACTAACGACATGGGTGTGACATGGACGTTACTCATGACTTTGATTGGTCCATGTTCATCTTAAGACCAATCCGGGGATACAGTATTGATGTCATTGAGCGTAGTGTTGAGTTCTTACAGTGCTTCTAGTCTCTCTAGAGTGAGTCTGAGTCTAGTTCAGTTCAATCCCCAGAAGACACAAGTTTGCGCGTTTACCGCTAAAAAGAATCCCTTTGTCGTATATCCTCATTTTCAAGGCACTCCCTTTGTTGCCTCAGCCAGTACCGGAACCCTCGGCGTCGACATATCGAGTGACGTGCACTTTCGTGGTCACTTGGAAGAGAAAGCCAAATTGGCCTCTAAAAAGCTTGGCGTGCTCAGCAGAGCGGGACAGTATTTCATGCGGGCACACCGCTTGCAACTTTACAAGGCGCAGGTTCGGCCTCACATGGAATACTGTTCCCATCTCTGGGCAGGGGCTCCCCAGTGCCAGCTCCTTCCACTTGACTGCATCCAGCGCAGAGCGGTTTGAATCGTCGACCACCGAGTTCTTTCCGATCGGCTTGACTCACTGGCAATGCGTCCTTGTGGAATCGATTACCACCAGCGATTTTTCCGGACCGATACGACTTAGGGACCTTCAAGAAAAGAGCCTTTTTAAAAGGCCGGCAACGCATCTGCAATTCCCCTGGTGTTGAAGTTGTTCATGGGCGGCGGTAGTCACTTACCATCAGGTGAGCCGCATGCTTGTTTGCCCCCCCTCCTATAAAACAATTCTGCTATAATGACTATATTAGCCGCAAATCGATAGTGAGTGATGTTACTCGCCATTGATGTTGATACCGTATCTTTCCAGCCCAGTACTTAGAAAACGTTTTCACATGCATATGCACAGGTTTATTTGTGAAATCGAAAAGCTGATAAAATAAATGTTTTGGATGATTATCGCGTAAACTTTAAGAGATGAAAAAGTTTAAGACATAACTTTTTTGGTTTACAACTTTACATAAATAAATCCTCAAACTTTATTTTCTATCACTTCAAGTTTTAATGTAAAAACGATTTTTATAATTTATTACTTCAACATCATTTTACAACAAAACTGAGTGTTACAGGATAAGATGATAATACTTTTTTTACATGAAATTAATGGATCTTCAATTTTTATCTTAAGCATTTTCCCATATCGCACATAGATTTTGAGATGATCGCAAAAGTGGTTTTCGAAAGTTGAACTTCTTGCCCGAAGACTGGCATACTTTTAAAAGTATTATTTTCACACATGACTGAAGCTTGCATTCCAAGAAACTTTTTTAGAACGAAGTTCCTTATCGGATGGTAAGAAATTGGCGGATGGGGGCTGCTTTCTGACGTAGTGTAGACGGCCTTGGCGGCTATAAGGAAGCGAGAGGGAATAATATCCATCTCCCTCGCACTTTTTCTTATCTTGCCATGGAAGAAATACATATTTCATTTTAAATGACGATTCATTTTATTTTTTAATTTAAATAATTGCTTACCAAAGATAAACAAATGTAATGTAAGGTTTACATTATATATATATATATATATATATATATATATATATATATGTATATATATATATATATATATATATATATATGTATATATATATATATATATATATATATATATATATATATATATATATATCACTTAATATTTCAATTACATTGGTTCATGTATATTTTCTACGTGGTAGAGACATGCTGCAGCTATATTATGGTTGTAGCACGAATGGGTCGGTTCGACCGGGGAAGGACCACGCTCTCACAGAAAACCAGCGTAAAATAGCAGCTTAACGCTGCTGTGTTTCGTATGGTGAGTGTAGAGAACCGGAGACCCTTTTTACTGGCAGAGAGGCATTCCATCTTAGTCCTCACGGGTGACAACGCATCTGCATCTTGAGTCTTTATTGAGGATAGATGTAGATGTCTATGGGTCACTGTAACCACTTACCATCAGGTGGACTGTGTGCTCTTTTGTCACCCGATCCTATAAAAAAAAACTGTAAAATTTACAGGAAGCACTTAGCCCATCAGCTACAACGGCTCTACGTTCAAATCCTTGGTGTTGAAGTCATACATAAATGGGATTTTATATATACATATAATTATTACTATTATACGATTAATATTTGCGTGATGTAGTTTATAAAACAAATTAGGCCCAAAGTAATAAAGCTTCTCTTCACACAAACTAACCCCGCTCTATGCGAAGAAGTTCGTGAGCATAGCTAGTTGTAAATAAACTCTATTTGTAACGAAGACGATCATTTTCAGATTCATAACATTTCAAAGGCATTGCTTTTCACGTCACAAGTTCGTTGCCGAGATTGTAATATCCCTTTGACCACATTTCATTGATTTGATTTATCTTTTTATTGAATTCTTGTTGGAAAGTTTCTATCTACTCATAAAGAGCTCAATTTTAGTAGACACTGTAACTTAGTACTTTGTAGTTACTTTCTACAAACTCCAAGCAGTGGATGTTTTTTTGATCTGTAGGATGGTATTGATGCCGCCACCACGTTACCTAATAATACGAGACAAGAGTAATTATATCTAAAAAAGTGGGTTTACTTTCTTAAAATTATATAATATTCGTAGAAGTTATGCAACATTATAATTATAAATTCTTATTTTAATGCCGTCAAATATGTTAATTAACTTCATGTAGTTATATTAAAACAATTGCTAGATTTTGAAGCTTTTTCATGAGAAGTTATCACAAAAGTGTTATTTCATTTTTTATATAAAATTACTCCTTTGTTGGAAATCTGTGAGAAAAGTGTAAATAATAAAATTGTTATATAATTTATAAGCGTATGATATCGTACACGATATATTATGTCTCGTAAGTAGGTACTGACGTGACAAATTATTCACGTGTTTGAAAGGGAAATGCTCTTTTATTTTATTATTTCTGTGTCAGGTGTAGCACTCTATTAAACCTGCAGTGGACTGTTAGTAACTATTATCTTTTTAAAAATTCGGATTTTGCAAAACATTGCTCTTGAATAAAACAAATTTGCGGATTTTATCGCATTTATTTTTATTATATATGTCAAGAACATTACGTGATTTACATTCAAACAAATAACTAACTTTTGTATCCATGTTAACTTAAGTAATATATATAATAAGAAATTATTATAAAAATGTTCGACCTACAAAACTAGGTGTTAGGACTCCTTTTCTGCCTAATAGTCTATGTGGGTAGATTATATTCCTGCCGCCAAATAACGATGCTGAAACTGTTGTGTTCAGGTCTCAGGATATAGAGAGCCAGTATAATAACAGACTATGAGGCATTCTATTTTAACCCTCAGATGTGACAAGGCATCAATAACCTTCTTTGTTAGTTCAGGTCAGTTCTTTCAATAGAGATACGGTTTTAAGAGGTGGCTCCTTAATATTAGCTAGTAAATTATTATCATGTAAAGAACGTAAAGACATTGTGAGCCTCTCTGTTGAGCGAACTGTAGAAATGGCATGTGTTGAGTTTGAGCACCTCATTGTTGTGAGCGTCTACAGACCCCCATGTTGTACATATGATGCTTTTGAAAACATTATGGAGGAAGTTTTTGCTAAGCTTAATAAACAGAATAAATCTGTTGTAATATGTGGAGACTTTAATATCAATCTCCTAGAAGCTTCCTCCATCAATATTAAATTTAGATCATTGTTTAAATCATATGGTCTTTTTAATTTATTTATAGAGCCAACGCGTATTTCTCAATCTAGTGCAACATGTATAGATAACATTTTTACAAATGTGAAGCCGTTGCATAAATGTATAATTCAAAAATTAAGTTCTGATCACTGTGGACAAGTAGTTTCGTTACCTTATGTTCACAAAAAGCAAGTAGATGAGAAAGTTGTGTCTGTTCCAGTAAATGCACGTCGCTTGGAGAAATTTAGAAGTAACGTAGTGAAAAAACTTCCATCACTTTCATACCAAAATGATCCTAATTTTTTGTATGGAACATTATTTAAGCTTATTTGCAATGAATTTAATAATACTTTTACTTCTAAAACATTCTCCTTGAACAGTCGGAAGTCATTCAATGAATGGGCGACAGTAGGAGTCCATAAGAGCAGGCATAGGTTATATGATCTTTACCATGAAAGGTCATATAATCATAGCGTCGAATTTAGGGAATATGTAAAAAAATATTCAAAAATATTTAAAAGAGTGTGCTCCATAGCCAAGTCTTTGCATTTGAGCAACAAAATTAAGACGGCTTCCAATAAAATTAAAATGACATGGAGTATAATTAATAGCGAAACTGGTAAGATCAACTCTCGCAATTCAAATTACCAGTTAAGTGTTAACAACAAATTAACTGTATCAGATCAGGACGTAGCAATGGTTTTTGAGAAATATTTTACTGATATTCCGATCTTCACCACTAAGTCACTGAATTCTTCTCCTGCCGTCGCCGAATCATTACTTAAACAAAATGTAAATGTGTGTACAAAGAATTTTACATTTCATAAAGTGTCATCAAAAGATATTGTAAAATATTTTAAAACTATTGATGTTAAGAAAACTGCGGATCTATGGGGGATTTCCGTTAAAGTTATTGCGTCTATAATAGATACAATCGCGCCTCATTTAGCTATTATTTTTAATACTAGTATCGAATCTGGTGTGTTTCCTGATTTAATGAAGCATAGTAAAGTAATACCTTTATTTAAATCTGGTAGTACATTAGACCCCGCCAATTTTAGACCTATTTCTGTACTACCAACACTTAGTAAGATTTTTGAAAAAATTGTTCTTGTTCAAATGTTAAATTTTTTTAATATAAATAATTTACTTCATAAAAATCAATTTGGTTTCACAAGGGGTCGCTCGACAACTGATGCCGGTGTTGAGCTGATTAAATATATCTTTAATGCATGGGAGAATTCACAGGATGCTTTGGGTATATTTTGTGACCTATCCAAGGCCTTCGATTGTGTTCACCATGAAACATTAATCAGGAAACTTCAACACTACGGTGTAAGAAGTGATGCCCTTAAATTAATTATTTCATATTTAAGTAAGAGAACGCAAAAAGTTGTCATTAACAATATGAGCTCTTCCGGATCGATGGTACAAATGGGCGTGCCTCAAGGCTCAATTCTCGGCCCCTTTCTGTTTCTTGTATACATTAATGACTTACCTTACATAGTAGGGGATAACCATGATATAGTATTATTTGCAGATGACACTTCTTTAATTTTCAAATTAAGTCGACAGTTACTAAAATATGACGAAGTAAATAATGCTATCTCTAAATTAGTAAATTGGTTCGATGTTAATAATTTGCATTTAAATGGCACTAAAACAAAATGTATGAAATTCGTGACTCCAAATGTCAAACAATTAAATACTAATGTAATTTTAAATGGGGAGAAACTGAGTCTTGTAGATACCACCATTTTTCTTGGAATCACACTAGACGCGAAGCTTCAATGGAGCCCCCATATATCAAAACTAGCAAGCAGACTTAGTTCTGCAGCATATGCTGTAAAAAAGATTAGAAGTTTAACCAGTGTTGAAACAGCTAGACTAGTTTACTTCAGCTACTTCCATAGCATAATGTCGTATGGTATTTTGCTATGGGGACACGCAGCTGACACTGAAATTATATTTGTTTTGCAGAAGAGGGCCATAAGAGCAATTTATGATTTAAAGCCTAAAGAGTCGCTGCGACAAAAATTTAAGGAAATTAATATATTAACTTTGGCCTCTCAATACATTTATGAAAATGTAATGTACGTACACAAAAATAAAAGTAGTTTTACAAAAATAAGTGATATTCATTCTGTAAATACTAGGAACAGACACAAGCTAGTAGTACCAGTTACTCGACTCCATCGAGTCAGTAATTCATTCTTGGGGCGATGTATACGCTTTTACAACAAAATTCCAGAAAATATACAAAGTTTGACCTGTTCAAAGTTCAAAAACTTTATTAAACTAAGTTTGTATAAAAAGGGTTATTATAATATTAAGGAATTTATGGATGATAATAACCCCTGGAAATGAGGTGATCGCTACCAAGCTATTTCTAATTTGTTGTGTTGTTAATTTGTGTAACATCATGATTGTAAGCTGTTATTTGAAAAAAAAGTGCCGCTGGGTTTCTTGCTGGTTCTTCCCAGGACAGAGGTTTTTTCCGAACCAGTGGTAATCAAACAAAAGAGTGACTTTCAATAAGTATTATTTATAATCTATATTGAATAAAAAAGTTTCTGTTTCTGTTTCTGTTTCTGTTTTAAGTTAACTGCATGTGTCGATGAACGCCCCCCCGAACGGCGGGAGCCTTATCGTGTTGTTATAATAATTTTGATTTCAGTTTTTGGGCAAGAGTTTTACTTTCAAGTTTTCTAAACAAAATACAAAAATACACAGAACGTACCCTATCAACAAGAAAATAAAACAACTGAGAGTCTGATTGCGCGTTAGTGGGGTTGGATCTGATGATGCCCGTGAAGCTCTCACAGTTACAGGTTTTGTAGTATCACGTTCAAGTAGTCCGCTTTCTAAAAATCTTTGTAACCATATCGATAAGGGTCGCATAAAAGGCGAATCTTTTTTCGTCCAAACTACCAAAGGTACGGTCATAATGGAATCTGACAAAACATAACCACATTCATTTTCATTAATTCCCTGCGACAGGCAATAAGCCCAAGCAACTTCCAAAGATGTAGCAAGTACAAATTTAATTTTTCCCTCTACGACATTCTTGAAAATGTCTTCAAACCGAGCTTCTGGTATTATTTCGAATTCATCACGTATCTGTGGATCACTTTCAAAAAACACCAGGATTCCAGCTTGACCACCAAACTTATACCCATTCTCAACGGCTTCTTGCAAACTTGCAAAATTACCTATAAAGGTATCTGTTTTCAATGCTCCTATCAAAACGCTTTGATATGCACTCCTTACAACAAACGTAAACCAGATCCACAATCCAATTATGTAAAAATCTCGAAACCGTTTTGGAGACACTCTAATCGGTTGTCCAACTAACACGGCCCAAATTCGAAACGAGACACTTTTAAGTTTATGTATGCCTCTAAAGTGCTTGTAAGTAAACTTCTTCACTGACCTCATTTTCAATATGAATGGAAGTGATTTTAAAAAGAATATTAAAATCAAAAGTATCAACCACATGTATCCACTCAATGGTGATAGTAAACGCAACCACACATGCCCTGGCTTAATAGAAGGCGCCAACCAAACAATTCTTATGCCGAAATATGGAAAGGAATAGTCTAAAAGTCCTAACCTATCCACTCCTAATGAAATACTGCAGGTGGAAATGTTTGCTTTTCCGATTATAACATCATTTAATGAATCAGACTGATTCTGGACTCGGTAAGAATCAATACTGACGTAATCACTGGTAGAAGTAATTGGAGTAAAGTTCAGGACATCTTTTAATAAAAGCAACATAGTGTTCTTAATTATCTGCAATGGGAGTTTTTGCTCTGTAGAGGAATGATACAGTTTGTTCGTTGATATATAGAGAGGACATTCGTGCATATTTTCCATTTTATCCGGGTATATATTCATTTTAACAGGATTATTTTTGTCTACTAATCCGAGAAGAAAAGGTTTCGTGTTCTGGCAGTCAATATAGTTCTTATATGGGTAATATGTGTAAACAGCAGTCATGTTCTTCTTTTGGTTTGTTATTACTATAACGTTTACTACATAATAACTCCATAGTATGCGAAAAATACCTTCAATTTGATGTGATTGCGAAAGCAGAACTATAATAAATTTTGCTCCGCTGTGCAAAAGTGTCTTCCCTTTAAGATCAGGTTTCAATATTTTTAAAATTTTTCTAAAAGATTTAAAAGACTCCACAAAAATTACAACTTGCTGAGGAGGCAGTCCATCGCGTTTCACTTCAATAACTACGGTGCCTTTGTACTTTTTTAGAAAATTGTCTACAACTATTCCATCAACGTCTTTCGATACAACTACTGTTTGCCATCTAAAATTAAAATTTTTGTTCGCTAGTTGAATGGTGGTATCCACAATATGTGTGAAATTATTATATCCATGGTCATTACTTATTAAGAAAAAGGAATAATTTTTTATTAGAAATATAAGCACCAAAAATATACTGGGAAGAGAAGCCATTGTTCTTGCAGTGTAATTAGCACCACTGAATAAAAATGACATGCATCTAACTTTAATATTTGTCGAAATGAAAAATGGATTGTATATTGTAGTCGATAAAGAAACAATAGAAGTAATTTTGTTACATCAATATGCAATAAATCACCCTTTGTTAGATATGAACAAATTCTGAAAATGTTTTGTTTTTATTTTCTGCAAAGTTAATAATATGGATTTCTGTAAAACAGTGGTTTCATCATTTGTATGTAAATTAACACAATTTCAAAGACATAACTACTTTTCGTTTGCTTTCTTATATTTCATTTCTCCTTATAATGACTCCATTTCACCCCGTGTTTGTAAGAGGCAGCTATGAGATATACCATCACGTTTACGCTAGACCGGCGAACGGGGAGCAGCATTTAAGTTGCAAAACGTCTGATAGTGCTATCGTGAATCTGTCTGCCGAGCGTGATGAAAAAGGAAAATCCTTTTTCATCCGACGGAATAACCCAATGAAGAAGATAAAGGAGATTTTATGACTAAATAATATAATATATAAGTGCATGCAATTTGTCTATATGTAGGTATAGTATTATGTATAGTATTTTGTTTGCTGATATTTCATACACAATATATTACCATTTCTGTCCTCATGCAGGTCTGTTCTATTGAACATATTGAATGCGACGCGTAAAGCTAAACACTAAATCGGTTTTTGTATTTTTATAACAGGTTAATTTAAATAATCATTAATACCCCTGCTGCACATACAAATTCCACTAACAAATGAGCATTCGAGGTGTGTTTTTTTGGAAATTTGTCAAATTATCTTTTCTTTTATTTTCTCCTCATACCTAATGTATTCTATACAAATTTGAACGTAATGGCGGGGGCCTTCTAGGTTGTCAAAGACTATAGACTTCCCGTTGGTATTTCTCATAATAAATAAGGTCTTTACAATGGTTTTAGGGTTCCGTAGTTACGCAAAAACAACTCGGAGATCCTAGGTGCTACACAGCTGTAATATGGAATATTTACAGATATTAATCACGCCTACAAAGTTGTTAAATAAAATCTTGAAAAAAATTTAATTTTGGGTACCTCCCATACAGGTAAATGGGATCATTATTGCATGCCGTAAGCACCTAAGCGGGTCGGTATGTTCTACTGGGTCCTAAAAATTAAGATTCCAACGTTTTGTCGCAATGAAATCGTCTCTAGCAATCATATTGTACATATAAGTGATATAAAAAGCACATTTTCAGAAAGATAAATGATTATTGAACTTATTAATATATTTTTTTAATCGATTAATTGCTATTTTTAAATAGAAAAGGGATTTTAGTGGCTTATGGTGTGGATTTATCAAGTCCGCAAAGCTTGTAAACACGATAACTTATGAAAATATCAATTGTTCAACTCAATATATTTTTAAAACTCTTCATCTATCATGTGGGAAGCCATTGAATGTAAATGGCAGTTTCATTTTGTTTAGTTCAGTTATAATAATTTTTTTCGGCTTTGAAATGGCGAAATTTTCGTGTATTCGGCAGCCTTGTATGAATAAATTATTGCAAAATAAAGACTACGTCACTCAGTTAGTTCGGCGTCAGTTGCCGTCGTGAGTGGATATTGTTACGGTTGTTTGCAGCGACTCAAAAAGATCGCTGTACAAATACACAATATTCTAATAACCATATTTCTTAAATACTTGATTATAATAATAATTAGAGATTTTTTATTACAATATTTTAAAAGCATAGAATAAATAATAGTAGTAGGGTGAGTGAGGGGAAGATCGAACCGTTTTTTGATGAGATGAGCAGTGTTGTGTTTGACGTGGCGCAGGTTGAGCAAAATGTCGCGCTAGTCGTTATTTGTGCGGTTTTTAGGAGCCATCTACTTATTTAAAAGATATATCAACAAATAAAAAACACATTATATTTCTACATAATCTTGATTCCATAAAAGCTATATCCAATTTTTTTTTAAAGGAATAAATATTAATATAATCTCCTTACATCGAAACCACATAAATGTGAAATTATTATTGATAACATGCATCTCCTTGTAAAGTAAGTATTATTTTATTTTGCGATTTACAACAATGGATAGGCAATTTATTAATGAACATTTCTATAGTAAAGTTTTTTTCAAAAGACCAAAATTTGTTTTTATTAAGAAATTATTTTAAAATCTGGGCGTATTTACTGCCCACGGACTTGCTGGAGTCAGTGAGCCCTGAGCTCTTACACGTGGAACCTGTGTCGCTAGAGCGTCTGCCAGCGCACACGATCACGTCATCTTATCAGTCGATAATATTATAATATTATTACTTATTAGGTTATTTATATGTAATATTATTTGTTTGTTTTGGGTATAATTTTTCGTATTACTTAGTATATTTGTTGTGTTTTTTACTGCGCGATGAAGCTTTTTGCGTGTCTTTTCTTTGAAGTAAATGCAAATAAAAAAATTAAGCACCATTAGCATGTAAGGTTCGAATCCATAATTAAAATTTCGACAAATATTATAATTTACACTATAAAAGGCTAATTCAATATTATCACCCAACCACAATATCTTATTAGGTATAGTACTGCTTCGTTGGTCTAGTGGTTGTAGTAGTGCGATTGCTGATCATGAGGTCCCGAGTTCGAATCCTGGGTCGGGCCAAAAAGTCAGTTATGAGTTTTTCATGTATGCTTTAAGTTATAATTAGTATTACTAAGTTGTAGTTTTTTGCTAAAATATAGTATATTATTTATTGCTTGTATTTTCTTCTTTTTCAAAAAATAATTGAGTAAATAAGGTGTTCTATACTTATAATCCGGTAAAAAGTATCTAAGTAGGTACTAATATACCTACTTTTTACTATCTAAAAATTTTTAAGACTAATTTTAACTAAAAAGACTAAACCGACCATTTATTTTTTAACTCAAAACAGGACATGGGTTTATTTATACTCTAAAAACTATAACTTTATACAATTAGTGTTCACTATAAAATTATATTCGGTATAGACGGTAATTATTAAATGCAACATATTTTTTTAATTATTAATTACATTTGTCAGTGGATTAAATTTCCTTTAATAAAATTATTGATTATTTTAAATAAGAATAAAATTCTGCTCAATTTTTTTTACTTACAATCTTTGTTAACAACATCTCCTTTATAACTCTAAAACCCTAAGTGTTTCTTTCAAACATCCACAATTTATTAAAAATAAAAAAATACTCTTTCTACCGGAGCATTCGTACCAGGTAGACATAAAATATATTCGATTAAAAAAAAGTTATGTTGAAGATTGTTGACTTTGAATACTTCCATCCAACGAGTTACGGGACAATTTTTTCTCCCAGAGCTTTGTTTGGGGACAATGGGACAGGTGACCGAGAAAAGAGACAGTCCCGTGCAAAACGGGACGTATAGTCACTTTAGCTATAACCCGGCGACGGCTCCGTGGAGCAGTGGCTTAGCAATCAGTTGTTGCGCTGGAGGCCGCGGGTTTGAATCTCGCACGGGACAAGTATTTGTATGGCCTAGAAATAATTGTTCCGGGTCTGGATGTTTGTCCTTGTGCAATTTATGTTTGTAAACTGTCTCCACGACACAGGAGAAAATCGTAGTGTGGGGTAACGTTTTTTTACAATTGAAATTGAAAGATTAAACCCTTATACTTCTTGTTGATTTTTGTATTACCTTTATTAAAGTTACCCTTATGTATAAATAAATATAATTACGTATGTAGAAATAAAATTGATTTTCATCCTCATCAATCATTGGAGCGAGGATAATGTCTGCCAGCATAAGTAATAAGCAGGCTAAGTTACAAGGTGCTCAGTTCATTTGTAAGTAGGTATGTTACTTTTCAATACGTGACACGTAAAAATTAACAATAATCAAAAACACATCTAAGAAACATCCTATTTATTTATTTATTCTTTATTGCACCAAATATTTGTACAAAAGGCGAGCTATCTATTTACTTACCTATAGTGAGTAGGTATCTTTTAAACTCTCAATTTTCAATGCTTCATTTTTAATATATAATTAATTATAAAATTTCATAATTAGATAATATATGAGAATACATAATTCTAATATAATGCAACTAATATACCGAATAAAAAAATTTAAATACATTTATAGTTGTACGCTGTGTGTATTTCCATAAAATAGTTTATTGATGTTGAAAAAATACTACGTTCTTACAGTAGGTGGCGTCTTATATATTTGTTACGCGATATTATATTGTAGCGAGTCGGCGCGGCACACCAAATGCTCAAGGTCGTTCGCATGGAGTAGCTCCTTAACTTAAGCTAAAATTATATCTATAGTGAATAAAGTACAAAGAGCATATTTTTATGTCATATCGATAAATCCCTGTTATATTTGTTCGAAAGCAAAAAAAAGTAATTACAATGTTTTTATCGAAAGGAAAAAACGAAGGTAAAGATCGAAGTAGTTTCTAAAATCGTTCAAATTAATGTCAGACGATATTGACGGTCAGTAGCATAGACATCTACGGTCAGTAGGCTACAATTTTAATTGTCCTGACACTTCAGAACTGTCTATAATATCAAAATACCTTCAAATAATACAGATAACACAACTTATTTGTTTTTTATCCCTGCGGGGCAAGATTGAACTAGAGGTTCTAAAAATTTTCCCTTTACTTGGATAAGATTATACAGAAAATGAAATATATCAATCATATAAACTTTTTTATTGTTAATGCCAAGATAATTTTAAACACAATTACGTACATGTACCTTTTACCATTTTCGTCAACTAAATATGTAGCACAAAACGTAAAAAATTAATATTTCAAAATTATACAATTAACCAATTAATAAGATCTTAGAAAAATGCCTCAACTAAAAACATAGAAAAACTTCTAAAAAAATATTATCTAAACATGAATAAAAAAAATGGTAGTAGATCCACGTTTACAGTTCACTGTAACACATAAATGAGCATGTTCGACCGGTGCAATACTAATCTCTTGCAGAAAATCAGCATGAAGTCGTTAGCTTCTTAGTGGCTGCCATGTTTCGTCTGGTGGGTGAGAGTTCCAGATGCCCGTTCCTTTTCCCCTTTTCTTAAGGCCACCCGAATGTTGACGTTTGCTAGATAAACCGATGTGACGTGCATTGTTCTAGGAGCTGTGATTTTGCATTTACTAACGAGCGTCTGGTGGTCTTTCCCCTTTCTTTAAGTTCCTACTTCCATTCCTACGTATTCTGTTCCTATAAATTATGAGAAGGCAACTCACAAGTAACAGTCTTGTTGTTTCTTGTGTCTCTGGGCAGCGATGAAATCACTTAGCCATGAGGTGAGCCACTTGCTCTTTTTGCCTCTCTTATAATATACAAAAATTAAAATAAATACCTTTTGATAATATTAGCTGAAATTGAGCCGCTGACAATTTATATAATGGCTGTAACAAAAAAAAAATTTTCAGGTACAGTTGAGAACATGAGACCATTTGTATGACTTTTGAAAACGGGGCAAGATGGAAACTTTTATATGTTTATCTTACCCCGTCAAATATTGGCGGGTACAAACGGAATGTTACAATAAATCCTAAAATCCAAAAAGTAGCGATATTTAGACATATCAACATAAATACCAATTAAAAATAATAAGTATGTATACAAATAAAAAACTCGTACCTACCAAGTAAATCAAGTTAACACAACACGACACGGGGTAAGATTAAAACACCCGACTTGCTCGCGTAAAATAAATATTACTTGTGTATATAATATATAATAATTATTTGTGTGTTATAAGGGAATCCTTATATCACACAACCGATCCCTCAAAACGACAAGTGCCGACTTAGGTGTGGTACGTAACAAAATGGTGGTCTTAGGAATGTTGCCTGCATTGGATAAATTACACAAAATCTGTCTTTACTGATGTTTTTTGTGTTACCCCGTTTTTCATCTTCCCCCACTCACCCTACGTACTAAAAGTAAGTAGTATCAATTTTTTCGTCATGGGTGTCATTTTTATGGTTTTCGAGGGTGCTAAAGCCGATAGTTCTGTCGAAATGTAAATCCAAAAAGGCGGCTGCAATAGATATCAATTTTTTCATCATGGATGTCATTCTCATGGTTTTCGCGGGTGTTGAAGCCGATAGTGCTGTCGAAATGTAAATCCAAGGTGGCGGCTGCAATAGGTATCAATTTTTTCATCATGGGTGTCATTTTCATGGGTTTCCAGGGTGTTGAAGCCTATAGTGTTGTCGAAATGTATTTAAACTACTTTAAAAATTCAGTTTTCATTCAATTCAATCATGTTATACGTAATGTTTTTAATGCACTTAGGGCATGCCCTATTGGATTTACCAATTTTTTTCCCCCGTATATTCCATCTTGTGGGATGTCGTTGGATAGGCCCTGAATCTAAAAAATAATGTATTGAAAATTATTTATTAGATTCAAGGGTCCGAAGTATTTGGTGGTATTTTTTATTAGAGTCATGTGTGTCACCCCCACGGTGTGTGACCAGTATGCACGATAGTAGTATGTAAGAAGTTAAAAGGACATGACAGCTAAGTAGGCTTTACAAGAAAATGAGTAATAGTTACTTACTTACTTATAGATTGTACTATTTTAGAAATCGAAAAGTTTTTATTAAATATATAACATAATGTTATTTATTCTTCCCTTCACAATATATTTATACTCGAACAACACGGATTTGTTAAAAAACGATCCACAGTAGGCAATCTCCATATATTTGTTTGTATATCTTAACATAAAAAAAAACATAAACACTCACGCCTGTCACCCAGAGGGGTAGGCAGAGACTACGGACTTCCATTTGGCGCGATCCTGACACACCTCTCTCGCCTCTTTTACATCCATATATCTACGCATACACGCTCGTCGGTTAAGGGTTATCTTAATAAATAAAATTTAAAAAAAAACTATTTTTTTATAGGATTGGGTGAGAAACGAGCACACAGTCCATTTGTTGGTAAGTGGTTGCTATGACCCATAGACATCTACATTTATCGTCAATAAAGCTCCCATTTTACGCTGGTATTCTATGAGAGCGTGGTCCTTCCTCGGTCGAGCCGACCTATTTGTCCTACAACTATAGATACTACTAATATAGCCGCAGCATGGCTCTACCACGTATAAAAGGAAGTTTGCTTGGAAAATAAGTCCTTCAATAACCATCGTCCCATTTGGCCCCATTTTTTATCGTTATAACGGTCAAACCGCGAATTCGTTCAAATGCTCATAGTATCAAAAAGGTCGTTTCTAAATTCACGGGCAACTATGGAAGTCTATACCACCGAGACCATATTCAAAATCAAGCTTGTACACTCCTGCATCTTGTAGAGGGATCTACAATAAGGGCATGGTAAAAACTGACTAATATTCTTCAGCGGCTTGTAGAATGTTCTGATGAAAACTTGCTTCAAGATGTAGCCAATCTAGTCTGTAGGTCCTCTGACATATGGTAGTACAGCAAGCACACGTTGGACTGTGGCCAGTTTCACTCGGTCACTGTTAAACTAAGCGCGGTACCCGAAGTTTGTGGTCGTGCCAAAAACTTGCTTGACGTGCTGAAGTTCGGCTGAGAGATGTTTGCTATCACAGATCCCTTGTGCTCTTTGAAACAAATATTTTACAACTAAATATCTTCATGCCCATCCAGGGCTGATGAATTATAAGAAATGATATCTAGCAATAAAGGATTTTGTCGCTTAAATAACAAAGTTTCTTTTATAATTTTCAATACATAATAGAAACAAAAGAAGCAGTAACAGCCCCGGATCTACGATTTTTTTGAACCGGGGCTAAAACTTGATAGTGGCGCCTCCTCTCTCCAGCGTATGAGATAACTTGTTAAAAAAACTTGCACTCTTTATTACCTAATAGCTGTTGCCCGCGACTTCGCCCGCGTGTAATTTAAGGTTTTAATTTTGTTGCGCGGAACCCTAATTATTTTTCTAAAATATAAGTAGCCTAAGCTACTCCTTATAACATGAGCTATCTAGCAGTAAATGTCCCGTCAAAATCGGTCCAGCTGTTTCGGAGATTAGCTGGAACAAACAGACAGACAGACAGACAAAAATTTTAAAAATTATGTTTTTGTTGTAAGTACCGTATATACTTTCATACGCAATTAGTAAAATGCTGTTATTTTGACATTACAAACAGACACTTCAATTTTATTTATTTGTATAGATTAGCTAATAACTTTTTCATTTGTATGATGTAAAATTATATATATAGAAAACATATAACCAGGACAGACAACAGACAATCAAGATATTTCGGAAATTTAGGTCTTAGCATTTTTTTTCTCTCTAATCTTGCTTACAGCTTTACACGGCGTGATTTATTTTTTGCGAAAGAATCTATTTGCTCATCAAAGTCTGTCTCAGAGGCAGTTTTGTTTTCATAGGCTAGAATCGCGAGGTCAGATAGACGTTCCTGACTCATTGTTGAACGCAGATAGGTTTTAATTATTTTCAGTTTGCCAGAGCTTCGCTCACGTCTTGCAGAATATCGTAGGTTATGTGCAAGTATATTCTAAAATAATTCATTAATTTTATTATGAACTGAGGATAACAAATATTTAATAAAATATTTTTTAATAATTTTTAACGATAATTATTTATAGAATTAATAAGTCTTTTAAATTAAAATTCCCCACATTAGATGTACAATCTACTGCGCTGCAGCTGATGGCAGAATGAATGCTGAATGAATTCTTCGGATGTGTTCAAAAACCAACTGTGCGTTTTAAAATTTAAAATCAAGTGATTAATTGATAGAGCGTGCGCTGGCTAGCCGCTTTGTGGTGCAAGTTTTTCTTTAAACCATAGTATATTATAATTTTGGCGCCCCCTGAAACTACCGCCCGGGGCGGGTGACCCGGTTTGACCCCCCCTAAATCCGGGGCTGAGCGGTAAGCAGAGTACTCGTTTCTAGGCAACCACCAATAATATGTAAACAAACCCTTCTAACGATCGCTGCTTTGTTGTTTTTATTACCGTAAAACTACAAACTATATTGTAAAATTATATATTTATTGTTATTATTATTACTAATAGATTCAAATTATACACCACGAATATGTATAAAATAACACTGTATTTATATCCCATGTTAATGCTTTCGAGTAAGCTAAGCGGACTTCATTCAACTAATTGTAGTAGTGTGGAATTTTTTGACGCCAGCAGTTTAAACTGTCGACCGTGTCCAGCTAATAGTTCTATGACTGCTTCTGAAGATGGTGAGTTGATTATTGTAAACATAATGATTCCTGCGCAGTTACTTAATGTCGATCATGTTCTTACTTTTGAAGGATATCGCAACGAAAGCTGACTGAATGAACGAATATTTCGTGGACGCCGTATCTCTACGATATTTTGTTTAGCAGTCTATAATAACATCACTTTTTTTGTATAATTATACATGTAAGAAAAACTTTGTGGTTCCAGTTAAGTGCGTTATCAGCATTCAAATGTATAGAAATAACTTTATTTCAGAAATGACAACCATAAAAAAATTTAAATCATTAAATTTTTATTTGCAAATTGTATGTGGTTGTATTAACGCTACATTGATAGTAGAGTAAGAGTATTCTAAATTCTAAGAGTAGTCAGTATAGGTAATAAAACCACATACAATTTGCAATTTTTTTTTAAATAAAAGAAATTGTTTTATGGTTGGGTTTTCTGAAGTAAAGTTATTTCAATAAGTTAGAATAATGATTCTAATAACGCACTTAACGGGAACCGCAGGGATTTTCTTACATGTTATATATACAGAGGCATGGTAGCTCAGGGCCTTAGCGCTCGCCGTAAGGTCTACGCCAGCAGCCAATACAATTAGTGTGGCTGGCTGCTCAAACTTGATTTTTTTCTTACCTTGATCTATGCAGAAAGACCGACATTGGAGGGCAAAATGGAAATGTGTGTTCAAACATGGCACAAATACGCAAATGCCCATGCTACACTTCGTGTCTTTCTATCAACTTAAGAATAACAGTCACATTGACAAACTAACGTTGCAAGGGGAAGTAAATATGAATTTTAATTACAGGTTTATCATGTATCTGTGAAAATCACAGCATTAAAACAGAATTAGCCCGGTGCCGAGTATGCAACGTGACGGAGGTAGTGTCCGCGGATGGCTATACTTGTGTACCGCGACGATGTCAACTCTTTTCTGGTAGAATTGTATGTAGAAAGTGTCCAAACGATTACATATCTGGTAAGTCCTTAAATATCATTAAAATCTGTAAAAATGAAACTCTAGGTTAGGTAAATTTATGATCTATCTACTTTTTTACTCTCAATAAACAATTTTTTCAATAGTCACCATGAGAGTCAATAACAACATTGTTGATTATATTCTATTTTCATAACTCTCCTACTGACCATAACATAATATACGTTAGAAAATATGAATAAATGTTCGCTCTTTGACAAATACTTTCCTAAATACAACACGTATTATTACGTACGTATTAAGTGCTTTCCTTCTATTTTCACCAACAAATTGGTAGCGCCCTAACGCAAAAACTACCTTTTAGATTAACTGGTCAACCCTTAATATCAAAATATGTCTATTTTTCATAACAAAGCATATATTATAACGTGTCAGACAGTCCCTCAACTTTTTTGCAAAAGACAAAGTCTTTTGCAAAACGTTGAGGGTCTGTTCTGGTTCTGAAAAGCCTCGTTTAATTTAGATTGCTATTTGGGTAAATATAACTATGTCTGGCAATCAGTATTAAAATAATCTATTAACTAAGTTACAATTTGTCAATAAATTGATGCAGTAACCATTACAAAAAAATCTGATATTTTATGTGGATAATCAAATATGTTTCTTACACATTTTTTCACGTGGTATGGCTCTCAAAAATCCCAAGATTTCTACAGCAACTGGAGTAAATCACTATATTACTATTATACGTGGTAGAGCAATGCTGCAGCTATATTAGTAGTATAGTTGTAGCACGAATGGGTCGGCTCGACCGGGGAAGGACCACGTTCTCACAGAATACCAGCGTAAAATGGCAGCTTGACACTGCTGTGTTTCGTATGGTGAGTGTAGAGAACCGGGGAGACCCTTTTTACTGGAAAAGAGGCATTCCGTCTTAGTCCTCACGGGTGATAACGCATCTGCATTTTGCTTCTTTATTGATGATAGATGTAGATGTCTATGGGTCACAGCAACCACTTACCATCAAGTGAACTGTGTGCTCGTTTGTCACCTTATCCTATAAAAAAACATTTTAAACATCACAATTAGAAAGAAAACTAATTTATTAAAAATATATAAAAAATCAACAGTTACACGAAATCATGATGGAACACCTATGACAGAAGTACAATGCGTAAAGTGCGCGCGCGGATACAAAGTTCAAAATAACATTTGTACCAAGTGCGAGAGTTGTGCATGCAACAGAAACGAAGTCATAGTTCACGGGAAATGTTTACCGAAAACATATGTCATTCAACGACCGAAATACGAAGAAAAACGTCTTCATCCGTCTGATTTACTAGACATCGTCAAATATGAATATATGTGTATTGTAAGTATTTTAAACCATGACCAAAAAGTAGGATAAAAATTAAGTTTGTAAAGTCTATATTTCCACTCTTAACTCTTAACTTATCTAGTCATCGCATTTAAGCAGTTGTTTTCTCTTCTCTTCTTCTTCATTTTCTACCGACTTCAAACAGGAGGAGGTACTCAATTCGACTGTATGTTTGTTTGTGTGTTACCTCATAACTTTTTTCTGGGTATACCGATTTCGATGATCTTTTTTTATTTGAAAGCTGGTGCTTAACATGTGGTCCCATATAAATTTGATCAAGGTCTGATATTTTTTGGGTTATTCTTAATAATTTATATTGAAGTCGGTTGTACAAATTTGATATTTTAAATTATGTTTATGGCATTTTAGTTGTATAATTAATTCTATGAATGCTATCCAGTCAGTCATATAAGTGATACTGAGATTATTATCGTTCTAAAATATTTAACAGATTAAATCGAAGTCATACGTCATATTCATATTTGCTATTAACCCTTGTATATATAGAGGTCCACCATATTTGCGCGGAATAATTTGGATTATAGTATGACGGGTATGACGTCAGTATGTACTATACAATAAAAATGACGGTCAAAAACTTGCAACCTTAAAAAGTAGTAATAAGTAAATGTATATCTTGAATAATGTGTTGTTAAATATATGTTGAATTTACAGAACACTATTAGTCCTATTAGTCAAATGGAAAATTTATTGGGTAAATTATAGTCATATAAATTCATCATCTTCTTCATCATAGCACTTCACATATCCGCTGCTGAGCATAGACCTCTCTCTTCGCTTGCCGGTGCGAGGCTACCACTCTAAAACCTTTCTTCCCTATCGGTTGCCTGTTCGTTGAGTTAAATGGCCAGTTCAAAGCCACTGATACTTTGATATTTTGAATTATATCTTATATTAATTGTTAATTAACTAGCTCACAGTAAAAAAATGGTTTTTCATAATGATTTGCTTATTATTATTGCATACAATAGGTTCAAACAGCTGTAAAAGAGTGCGGCCATGTTTCAGAAGTCTGATGTAGCAGCTTGTCGCTGGCTAGCTAATGCGTGTGTGAGTAATTTTTATTCCTCGGATCCAGCGGGACCATGTAGACTTTGGATATTCCCAAACTTAGTCACCCATAAAAGTAAGTTTCTGTACAAAATATATAGTGTTCGTTTTACATAGGGAAAATAAATATATAAATTTAAATCAGGATACGAGCTAGTACATAAAATATTATGTACAAGTCCGTATTCTCTTATATTCTAGCTTGTTTCAACTTGTATAAATGTATTGTTACCGTGTGGTGACGGCGTAAGATCAATAAATCACCCCTTTTCGTCCATGGGTGCCGTAAGAAGTGACTATGAGAAATGTCGAAATTCTCATGGATATATCCATCCAATAGATGACGGTACAATCATCAAAGTCGGGAGTCAATGAATTTGTTAACTGAAATTTTAAAAGATCGTAAGAAGATCGAAGAAGCACGTGCCCGGCGATGAAGAAAAACATTGAAAGAAAGCTTACAGTCTGAGAAATAAGAAAATTCGAAAACTCACAAATTACATATGCGGAACGTATATATATAATGTAACTTTTACTTGTATTTAATATTTTTAGTTCTACCCACACTTATGACAAACAAATCAAATAAATCCAGTTCGGACGACAAAGATTCAAATGAAATACATTTGTCTAAAGGACAGGTAATAAAAACAAAAACGATAAAATAGATTTTACTTAATACTTTCACAGCACATTAAGTTGTAATTTATTTTTTTCAGAAGTCATTGTTAATAACCGCAATAAGCTATGAAAATAATGGTAAATTTACATATCTTCACAATCCTGGAAAGAAATTTATCTCCTGTTTTCCTCCTTTTACGTTAACCATAGGCGAGAATTACTCGTAAGTACTATATAGTTCCTTTTATTTATGTTCTTGTGTCATGTAGTGATCTAATATACATTTCAACCTGCAGGTATGATTGTAAAGTTAATGTGTCAGAATTATCTACGTCGAACAATGAACTTTTTACATTGTTTACTACTTCTGATGAGAATATGACACCGATTTCCATTAAACTGCGAAAACCTAACGGTCACTTTGTTCAGGTAAGAAATATTTTTAGAAATTATGACATAAATATTAATAGAAAAACTACATCATAAGAGGAACATTCACACGAATATTCTACATAACTGAATTTAGGACGTAAATTGAAAATATAAACAATAGTTACTTAGTGTATTATTTATATTTTCCGTATAAAATGACTAGAAAATAAGTAAATCAAACTAAACACAACGCAGTCAGATAAACGTTATTCAATTAAAAAAGGTTAACGAAATCCAGTAAGGCTTTCTACTGATAAAATTGTAATTAATGAAAATACAATTTTATACGCTCGCCTAATTCCTTCGTTTGTAATTCAACTCGAAGCTTACTTAACTTACTTAGTAAAGCTCAGCAAACGCGGACGGTGGATGAGTTGTTAATGATTTAACTAGATATACTTTACAGTATTTATAAGCAAGTATAAATACTCTAAGAGATATACACTCGATCTTATTACAATAATTCAAGGGATAAGCCTTTGTACGCGAGCCAAACCAAGCTTGATTCCTGCCAGCACTAGTAATATCGTTAATTGCAATATTATGTGCTGATTAAGCATGTAGACAGTGAAAGAAAACGTCGTACGGCTTCGGTAATGAAAGAAAGCGACGTGAAGAAGGTATTACTAAAAAAAATTAAAGTATATGTGGATTCTGCCTACGCTCATTGAGGTAGCGTAGCTGACATTTCTCTGCTCCAAATCCCTCTCAGAATTAAGAGTATGCCAGCGTCTAGAGAGGTCCAGCGTTTTTATTTACACTAGATCGAAACTGATAAGTTAGATTATAAAATTGAATACTTTTGGGTGTCAGATGTATAAATTAAACGGACTAACTTTATTCGCACTTTGATTTAATTTGCCAATTTTACATTGATGCGTCTTATTCGACTACTGCTCCTCAACTGCCCGCCTTCCCTTCTGCATGTCTCATCCGGCTATCCCCCCCTTGGCCGGTCACGTGGCTTAGTCACGTGACTTTAAAATCAATCAATTGAGCAACTTATAAACAATAATATTTTAATGGTTTTACAATATAAACTTCATACTTAATAATAATTCTTAATAACTACAGGATTCTATATAATCATAATAATATAACTAATCATAAACCTTACATATAGGATTCTATATAATCATAATAATATAACTAATCATAAACCTTACAGCTCGGCCATCCTACCTAAAGCGAGACCCTTCGCTTTGAGATCAAGATAAAAAAAAACAAAAACAAAAACAAAGATATATATGTTATAAACAAAACAACTTACAAATAAATCAGTTATATAAGTAGTTATACACTATGTTTATTTATGACGTGATTGTAAACATTAATAATATTATTACATGGATTTTTTTTGGAAATACCAAGTAAATACACATATCTATCGCTTAATCGTTTCATTTTACATGTTTTTATGTTCTATAACAATTTCTTTCATAAGTAATACATCTGTAAAGGAAATGTACATGTATACCTAAATCATTACATTTTAATAGTATAATGTTGCCGTTAATTTATTTTATGTAAAGGAATACTGTTTAATTAAATGTAAATATAATTTACAGCAACTCTATATATATTATATTATAAGTAACTAAATGCCATCCCGCCTAACTAGCATTAACTGAGCAATCAAGTATCTAATCACTGTCACCAACGCTATTACTAGATTCATCCGACTCTGATTCTCTACTAAACGACATCCAAGGCTGAACCTTATCAATAGATACAACAGCCTCATACCTTCTACCGTTTTTGCGGGTCATTGGTGTATCCTCTACCACGAACCTATCATTGGGAAGGACCTTTAGTATACGATAAGGGCCTTGGTACTTAGCAGAAAGCGTACTAAATCCCCTTTTTGGTACTGCCTTGCTGGTTTCCTATGCTTATTAAAATTGGCTGCATCTTTAACTTGTTGGTGTTTTATTTTTTCACTAGCCTGTTGTCTGACTTCTGCCAAATCCTCAATGGGAGTCCTATTTAGGGTGTCATTGATTACCGTACTAAGTATGCCTTCTGTTCTACTAATTATGTTGAACCCGAATAGTAGCTCAGAAGGGCTCTTTTGGGTAGTTTTATGTCGAGCTGTGTTCATACCAACCTGTATGTCAGCGATGTGGTTGTCCCACGACTTGTCGTCGCCGCCGTGACTGGCTGTCGATAGAGCATCTAAAATCGTTCTATTGAACCTTTCTACTTGCCCGTTTGCTCGAGGCGTTGCTACGGCGTTTATAATATGTTTGATCCCGTAAGAGGTCGTAAAATCCCGAAATACCTTACTGGTGAAACTTGTACCTTTGTCTGTAATGAGACGAGTAGGGACACCAAAATAACTTACATGGTCTTTTAGAACTCGCACGGTCGTACTAGATTTGGTGTTCCTTACCGGGGTTATATTAACGAATTTTGTAAACCCGTCAACTAGGGCCAACAAATAACAATTGCCTTTCTTGCTTTTAACAAACGGTCCCAAATGGTCTGCGTGGACTGTATGGAACGGCACACTCACCTTTTCGATTGGGTGGAGCTCTCCTTCTCGTTTACCTCCTGGAACTTTGTGGTACGCACACTCAAGGCAGGAGGTAACATACTTTTGGACGAAACGCCGCATTTTTGCGAACCAATAATGGCCTCGGATTCGCTGTAGCGTTCTTTCGAAACCACAATGGCCAACGTCGTCATGGTTCATTTTTAAAATTTGCCAGCGCACACTTTTGGGTACCAACCATTTTATCTCGTCACCTACCACGCGGTAAACACGACCGTTCTTCAGTCTGTAGTTTTTGTGTACGTCAGATACCTCCGCCGACGATGGGTCGGAAAGGATGCTTTTGATTTTATTTACCTCGTCATCTGCAGTTTGTACCGTCGCAATCCAGTCCTGTTCAACTTGCTGTAATTGTAAAATGTCTAGTACATGTGTATTACCTGAAGGAGAATTCACTGGGTTTCTGCTCAGGGCATCCGCGTGTGCCATGCGAGCACCAGGCCGGTACTCGATTGTACAGTCGTACTCCTGAAGCTGGACCCACCACCTAGCTATACGAGGTATCAAGTCACGTTTAGTTAGAGTGGACCTGAGTGCATTGCAATCTGTCAAGATTTTAAATGGTATTCCAACCAAATAAACCCTAAATCGATTGAGCGATGCAATAACCGCCAAAGTTTCAAGCTCGTACGAATGAAACTTGCGTTCGTCAGCGGTAGTTTTCCTGCTGAAGTAGGAAAGTGGTTGCAACGCGCCATTGCAGTTACGCTGCAGTAAAATACCTGCTCGGCCTTCTTTGCAAGCGTCGGTGTGTAGCTCGGTTTCGGACTTAGGGTCGTATAGAGCCAGCACCGGTCGCTCCACCAGAGCGCATTTAATGCCTGTGAATGCCTGATCCTGTTCGGGTTTCCAACTCCAGTTAGCGTCTTTCTTCAGTAGATCCGTCAATGGTGCAGTTATCGTGGCATATCCCTTTATGAAACGCCTGAAGAAACCAGACAGACCCAGAAATTGGCGCAATTCATGCTGATTGGTAGGTGTTGGGAATTTCGAGACGGCTTCAGTTTTTTTACTACCTGGGCGGATCCCATTAGCACTTACCTCAAACCCTAGAAAGTCTATAACATTCAAAAAGAAATGGCACTTACTCAATTTCAGTGTGAGTCCGCCTTTCCTCAGAAGTTGTAGAACCTCGCCTAGTCTTTGGATGCCTTCCCTAAAATCCTTGGATGGTATCAGTATGTCATCCATGTAGACAATAGCATATTTAATTTGGGCCTCCTTTAATATTTTATGGATTGTCCTTTGGAACACAGATGGTGCGTTAACTAATCCAAAAGGCATGCGGTTGTATTCATACTGCCCATCAGGTGTTACAAAGGCAGTCTTACTACGAGAGGCCTCGGCGACCGGTATTTGATAATACCCTGAAGCGAGATCCAAAGACGTAAATAAGGTGTTACCTGATAACAAGTCCAACTGATCCTCGATTCTTGGTAGGGGGTAGTGTTCTTTCTTGGTCTTTCTATTAAGAGCTCTATAGTCCACACACAATCGTTTCTCACCACTCCTTTTTTGTACCAGAACTATAGGACTGGCATATGATGAAGATGACTCCCTAGCTATACCATTATCTACCATCTCCTTAACCATGTCTCTTACCAATTGTCGCTCAGCATGTGACATACGATATGGGCGATACACGACTGGCTCCGCGTCGTCAAGGTCGATCACCATCTCGGTGATGTTGGTAAACCCAAGGTCCTTGAGCCCACTTGAGAAGCAATCGCTATACTGAAGTAATACCTTTTGTAGTTCTTCACGTTGCTGTTTTGTTAGCTCAGGATTGCAACTGATCTCTCCGTCCAGTCCCTTATCGGCAAAAACGCTACAAGATTGGAGAAACGGTGTTGGATGCGTATTAAGCATGGCTCGTGTTAAGAGAGTGTCCTTCTTTATACAAACCTTGTTTGAAGAGGCGTTATAAGCTAAGAGCGCTGTGCGGTTGTCTTTTATCTCGTACGTACCGGGAAAAAGATAGTACTCTTTTCCTTCAGTACCCCTTAACGAGCCATGGACGTAGATGCTACAGTTTGCCTGCCCATTAGCATTAACAATTATGGGACGTACAACGTTACCATCTATTTCCGTATCATTTTCCACTACGAGTCTTATTTTATTACACGTGAGTCTTTGAAATACGATCTCAGTCGGAGTCTTAGTCATTATAATATCAGGCTTTTCTGTAAAGGAATGTCCAAGTAACGCAGAGTAACTCAGTACATAATCTTCCACTACATATATTTCAATGGTTTCTTTTAACCCTTGAACTTCTACATTCACAGTAGCTACACCTAAAGGGCAAGTCAGGTTCCCCCCTATTCCCTTTAATACTGGCATACCTTCCCTCACATCGATATTCAGGTTCAAATCCTTAGCGGTACTATGTCTAATTAACGAGCATTGACTCCCCAAATCTACATGACACTTGACCCCCGAGTTGTTAATCTTAATATCCAGTATATAGTTATCAATAGCGCGATCATCGACAGTTACATTAGATACTTGTTTTTGTACATTATTTTTATCTAAGGCCTGACTATCGTCTTTATTAAACGGAGTTTTACTTTTAAAACAGTTAATCGCCTGATGACCAATCCTCCCGCAGGTCGTACACTTCACGAAAGGTTTTGAACATTTAAAGCTAGGATGACCTATTTCGCTGCAATTGAAGCAACGGATTCCGTTATTACTAGGGCCCGCCCGGCTTGTGCCAGACTGATTTGTTTTTTTCAGGTTGGCATCGTTACTGGAGTCACGGACTTTGCCTACCTTCACGGTCCTAAAATATTTGAGTACTTGCTCAGGTTGCTTAAATTGAGCGGCCTGAGCACCAACTTTAACGGCACGATCTTCAACCCCATAGAGCAAACAGTCTACCGCTTCCTTGCCATAAATTTTGCAACGATTTAACAAGTTTATTTTAGCATAATAGTAGTGTTCTAGCGACTCACCGTATTTAACGGTTTTTGCTAGCATATTATGCAATAATTCAGCATAGTCCTCGCTTTGGGGAAAAGATTCTATCAGTTTTTTTTTCCACTCAGTCCAGGTAAATAATAGGCTAGATAAGCCCTGATACCACGTTTTAGCGACACCAGAAAGCTTGGGTAACGAATAGTGGATAATTTCCCTGTCTTCCCACCCATATATGTGAGCACATTCTTCCACTTTCGTTAGCCAAGTAAGAATGGTTTGTTCCTTTACCATTGGGTCGAATTCGGGAATAACATTTGTGTTGAACGTAAGTTTGGGCCTATCTGAACCTTTCATTTTGTCAAGAATGTTCAAGAACTTATCTAATAATACCTTCGTATCCGATCCGTTGTCCTCCTTACCACGCTTAACCTTGCATGGAAGCCGCGGTGACCCCATATCAGATCCTGAAGAGGAAGACGCACGCCGTCTCCTCTGTCCTGTCCTTGTCCTTTTCCGTCTCCGCCTTTCGTATTCGTCCTTGTCGTCAGAGCCGCTTGATCGTTGTCCGCTCGCTCGCTGTCCACGCGATCGTCGTCCACTCGATCGCCTTCCATGCGACCGTCCTCTACGAATCATCGTATCCTTGTCCATTTTATCCAATGGTACCGGTTGCTCTATCCTCGAGCTCATCCTCCTAATCCTTTCCTGTTGACCTACATCCTCAACCTTGGACGCTCCTTGGTCACTCCCATGTGTTAGTCCTTCCCCTCGACTAAGCACATGGGCTCCTTTTATCATTGAGCCACTTCCTCTTACTAGACGAGCACTAGACCCTTCCCCTCGGCTAGTGTCGTCCTCCATGTCACAGTTGAGCGTAACTGAAACTGACATTGTTGAGCTTAGAATGGTGATAATTATAAACTGCTTTAACCGGGTACAATAATTGCAAAAGGTAGGGTAGGGTTATTTAAATGCCATAATATCGAGTACATTCCCAAAAGCTAGAAGGGAAAATTGTATAAATACACTTCCATTGGAAGGGCGAAAAGAAAAGAAAGGGAAAAAAAACTTTATTATCCATGTTCATTCATCGAAAATCGTGTATTTCCAAAGACCTGACGCACTCTAATACATTTATGTAAACATTTAAGCCAGTTTGCAATAACAAGTTTCATTAAATTCTAATAGAACGAATAAAACTTTTCGTCACCATGCGAATAAAACGGTAGGTGGGTAGAATTAATTCGTTGTTTTAAGTTAATAACTTGGTATATCCTTTCAAATAACGTGAAATGCAAAACTGATACTAGCTAATAGCTTCAGCAAATATTAAGTCAAAGTTATAATCGTCATTAATAGTTTATTCAACCCAACGCACATGCGAACATTACGTGGTTCGATTGTTCGGTGCGCTTGCACTAAACGGTTAAAAGGTAATAACAAAAAAAAAGTTACTTCGGCGCAGGTTATAATATGAAGAGGAGTAAGACAAATAAAATTCAGATAAATATAAGAGAAAGAGACACAACAAAAAAAAATTAATCACAACCGCCAGAATTTTCAATATCACTGAATCACATGTATATAATTAAAAATTACTTACGCTTTTCCGAGCCGTGGACGTAGTAAGGGTAGTTTTCTAGAGCCTTATTGTATCCCACTTCTGACCTTTTGGGTGTCAGATATATAAATTAAACGGACTAACTTTATTCGCACTCTGATTTAATTTGCCAATTTTACATTGATGCGTCTTATTCGACTACTGCTCCTCAACTGCCCGCCTTCCCTTCTGCATGTCTCATCCGGCTATCCCCCCCTTGGCCGGTCACGTGGCTTAGTCACGTGACTTTAAAATCAATCAATTGAGCAACTTATAAACAATAATATTTTAATGGTTTTACAATATAAACTTCATACTTAATAATAATTCTTAATAACTACAGGATTCTATATAATCATAATAATATAACTAATCATAAACCTTACATATAGGATTCTATATAATCATAATAATATAACTAATCATAAACCTTACAATACAGTCCACACACTTCAATGATAAATTTACTTTTTGATTTCAGAAAGGATTGTGGCCTTCGAATGAATTTGCAAAATATTTTTTGTATCGCCGATCACTTTCTGCAACTTCAAACATTACTGACTTGATTTATCTGCGTGTTTTTCTAATAAGCCTTCGGTAATTGTTGTATTATTTTATATTGATAAAAACAAGTAACTATTCACAAACTGGTGCCGTAGGTTGGTGGTGTATGTGAATTCATCATTCATCTTATTCGTGGTAGAGCCACGCTGCAGCTATATTATGGTAGTAGCACGAATGGGTCGGCTCAACCGGAGAAGGACCACGCGTTCACACAATACAGAATGTTGCTGTGTTTCGTATGGCGAGTGTAGAGAACCGGAGACCCGATTTACTGGAAACCAGGCATTCCGTCTTAATCGTCACGGGTGATAACGCATCTGCATTTTGATTCTTAATCGAGGATAAATGTAGATGTCTATGGGGCACAGCACCCATTTACCAGCAGCTGGACTGTGTGCTCGTTTGTCACCCTTATTCTATATTAAAACAAAATCATGTCATTATTTCGACCCGTCAGTGTTGTTTGTGGCGACAATAGCAAATGGTTAGCAGCATTCACCCAATTACAACTCAAAAAACTGCGGTTGGCAACCGGCTAGCAAAACGTGGCAACAATGACTTTAATAGTAAATAAAAATACTAATAAATAAATAATAATAATAATGTGTAATTTATAAATCCATTTATAAATCCCAGCCAGCCTCTCGGGTCATCTGTGGCGACTGGGATTCCGTGACGGACTGCTCCAAGCTCAAATGCAGATAGCGGTGCTCCTCGATACCAACAGCATCCCTCGGTCTCCTCTGTCGAGGGCTTCCATCTGGTTGGGTTTTTATTTATTTATGTATTTTTTATGTATTTATTTTATTTTATTAATATTTATGTATGTTTATCATTTTCATTTACAACTATATATATAGCCCAACCATATGAGAAAACTTTATAGATACCCCATAATAATAATGTGTAATTTAAACACGTGCTACGATTTATACAGGGCAAACGATGGGTTGACTGGTAGAGAATAGTATTTACAAGGTAATTTTAACTTTAAGTGACAGAGCTACGCTGTAGACTAATTTGGTTGCAACACTAAGGGTCGGCTCGATTACGGCACCAGAGTACGAAACCTATCCAATTGCAGAGAGGTGTAAGACAGGGTGACGTCATATCCCCGAAACTCTTCACCGCTGCATTGGAAGACGTTTTCAAGCTTCTGGACTGGAAAGGATACGGTATCAACATCAATGGCGAGTACATCACTCACCTTCGATTTGCCGACGATATAGTCCTTATGGCAGAATCGCTGGAGGACCTAAGCACTATGCTCAATGACCTCAATAGTGTTTCCCAACGGATAGGTCTTAAGATGAACATGGACAAAACAAAGATCATGTTTAATGTCCATGTCACACCTATGCCGGTAGTTGTTGGGAGCACTAAGCTCGAAGTTGTTGACGAGTATGTTTACCTGGGACAAATAGTCCGACTGGGTAAGTCCAACTTCGACCGAGAGGTCAATCGACGGATTCAACTCGGCTGGGCAGCGTTCGGGAAGCTACGACACATCTTCTCGTCAGACATACCTCAAAACCTTAAAACGAAATTGTACAACCAGTGCGTGTTGCCAGTGATGACTTACGGAACAGAGACGTGGTCCTTCACTGCTGGCCGTATGAGGAAGCTCAAGGTCGCTCAGCGAGCTATGGAGAGGGCTATGCTCGGAGTTTCTCTGCGTGATAAACTTAGGAATGAGGATATCCGCAGTAGAACCAGAGTGACCGACATAGCCCAACGGATTAGTAAGCTGAAGTGGCAGTGGGCCGGCCATATAGCTCGAAGAACCGACAACCGATGGGGAAGAAAGGTTCTCGAGTGGCAGCCTCGTACCGGTAGGCGAAGTGTAGGGCGTCCCCCCACGAGATGGAGTGACGACCTGGTAAGACATGCAGGAAGTCGATGGATGCAGGTGGCTCAGGACCGTGTTTTGTGGCATTCTTTGGGGGAGGCCTATGTTCAGCAGTGAACTTGTGAAGGGCTGTAATGATGATGATGACTAAGGGTCGGCTCGATTGAGGAAGAATTAAGTTAACCAGACCTGTATAATGCTGTTGCGTTTTGTGTGGTGAGTGACGAGAATCGGAAATCCTTTATGGTAACGAAACATGTCGTTTTAGTCTTATGTACTTATCCTATTTTGATAACGTGAATACAATAACGAGTAAATACACAAAAAAACATTAAGACCAGATAGAGCTAGACATAGGGCTTTTGAAGAATTGCCACCTAGCAAGAATTGCGTGAAAGTCTCGCCCATACTCATCACAGCGGTAAGCGCAGGGCCTGTACACATTGCCCCAGGTCTTTAGCGGTGCTCCCACTGTCTGCACCATTGTAAGATTAAGATTGGTTTTCCACTAAAAGCCCCGTTCAACAAAGAAGGATACACAGAAGACTACATACCATGTTGTTGGTTGCAAATTATTTTAGGTGCATATTAGTGCGTAAGTGCGCGTACTTGTAGAGCATGATGTCGGCGTCATTTTAAATATAACTGGTGAAGACCAGTGTCTATGCTTTTTTGTTAGTCTAAGGGTCAAGTTTAGTATTTGGAGAAAAAGTTGGCCCCGCTTACATACCATATAAGGGCAATAATAACAATGTGTGCCTATAATGATTGATATTGACGGCTCGTTGGCATGGATAAAGGTTCGACTGGACGCCATGACCGAAATTCGGTCTGAATGACATTGTTTATTTTAATTTTATTATTGCATTATATAGACTTGTACCTGGGGGAGACTTATGCTCAGCAGTGAACTTGTGATAGCCCGAAATGGTTAAGATGATGATAGACTTGTAAAGTCATTCGCTTAATTTCCTATTTTTTTCTGTCAAAGTACAAAAATGGTGCAAAAATGTCTTATTTGGTTTCAGTGTTGAACGAAAACAACAGAGTTTTGGCTCGCTAAAACTACATATAAATTTTGAAGCACAGTATGCCGTCAAGTCTCCATTCTCCGACATATTCAGTACTTCTTTAATTGTGACGCATATTTTACCCAGCGCTGGAGTTCTTCGTGGTTTAGAGGTGTGACATTAAATATGATAAAATATTTTGTCTATTGTACTACACATATGCATAGTGGAGGTCGTTTAATGCTACTGGACTGGAAAGGATACGGTGTTAACATCAATTGCTAGTACATCACTCACATTCTATTTTGAAAGAAAGAATGTAATTATTTATTGCTGCAACTTAAAGGCCGGCAACGTATCTGCAATTCCCCTGGTGTTGCGGTTGTTCATGGGTGGCGGTAGTCACTTACCATCAGGTGAGTCGCATGCTCGTTTGCCCCCTCTCCTATAAAAAAAAACTTGCTTCTACAAAAATCAAAAAAATACTTAACGAAATATTAAAAATGGATTGCAGCGACAAAAAGGCCTCAGCATAATGTTACAGTAAAAAACATGTAGCTCAAAACTTGAAAATAGAAACTAAAAAATAAAAATATTTCAAGAAACTGTCCGTCAACATTCATTGGAACAGCGAAGCGGACTGATTGCTCCAATACCCTCTTTCCCTCTAGAGAGAAGGCCTGTACCCAGCAGTGGCATGTAATACCTGTAATATTTTCTATGTGGATAGGCAGTAACATCTGCCGCACTTGTCTTAAATAAACCCCATTACGTAAGGGCGTATTTTATTTGTCAAAGGCCTATACGTTGGGAGGCACTGTTGAGGTCATCGATAAAGTGCTTATTTTTATTATTAGGCTACGGCAATTAATATAGGCTGTAACTTTACTTTTTTAAGTGCCGTTATAATATTAATTTGACATGTGTGTTTCAGATATGGGGTAGTATTCTTAGTATTCTGATGGCGATATATGCAATAGCACAGTGGCGCGGAGTACTGCGTCGAGGAGGCCTTCAAATTTCCTTGTTACCTCTCATTGCCGGATCCATCGCGGACGCTCTTTATTTTGTATGTGTTATTTAATTTACTACAAAATTCTCCAATTACACGTTCTATCTAGTGACTTCTATGTGGAAAATGACGAGTATTTGACTTATAACAAGTTATCACAACAGCAATCTTTATTAAACCAAGAAGGTTTGGCAACGTTTGGGAAATTACGAAAAATCTTATTTACCAGTGTTCCTCAAAACCTTAAAACAAATGTTTTATATCAACTACGTACTACTAGAAATAAGAAGAATAAGAGACTTGTTCCTTTACAGCAGTAAAAGATGGATGTTGTCAAGAAATTGCTAGAAGAGCTCAAACTCACTGAAAGAGCTATGGAGAGGGCTATGCTCGGAGCTTTTCCGCGTGAAAAAATCCGTAATGATGATATCCGCCACAGATAGTAATCGACATAGTCCAATGGATCAGCAAGCCGAATTGGTAATGGTTCGGGAAGATAGGTAGCTTGAGGAAGTGATAACCAAAGGCAAAAAAAGTTTTTCACGTGCAGCTATATTAACTGCATATTTGTAGCACGAATGGGTCGAATCGACCAGGGAAGGACCACGCTCTGACAGAATACTAGCGTAAAATAGCAGCTTAGCACTGCTGTGTTTCGTATGGTGAATGTAGAGAACCGGAGACCCTTTTTACTGGAGAAGAGGCATTTCATCTTAGTCCTCACGAGTGACAACGCATCTGCATTTTGATTCTTTATTGAGGATAGATGTAGATGTCTATGAACCACAGCAACCGTTTACTCGTTTGTCACCCTATCCTAATATCCTAATAAGCTAATAAATTAGAATAAATAAGCTAAAATAATAAACAAATAATAAATGGAAAAATGTAAAGGTTCAATTATTTTTACAATATTTTTACCGATTATTTGAATTAGCATGAATTTGAATCATCCAAACACTACGGTAAGGTACATAACGACGCATTATTGTAACAACGTCAAGCATAGAAGTTGGTTATGTTTATTACATGCCGAGCGCAAAGCGCATAGGTATGTTCTACTAGCGCCTAAAAATCAAGATTCCATTTATTTTATATTTCACTTTGTTTGAAAAAGTCAAACAATCGAGTTATTTGTTTATATTTAAGTATTAAAAATCTAATTTAACCCTCAACCTCCTGATAGCGTTAAATGGAAAAACAATCAAGTTTAAGAAACTACTGAAAAAAATTAATATTCAATATGATGTAATTATTTACTAACTTTGGGGTGTGAACTACCCAAACATCTTATAAAAATTCTTTAGAGATTTTTTGTTAAAAAACTTAGAAGATTAGGATATTTCATTTCCAGGCTACATGGTCTTCAGTCATGCACGCATTAGCCGCGGAGGCGGGAACACTTGAATTAACTTTACCGCTATCACAATCAGAGGAACGTGTGATAGAAGGAATAATTTACGCCGTCGTTGCCTTAAAGGTACCATGATTTCTGATAAAGATTAGGGAGTTCAAAGAGAAGGGAATGGTATCATGCTTTATTTTATTTTACAGGTTGTAAAAGTGGCGTACGTAAATTGGATTCAATGTCGTTGTGACATATTCTTTATTGATTGGTCCGAATACACTCCTTATTTTAAAGGTAAATTTCAACATTGTCCAATACTTTTATAATTTTATTGACAAACGAACTAACCGATAACCTGATTATCCTGACTATCAGTGCCTACTGCAGCACACATCTATAACACTTGGCTTGATAATAACAACAGCCAAACGTGGCCACTATGATATACATATTATATTCGTCTATGAGGCAATCTATGGTGGAGACCTATGTTTAGAAGTGTACTTTTGACAAGCTCTATCGAATAAATGAATGAATGAAAACTGTTGTTTTTAACAAGTTTTAAAGAAAAAATATTTTTACAACTCATAAACCAATTAATGAGGGCATCCACGACTTTTTCTGACACCAGGGCTGGTGTCAGAAAAAGCCAATTAAAAATTAGGTGTAGATAATATTTGACAGATATCAAGTTCAAGTTAATTTGTTCCGAAAATATAAAGGTTAATGTTTCTTTCTGTACTATTAGTTATATTTTACATTTACATTTAATTAGATTAAAAATAAATAAACCAAACCACAGATATTCCGAAAAATAAAGGTAGGTAAAATTTAAAAAAAGAGTTAAAATATGCAAATATTAAAAAAAAAACATTGAGGCATTGTTTTGTGTATAAATATAATACCTTAGAAATTGATAAACATTTATTTAAAACCAGCTTATCAATAAATTGACATTGAGTAACAAATAACTTCACCTCGGTGTCAACTAGCAACATCTGGTGAGCGGAAGATTATTAGCCCTTATTTTCATAAACTTATACATTTCACTGCACTCATCGCAAATCTTAAGTCGAAATTTAGACTACAAGTGTAGAAATAATTATAGATACGCCAATAAATGAGCAGTCAAATACTTACTGGAAACCAGCGATCTTGGCGAGAGAATGGGCCGCCATGCAAACGAAAAGAAGAACGTCACCAGTAGCTACAGTCACTTTGACTCTACTCATTTTGAACGTACGTCGATGTTCATTTTAATATCTTTTAATACCAATTTATCAAGAGCCTTTGTAGTGCAAGGAATTAGCGCTCACTTAAAAATTTTATGTGCTTTTTTACAGAATAAGGGTGACAAACAATGACACAGTCCACCCGATGGTAAATGGATGCTGAGGCCTATAGACATTAAGAATCAAAATGTAGATGCGTTGTCACCCCTGAGGACTAATATGGAATGTCTCCTTTCCAGTAGAAAGGGTATCCGGTTCTCTACTGTTACCGCATGAAACACAGCGCTGGTATTTTGTGAGAGCGTGGTCCTTCCACGGTAAAGTCAACCCATTCGTGCTTCATTATATTTTAAATTTAAAATATATCGGGCTAATAAAACAAATAAATCATGAATAGACACTTTTATTACATCACCATATTTCTATCACATTCATCATCATCATCATCATTACAGCCTTTCATAAGTCCACTGTTGAACATAGGCCTCCCCCAAGGAATGTCACAAAGCACGGTCCAGAGCCACCTGCCACCATCGACTGCCTGCATATCTTACCAGGTCGTCACTCCATCTAGTGTGTGGTCGCCCTACACTTCGCCTATCTGTACGAGGCTGCCACACGAGAACCTTTCTTTCCCAACGGTTGTCGGTTCTTCGAGCTATATGGCCGGCCCACTGCCACTTCAGCTTACTAATCCGTTGGGCTATGTCGGTTACTCTGGTTCTACTGCGGATATACTCATTTCTAAGTTTATCACGCAGAGAAACCCCGAGCATATAGCCCTCTCCATAGCTCGCTACTTCGAACTTCTTACAATCTTTTAAAATTTCAGTTAATGGTGGTCAGGCAGTCGATGGTGGCAGGTGGCTCTGGACCGTTCTTTGTGGCATTCCTTGGGGGAGGCCTATGTTCAGCAGTGGACTTGTGAAGGGCTGTAATTATGATGATGATTTTGTGAGAGCGTGGTCCTTCTCCGGTAGAGCCAACCAATTTGTGAATTTTTTTGTCCGCCAGCTTATGAAACCGTGGCAAGCCGTTCTACCCAAGAGTCAGGGTTACAATTGGTCTGTTGCCTCCATCGCTTGGTGGACTTCATATACAGTCGCCTTTTTGGGTCAGATGATTGTACACAGAGTTTTTGGGTCTCCTTTGACCATTCTTCCAAAGATTTGTTCCAGCATTGAATTCTCCTTGTTAGCATTTCAAGAGGATCTTTACGCTCATTATGTTCACGGGCGGTAAGTTATTCTTAATTGTCATTATGATTTTATATTTTGTTAAACTCGTTTTGGAATTAAAAACAACTTTTAATGATTCTATGTACTTACGACAGCCATTATAAACAAAAAGAAAAACCATATTAGATGAAGAATGAAGAGACACTTTTAGGGGCACATTTTTTTGGGAAATTCTTATTTGAAATTTTCTTAGCTTATTATGAAATTCTATCGTACAATTAAAAAGGGTCTCCGGTTGTCATACGATACACAGTATTATTCTGTTGTTTCACGCTGGTATCCTGTGAGAGCGTGGTCTTTATACAGCCATGTAAAGCTGCAGCGTGGCTCTACCAATAAATGTTTAAATAATTTGTCATCCGAGAAAGTTTTAATCTCAATTTGACCTAATAACCCGCATGGTTGCAATGATTCAATTAGATCTTAGTCTCACATGTTATTTCTTTGTGCAATAGAAATGACAACACTTCAGAAGCAAGATATCTATCAGGTCCGTTAACAACGTGCCGTGTAGTCTGTGCTACACAATTCAGGTGGGTAAATAAATATTTACAAGGCATTTCAAATACTGATCATTGTATTAATTCTCTTTTGAAAATTGTTTTAAGGGCTATCTGTAAGCAATTGTTGGCGGCCGGAGAGCGTACGTACTGAACTTTCTTTATACAATTTTGATTTTCCAATATCAATAGACATATTTTGTTATGATTTATATTCATGATTGTTATCGCTGTAATTTGAATCTTATCTTTATTTATATAAGATTGACTTATGTATGTACTTGTTTCACCTATTTTTAATTCATTCACTACTTTTGATCTCTACCAGCCCTGGCTTCGCCTGGATAGTACAGAATCTAGTGATGTAGAGCTATTTCGATTTAAGGTAGTATTAAAATAACACTTTATGATTTTGGATAACATATAGCCTAGATCCCTCCAGGCATTGCTACCTATCTGTTCGTAATCATCACAATCGCTTCAGCCATTCCAAATATTAGTCCGGACAGACAGATAGACAGACAAAGAGACAGAAAAATTAAAAAGAAACTATTTATGTCTTAATAGCATGCAAATATTTAACAACTGAGCTCAAAAGAAGAGATTTATTTCAATATTATGGACAGACACTTCAATTTTAACTTTATGAACAAATTATACAGATCGGTTTTGCCTTACGACCTTGCGGCATCATCTTTATCCCCCAGGTTGTGGCAGTAAGGCTTATCCAAAAGTCGGTTTTATAGTAAATAAATCAAAATATAAGTGAAAAAAGTACATAAGTATGTCAAACTCTATATATAAAAATCAATTGTTGTTCGTTAGTCTCGCTAAACTCGAAAACGGCTCGAACGATTTTTGTGGGCATTTGAGTGGGTCCCTGGATGATTTAGATTCACAGTTGGACCCGCGTCTACTAAGACGCTATTGTCGAGATTCAGAAGAGAGAATTCAGAGAATTTACTCGTTCGAAACCGGGTGGGTTGCTAGTCTTATGCATAAATGAATATGACTTTTTTACAGGTTCTTTAGAAAACACGAAATCAAAACAAATATTAATAACAAGATTTCTAGGAGCATTCTTTGAAAGAGTTGAGTATTTATTTATACGGTAAAAATAAATAATTTTGATTCTGTATAATTTTAATAACTTACTGATTCTTAATAGATTAGTTTTATGCTTTTCTATGTAAAGTAATGACTATTTGGAACGAAGAAGAATAAAAACATTTTATAACTACAATGAACTATGAAATAATGACATTGTTCTAATATAACATAATGATTTTTTTTTATTGGAGAGCGTAACGAGCATGCGGCTCACCTGATGGTAAGTGACTACCGCCACCCATGTACCACTGCAACACCAGGGGAACCAGGGAAATTGCAGATGCGTTGCCGTCCTTTAATATACATAATAAATCCATAATAATAATATAATAATGATATAATAAATCTATTACCCAATTTCGTACGGTAGCCTGTTGTAGGAGGCGGCTATGAGAAGTACCATAAAATATTATAGCTACCAACATATGGCAGTATATCAACTCTCTTACGCCAGCTACAAATTACTCAACGTTGAAAAGAAAAAGATTGTTCTGATGCTAAAAATGCTCGGCAATGAAGCAAACCATCGTGAAGAAACCTGCATGTTTGGAATATATTTCGAGGAAGTGTAATGTGGTTCGCCAACACACATTGGAGTAGTGCAGAGGCTCCATATCCTTCTCAAAAATGAGAGGAGCCCTGAGTCTGTCAGTGGGACGTATACTGGAGCTTTACTGTTTTAAGGCTTACGCGTCTAATAAAATTACAGGCTCTGGATGGACTAAGCTGGGTGGCTAAAGAAAGAACTATACTCGAAAAACTTTTAGATATCGAGCTGATAGTTCGAGAAGGAAGCACTACCAGTATACTGCTTTACGATGCCCAAAATTCGCCGCCGTCGTGTTTTACAATTACGTGGTGCGTTTGCTAAAATTTTATTCAATACTTTTCAAGGATGACAAATGAGCACAAGCTGATCTAATGGTTACAAATACTCTAGGTATTTTCATCTTATAGGTGTATCCCAATAAGATGGGATTAAGAATAATAATATTTATACGTGGTAGAGGCACGCTGCAGCTATATTATGGTTGTAGCACGAATGGGTCGGCTCGACCGAGAAAGGACCACTCTCTCTCACATAATACCAGCGTAAAATAGCAACTTAACACTGCTGTTTCGTATGGTGAGTGTAGATTACCGGATACCCTTTTTACTGGAAACAAGGCATTCCATGTTAGTCTTTAGGGGTGTCAATACATCTGTATTTTGATTCTTAATTGAGGATAAATGTAGATGTCTTGTTTATAGACCACAGCATCCACTTACCATCAGGTGGAATGTGTGCTAGTTTGTCACCCTTATTCGATAAAAAAAAATACAGTTCATTATCCCTAACATCTATTTATAAGGTGTAAGATCTCTTATTCATTCATTCATTACGGCCCATTATACACACCATTATGGTTTTGCACGCGAATACTACCTTCCTAATTTTTTCACCTTTAACACTACAGACTGGCAAAAATCCTGCTACATAGGAGGATATTTGCTTTAGTGGCCACGCTTGACAGGCGGGTTGCCAAGCAGTGTTTTTATTATTATTGTGTTACGATCAGAATGATCCTGACGCCCATTTCTTGTTTCAGTCGTCCTCTGCACCTCTTACGACACCAACGGGATGATATAGCATTCTTTACGCCTTCACTGCCCGGCAAAGAACTTTTGACTCTATACTACTCTATATTTAAAAAAGTAGAAGTAGTCATAGACAAGCAAAGATAATATGCATATTTTTTCTTGAATGTAAAACGCCTCCACGATACAGGATAAATTACAATTTTAAATGAGAATAACTGTAAAATAATTTTTAGCATGGCCTGTCTAACATATTTTCCATTCCTTTTCTCTTTCATGATGGATGTTGATATACCAATCATTTAAGCAGGAACTAAACACTAAATCCAGATTATGATATACCTAACCTGACCAGAATAACTTCCTATTGACATTTCTAACATAACTGCCATGCATATGCATGCTGCCAACATACAATGTAGAGCCATACTACAGCTATATTAATAGTATAGTTATAGCACCAATGGGTCGGCTCAAACGAGGAAGGACCACTTTAAGACAGAATACCAGCGTAGAATAGCAGCTTAATACTCTTATGTTTCGTTTGGTGAGTGTAGAGAACCGGAGAATCTCTTTACTGGAAAAGAGGCATTCCATTTTAGTCCTCAAGGCTGACAACGCATCTGCATCTTATGAGGATATATGTAGATATCTATGGGGCACAGCAACCACTTTGAATTTCAATAAGAATAACATGTAATTTATATAATTAATAAAATACATGGCGATGATGTAGCGAGCGAGAAACAAGTAGCAAACATAGCTTATGACTACAGATCTACAAAATATGTAAAAAATATGTCTTCAAATGAGAGAAATATGTTTTAATCGGTCTAGTAGTTCCAGAGATTACCCGACACGTCGTATCTAATAATATCTATAAAAACAAACCAACACATACTATCTCTTATAAAATAAGTATATCAATTTCATCATTACTGACATTCACAAGTTCATATAGGCTACACATAGGCTCCTAAGGTATACCAAAACACTTTTGTTCTGCATCCATCAATATTTTGCATGTCATAGGTCGTCACTCCTTATCTATCTTTCTATATAAATAAATGTAACAAGAAATATATATGTATTCATTCCACAAGTTCGTCAGCAGGTGGGGTGCTGAATGGGCACTTGCTACATTGGATGCCATGATGTTCGGTAGCGTACTGTATGCTACTAACGAACCAATGTTAGCTGCTTTAACGATTTTAACACTGTGCCAGGTAGAGTATACTCAATATTCTATATGTTGTATGTTTTTAATAAAATCAATACACGTCCGAAGCAAAGCAATTAAAATTTTATGAGAATTTCTGATTGTTTCAGATAATGAAATACACTGTAACATGGTTTGTAAGAAGGAATGTGAGGGTTAAAACAAATATTGAAAGTTTTTAATTTATCGTTGAATAAATAAGAATAGTTTGTAAAAAAGGATGCGAAGGTTATCAAATTTTGGGAGTGTTTTAAATATTCTTAATAAATAGGAGGTATCAGTAACATAAATATGTTTTTAAAGATTACCTTAATTTATTTGCTGTACAAGGATTCGGTAACCCCTATTTTCTGCAATAAAAATATTATCAAAAGGACTAAATGGTATGACGATAATAACAATAGGACTATTTTACGAAGTAAACTTCTATACACATTTACAACGGTAAACACAAACAGATATGAACGAACAGAAAAATTTAATAAATCATATGGACGTCGTTTTTATAATAAAACATCCAATTATAATATTAGTGATTATTCCGCTACAGCAAATGTTGATGATTATGAGCCACTTGCAAAAGAAATCTTTTACTATTCGTCTCCATCTTTTAAAACAAAAAAGGAAACCGGTCACAAAAATGGTCCGTTCTATGATTTTATTGTCCGTGTATGTGAAATAATAATAAACGAATTTTCATCATCAAAAATCCCGAAATTCTTTGAAATACTAAGTAACAATCTACGAAGACTAGGATCGGGACCAATGATCAGAAAAGCGGTTCGCAGGTTTTCAAAGAGGTTAAACAAGCTGTCTATTATTAAAGGTGATATACTCAAGCACAGAGTTCAGAATTTTTTAACAATTGTAACAAATGATAAACCGAGAAAGGCCGAGTTCTTTTCCGTTATGAACTCAATCTTTAACGTCATACAGTGCGATAAAATAGATGATTATCTTTATAATTTAAAAAGATATGCCCATGGGAAGATCCGCCATATCAGTATGAAAACAAGGTATATATTTAAACGAGTAATATTTCGTGCACTTTCTGAGCAAAAATATTCAGTTAAACAGGACATTAATCTCAAATTTCAATTAGCTTTAATAGAATACTTGGACGAACATAAAATGCGGTTTAAAACGAAAGTTGATTAATTTTCAATCATGACATATTTTTTCAACGGAGCTTGAAAAGCGTTTTAACAAAGGAGAATGAAATAAGAAGAAATATTTTCGTATTGTACTTTCCTTAAGTGTTCTTTGCTTCGTCTATAACAATAGAGCGGAGTACGTAAGAGACCGTGATGTGAAAACTTAAGTAAGGATTTTACAATTATTAAATTTAAAAACACAAATGCCGATGGAATCTTCTTTGAATTTTCATAATTTTTTTTAGATTTGCTTATCCTATGCCACTATTTCACGATAGATTAGACAACTATGTTGAATTTCATTGAGATCCGGCCAGCCGTTCAGGCGTGAATAAAGGATAAACATCCGAACGAATTCCAATTTCAAACATGTATCGCTGAGGTCAGAACAATGTGGATACTACCTTCAATTTACGTACCTATTACTTGTCTCCAATTTTCGTTCAAGGGTAAAAGCAAATCACAATAAAAGCCTCTGAGGTCACCAGCAATGTTGTGCCGTCAGTGAACCTGACATTGAAGTGAAGTGGTTTGTGATTGAATTGAAACGTAATGTAGCGTAGCAGCCCATCGACAACGTATTTGGATACAAGAGAGCTTTCAAGTGAATTTCTAGTTTATTTCTTCACTTGGTATTTCTTGTATTTATAATATATAAAGAATACCATGACGCCTTCAAAAATAAATAGATTCTCAATTCGACTGTGTGTGTGTTGTCTGTCTGTCTGTCGTTCCGAGTGGACTCGCAACTCTTTCAAGCACTTTCCGATGTGCTAGACTTGAAATTTTGAACATAACTCAGAATCATATGACAATGTATTAATATGAAAAAACGTGGTGTATTTTTTTTTAGTACCAACCTGCAAAATTAAAAAAAACCACTTGTTGTTTATGTTGCACGATATTTTTTTATATATGAACAGATGTTGTTGATTCGATTTGTCGAAGAAGAAAATTCCACACCGAATGGCGAAAAAATAGGGGTTGAAAATTGAAATCAATAACTTTTTAGGAGTCATCAATTTGTTACCATGTGCTTGTGATATTGCTTAGTCAATTAAAAATTCCACAAAAACGAAAAGGAATAAAATCCACAATATTCACTAGCTTCTGAAGTTGATGCTAAGGCAAAGTATCGCGAGGAATTAAAGAAACGACTTCAGAAAGCAAATATAAAATTATGTGAAGTTTTGTTATTCCTTTCGGTTTTTGTAATACGTTTTTCCTTTTTTTTTCATAATTATTAAGCATGTAAATATGTCTTTTTTTCCATCACTATATAAAATCTACTATTCAAAACGGCCTTCTTCCGTTGTGTGGATAAAATGATACGCAGTATTAAAATGACTCGAAGATTACAATATGTTTCTCGTTTCCAGTAAAAGTATTTACTCTGGTGTATTCGTATAGTTAAATATCGGATATACGTGTCGGAAATTCGGAAACTACGAAATCTTTACGGCGTTTTCCATAATCCCTTCGTTTGTTGTTTTAAGTAGTTCTGGCATGTTTTGGTGAGAAGAAAATATACTTATATTAATTAAAAGTACTTTTTTTTAACCACACAAATATATACAAATACCGGTCGTGCAGATTATTGTGAAAAAATAAACTTTTTTTACTACATCCGTACTTCACACATAATTAAGGTGCAGCGTGGCTCCACCACACAATATTCCCACGTAATTTCCAGTATTAAACGGTATCCCTTTGAAATAAGTAGGATGAAAAAATAAATGGCATTTGACAAAGCCTGTAAAGCATCATTAACATATAGTTAGATCTTACCACATTGCATGTCACAGCAGTTGTAAAATATAAACATTTAAGAGTTAAAAATATCTACAGTTAATGCTTGCATTAAGTGCCCCGTTCATTTTATAAAAAGAAAAGACAATATAGAATATTATGTTCTTTATCAGCCTGCAAAGTTTACTGCTCAACATGGGCGTCTCTCCGTCGAAAGGATACTTCATTTTACAAATTAGTATATAATTTTGAATTCAGAACAGCTTAGTCGTCAGATTAGTGTGAGCAATTATTGTAATATTAGTGTTGCCCAAATGCAAGAACAAGACGAGACTTAGCCAGTCTTGGTCTTTGGTCTTGCGCCAATACACATGGTCTTGTTCTTGGTCTTGGTATTGTGCTCTCAGTCTTGTCCTTGGTCTTGGTCTTGCAGCAAGAGTCTCGCAAGTCTCGCAAGCCTATTGCTATTTATTAAACGTTACTTTAGATCTTAGAACAACTTAACACAGTAGGCACATTTTGAGCTTGAATTAACATAGCCATAGAAAGACAAAACAAATTAATAAATGTCTAAACATTTAATGAGAAATTCGAAAAATCAACTAATACCGGGTGGGGTTTGAACCCACGACCTAAGCGATCCGTGCCGATGCTCTAACCAACTGAGCTGTCTACCATGTCTCACGGCCACGGGAGTTAGTCTGTTTCTTAATAAACGTTTACATTTAATAAGCTTACATGTGCTAAAACTTAGTCAAAACATATAAAAAACAAATTAATGACATTAACTTGACTGTATTATAAAGAACATTATCTGTCTAGAAAGAGATTGATAGACCCTTATATGAAATGGAATAAAAGAGTTATACAATTTACCATTTATTTAAATAAAAAAATAAAATTCAATACAAATTAAACATAACAGTACACAACAGCTTTGACATTACTGTTACTTTATATTAATTCTTTTGACCAAGAATTACTACTAGATATTTTAAGGTCCTCGGTACTTGTTGTCTCACTAAAATAAACTAATGATTTAATACGTATTAATATTTAATACGTGCGTAATTTGACCTCCCAGATCACCTGGATCTGGGAGGTAAATGGCCCGGCCGCCGCAACCTTTATAAGGTACTCCAAACTCTGTATTTGTAAAGACTTTAATATACTTGAAATAAGGTTCAATTTTCTTTATTTTGTATTGAATGACGGAATTTGTATTAATACAAATAACACTGCACTTTTAAAAGTCTTATTGCCTTCATTTAAGGTCCATTTCAGTTTGTATTGACTGTACAGGTTTAGTCTGACTGTAAATTACGTAGTTTCAATTATTTTTGGATAAAAAATTACCTATATTAAAAATGATAGAAATCGATTCAGTAAACGATTCTGAAGAAACTACTTTCTCAAAGTACGTAAAACATATATATATATATATATATATATATATATAACTACCACTCACTGACTGACTATAACGATATCTCAGGAACTATAACACATACAAACTTGAAGTTTGTAAGGTAGGTACCTTTTATGGCATAGAGATCAGTTAAGAAACGGTTTTGAGAAAATCTATCCCTAAGGGAGTGAAATAGGAGTTGGAAGTTTGTATGAAAGTCCTACGGTTTTGAAGTTAGAGACACGAAAATCGGCATTAAAGTTATAAGTTTTCAATAATAAAATCCTGGATATGCTGTTTTAAGAAATCCTAACCCTAAGGGTGTGAAATTGGGGTAAAATGGTTACATGCAAGTCCTATATTTTTAAAGTATAGATATGAAGATCGACATTTATTTTATTAGTTTTAAATAATAAATACTTGCATAGTTAAGCTTTACCTATACTGCCTCTTTATACTTAGATAAGACTTTCGCAACGGGAAAATTTCAAAATCTCATAGGAAATCAGATATTGTACGCGGACGAAGTCGCGGGTGGCCGCTAGTTACATAATATATGTGTTATGTAATTGTGTGATAAGTATATTTTTTCTTACCTGTCCACTTTTTCCGGTGGTTATTAAAAAGCTTGTGATACTTCCACTTAATTTTGGTTTTTCAGGAAGAAATATTTGAGATTCCTTTTTGTGGAAAGATATTAGATACTTCCTTAAGCCTGAAGTGTTTCTGTTTTTCATTTTTATTTCAACCTTTTTATGTTGGCATAATTTACACAAAGCAATTTTGGGATGCATGAATTATGTCGAAAAACTCATCAAATTTGCTTTTAGGTCTTTTAGATCTATAACTCCAACTCTCACTACTCCGACTAGAACTATTCGACTCTTCGTCACTCATGTAAAATTGTAAACTTATCACTCCGAGAACAACAAGGATTAGAGTAAAAACAATTAATACATTAGACTCGAAGCAAAGCTCAATTGGGAATGACTGGAATTAAAATAAATATTACTATTTGTAAGTACACGCCGAAAGACCGACAAAGGAAAGTTCGGCATTTTTTGATAAAAATAACGATTCTTCAGAAGATTAATAAAGTAGATGCGTTGCCAGATAGGTATAGTGTGCCTACGTAAAAATGAAATGTAAAAATGTAAATAAAATTGTGTATATTATGTTCTTCTTGTGATTGAATTAATCTACGTTAATTACATTAAATTTGCCTTCACTCGTTTGAAATTCAAAATTCAAATATGTTTTATTCAAGTAGTCATTAAAAATACACTTTTGAATAGTCATATAATCACTGTTTTCCCCAATTTTTTCTTTTCCATGTCCAGGGGTTCTGATTCTACTGAGAAGAATCATGGAAGAAAGTAAGAAACTCAGTAGTTGCTCTTTTCAAAATATTTTTACAATAGTACTATAATTATGTAAAGCGATAAGTCAAACATAAAATGTCAAATGTATATGTAGGTACCAAATCGGTTTAGAAATTTCTAGTTAGTCCTGTGTAGTACGAGAGGTCAGTTCCAAGCATTTTTGTCTGACTTAAATTGAAAAGGTGAAAGATCTAACATTTCTTTTGGAATCTTATTATAAAAGCATATATCGCTACCCAAGAACGCGTTATATACTTTGTGTAACCGGAAAGCAGGTATTGTGATTTTATTTTTATTTCTACTATTAAAATTGTGCAAATCACTATTATTTACATCAATTCGATGCAATCAATTTCTTTAAACGGTTCTCTAAGAGATACTCGGGCTCCTAAAAAGTACATAGATCTTATTTTACGCTTTTTATTTAATATGCACACTTTTTATATTATTCGATTAGAATTGTACAAAATGTTTACAATTTACAATCAAAAACACACACTTCCAAAAATCGAGATTTGCAGTGAACTTATTGAACATGTTTATCTATTAGGTAATAATAATATCTAATAGTAAGTAATTATTACAAACCCATATAGTTGGTAAAATTATAATAATTACTTACTAGAATAAATTATTATGGTATCAACCTATCCTTACCATTATCTAATTACAATATTCCTTGCGAGATCAGCATAATGTATTCGTGTCGATTCTGAGCACCCGGAAACTTATTTTATTCTTTGGAACATGTACTCTATGGCGGCATTCAAACAGTGTCGAATGTAGTGCGTGCGGCGCGGCGGCGACGATTGAATGCGATATCAATAGAAGCCGCTGGCGCGTGTATCTTGACCTTGTACTTCCGAATAGCTGCAAAATTTCTTTGACAGGTCAGTATTCGACCTTTGATGATGCCGACAACAAGACGCCGCGCACTATCAAAGTGCCGATGGTCAAAACTAGGGATGCACTGTTTTTTCTTTTAATGGATATTTTCATCCGCTATGTATGTTTATGGTTTTGTTCGTAATGCGCCTAAGTCCAATTTTCGAAATTTTTTTTATATATTTTTTGCGTCTCATAGACTCCCTAAGCGTATACCCGAACTCCTATACTCCCTGAAACGACACTCATTCCTAACTGCAAGACGCAAGAGTCTCGCAGGCTTAGTCTTGTTCTTGCTCAAATCTTGCACGGTCAGTCTTGGTCTTGGTCTTGCTAAAATTAGGCGGTCTTGTTCTTGGTCTTGGTCTTGCAAAAATGCAAGAACAAGACCAAGACTGCAAGACCAAGACCGATTTTGGGCAACACTATGTAATATGCTTAGACCGGTGACTGTAAATATTATCAAAAGTGTGACACGTCTGAAACTGTGATTGCCAATCCAGTTGCAGAGCGTTGTAATTATATGTATGGCAAAACCTCCCTAATTTGATCGAAGCCTTTCTATAGTAGTTTTTTTCTTTTTTTTCTTTATTACTGTAGTAAACTGGAAATAAACCTCTACCATATTGAGTCATGTACTGATAAAACAGAAAAAACGATTAGTAATATTTATTGGTACAAGCCAGTTCTTAGGGGAGGGCTGCCTTGTTTGCATAGTACGCGAACACACGGAGTTCGATTACCGCTGGCGCCAATAAAATAATAAATAGATTAGAAACTTAGTTACTCTGTGGTAAAGCAAACATCGCATGGAAAGGTTTAAAGGTTTGCTTCATCTTTTGTGATGCGTACAGCAAAGGAGTGGAATAATATGCCGGCGTCTATCTTTCCATCCGAATACAATCTGGGCGTCTTCAAGCCAAGAGTGAGTAGGCTTTTGTTACGCTAAGACAGTGCGATTTACCATCTAGTACTGCATCACCACTTACCACTAGGTGTGATTGTGGTCAAGCACTGACTTATAATAAGTTAATAAAAAATGGAAAATCACATTTCAAAAAAAATCTCGAGGACATCTGAAGTTCGCTTAAACTCGTTAGAGCAAAGCGCATGCATGTAACCAATATTTTTTTAAATGTATTTTTGATGGCGGTGTAAGTAAATTAATTCATAATTAAATTCAGAAGAATCATTTCCTACTGGCTGTATATAAAAGAAGCGAATCGATTGTACAATTATAATCAAAAGGTCCTGTCAATTTAGAACACCAAGATCAACAGTTGGCTCTATTAGAGTGACGAACGACATCAGATGTTTTTATTGCACTACAGAAGAGTTGTAACAAGTTTGTATTTTAGCTGAACTGCGGACCTTTCACGCGACTGGTTGAAGCCGATCACTTCGTCTCAGTTTTTAGAAATAGATTGTCTCGTAATCACTAAAAAGAGTAACCAGTTTATATACTCACAAAGATTCCTAGGTCCCTTTTTTTCGTGGGTAAATCCTCATGGATACCTTCCGCTGTGGGGCAACGAAATGCTTATGCTGCGGACTCGTACTGGCTAAAATCTCACGGTGGTCACCATCGGCGTATACGAGGGGTCGTGGGATCTCCGTTCGGAACGCAACCGGGTTCTCTCCATCGCTTTGTTACAATAATAACACGTCCCGGGGGCAGTACATGCTGCCCCCAGCACGCTCGCAGTGCTACCACGATGTCTCGAGACCACTTTCGAGTTATCGTCCTTCTCGGGGGTTACATCACTAGGCGTTTGCGGCCCCCGCCCCGAGTGGCCGCAACTCCGGAGGCCCCGTTTCTGATAGGGGAACACCGTTTTCTGGAGGAAGGCCGTGACGAACGCCTTGGCGACGTCGTCTCTGCGTGGTATCCGCTCCCTCCCGATCCCACTCAGAAGCCTCCTTCTGAATGATAACAGATTCACAGAAGGTGACTACGGCCCTCCACGCCGAATCCCCGCTCAGCATCGCCTACACGAATGCTGGCAGGGAGAGGTTTCGTCCGATGCGGTTCACCAGGATCGTCCGCTCCCGTTCCCACGCTGGGCATACGGCGAGCGTATGGGAAGCGGAGTGCTGCCTCCGTCCACCACAGTGGAAGCAGTTCGTTGTCGCCTCGCGTCCGATCTTATACAGATAATCGGTGCATCCAAGCTTCGCTCCAATGACGCGTTTGTGTTCATAGCACTCCTCGAGTTGAGTGCGCCATGTCGTCAGAGCGTTTTATCGTTCCTGCCATTTAATTGATTCGAGCGCCTCTTCTGGCTCACTATCACCGCTCTGGCGGAGGGCACGGATTCGGACGTATACCCTCGCGTCCATTTCCGCCAGTATATCTAGTGGTGGAAAGCGAGCCAGGATTGTCGCCGGCTCAAAGGATATAGTACGGTATCCTCGTACGATCCGTATGGCCATCCTCCGCTGGACTCTGTAGGTTTTAGTTCTACAGCGTCGGATGGCCAGCCTTTGTGGCCATACAGGCGCTCAATACAGAGTTACGGACCGTATAACTACAGCATAGAGGTGACGTATTTCCTCCGTCGTTCCCCCCAGATTGAGCAGCAGTCTATGCATAGCACCCGCCGCCCTTTTGATCCGGGAGACTAGGCGCTCGAAATATTCTTTGAAGCCCCAGCGACTGTCCAGGTGGAGGCCTAGGTATGTACTTCATGTACCTCCCCACTCTTACTTCGGACCCACTCACGCGGAGGCACGAGTCGGGTGGTTACCCGGCCCGAGGTAATTTATGAAACCATAGGGCCTCGGTCTCGTAAGGCTCTATTTCTAAACCCAACTCGTGGATTTTGGTGAAAACGATTTCCACCCCAAGCAAGATTCATAGGTCTAGCCGGCAAATTACTGACGACTTACAATCGCAACATGCCACAACACAATTGTAACATGGCTGTCACAGATCTTATGTCCATTGTCCGTTGTAGGTTGTTGTTTTTAGTAGTTCCATAACATAAAAATATAATATCTTGTCTAAGTGATCTATTTTCTAAACACACGAAGGTACAAGGTACATAAATAAAACATTGAGATCTCCACAACCAGATAATAAAAAAATATTGATATCATTGTCAACTTATTAGTTCAAATGATAAATGCAAAAAATGCTTTATTTATGTTCAGTGTTGTCTAAGAATTAAATTGGATTCGACTCACTGAACAACGAACAAGCTATCTTCGAAGTTTCCATTTAACGAGAAAAACATATTTCTCCAAGCAGAAAAATGAAGATTCATCAAATATATAATAATATTTTTTGTTATGAGAAATATGTATTTTGTGAGAGTGTAGAGTTTAGTTAATGAAATACTTAGATGTTACATAGTCCGTAGAAAATATTATTAAATTTTAATTACTTCTATAGTAGTTTACTCTTCATGGTTATACTCGCGAAATAGTCAGTTTCTTCCAAATAAAAAACCAAGTGGGGAAAGGGGCGCCCTATACTTCGCCTGAACTTCGAGCGTATCTCAACAACTAACGACATGGGTGTGACATGGACGTTACTCATGACTTTGACTTGTCCATATTCATCTTAAGATCAATCCGGGGATACAGTATTGATGTCATTGAGCGTAGTGTTGAGTTCTTACAGTGACTCTAGTCTTTCTAGGGTGAGTCTAGTTCAGTTCAATCCACAGAAGACACAAGTTTGCGCGTTTACCGCTAAAAAGAATCCCTTTGTCGTATCTCCTCATTTTCAAGGCACTCCCCTTGTTGCCTCAGCCAGTACCGGAATCCTCGGCGTCGACATATCGAGTGACGTGCACTTTCGTGGTCACTTGGAAGAGAAGGTCAAATTGGCCTCTAAAAAGCTTGGCGTGCTCAGCAGAGCGGGACAGTATTTCATGCGGGCACACCGCTTGCAACTTTACAAGGCGCAGGTTCGGCCTCACATGGAATACTGTTCCCATCTCTGGGCAGGGGCTACCCAGTGCCAGCTCCTTCCATTTGACTGCATCCAGCGCAGAGCGGTTCGAATTGTTGACGACCGAGTTCTTTCCGATCGGTTTGGCTCACTGGCACTGCTTAGAGATGTTGCATCTCTTTGCGTATTTTATCGCATCTACCACGGGGAGTGCTCTGAGGAATTGTTCGGACTAATTGCAGCCGCTCAATTTCACCATCGCACATCGCGACAAAACTCGCGATACCATCCATATCATCTGGATGATTGGCGGTCCACCACTGTGCGATTTAGAAGAAGCTTTCTCCCTCGCACAACTTCCATGTGGAATCGATTACCACCAGCGATTTTTCCGGACCGATACGACTTAGGGACCTTCAAGAAAAGAGCCTACTCCTTTTTAAAAGACCGGCAACGCATCTGCGATTCCCCTGGTGTTGAAGTTGTTCATGGGCGGCGGTAGTCACTTACCATCAGGTGAGCCGCATGCTCGTTTGCCCGCTCTCCTATAAAAAAAAAATTCTGCTATAATGACTATATCAGCCACAAATCGATAGTGAGTGATGTTACTCGCCATTGATGTTGATACCGTATTTTGCCAGCCCAGTACTTAGAAAACGTTTTCATATGCATATGCACAGGTTTATTTGTGAAATCGAAAAGCTGATAAAATAAATGTTTTGAATGATTATCGCATAAACTTTAAGAGATGAAAAAGTTTAAGACTTAACTTTTTTGGTTTACAACTTTACATAAATAAATCCTCAAACTTTATTTTCTATCACTTCAAGTTTTAATGTAAAAACGATTTTTATAATTTTTTACTTCAAAATCATTTTATAACAAAACTGAGTGTTAAAGGATAAGATTATACCTAACACTTTTTTTACATGAAATTAATGGATCTTCAATTTTTATCTTAAGTATTTTCCCATATCGCGCGTAGTTTTTGATATGATCGCAAAAGTGGTTTTCGAAAGTTGAACTTCTTGCCCAAAGACTGGCATACTTTTAAAAGTATTATTTTCACACATCACTGACGCTTGCATTCCAAGAAACTTTTTTAGAACGAAGTTCTTTATCGGATGGTAAGAAATTGGCGGATGGGGGCTAGTAGAGAAGAAAGAGTGTAAGATTTTTCCGTCACGACCCTTTCTGACGTAGTGTAGACGGCCTTGGCGGCTATAAGGAAGCGAGAGGGAACAATATCCATCTCCCTAGCACTTTTTCTTATCTTGCCATGAAAGAAATACATATTTTATTTTAAATGACGCTTCATTTTATTTTTTAATTTAAATAATTGCTTACCAAAGATAAACAAATGTAATGTAAGGTTTACATTATATATATATATATATATATATATATATATATATATATATATATATATATATATCACTTAAAATTTCTTGTATACTGTAAAATTTACAGGAAGCACTTAGCCCCTCAGCTACAACGGGATTGATAAATGGGATTTTATATATACATATAATTATTACTATTATACGATTGATACTTGCGTGATGTAGTTTATAAAACAAATTAGGCCCAAAGTAATAACGCTTCTCTTCACACAAACTAACCCCGCTCTATGCGAAGAAGTTCGTGAGCATAGCTAGTTGTAAATAAACTCTATTTGTAACGAATACGATCATTTTCAGATTCATAACATTTCAAACTGAGACGTGGTCCTTCACTGCTGGCCGTATGAGGAAGCTCAAGGTCGCTCAGCGAGCTATGGAGAGGGCTATGCTCGGAGTTTCTCTGCGTGATAAACTTAGGAATGAGGATATCCGCAGTAGAACCAGAGTGACCGACATAGCCCAACGGATTAGTAAGCTGAAGTGGCAGTGGGCCGGCCATATAGCTCGAAGAACCGACAACCGATGGGGAAGAAAGGTTCTCGAGTGGCAGCCTCGTACCGGTAGGCGAAGTGTAGGGCGTCCCCCCACGAGATGGAGTGACGACCTGGTAAGACATGCAGGAAGTCGATGGATGCAGGTGGCTCAGGACCGTGTTTTGTGGCATTCTTTGGGGGAGGCCTATGTTCAGCAGTGGACTTGTGAAGGGCTGTAATGATGATGATGATGATGATGAACATTTCAAAGGCATTGCTTTTCACGTCACAAGTTCGCTGCCTAGATTGTAATATCCCTTTGACCGCATTTCATTGATTTGATTTATCTTTTTATTGAATTCTTGTTGGAAAGTTTCTATCTACTCTTAAAGAGCTCTATTTTAGTAGACACTGTAACTTATTTAAATTCGGTTTTACTTTCTACAAACTCCAAGCAGTGGATGTTTTTTTGATCTAGGATGGTATTGATGCCGCCACCACGTTACCCAATAATACGAGACAAGAGTAATTATATCTAAAAAAGTGGGTTTACTTTCTTAAAATTATATAATATTCGTATTAAGTTATGCAACATTATAATTATAAATTCTTATTTTAATGCCGTCAAATATAATAATTTACTTCTTACTACTACTTGCTTATATTAAAACAATTTCTAGATTTTGAAGCTGTTTCATGAGGAGTTATCACAAAAGTGTTATTTAAGTTTTTATATAAAATTACTCCTTTGTCACAGATTTCCAAATCTGTGAGAAAAGTGTAAATAATAAAATTGTTGTTATATAATTTATAAGCGTATGATATCGTACACGATATATTATGTCTCGTACGTAGGTACTGACGTGACAAATTATTCACGTGCTTGAAAGGGAAGTGCTCTTTTCTTTTATTATTTTTGTGTCAGGCGTAGCACTCTATTAAACCTGCAGATAACTGTTAGTAACTATTCTCTTTTTAAAAATTCGGATTTTGCAAAACATTGCTCTTGAATAAAACAACTTTGCGGATTTTATCGCATTTATTTTTATTATATATGTCAGGAACATTGCGTGATTTACATTCAAACAAATAACTAACTTTTGTACCCATGTTAACTCGAGTAATATAATAAGAAATTATTATGAAAATGTTCGACCTACAAAACTAGGTGTTAGGACTCCTTTTCTGCCTAATAGTCTATGTGGGTAGATTATATTCCTGCCGCCAAATAGCGATGCTGAAACTGTTGTGTTCAGGTCTCAGGATATAGAGAGCCAGTATAATAACAGACTATGAGGCATTGTACTTTAACCCTCAGATGTGACAAGGCACCCATAACCTTCTTTGTTTTAAGTTAACTGCAGGTGTCGATGAACGCCCCCTCGAACGGGTTCCCGCCTTATCGTGTTGTTATAATAATTTTGATTTCAGTTTTTGGGCAAGAGTTTTACTTTCAAGTTTTCTAAACAAAATACAAAAATACACAGAACGTACCCTATCAACAAGAAAATAAAACAACTGAGAGTCTGATTGCGAGTTAGTGGGGTTGGATCTGATGATGCCCGTGAAGCTCTCACAGTTACAGGTTTTGTAGTATCACGTTCAAGTAGTCCGCTTTCTAAAAATCTTTGTAACCATATCGATAAGGGTCGCATAAAAGGCGAATCCTTTTTCGTCCAAACAACCAAAGGTACGGTCATAATGGAATCTGACAAAACATAACCACATTCATTTTCATTAATTCCCTGCGACAGGCAATAAGCCCGAGCGTCTTCCAAAGATGTAGCAAGTACAAATTTAATTTTTCCCTCCACGACATTCTTGAAAATGTCTTCAAACCGAGCTTCTGGTATTATTTCGAATTCATTACGTATCTGTAGATCATGTTCAAAAAACACCAGGATTCCAGCTTGACCACCAAACTTATACCCATTCTCAACGGCTTCTTGCAAACTTGCAAAATTACCTATAAAGGTATCTGTTTTCAATGCTCCTATCAAAACGCTTTGATATGCACTCCTTACAACAAACGTAAACCAGATCCACAATCCAATTATGTAAAAATCTCGAAACCGTTTTGGAGACACTCTAATCGGTTGTCCAACTAACACGGCCCAAATTCGAAACGAGACACTTTTAAGTTTATGTATGCCTCTAAAGTGCTTGTAAGTCAACTTCTTCACTGACCTCATTTTCAATATGAATGGAAGTGATTTTAAAAAGAATATTAAAATCAAAAGTATCAACCACATGTATCCACTCAATGGTGATAGTAAACGCAACCACACATGCCCTGGCTTAATAGAAGGCGCCAACCAAACAATTCTTATTCCGAAATATGGAAAGGAGTAATCTAAAAGTCCTAACCTATCCACTCCTAATGAAATACTGCAGGTGGAAATGTTTGCTTTTCCGATTATAACATCATTTAATGAATCAGACTGATTCTGGACTCGGTATGAATCAATACTGACGTAATCACTGGGAGAAGTAATTGGAGTAAAGTTCAGAACATCTTTTAATAAACGCAACATAGTGTTCTTTATTATCTGCAATGGTAGTTTTTGCTCTGTAGAGGAATGATACAGTTTGTTCGTTGATATATAGAGAGGACATTCGTGCATATTTTCCATTTTATCCGGGTATATATTCATTTTAACAGGATTATTTTTGTCTACTAATCCGAGAAGAAAAGGTTTCGTGTTCTGGCAGTCAATATAGTTCTTATATGGGTAATATGTGTAAACAGCAGTCATGTTCTTCTTTTGGTTTGTTATTACTATAACGTTTACTACATAATAACTCCATAGTATGCGAAAAATACCTTCAATTCGATGTGATTGCGAAAGCAGAACTATAATAAATTTTGCTCCGCTGTGCAAAAGTGTCTTCCCTTTAAGATCAGGTTTCAATATTTTTAAAATTTTTCTAAAAGATTTAAAAGACTCCATAAAAATTACAACTTGCTGAGGAGGCAGTCCATCGCGTTTCACTTCAATAACTACGGTGCCTTTGTACTTTTTTAGAAAATTGTCTACAACTATTCCGTCAACATCTTTCGATACAACTACTGTTTGCCATCTAAAATTAAAATTTTTGTTCGCTAATTGAATGGTGGTATCCACAATATGTTTGAAATTATTATATCCATGGTCATTACTTATTAAGAAAAAGGAATAATTTTTTATTAGAAATATAAGCACCAAAAATATACTGGGAAGAGAAGCCATTGTTCTTGCAGTGTAATTAGCACCACTGAATAAAAATGTACATGCATCTAAATTTAATTTTTGTCGAAATGAAAAATGGATTGAATATTGTAGTCGATAAAGAAACAATAGAAGTAATTTTGTTACATCAATATGCAATAAATCACCTTTTGTTAGATATGAACGAATTCTGAAAATGTTTTGTTTTTATTTTCTGCAAAGTTAATAATATGGATTTCTGTAAAACAGTGGTTTCATCATCAGTATGTAAATTAACACAATTCCAAAGACATAACTACTTTTTATTTTGCTTTCTTATATTTCATTTCTCCTTATAATGACTCCATTTCACCCCGTGTTTGTAAGAGGCAGCTATGAGATATACGTCACATTTACGCTAGACCGGCGAACGGGGAGCAGCATTCAAGTTGCAAAACGTCTGATAGTGCTATCGTGAATCTGTCTGCCGAGCGTGACAAAAAAGAAAAATCCTTTTCCATACGACGGAATAACCCAATGAAGAAGATAAAGGAGATTTTATGACTAAATAATATAGTATATAAGTGCATGCAATTTGTCTATAGGTAGGTATGTTAATATAGTATTTTGTTTGCTGATATTTCATACACAATTTCTGTACTCATGCAGGTCTGTTTTATTGAACATATTGAATGCGAAGCGTAAAGCTAAACACTAAATCGATTTTTGTATTTTTATAACAGGTTAATTTAAATAATCATTAATACCCCCGCTACACATACAAATTCCACTAACAAATGAGCATTCGAGGTGTGTTCTTTTGGAAATTTATCAAATTATCTTTTCTTTTATTTTCTCCTCATACCTAATGTATTCTATACAAATTTGAACGTAATGGCGGAGGCCGTCTAGGTCGTCAAAGACTACAGACTTCCCGTTGGTATTTCTCATAATGAATAAGGTCTTTACAATAGTTTTAGGGTTCCGTAGTTAGGCAAAAACAACTCGGAGATCCTAGGTGCTACACAGCTGTAATATGGAATGATTACAAATATTAATCACGCCTACAAAGTTGTTAAATAAAATCTTAAAAAAAATTTAGTTTTGGGTACCTCCCATACAGGTAAAGGGGATCATTATTGCATGCCGTAAGCGCCTAAGCGCGTCGGTATGTTCTACTAGGGCCTAAAAATTAAGATTCCAACGTTTTGTCGCATGAAATCGTCTCTAGCAATCATATTGTATATATAAGTGATATAAAAAGCACATTTTCAGAAAGATAAATGATTATTGAACTTATTAATATTTTTTTAATCGATTAATTGCTATTTCTAAATAAAAAAGGGATTTTAGTGGTTTATGGTGTGGATTTATCAAGTCCGCAAAGCTTGTAAACACGATTACTTATGAAAATATCAATTGTTCAACTCAATATATTTTTAAAACTCTTCATCTATCATGTGGGAAGCCATTGAATGTAAATGGCAGTTTAATTTTGTTTAGTTTAGATAATTTATTTCGGCTTTGAAATGGCGAAATTTTCGTGTATTCGGCAGCCTTGTATGAATAAATTATTGCTAAATAAAGTTAACGTCACTCAGTTAGTTCGGCGTCAGTTGCCGTCGTGAGTGGATATTGTTACGGTTGTTTGCAGCGCAGCGGCTCAAAAAGATCGCTGTACAAATACACTATATTCGAATAACCATATTTCTTAAATACTTGATTATAATAATAATAAGAGATTTTTTATTACAATATTTTAAAAGAGCAGAATAAATAATAGTAGTAGGGTGAGTGGGGGGAAGATCGAACGGTTTTTTGATGAGATGAGCAGTGTTGTGTTTGACGTATTGTAGAACAGCACATATTAACTTAAGCTAAAAATCTTTCAAATTAATGTCAGACGATATTGACGGTCAGTAGGCTACAATTTTAATTGTTCTGACACTTCAGAACTGTCTATAATATCAAAATACCTTTAAATAATACAGATAACACAACTTATTTGTTTTTTATATTTCAATTTTGCCCCGCAGGGGAAAGATTGAACTAGAGGTTCTAAAACTTTTCCCTTTACTTGGATAAGATTATACAGAAAATGAAATATCATATCAATCATATAATTTTTTTTATTGTTAATGCCAAGATAATTTTAAACACAATTATGTAAATGTACCTTTTACCATTTTCGTCAACAAAATATGTAGCACAAAACGTAAAAAATTAATATTTCAAAATTAAACAGCTAACCAATTAATAAGATCTTAGAAAAATGCCTCAACTAAAAACATAGAAAAACTTCTAAAAAAATATTATTTAAACATTAATAAAAAATGGTAGTAGATGCACGTTTACAGTTCACTGTAACACATAAATGAGGGGCATTTTAACTGTTCTGGAAGCTCTCCGTAAGGAAGTAACTTACGAGCAGCTTCTTGAGGCATTGGACGCGAGATATGGCGACGCTCACCTGGAACACGTCTTTCGTGCGCAGCTCAAAGATTGCGTGCAACGCAGTAACGAAAACCTACAGCAGTGGGCCCTTGAGGTGGAGAAGCTGGTTCGAAAAGCATACCAGTCTGTACCTGCGCTCATTGTAAGGAACCTGGTGCAGACATTCATCGACGGCATCCGCGAACTTGAAGTCAGAGCTGCTGTAAGTCTCGGGCACCACCAGACGCTTAAGGACGCCTTGATCCATGTACTGGGGGTGGAAGCCGTGCGGCAGGATCATCGTTCCCATCGCGTCAGAGAGGTTGCAGCAGCTACCTCAGGGGGTCGACCCTTGCGATACTACCCTCTTACAGAAAATCAGCGTGAAGTCGTTAGCTTCTTAGTGGCTGCCATGTTTCGTCTGGTGAGTGAGAGTTCCAGATGCCCGTTATTTTTCCCTTTTCTTAAGGCCACCCGAATGTTGAAGTTTGCTAGATAAACCGATGTAACGTTGCATTGTTCTAGGAGCTGTGATGTTGCATTTACTAACGAGTGTCTGGTGGTCTTTCCCCTTTCTTTCAGTTCCTACTTCCATTCCTACGAATTCTGTTCCTATAACTTATGAGAAGGCAACTCACAAGTAACACTCCTGTTGTTTCTTGTGTCTCTGGGCAGCGGTGAAATCACTTAGCCATCAGGTGACCCGCTTGCTCTTTTTGACTCTCTTATAATATACAAAAATTAAAATAAATACCTTTAGATAATATTAGCTGAAATTGTGCCGCTGACAATTTATATAATGGCTGTAACAAAACAAAACATTTTTTCAGGTACAGTTTGAGAACATGAGACCATTTGTATGACTTTTGAAAACGGGGCAAGATGGAAACTTTTATATGTTTATCTTACCCCGTCAAATATTGGCGGGTACAGACTTAATGTTACAATAAATCCTAAAATCCAAAAAGTAGCGATATTTAGACATAGCAACATAAATACCAATTAAAAATAATAAGTATGTATACAAATAAAAAACTCGTACCTACCTCGTAAATGAAGTTACACGAAACGGGGTAAGATTAAAACACCCGAATTGCTCGCGTAAAATAAATATTACTTGTGTATATAATATATAATAATTATTTGTGTGTTATAAGGGAATCCTTATAACACACAACCGATCCCTCAAAACGACAAGTGCCGACTTAGGTGTGGTAATAACGTAAATTTATATATATAGTTTGTATAGATTAGCTAATAACTTTTTCATTTGTATGACGTAAAATTATATATATAGAAAACATATAACCAGGAAAGACAACAGACAATCAAGATATTTCGGAAATTTAGGTCTCAGCATTTTTTTCTCTCTAATCTTGCTACACCTTTACACGGCGTGATTTATTTCTTGCGAAAGAATCTATTTGCTCATCAAAGTCTGTCTCAAAGGCAGTTTTGTTTTCATAGGCTAGAATCGCGAGGTCAGATAGACGTTCCTGACTCATTGTTGAACGCACATAGGTTTTAATTATTTTCAGTTTGCCAGAGTTTCGCTCACATCTTGCAGAATGTCGTAGGTAATGTGCAGTATATTCTTAAATAATTCATTAATTTTGAACTAAGGATAACAAATATTTAATAAAATATTTTTTAATAATTTTTAACGATAGTTATTTATAGAATTAATAAGTCTTTTAAATTAAAATTCCCGACATTAGATGTTGCCAACAATCTACTGCGCTGCAGCTGATGGCAGAATGAATGCTGAATGAATTCTTCGGATGTGTTCAAAAACCATCTGTGCGTTTTAAAATTTAAAATCAAGTGATTAATTGATAGAGCGTGCGCTGGCTAGCCGCTTTGTGATGCAAGTTTTTCTTTAAACCATAGTATATTATAATTTTCTGCCTAATAGTCTATGTGGGTAGATTATATTCCGGCCGCCAAATAGTGATGCTGAAACTGTTGTGTTCAGGTCTCAGGATATAGAGAGCCAGTATAATAACAAACTATGAGGCATTCTATTTAAACCCTCAGATGTGACAAGGCATCCATAGTCTTCTTTGTTTTAAGTTAACTGCAGGTGTCGATGAACGCCCCCCCGAACGGGTTCCCGCCTTATCGTGTTGTTATAATAATTTTGATTTCAGTTTTTGGGCAAGAGTTTTACTTTCAAGTTTTCTAAACAAAATACAAAAATACACAGAACGTACCCTATCATCAAGAAAATAAAACAACTGAGAGTCTGATCGCGAAATAGTGGGGTTGAATCTGATGATGCCCGTGAAGCTCTCACAGTTACAGGTTTTGTAGTATCACGTTCAAGTAGTCCGCTTTCTAAAAATCTTTGTAACCATATAGATAAGGGTCGCATAAAAGGCGAATCCTTTTTCGTCCAAAATACCAAAGGCACGGTCATAATGGAATCTGACAAAACATAACCACATTCATTTTCATTAATTCCCTGCGACAGGCAATAAGCCCGAGCGTCTTCCAAAGATGTAGCAAGTACAAATTTAATTTTTCCCTCCACGACATTCTTGAAAATGTCTTCAAACCGAGCTTCTGGTATTATTTCGAATGCATCACGTATCTGTGGATCACGTTCAAAAAACACCAGGATTCCAGCTTGACCACCAAACTTATACCCATTCTCAACGGCTTCTTGCAAACTTGCAAAATTACCTATAAACGTATCTGTTTTCAATGCTCCTATCAAAACGCTTTGATATGCACTCCTTACAACAAACGTAAACCAGATCCACAATCCAATTATGTAAAAATCTCGAAACCGTTTCGGAGACACTCTAATCGGTTGTCCAACTAACACGGCCCAAATTCGAAACGAGACACTTTTAAGTTTATGTATGCCTCTAAAGTGCTTGTAAGTAAACTTCTTTACTGACCTCATTTTCAATATGAATGGAAGTGATTTTTAAAAAGAATATTAAAATCAAAAGTATCAACCACATGTATCCACTCAATGGTGATAGTAAACGCAACCACACATGCCCTGGCTTAATAGAAGGCGCCAACCAAACAATTCTTATTCCGAAATATGGAAAGGAGTAATCTAAAAGTCCTAACCTATCCACTCCAAATGAAATACTGCAGGTGGAAATGTTTGCGTTTCCGATTATAACATCATTTATTGAATCAGACTGATTCTGGACTCGGTATGAATCAATACTGACGTAATCACTGGTAGAAGTAATTGGAGTAAAGTTCAGAACATCTTTTAATAAACGCAACATAGTGTTCTTAATTATCTGCAATGGGAGTTTTTGCTCTGTAGAGGAATGATACAGTTTGTTTGTTGATATATAGAGAGGACATTCGTGCATATTTTCCATTTTATCCGGGTATATATTCATTTTAACAGGATTATTTTTGTCTACTAATCCTAGAAGAAAAGGTTTCGTGTTCTGGCAGTCAATATAGTTCTTATATGGGTAATATGTGTAAACAGCAGTCACGTTCTTCTTTTGGTTTGTTATTACTATAACGTTTACTACATAATAACTCCATAGTATGCGAAAAATACCTTCAATTCGATGTGATTGCGAAAGCAGAACTATAATAAATTTTCTGTGCAAAAGTGTCTTCCCTTTAAGATCAGGTTTCAATATTTTTAAAATTTTTCTAAAAGATTTAAAAGACTCCACAAAAATTACAACTTGCTGAGAAGGCAGTCCATCGCGTTTCACTTCAATAACTACGGTGCCTTTGTACTTTTTTAGAAAATTGTCTACAACTATTCCATCAACCTCTTTAGATACAACTACTGTTTGCCATCTAAAATTAAAATTTTTGTTCGCTAATTGAATGGTGGTATCCACAATATGTTTGAAATTATTATATCCATGGTCATTACTTATTAAGAAAAAGGAATAATTTTTTATTAGAAATATAAGCACCAAAAATATACTGGGAAGAGAAGCCATTGTTCTTGCAGTGTAATTAGCATCACTGAATAAAAATGGACATGCATCTAACTTTAATATTTGTCGAAATGAAAAATGAATTGGATATTGTATTCGACAAAGAAACAATAGAAGTAATTTTGTTACATCAATATGCAATAAATCACCCTTTGTTAGATATGAATGAATACTGAAAATGTTTTGTTTTTATTTTCTGCAAAGTTAATAATATGGATTTCTGTTAAACAGTGGTTTCATCATCAGTATGTAAATTAACACAATTCCAAAGACATAACTACTTTTTATTTTGCTTTCTTATATTTCATTTCTCCTTATAATGACTCCATTTCACCCCGTGTTTGTAAGAGGTAGCTATGAGATATACCATCACGTTTATGCTAGACCGGCGAACGGGGAGCACCATTCAAGTTACAAAACATCTGATAGTGCTATCGTGAATCTGTTTGCCGAGCGTGACGAAAAAGGAAAATCCTTTTCCATACGACGGAATAACCCAATGAAGAAGATAAAGGAGATTTTATGACTAAATAATATAATATATAAGTGCATGCAATTTGTCTATATGTAGGTATGTTAGTATAGTATTTTGTTTGCTGATATTTCATACACAATATATTACCATTTCTGTCCTCATGCAGCTCTGTTCTATTGAACATATTGAATGCGAAGCGTAAAGCTAAACACTAAATCGGTTTTTGTATTTTTATAACAGGTTAATTTAAATAATCATTTATACCCCTGCTACACATACAAATTCCACTAACAAATGAGCATTCGAGGTGTGTTCTTTTGGAAATTTGTCAAATTATCTATTCTTTTATTTTCTCCTCATACCTAATGTATTCTATACAAATTTGAACGTGATGGTGGGGGCCGTCTAGGTCGTCAAACACTACAGACTTCCTGTTGGTATTTCTCATAATAAATAAGGTCTTTACAATGGTTTCAGGGTTCCGTAGTTAGGCAAAAACAACTCGGAGATCCTAGGTGCTACACAGCTGTAATATGGAATAGTTACAGATATTAATCACGCCTACAAAGTCGTTAAATAAAATCTTGAAAAAAATTAATTTTGGGTACCTCCCATACAGGTAAATGGGATCATTACTGCATGCCGTAAGCGCCTAAGCGCGTCGGTATGTTCTACTAGGGCCTAAAAATTAAGATTCCTACGTATTGTCGCATGAAATCGTCTGTAGCAATCATTTTGTACATATAAATGTTATAAGAAGCACATTTTCAGAAATAGAAATTATTGTTGAACTTATTAATACATTCTTTTAATCGATTAATTGCTATTTTTAAATAAAAAAGGGATTTTAGTGACTTATGGTGTGGATTTATCAAGACCGCAAAGCTTGTAAACACGATAACTTATGAAAATATCAATTGTTCAACTCAATATATTATTAAAACTCTTCATCTATCATGTCCCTAAGCGTGTCGGTATGTTCTACTAGTCTCTATCATGTAGGAAGCCATTGAATGTAAATGGCAGTTTAATTTTGTTTAGTTTAGTTATAATAATTTTTTTCGGCTTTGAAATGGCGAAATTTTCGTGTATTCGGCAGCCTTGTATGAATAAATTATTGCTAAATAAAGACTACGTCGCTCAGATAGTTCGGCGTCAGTCGCCGTCGTGAGTGCATAAGTCCTCCACGTGTGCCTGGTAGTTGCGGGTCCCTCTCGATACGTCTGGAGGGAAGAGCAGATACTGGGCCGGTGCACCCTGGGCGCGGCAGTAATCTTCCTCGAGAAATGAGAAGAAATTCTTACTCCTTGGGGAATGGTACTGCCGCGGCTAATTATTCTGACATGGGGGGGGGTCCGTCCCGGACCAACGGTGCGTTCCACTGCGTGACCCTCTGATTAGCAGAGGGCATAGCAGAGGAGTGAGGACGGGCTCGGTGTGCACTTACCCTGCCTCCGGGCAGACAGTGAAGGATTCATCCTTTGCTGTCACCATTGGTCTCGTAATCCCAGTATCGAAGTGTCGTGGATCACGTCTCGCGGCTTTGATAGGGACCGAGGGTCTTGGCTTAACCGCCCGGACCGCGAGGGAGAAAACCTCTATAAAAAGTTACCCCGAATCTCAAGTGGCGACGCACCGCGAGGGGATGGATGGCTGACGGGGTTCTATGAACAAATCAGTCGTTAGTGCGCTCCTCGCCAGGGTACCTGCAGACCCCCTGGCGAGTAATAAATCCTCTAAATCTGCTTACCTTGGTAAGGGGTCTCTGCCAAGGTGGACCTTTAATTCCCCCATACTCGTGGGTACAAAAATGGAAAACCTATACAAACAAAAAACAAAAACCGCCGGCAACGGCAACGTAGAGGAGAGGAGGAACGATGCGGGGACAGAGTCCGACGCCGCATCGAACAGCGAGGGAGGCTCAGAGAGCTCCCGACAAGTGGAGCCTGGGACCGCGGAGACCAGCAAGTTCTTCCGCAAGCGGTCCAGGCGACCGCTTGCGGAAGATGGCGACCAGGGGTCGGCATCCGGTGAAGAGGAGGTTTCGGCCCGGAAAATCCCCACCAACAGGCGGGGCGGGCTGAGAGGCAAGGGGACCAATCAGAGGGCCGAAAGAGCGGCAAAGCTTGCCGAGGAGGGGCGCCACCCGGACGATACGGCTCGGGAATCAGGCGAAGAAACAGATGCGACTGGCGGCTCCGAGGTGGAGCGTAAGGCCAGATTCGTAAAGGAGGTGGAGGCCGCGATCAAGGTCGTGGCCAACAAGCAAAAGTCCTCCTCGAAAGTCAAGGCCATTCCCGCGGCCTCCGCCTCCATTATGGCGGCTGCGGAGGCCAACTTTGCTGGGGCTGGGCCTAATGCGGACGAGGTGGAGAAGCTGCGGGCGGACGTGGCCCGCCTGACGTCCGCCATGGAGACTCTCCAGAAGGAGAATGAGAAGCTCCGCGCAGACCTGGCCAGTCTACATGAGCCTGCCCCTCGCGCGGCGCCCCAGACGTAGCGCCCAAGCCAGCCCGTGCCGGTGGAGAACCAGGTTCTGAACCTGGTCCGGCAGGAGCTGGCTGCCTTTCAGCACCGGTTCTCCGTGCTGGAGGGCATCGTCCTGCGCCCCCCCCTAGGGGCAAACAAGACGGCGGCGAGGCCGGCAACGGTTTCCTACGCGACGGCCACGGCTGCCACATCCACGCCGGGGCCGTCCAGCCAGCCCTCGGGTGGGGCTGCAGTTGCCCCTCCCCCCCCTGAAAAGCCGGCTCCGGCAAAACCGATACCGGCTGAACCGGCTCCGGCTAAGCCGGCGACGGGAAAGAGAGGCAAGGCGAAGGCGAAAAAGGGCAAGGCGGCAGCACAGGTGATGGCTGCGCCAGCCCCAGTGCCTGCTGCGAATGGGCCAGCGCCAGCGGCAAGCCAGCTGCCGCCGCCGCCACCGCTCCCCCAGCTCCCTACACCTGCCGCGGCAGAAGCCGGTTGGCAGGTGGTCGGGGAGAAACAGAAGGGGAAGAAGGCAGCCAAAAAGGCCAAAGAGCAGGAGCGGCAGCGTCAGTTCAGGGCGCGCAAGATCGCGGCTAGGCTCCGCGCCCCGAAGACCGCAGCTGTAGTGATTACACTACAGCCGGACGCGGAAAAGAAGGGCGTTACCTACCGCGATCTGCTCGCGAAGGCGAAAGAGGCGGTGGATCTCGGGGAGCTCGGGATCACTGGGGGCCTCCGGCTCAAAGTCACCCAGACGGGGGCCCGTATGCTGGAGATCCCCGGGGAATCCAGTGGCGCGACTGCGGACGCTCTGGCTGCGAAGCTCAGAGCGTCCCTGAACGCGGACGAGGCCCGAGTGTCCAGGCCCGTCAGATGCGCAGACCTGCGCATCATGGGTCTGGACGACTCGGTATCGGAGGAGGAGTTGGTGGCCGCCGTCGCCAGGTCCGGGGGGTGCACTACTGACCAGGTCAGGGCAGGCGCCATACGCCCGGATCAACAGGGTATGCATGCCGCCACGGTGTGCTGCCCTGTTACGGCGGCCAAAACCATAGTGGAGGGCCGAAGGCTTCTGGTGGGCTGGGTCTCAGCGCAGGTTAAACTGCTGGAGCCCAGACCTCTGAGGTGCTACCGCTGTCTCGTGGGGCATCACGTATCAGTGAAATGCGCCTCGGAGGTTGACCGCAGTTGCCTCTGCTTCCGCTGCTGTCAGCCCGGACACATATCGGCGACCTGCTGCGCCACGACGCACTGTGATGCATGTGCGGCGACCGGTAAGCCAGCCGATCACTGGGCCGGAAGCAGGGCCTGCGTGTCAGCCGCCAAGGCCAAGGCCGCGGGTAGGGGAGGGCCCTCCTCCGCCGCCACCGCCTCTATGGCCACCGCCGCAGCTGCAACTGCCGCCGCCGCCGCTGTCACTGTCGCCGCCGCCGCCGCCGCGACACCGACGCCTGCAGAGGGGCGCCCCGTGGAGGAAGCTGAAATGGAATGCCTATAACGGCCCCATTAAGCTTCCTCCAGGCGAATATCAACCACTGCGCCTGCGCTCAGGATCTGTTGCTCCAGAGCATGGCGCAGTGGTCGATTAACATCGCTGTGGTCGCTGAGCCGTATTTTGTCTGGCCTAAGAAGGACTGAGTGGCGGACCTTAACGGCTCAGTGGCCATCATCTCTTCGGCCGCCGCCGGTACCCCGACCCTTGAAGATGTCAGGAGGGGTCAGGGGTGCGTAGCAGCGCGGTTCGGGGAGTTCGTCGTTGTGGGGGTGTACTTCTCCCCGAACCGATCTCTCGCCGAGCTCCACAACTCTCTTGCAGAGCTGAGAGCAGTCGTCGTCGGAAGCTATCCCCTCCCCGTGCTTGTCCTCGGGGACTTCAATGCCAAGAACTTGGCTTGGGGTTCTCGTCGTACAGATGTGCGGGGTAGGATGGTGGAAGACTGGGCTCTGGAGACAGGCCTGGTCGTCCTAAATCGGGGTTCTGTCCCCACGTGTGTGCGGATGCGGGGCGAGTCGGTGGTGGACATTTCGTTCGCTAGCCCCGCTCTGTCGCCGCGTGCCACTGACTGGCGAGTCATGGAGGGGGTGGAGACCTACTCCGACCACCGGTACATCCGGTTTGACGTCTCCACCCAGCCCTCGAGCGCGCCAGTCCAACAGGCCCCGAGTGGTCCGCGTTGGGCGCTGAAGCAGCTGGACCGGGAGCTCCTCCTGGAAGCCTCGATCGTGCAGGCCTGGGTGTCATCACCGGATAGGCCTGCCGACATCAATGATGAGGCAGGGTGGTTCCAGGAGGCCATGTCCGAGATATGTGACGTGGCAATACCCCGCGTCCGGCCAGGAAGCGCCCGGCGCCAGGTGTATTGGTGGTCGCGTGAGCTGACGTCTCTGCGCGAGGCGTGTGTCGCCGCGCGGCACCTGTACGCCAGGCATCGCAGGCTCCGCATTCGTCCACCGAATGCGGCAGCCATTGAGGCGGAGCTGTACGAGGGATACAGAGCGGCGAAGACCGCCCTCCGGGAGGCTGTCATGCGGGCCCGGGATCGGGCCCGTGAGGAGATGCTGGAGACTCTCGACAGAGATCCGTGGGGGCGCCCTTACAAGATGGTGCGGGATAAACTCCGCACCTGGGCCCCCCCGCTGACGCAGAGTCTCCGGCCTCAGCTCGTGGAGGACGTGGTGAGCGCTCTGTTTCCTGCGCGAGGGGAACATCCGCCCCCGCCTATGGCTCCGCCACCTGCGGTGCCGGAAGCGGACCACCAGGACGACGACGACGACATCCCGGAAGGGACCGGGGTAGACCTGAGAGTGGCGGTACGTAGGCTCAAGGCCAGGAATACCGCCCCAGGACCCGATGGCTTGCCTGGCAAAGCCTGGGTCCTGGCCTTGGAGGCTCTCGGGCCCCGACTGGAGGGGCTCCTAAGCGCATGCTTGGAGAGAGGCCAATTCCCGCTTCGTTGGAAGACGGGGAAGCTGGTCCTCATTCGGAAGCCGGGGCGCCCTGCGGACTCTCCGTCCGCATACCGGCCCGTGGCTCGACGAGGTGGGCAAGCTCTTTGAAAGAGTCATTGCAAATCGCCTCGCCGAGCACCTTGCGGGGACGGGGCCGGATCTTGCGGAACACCAGTTTGGTTTCCGCAAGAGGCGCTCTACGGTGGACGCCATCATGCGCGTAAGAGCCCTCACGACGGGGGATGCAGTGGCCAGGGGGGGGGGTTGTTTTGGCGGTGTCTCTCGACATCGCCAACGCCTTCAACTCCATGCCCTGGAGCTGCATTAGGGAGGCACTCCGGTATCACCGGGTGCCGACCTATCTCCGTCGTATAGTCGGGGACTATCTGACGGATAGGGCCGTCATCTACCCCGGTCGCAACGGTGAGTGGAACCGGCGAGAGATGTCGTGCGGTGTCCCACAAGGTTCGGTTCTGGGGCCGCCCCTGTGGAACATCGGTTACGACTGGGTGCTGCGCGCCGACCTCCCTACCGGCGTCAGCGTAGTTTGCTACGCTGACGACACGCTGGTACTGGCACAGGGAGGGTCGTACGAGGCGGCGGCGGAAAATATGACACGCGGGGTTGCGATAGTCGTTGAGAGGATCCGGCAGCTGAAGAAAAAAGTAATTACAATGTTTTTATCGAAAGAAAAAAACAGGGGGAAAGATGAAAGGGTGGTGGGGAAAGATCGAAGTAGTTTCTAAAATCGTTCAAATTAATGTCAGACGATATTGACGGTCAGTAGGCTACAATTTCAATTGTCCTGACACTTCAGAACTGTCTATAATATTAAAATACCTTCAAATAATACAGATAGCACAACTTATTTGTTTTTTATATTTCAATCTTGCCCCGCAGGGGAAAGATTGAACTAGAGGTTCTAAAACTTTTCACTTTACGTGGATAAGATTATACAGAAAATGAAATATATCATTCATATAATTTTTTTTATTGTTAATGCCAAGATAATTTTAAACACAATTACGTAAATGTACCTTTTACCATTTTCGTCAACAAAATATGTAAAAAATTAAAACGTAAAAAATTAATATTTCAAAATTAAACCGCTAACCAATTAATAAGATCTTAGAAAAATGCCTCAACTAAAAACATAGAAAAACTTCTAAAAAAATATTATCTAAACATTAATAAAAAAAATGGTAGTAGATCCACGTTTATAGTTCACTGTAACACATAAATGAGCAGGGTCGACCGGAGCGATGCTACCCTCTTACAGAAAATTAGCATGAAGTCGTTAGCTTTTTAGTGGCTGCCATGTTTTGTCTGGTGAGTGAGAGTTCCGGATGCCCGTTCCTTTTCCCCTTTTCTTAAGGCCACCCGAATGTTGACGTTTGCTAGATAAACCGATGTGACGTGCATTGTTCTAGGAGCTGTGATGTTGCATTTACTAACGAGTGTCTGGTGGTCTTTCCCCTTTCTTTAACTTTCTACTTCCATTCCTACGAATTCTGTTCCTATAACTTATGAGAAGGCAACTCACAAGTAACACTCCTGTTGTTTCTTGTGTCTCTGGGCAGCGGTGAAATCACTTAGCCATGAGGTGACCCGCTTGCTCTTTTTGTCTATCTTATAATATACAAAAATTAAAATAAGACATAATATTAGCTGAAATTGTGCCGCTGACAATTTATATTATAGCTGTAACAAAACAAAACATTTTTTCAGATACAGTTTGAGAACATGAGACCATTTGTATGACTTTTGAAAACGGGGCAAGATGGAAACTTTTATATGTTTATCTTACCCCGTCAAATATTGGCGAGTACAGACGCAATGTTACAATAAATCCTAAAATCCAAAAAGTTGCGATATTTAGACATAGCAACATAAATACCAATTAAAAATAATAAGTATGTATACAAATAAAAAACTCGTAAATCAAGTTACACGACACGGGGTAAGATTAAAACATCCGACTTGCTCGCGTTAAATAAATATTACTTGTGTATATAATATATAATGATTATTTGTGTGTTATAAGGGAATCCTTATAACACACAACCGATCCCTCAAAACTACAAGTGCCGACTTAGGTGTGGTACGTAACAAAATGGTGGTCTTATGAATGTTGCCTGCATTGGATAAATTACACAAAATCTGTCTTTACTGATGCTTTTTGTGTTACCCCGTTTTTCATCTTCCCCCCACTTAATCTAAAAAATTATGTATTGAACATTATTTTTTAGATTCAAGGGTTCGAAGTATTTGGTGGTATTTTTTATTAGAGTCATGTGTGTCACCCCCACGGTGTGTGACCAGTATGCACGATAGTAGTATGTAAGAAGTTAAAAGGACATGACAGCTAAGTAGGCTTTACAAGTAAATGATTAATAGTTGACCAACTTAAAATATGCACTTGTATTAGTAAAAATGTGATTACAATTCCATAGAAAATTACCTAGAACTAGCTGCATTATAACTTTGTAATGTTATTGTATAAAATGAACTTTACGTATTTTTTATTACTTATAGATTGTACTATTTCAGAAATCGAAAAATTTTTTTTTAAATATATAACATAATGTTATTTATTCTTCCCTTCACAATATATTTATACCCGAACAACACGGATTTGTTAAAAAACGATCCACAGTAGGCAATCTCCATATATTTGTTTGTATATCTTAATAAATAAAATTAAAAAAACTCTTTTTTTATAGGATTGGGTGACAAACGAGCACACAGTCCATTTGTTGGTAAGTGGTTGCTATGACCCATACTCATCTACATTTATCCTCAATATAGCTCCCATTTTACGCTGGTATTCTATGAGAGCGTGGTCCTTCCTCGGTCGAGCCGACCTATTCGTCCTACAACTATAGATACTACTAATATAGCAGCAGCATGGCTCTACCACGTATAAAGGAAATTTGCTAGGAAAATAAGTCTTTCAATAACCATCGTCCTATTTTGCCCCATTTTTATCGTTATAACGGACAAACCGCGAACTCACTCAAATGCTCAAGAATGTATCAAAAAGGTCGTTTCTAAATTCACGGACAACTAAGGACCATATTCAAAATCAAGCTTGTACACTCCTGCATCTTGTAGAGGGATTTACAATAAGGGCATGGTAAAAACTGACTAGTATTCTTCAGCGGCTTGTAGAATGTTCTGATGAAAACTTGCTTCAAGATGTAGCCAATCTAGTCTGTAGGTCCTCTGACATATGGTAGTACAGCAAGCACACGTTGGACTGTGGCCAGTTTCACTCGGTCACTGTTAAGTAAGCGCGGTACCCGAAGTTTGTTGTCGTGCCAAAAACTTGCTTGACGTGCTGAAGTTCGGCTGAGAGATATTTGCTGTCACAGATTCCTTGTGCTCTTTGAAACAAATATTTTACCACGGTAGCTAACTGTGAAGGTAATGGTGAGATTCACCGTTTAAATAACATAAATAACATTATTTCTACTTACAATTTTACAACTAAAGATCTTCATGTCCGTCCAGGGCTGATGAATTATAAGAAATGGTATCTAGCAATAAAGGACTTTGTCGTTTAAATAACAAAGTTTCTTTTATAATTTTCAATACATAATAGAAACAAAAGAAGCAGTAACAGCCCCGGATCTACGATTTTTTTGAACCGGGGCTAAAACTTGATAGTGGCGCCTCCTCTTTCCAGCGTATGAGATAACTTGTTAAAAAAACTTGCACTTTTTATTACCTAATAGCTGTTGCCCGCGACTTCGCCCGCGTGTAATTTAAGGTTTTAATTTTGTTGCGCGGAACCCTAATTATTTTTCTAAAATATAAGTAGCCTAAGCTACTCCTTATAACATGAGCTATCTAGCAGTAAAAGTCCCGTCAAAATCGGTCCAGCTGTTTTGGAGATTAGTTGGAACAAACAGACAGACAGACACACAAAAATTTTAAAAATTATGTTTTTGTTATAAGTACCGTATATACTACTATATGGAATTAGTAAAATGCTGTTATTTTGACATTACAAACAGACACTTCAATTTTATTTATTTGTATAGATTAGCTAATAACTTTTTCATTTGTATGACGTAAAATTATATATATATATATAGAAACATATAACCAGGAAAGACAACAGACGATCAAGATATTTCGGAAATTTAGGTCTCGGCATTTTTTTCTCTCTAATCTTGCTACAGCTTTACACGGCGTGATTTATTTTTGCGAAAGAATCTATTTGCTCATCAAAGTCTGTCTCAGAGGCAGTTTTGTTTTCAAAGGCTAGAATCGCGAGGTCAGATAGACGTTCCTGCCTCATTGTTGAACGCAGATAGGTTTTAATTATTTTCAGTTTGCTAGAGCTTCGCTCACGTCTTGCAGAATGTCGTAGGTTATGTGCAAGTATATTCTTAAATAATTCATTAATTTTATTATGAACTAAGGATAACAAATATTGAATAAAATATTTTTTAATAATTTTTAACGATAATTATTTATAGAATTAATAAGTCTTTTAAATTAAAATTCCCGACATTAGATGTTGCCAACAATCTACTGCGCTGCAGCTGATGGTAGAATGAATTCTTCGGATGTGTTCAAAAACCATCTGTGCGTTTTAAAATTTAAAATCAAGTGATTAATTGACAGAGCGTGCGCTGGCTAGCCGCTTTGTGATGCAAGTTTTTCTTTAAGCCATAGTATATTATAATTTTGGCGCCTCCTTAAACTGCCGCCCGGGGCGGGTCGCCCGGTTTGACCCCCCCTAGATCCGGGGCTGAGCGGTAAGCAGAGTACTCGTTTCTAGGCAACCACCAATAATATGTAAACAAACCCTTCTAACGATCGCTGCTTTGTTGTTTTTATTACCGTAAAACTACAAACTATAATCTAAAATTATATATCTATTGTTATTATTATTATTACTAATAGATTCAAATTATACACCACGAATATGTATAAGATAACACTGTATTTATATCCCATGTTTATGTTTTCGAGTAAGCTAAACGGACTTCATTCTCCTAATTGTAGTAGTGTGGAATTTTTTGAAGCAAGCAGTTTAAACTGTCGACCGTGTCCAGCTAATAGTTCTATGACTGCTTCTGAAGATGGTGAGTTGATTATTGTAAACATAATTATTCCTGCGCAGTTACTTAATGTCGATCATGTTCTTACTTTTGAAGGATATCGCAACGACAGCTGACTGAATGAACGAATATTTCGTGGACGCCGTATGTCTATTTTGTTTAGCAGTCTATAATAACATCACTTTTTTGTATAATTACACATGTAAGAAAAACTCTGTGGTTCCAGTTAAGTGCGAAATAACTTTATTTCAGAAATGACAACGATAAAAAATTTAAATAATTAAATTTTTATTTGCGAATTGTATGTGGTTGTATTAACTCTACATTGATAGTAGAGTAAGAGTATTATCAAAGACCTTACTTCACCGATGCATGTGTCAGCATAGGTAATAAAACCACATACAATTTGCAATTTTTTTTTAAATCAAATGAAATTGTTTTATGGTTGGGTTTTCTGAAGTAAAGTTATTTCAATAAGTTAGAATAATGATTCTAATAACGCACTTAACGGGAACCGCAGGGTTTTTCTTACATGTTGTATATACAGAGGCATGGTAGCTCAGGGCCTCAGCGCTCGCCGTAAAGTCTACGCGAGCAGCCAATGCAATTAGTGTGGCTGGCTGCTCAAACTTGATTTTTTTATTACCTTGATCTATGCAGAAAGACCGACATTGGAGGGCAAAATGGAAATGTGTGTTCAAACATGGCACAAATACGCAAATGCCCGTGCTACACTTCGTGTCTTTCTATCAACTTAAGAATAACAGTCACATTGACAAACTAACGTTGCAAGGGGAAGTAAATATGTATTTTAATTACAGGTTTATCATGTATTTGTGAAAATGACAGCATTAAAACAGAATTAGCCCGGTGCCGAGTATGCAACGTGACGGAGGTAGTGTCCGCGGATGGCTATACTTGTGTACCGCGACGATGTCAACTCTCTTCTGGTAGAATTGTATGTAGAAAGTGTCCAAACGATTACATATCTGGTAAGTCCTTAAATATCATTAAAATCTGTAAAAATGAAACTCTAGGTTAGGTAAATTTATGATCTATCTACTTTTTTACTCTAAATAAACAATTTTTTCAGTAGTCACCATGAGAGTCAATAACAACATTGTTGATTATACTCTATTTTCATAACTCTCGTACTGACCATAACATAATATATGTTAGAAAATATGAATAAATGTTCGCTATTTGACAAATACTTTCCTAAATACAACACGTATTATTACGTACGTATTAAGTGCTCTCCTTTTTTCAGTAACAAACTGGTAGCGCCCTAACGCAAAAACTACCTTTTGGATTAACTGGTCAACCCTTAATATCAAAATATGTGTATTTTTTACCTAATAACAAAGCATATATTATAACGAGTCAGACAGTCCCTCAACTTTTTTGCAAAAGAATTTGTCTTTTGCAAAACGTTGACGGTCTGTTCTGGTTCTGAAAAGCCTCGTTTAATTTAGATTGCTATTTGTGTAAATATAACTATGTCTGGCAATCAGTTTTAAAATAATCAAATAACTAAGTTACAATTTGTCAATAAATTGATGCAGTAACCATTAAAAAAATCTGATATTTTATGTGGATAATCAAATATGTTTCTTACACATTTTTTCACGTGGTATGGCTCTCAAAAATCCCAAGATTTTTACAGCAACTGGAGTAAATCACTATATTACTATTATAAGTGGTAGAGCAATGCTGCAGCTATATTAATAGTATAGTTGTAGCACGAATGGGTCGGCTCGACAGGGGAAGGACCACGCTTTCACAGAATACCAGCGTAAAATGGCAGCTTGCCACTGCTGTGTTTCGTGTGGTGAGTGTAGAGAACCAGAGACCCTTTTTACTAGAAAAGAGGCATTCCATCTTAGTCCTCACAGGTGACAACGCATCTGCATTTTGATTCTTTATTGAGGATAGATGTAGATGTCTATGAGTCACACCAACCACTTACCATCAGGTGAACTGTGTGCTCGTTTGTCACCTTATCCTATAAAAAAAAATTTTAACATCATAATTAGAAATAAAACTAATTTATTAAAAATATATAAAAAAAAATCAACAGTTACACAAAATCATGATGGAACACCTCTGACAGAAGTACAATGCGTAAAGTGCGCACGCGGATACAAAGTTCAAAATAACATTTGTACCAAGTGCGAGATTTGTGCATGTAACAGAAACGAAGTCATAGTTCACGGGAAATGTTTACCGAAAAAATATGTCATGCAACGACCGAGATACGAAGAAAAACGTCTTCATCCGTCTGATTTACTAGACATCGTCAAATATGAATATATGTGTATTGTAAGTATTTTAAACCATAACCAAAAAGTAGGATAAAAATTAAGTTTGTAAAGCCTATATTTCTACTCTTAACTCTTAAGTTATCTAGTCATAGGATTTAAGCAGATGTTTTCTCTTCTCTTCTTCTTCATTTTCTACCAACTTCAAACAGGAGGAGGTACTCTATTCGACTGTATGTTTTTTTGTGTGTTACCTCATAACTTTTTTCTGGATGTACCGATTTCGATGATCTTTTTTTCTTTGAAAGCTGGTGCTTAACATGTGGTCCCATATAAATTTGATCAAGGTCTGACTAATATTTTTTTAGTTATTCTTAATAATTTATATTGAAGTCGGTTGTACAAATTTGATATTTTAAATTATGTTTATGGCATTTTAGTTGTATAATGCATTCTATGAATGTTATCCAGTTAGTCATATAAGTGACACTGATATCATTATGGTTCTAAAATATTTAACAGATTAAATCGAAGTCATACGTCATATTCACATTTGCCACTGACCCTTGTATATAATATAGAGATATTTGCGTGGAATAATTTGGATTATAGTATGACGGGTATGACGTCAGTATATACTATACAATAAAAATGACGGTCAAAAACTTGCAACCTTAAAAAGTAGTAATAAGTAAATGTATATCTTGAATAATGTGTTGTTAAATATATGTTGAATTTACAGAACACTATTAGTCCTATTAGTCACATGGAAAATTTATTAGAGCTATATGGCCAGTTCAAAGCCACTGATACTTTGATATTTTGAATTATATCTTATATTAATTGTTAATTAGCTAGCTCACAGTAAAAAAATGGTTTTTCATAATGATTTGCTTATTATTATTGCATACAATAGGTTCAAATAGCTGTAAAAGAGTGCGGCCATGTTTCAGAACTCTGATGTAGCAGCTTGTCGCTGGCTGGCTAATGCGTGTGTGAGTAATTTTTATTCCTCGGATCCAGCGGGACCATGTAGACTTTGGATATTCCCAAACTTAGTCACCCATAAAAGTAAGTTTCTGTACAAAATATATAGTGTTCGTTTTACATAGAGAAAATAAATATATAAATTTAAATCAGGATACGAGCTAGTACATAAAATGTTATGTACAAGTCCGTATTCTCTTATATTCTAGCTTGTTTCAACTTGTATACATGTATTGTTACCGTGTGGTGACGGCGTAAGATCAATAAATCACCCCTTTTCGTCCATGGGTGCCGTAAGAAGTGACTATGAGAAATGTCGAAATTCTCATGGATATATCCATCCAATAGATGACGGTACAATCATCAAAGTCGGGAGTCAATAAATTTGTTAACTGAAATTTTAAAAGATCGTAAGAAGATCGAAGAAGCACGTGCTCGGCGATGAAGAAAAACATTGAAAAAAGCTTACAGTCTGAGAAATAAGAAAATTCGAAAACTCACAAATTACATATGCGGAACGTATATAATGTAACTTTAACTTGTATTTCATATTTTTAGTTCTACCCACGCTTACAAACAAATCAAATAAATCCAGTTCGGACGACAAAGATTCAAATGAAATAAATTTGTCTAAAGGACAGGTAATAGAAACAAAAACGATAAAATACCTATATTTTGCTTAATACTTTCACAGCACATTAGTTTGTAATTTATTTTTTTCAGAATTCATTGTTAATAACCGCAATAAGCTATGAAAATAATGGTAAATTTAAATATCTTCACAATCCTGGAAAGAAATTTATCTCCTGTTTTCCTCCTTTTACTTTAACCATAGGCGAGAATTACTCGTAAGTACTATATAGTTCCTTTTATTTATGTTCTTGTGTTATGTAGTTATCTAATATACATTTCAACCTGCAGGTATGATTGTAAAGTTAATGTGTCAGAATTATCTACGTCGAACAATGAACTTTTTACATTGTTTACTACTTCTGATGAGAATATGACACCGATTTCGATTAAACTGCGAAAACCTAACGGTCACATTGTCCAGGTAAGAAATATTTTTAGAAATTATGACATAAATATTAATAGAAAAACTAAATCATAAAAGAAACATTCACACAAATATTCTACATAACTGAATTTCGGACGTAAATTGAAAATATAAACAATAGTTACTTAGTGTATTATTTATATTTTCCGTATAAAATGACTAGAAAATAAGTTAAATCAAACTAAACACAACGCAGTCAGATAAACGTTATTCAATTAAAAAAGGTCAGCGAAATCCAGTAAGGCTTTCGACTTAACTTACTTAGTAAAGCTCAGCAAACGCGGGCGGTGGATGAGTTGTTACTGATTTAACTAGATATACTTTACAGTATTTATAAGCAAGTATAAATATTCTAAGAGATATACACTCGATCTTATTACAATAGTTCAGAGGATAAGCCTTTGTACGCGAGCCAAACCAAGCTTGATTCCTGCCAGCAGGCGTGTCACTTTGTAAAAATCTGAGGTATGGAAAATGGTGGCGCGATTTTCAAATTTGTTCGCATTACTCGTGGGGTATTAAGGTTTAAGAGTTTGCAGTGTATATACTCAACTTATTTATTGAACTATAAGATGTGGGGTATTGAGGTTTAAGGGCTTGCGATTTATTTATATGGGGTTTGTAGTAATATGCGATTTATTTCCTAATTTCAGCTATGGAATTCCATACCTTGAAAAACTTGAGGTATGGAGTGCTCCATACCTTCCATAGTGGAAGTGACACCCCTGCCTGCCAGCAATATTGTTAATTGCAATATTATGTGCTGATTAAGCATGTAGACAGTGAAGGAAAATGTCGTACGACTTCGGTAATGAAAGAAAGTGTCGTGAAAAAGGTGTAACTAAAAAAATTAAAGTATATGTGTATTCTGCCTATGCTCATTGAAGTAGCGTGGCTGACACTTCCCTGCTCCAAATCCCTCTTAGAAATATGAGTATGCCAGCGTCTAGAGAGGTCCAGCGTTTTTATTTACACGAGATTGAAACTGATAAGTTAGATTATAAAATTGAATACAGTCCACATACTTCAATGATAAACTTTAATTTTTGATTTCAGAAAGGATTGTGGCCTTTGAATGAATTTACAAAATATTTTTTGTATCGCCGATCACTTTCTGCAACTGCAAACATTACTGACTTGATTTATCTGCGTGTTTTTCTAATAAGCCTTCGGTAATTGTTGTATTATTTTATATTGATTAAAACAAGTAACTATCCACAAACTGGTGCCGTAGGGTGGTGGTGTATGTGAATTCATCATTCATCTTATTCGTGGTAGAGCCACGCTGCAGCTATATTATGGTAGTAGCACGAATGGGTCGGCTGAACCGGAGAAGGACCACGCGTTCACAGAATACAGAATGTTGCTGTGTTTCGTATGGCAAGTGTAGAGAACCAGAGACCCGATTTACTGGAAACCAGGCATTCCGTCTTAATCGTTACGGGTGATAACGCATCTGCATTTTGATTCTTAATCGAGGATAAATGTAGATGTCTATGGGCCACAGCACCCATTTTCCAGCGGGTGGACTGTGTGCTCGTTTGTAACCCTTATTCTATATTAAAACAAAATCATGTTATTATTTCGACCCGTCAGTGTTGTTTGTGGCGACTATAGGAAATGAAACAAGGGAATGGTTAGCAGCATCCTCCCAATTACAACTCAAAAAACTGCGGTTGGCAACCGGCTAGCAAAGCGTGGCAACAATGACTTTAATAGTAAATAAAAATACTAATAAATAAATAATAATAATAATGTGTAATTTATAAATCCATTTATAAATCCCAGTCAGCCTCTCGGGTCATCTGTGGCGACTGGGATTCCGTGACGGACTGCTCCAAGCTCAAATACAGAAGGCGGTGCTCTTCGATACCGACCGCATCCCTCAGTCTCCCCTGTCGAGGGCTTCCATCTGGTTGGGTTTTTATTTATTTATGTATTTTTATGCATTTATTTTATTTTATTAATATTTATGTATGTTTATCATTTTCATTTACAACTATATATATAGCCCAACCATATGAGAAAACTTTATAGATACACCATAATAATAATGTGTAATTTAAACACGGGCTACGATTTATACAGAGCAAACGATGGGTTGACTGGTAGAGAATAGTATTTACATGGTAATTTTAACTTTAAGTGACAGAGCTACGCTGTAGACTAATTTGATTGCTACACTAAGGGTCGGCTCAATTGAGGAAGAATTAAGTTAACCAGACCTGTATAATGCTGTTGCGTTTTGTGTGGTGAGTGACGAGAATCGGAAATCCTTTATGGTAACGAAACATTTCATCTTAGTCTTATGTACTTATCCTTTTTTGATAAAGTGAATACAATAACGAGTAAATACACAAAAAAAAACATTAAGACCAGGCAGAGCTAGACATAGGGCTTTTGAAGAATTGCCACCTGGCAAGAATTGCGTGAAAGTCTCGCCCATACTCATCACAGCGGTAAGCGCAGAGCCTGTACACATTGCCCCGGGTCTTTAGCGGTGCTCCCCTGTCTGCACCATTGTAAGATTAAGATTGGTTTTCCACTAAAAGCCCCGTTCAACAAAGAAGGATACACAGAAGACTACATACCATGTTGTTGGTTGCAAATTATTTTAGGTGCATATTAGTGCGTAAGTGCGCGTTCTTGTAGAGCATGATGTCGGCGTCATTTTAAATATAACTGGTCTTCTGTCTATGCTTTTTTGTTAGTCTAAGGGTCACGTTTAGTATTTGGAGAAAAATTTGGCCCCGCTTACACACCATATAAGGGCAATAATAACAATGTTCTGTGCCTATAATGATTGATATTGACGGCTCGTTGGCATGGATAAACGTTCGGCTGTGACTCTGCAGGGCCGTGGTTTCAAATACCACACGGAAAACGTGTTTGTGTGGCCTACAAATTACTGTTTCGTATCTCTATGTTAGTATATGTGTAATTTATGTATGTATAATCCTTACACTATATAGAAGATGTTCTAGTGTAATTTTTAAAAAATGCTAGAAATTCGATCACTAGATGATTAGGAACATCGATATATATGTACGAGTACTACTTACTAGATTTCGCATTCCGAACATAAACTATGTTCAACTGAACTGTACTGCAATCCGTACAGTGTGTCATTTAGTGTAGTTTTAATCTACTAGTTAGTCTGTGGCGCAACTGCGTATGCGCGACTCTACTATCTCCCGCGCATGCGCCAAGACATAAAGTAGTGCAGATTTTTTGTTTAGAATGGCTTCCCTACATAGTACATATAACTCAATGATTAGGAATAAGATATTATGTAACTCGAAGCATTGTGCACGTGTGCTGTGTGAAATTTCGTTTCACATATTGCACAATACATTGTTTTAACTGCCTCGATGGTCTAATGATCGTAAGTGTGACTACAAATCATGTGGTCTCGGTTTCGAATCTCGGGTCGGCCCAAAATCACTTCTTGGAGTTTTTTTGCCAAGATATACTCAGTCCGGAGTCAGGAAGTTTATGATGTCTCACTACCGTACCTCGGAATACACGTTAAGCCGTTATTTCTGCTTTGGATCTTTCTTCGGTCGTATTCAATTGCGGTCCCGTCGGACTACGAGAGTGAAGGAATAGATAGTGCACTTGTGTTTATGCACACACGCGTGCTCTGTATTCCTGTCCTGCGCAGAGTGATGGCCGTTGAGACTGGTCGCCATGACCGAAATTCGGTCTGAATGACATTGTTTATTTTAATTGTATTATTGCATAATATATATTATATAGACTTATACTTGGCCTGAAATGGTTAAGATGATGACAGACTTTTAAGTTAATCGGTTAATTTCCTATTTTTTTTCTGTCCAAATATAAAAGTGGAGCAAAATGTCTTATTTGGTTTCAGTATTGAACGAAAACAACAGAGTTTTGGCTCGCTAAAACTACATATAAATTTTGAAGCACAGTATGCCGTCAAGTTTCCATTCTCCGACATTTTCAGTACTTCTTTAATTGTGACGCATATTTTACCCAGCGCTGGAGTTCTTCGTGGTTTAGAGGTGTGACCATCTTGTCTACTGTACTACACATATGCATAGTGGAGGTCGTTTAATGCTTCTGGACTGGAAAGGAGTTAACATCATGATGATGACATCAAATACATCACTCACATTCGATTTTGAAAGAAAGAATGTATTTATTTATTGCTGCAACTTGCTTCTACAAAAAAAAAAAAAACTTAACAAAATATTAAAAATGGATTGCAGCGACAAAAAGGCCAAAGACTCAGCATAATACAGTAAAAAGTTACTGCAGCGGTGATATTATATTATATATGTAACTAGGGGACCTCAGCACTATGTTTAATGACCTCAATAGTATCCCTTGATTTTATAATTAACATAGACAAGACATAGGTCACGTGTCAAAGTTCATGTGACACCTACAATTTGGAGATCACAACACATTTTGACGTCACGTATAGCTCAAAACTTGAAAACAGAAACTGAAAAATAAAAATATTTCAAGAAACTGTCAGTTAACATTCATTGGAACAGCGAAGCGGACTGATTGCTCCAATACCCTCTCTCCCTCTAGAGAGGAGGCCTGTACCCAGCAGTGGCACGTAATACCTATAATATTTTCTATGTAGGTAGGCAGTTACATCTGCCGCACATGTCTTGACTAAACCCCATTACGTAAGGACGTATTTTATTTCTCAAAGGCCTATACGTTGGGAGGCACTGTTGAGGTCATCGATAAAGTGCTTATTTTTATTATTAGGCTACGGCAATTAATATAGGCTGTAACTTTACTTTTTTAAGTGCCGTTATAATATTAATTTGACATGTATGTTTCAGATATGGGGTAGTATTCTTAGTATTCTGATGGCAATATATGCAATAGCACAGTGGCGCGGAGTACTGCGTCGAGGAGGCCTTCAAATTTCCTTGTTACCTCTCATTGCTGGATGCATCGCGGACGCTCTTTATTTTGTATGTGTTATTTAATTTACTACAAAATTCTCCAATTACACGTTCTATCTAGTGACTTCTATGTGGAAAATGACGAGTATTTGACTTATAACAAGTTATCACACCAGCAATCTTTATTAAACCAAGAAGGTTTGGCAACGTTTGGGAAATTACGAAAAATCTTATTTTCCAGTGTTCCTCAAAACCTTAAAACGAATGTTTCATATCAACTACGTACTACTGGTAATGACTTGTGGAACCGAGACTTGTTCCTTTACAGCAGTAAAAGATGGATGTAGTAAAGAAATTGCTAGAAGCTCAAAGTCACTTAAAGAGCTATGGAGAGGGCTATGCTCGGAGCTTTTCTGCGTGAAAAAATCCGTAATGATGATCCGCCACAGATAGTAATCGACATAACCCAATGGATCAGCAAACCGAATTGGTAATGGTTTGGGAAGATAGGTAGCTTGAGGAAGTGATAACCAAAGGCAAAAAATGTTTTTCACGTGCAGCTATATTAACTGTATAGTTGTAACACGAATGGGTCGACTCGACCGGGGAACGACCACGCTCTGACAGAATACTAGCGTAAAATAGCAGCTTAACACTGCTGTGTTTCGTAAGGTGAATGTAGAGAACCGGAGACCCTTTTTACTGGAGAAGAGGCATTCCATCTTAGTCCTCACGAGTGACAACGCATCTGCATTTTGATTCTTTATTAAGGATAGATGTAGATGTCTATGAACCACAGCAACCGTTTACCATCAGGTGGACTATATACTCGTTTGTCACCCGCTCCTAATATCCTAATAAGCTAATAAATTAGAATAAATAAGCTAAAATAATAAAAAAATAATAAATGGAAAAATGTAAAGGTTCAATTATTTTTACAATATTTTTACCGATTATTTGAATTAGCATGAATTTGAATCATCCAAACACTACGGTAAGGTACATAACGACGCATTATTGAAACGACGTCAAGCATAGAAGTTGGTTCTGTTTATTACATGCCGAGCGCAAAGCGCATAGGTATGTTCTACTAGCGCCTAAAAATCAAGACTCCAAATATTTTATATTTAGCTTTGTTTGAAAAAGTCAAACTATCGAGTTATTTGTTTATATTTAAGTATTAAAAATCTAATTTAACCCTCAACCACCAGATAGCGTTAAATGGAAAATCAATCAAGTTTAAGAAACTACTGAAAAAAATTAATACTCAATATGATGTAATTATTTACTAACTTTGGGGTGTGAACTACCCAAGCATCTTATAAAAATTCTTTAGAGATTTTTTGTTAAAAAACTTAGAAGATTAGGATATTTCATTTCCAGGCTACATGGTCTTCAGTCATGCACGCATTAGCCGCGGAAGCGGGAACACTTGAATTAACTTTACCGCTATCACAATCAGAGGAACGTGTGATAGAAGGAATAATTTACGCCATCGTTGCCTTAAAGGTACCATGATTTTTGATAAAGATTAGGGAGTTCAAAGAGAAGGGAATGGTATCATGCTTTATTTTATTTTACAGGTTGTAAAAGTGGCGTACGTAAATTGGATTCAATGTCGTTGTGACATATACTTTATTGACTGGTCCGAATACACTCCTTATTTCAAAGGTAAAGTTCAAGATTGTCCATTAATTTTTTAATTATATTGACAAACGAACTAACTGATCACCTGATTATCCTGATTATCAGTGGCTACTGTAGCACACATCTGTAACACAAATTTCTTGGCTTGATAATAACAACAGCTAAGCGTGGCCACTATGATATACATATACCCGTCTATGAGGCAATCTATGGTGGAGACCTATGTTTAAAGTGTACTTTTGACAAGCTGTAATGAATAAATGAATGAATGAAAACTGTTGTTTTTAACAAGTTTTAAAGAAAAATTATTTTTGCAACTCATAAACCAATTAATGAGGGCCACTTAGAAAAAAAGCCACTTAAAAATGAGGTGTAGATAATATTTGACAGATATCAAGTTCAAGTTAATTTGTTCCGAAAATATAAAGGTTAATGTTTCTTTCTGTACTATTAGTTATATTTTACATTTACATTTAATTAGATTAAAAATAAATAAACCAAACCACAGATATTCCTAAAAGTAGGTAGAAAAATTTAAAAAAAGAGTTAAAAATATGTAAAAAATTAAAGAAAAAACCATTGAGGCATTGTTTTGTGTATAAATATAATACATTAAAAATTGATAAACATTTATTTAAAACTAGCTTATCGATTAAATGATATTGTGTAACAAATAACTTTACCTCGGTGTCAACTAGCGACATCTGGTGAGCGGAAGATTATTAGTCCTCATTTTCATAAACTTATACATTTCAATGCATGCATCGCAAATCTTTAGTCGAAATTTAGACTACAAGTGTAGAAATAATTATAGATACGCCAATAAATGAGCAGTCAAATACTTACTGGAAACCAGCGATCTTGGCGAGAGAATGGGCAGCCATGCAAACGAAAAGAAGAACGTCACCAGTAGCTACAGTTACTTTGACTCTCCTCATTTTAAACGTACGTCGCAGTTCATTTTAATATATTTTAATACCAATTTATCAAGAGCCTTTGTAGCGCAAGGAATTAGCGTTCACTTAAAAATTTTATGTGCTTTTTTACAGAATAAGGGTGACAAACAATCACACAGTCCACCCGATGGTAAATGGATGCTCAGGCCCATAGACATTAAGAATCAAAATGTAGATGCGTTGTCACCCCTGAGGAGTGGAATGTCTCCTTTCCAGTAAAAAGGGTATCCGGTTCTCTACTGTTACCGCAAGAAACACAGCAGCATTAAGCTGCTATTTTACGCTGGTATTCTGTGAGAGCGTGGTCCTTCCACGGTAAAGTCAACCCATTCGTGCTTCATTATATTTTAAATTTGAAATATATCGGACTAATAAAATAAATAAATCATGAATAGACACTTTTATTACATCACCATATTTCTATCACATTCATCATCATCATTACAGCCTTTCATAAGTCCACTCCTGAACATAGGCCTCCCCCAAGGAATGTCACAAAGTACGGTCCAGAGCCACCTGCCACCATCGACTGCCTGCATATCTTACCAGGTCGTAACTCCATCTAGTGTGTGGTCGCCCTACACTTCGCCTACCTGTACGAGGCTGCCACACGAGAACCTTTCTTTCCCAACGGTTGTCGGTTCTTCGAGCTATATGGCCGGCCCACTGCCACTTCAGCTTACTAATCCGTTGGGCTATGTCGGTTACTCTGGTTCTACTGCGGATATACTCATTTCTAAGTTTATCACGCAGAGAAACCCCGAGCATAGCCCTCTCCATAGCTCGCTGAGCGACCTTGAGCTTCCTCATACATTATCTACTTATATTTGGCGTTTTTATTATGCCCGGGCTTTATGAATAATGCTCAATTAACCACTTGGTCAATGACAGTAATATTGAGAGGAATAAGAATAAGGAAATATGAGGAGGAATGAAAAGCATATTTAAAGTTTGGCAATACACATTGGAGCGTTGTCCTAAATCCTTTTCAGGAATGAGATGAGGTCCGAGTATATGATGATTGACTGTGATCAGCATGCTTGCCTCGCACCACAATATTCACCATCACCGGTCAGGACATTTTAGATGTAATTAATTTTGAGATGGTATTTCGCCACTCATCGGGTAGCAGGTAAATTAATTTCGGTAATTTTAAAAAACGACTTATGTATTTTTAATGACAAAACAGAACGTGATCAACCAACGCACGCGTGGGATAATTTTTTTAAATAGAAGAAATAGAGATTTTTATAAAGAGACAAACTAGCCACTCAGTCTACCTGTTGCTCAAAGACTTCTGTGGCCCATGGATACCTCTACAACTATTTTGATTCGATTCCCTTCTCTATTCTTTATCCTCGATTAAGAATCTAAGTTATAATGAAGAAGATGAAGATAAACGTTACGCTTTTATTTTACAACTGTACAACCAGTGATGACTTATGGATCTGAGACGTTGTCCTTCACTGCTGGCCGTATGAGGAAGCTCAAGGTCGCTCAGTGAGCTATGGAGAGGGCTATGCTCGGGGTTTCTTTGCGTGATAAACTTAGAAATTAGAATATTCGTAGAGGAACCAGAGTGACCGACATAGCCCAATGGATTAGTAAGCTGAAGTAGCAATGGGCCGGCCACATAGCTCGAAGAACTGACAATCGATGGGAAAAAAGGTTCTCGTGTGGCAGCCTCGTACAGGTAGGTGAAGTGTAGGGCGACCGCACACTAGATGGAGTGACGATCTGGTAAGACATGCAGGCAGTCGATGGTGGCAGGTGACTCTGGACCGTGCTTTGTGGCATTCCTTGGGAGAGGCCTATGTTCAGCAGTGGACTTGTGAAGGGCTGTAATTATGATGATGATTTTGTGAGAGCGTGGTCCTTCTCCGGTAGAGCCAACCAATTTGTGAATTTTTTTTGTCCGCCAGCTTATGAAACCGTGGCAAGCCGTTCTACCGAAGAGTCAGGGTTACAATTGGGCTGTTGCCTCCATCGCTTGGTGGACTTCATATACAGTCGCCTTTTTGGGTCAGATGATTGTACACAGAGTTTTTGGGTCTCCTTTGACCATTCTTCCAAAGATTTGTTCCAGCATTGAATTCTCCTTGTTAGTATTTCAAGAGGATCTTTACGCTCATTATGTTCACGGGCGGTAAGTTATTCTTAATTGTCATTATGATTTTATATTTTGTTAAACTCGTTTGGGAATTAAAAACAACTTTTAATGATTCTATGTACTTACGAAAGCCATTATAAACAAAAAGAAAAACCATATTAGATGAAGAATGAAGAGAAACTTTTAGGGGCACATTTTTTTGGGAAAATTTTATTTGAAATTTTCTTAGCTTATTATGAGATTCTATCGTACAATTAAAAAGGGTCTCCGGTTGCCATACGATACACAGTATTATTCTGTTGTTTTACGCTGGTACCCTGTGAGAGCGTGGTCTTTATACAGCCCTGTAGAGCTGCAGCGTGGCTCTACCAATAAATGTTTAAATAATTTGTCATCCGAGAAAGTTTTAAACTCAAATTGACCTAATAACCCGCATGGTTGCAATGATTCAATTAGATCTTAGTCTCACGTGTTATTCCTTTGTGCAATAGAAATGACAACACTTCAGAAGCAAGATATCTATCAGGTCCGTTAACAACGTGCCGTGTAGTCTGTGCTACACAATTCAGGTGGGTAAATTAATATTTACAAGACATTTCAAATACTGATCATTGTATTAATCTCTTTTGAAAATTGTTTTAAGGGCTATCTGTAAGCAATTGTTGGCGGCCGGAGAGCGTACGTACTTAACTTTCTTTATAAAATTTTGATTTTCCAATAACAATAGAAATATTTTGTTATGATTTATATTCATGATTGTTATCGCTGTAATTTGAATCTTATCTTTATCTATATAAGATTGACTTATGTATGTTATTGCTTCACCTATTTTTAATTTATTCACTACTTTTGATCTCTACCAGCCCTGGCTTCGCCTGGATAGTACAGAATCTAGTAATGTAGAGCTAGTTCGATTTAAGGTAGTATTAAATAAAAACACTATATGATTTTGGATAACATATAGCCTAGATCCCTCCAGGCATTGCTACCTATCTGCTCGTAATCATCACAATCGCTTCAGCCATTCCAAATATCAGTCCGGACGGACAGATAGACAGACAAAGAGACAGACAAAAATTTAAAAAAAACTGTTTATGTCTTAATAGCATGCAAATAGCTCTGAGCTCAAAAGAAAAGAGTTATTTCAATATTACGGACAGACACTTCAATTTTAATTTTATGAACAAATTATACAGATCAGTTTTGCCTTACGACCTTGCGGCATCATCTTTATCCGCCAGGTTATGGCAGTAAGGCTTATCCAAAAGTCAGTTTTATAGTAAATAAATCAAAATATAAGTGAAAAAAGTACATAAGTATGTCAAACTCTATATATAAAAATCAATTGTTGTTCGTTAGTCTCGCTAAACTCGAAAACGGCTCGAATGATTTTGATGAACGATTTTTGTGTGCGTTTGAGTGGGTCCCTGGATGATTTAGATTCACAATTGGACCCGCTAGTAGAGGCTATTGTGGAGATTCAGAAATTACTCGTTTGAAACCGGGTGGATAGCTAGTCTTATACATAAATGAATATGACTTTTTACAGGTTCTTTAGAAAACACGAAATCAAAACAAATATTAATAACAAGATTTCTAGGAGCATTCTTTGAAAGAGTTGAGTATTTATTTATACGGTAAAAATAAATAATTTTGATGCTGAATAATTTTAATAACGTACTGATTCTTAATAGGTTAGTTTTATGCTTTTCTATGTAAAGTAATGACTATTTGGAACGAAGAAGAATAAAAACATTTTATAAATACAATGAACTATGAAATAATGACATTGTTCTAATATAACATAATGATTTTTTTTATTGGAGAGGGGCAAACGAGCATGCGGCTCACCTGATGGTAAGTGACTACCGCCGCCCATGAACCACTGCAACACCAGGGGAACCAGGGAAATTGCAGATGCGTTGCCGTCCTTTAATATATATAATAAATTCATAATAATAATATAATAATGATATAATAAATCTATTACCCAATTTCGTACGGTAGCCTGTTGTAGGAGGCGGCTATGAGAAGTACCATAAAATATTATAGCTACCAACATATGGCAGTATATCAATTCTCTTACGCCAGCTACAAATTACTCAACGTTGAAAAGAAAAAGATTGTCCTGATGCTAAAAATGCTCGGCAATGAAGCAAACCATCGTGAAGAAACCTGCATGTTTGGGATATATTTCGAGGAAGTGTAATGTGGTTCGCCAACACACATTGGAGCAGTGCAGAGGCTCCATATCCTTCTCAAAAATGAGAGGGGCCCTGAGTCTGTCAGTGGGACGTATACTGGAGCTTTACTGTTTTAAGACTAACGCGTCTAATAAAATTACAGGCTCTGGATGGACTAAGCTGGGTGGCTAAAGAAAGAACTATACTCGAAAAACTTTTAGATATCGAGCTGATAGTTCGAGAAGGAAGCACTACCAGTATACTGCTCTACGATGCCCAAAATTCGCCGCCGTCGTGTTTTACAATTACGTGGTGCGTTCGCTAAAATTTTATTCAATACTTTTTAAGGATGACAAATGAGCACAAGCTGATCTAATGGTTACAAATACTCTGGCCATATGTATTTTCATCTTATAGGTGCATCCCAATAAGATGGGATTAAGAATAATAATATTTATACGTGGTAGAGGCATGCTGCAGCTATATTATGGTTGTAGCACGAATGGGTCGGCTCGACCTAGAAAGGACCACTCTCTCTCACATAATACCAGCGTAAAATAGCAACTTAACACTGCTGTTTCGTATGGTGAGTGTAGAGTACGGGATACCCTTTTTACTGGAAACAAGGCATTCCATGTTAGTCCTTAGGGGTGTCAACACATCTGTATTTTGGTTCTTAATTGAGGATAAATGTAGATGTCTTGTTTATAGACCACAGCATCCACTTACCATCAGGTGGAATGTGTGCTCGTTTGTCACCCTTATTCGATAAAAAATACAGTTCATTATCCCTAACATCTATTTATAAGGTGGAAGATCTCTTATTCATTCATTCATTACGGCCCATTATACAGACCATTATGATATTGCACGCGAATACTAGCTTCTTAATTTTCTCACCTTTAACACTACAGACCGGCAAAAATCCTGCTACATGGGAGGATATCTGCTTTAGTAGCCTCACTTGGCAGGTGGGTTGGCAAGCAGTGTTTTTCTTATTATTGTGTTACGATCAGAATGATCCTGACGCCCATCTCTTGTTTCAGTCGTCCTCTGCACCTCTTACGAAACCAACGGGATGATATAGCATTCTTTACGCCTTCACTGCCCGGCAAAGAACTTTTGACTCTATACTACTCTATATTTCAAAAAGTAGAAGTAGTCATAGACAAGCAAAGATAATATGCATATTTTTTCTTGAATGTAAAACGCCTCCACGATACAGGATAAATTACAATTTTAAATGAGAATAACTGTAAAATAATTTTTAGCATGGCCTGTCTAACATATTTTCCATTCCTTTTCTCTTTCATGATGGATGTTGATATACCAATCATTTAAGCAGGAACTAAACACTAAATCCAGATTATGATATACCTAACCTGACCAGAATAACTTCCTATTGACATTTCTAACATAACTGCCATGCATATGCATGCTGCCAACATACAATGTAGAGCCATACTACAGCTATATTAATAGTATAGTTATAGCACCAATGGGTCGGCTCAAACGAGGAAGGACCACTTTAAGACAGAATACCAGCGTAGAATAGCAGCTTAATACTGCTGTTTCGTTTGGTGAGTGTAGAGAACCGGAGAATCTCTTTACTGGAAAAGAGGCATTCCATTTTAGTCCTCAAGGCTGACAACGCATCTGCATCTTATGAGGATATATGTAGATATCTATGGGGCACAGCAACCACTTTGAATTTCAATAAGAATAACATGTAATTTATATAATTAATAAAATACATGGCGATGATGTAGCGAGCGAGAAACAAGTAGCAAACATAGCTTATGACTACAGATCTACAAAATATGTAAAAAATATGTCTTCAAATGAGAGAAATATGTTTTAATCGGTCTAGTAGTTCCAGAGATTACCCGACACGTCGTATCTAATAATATCTATAAAAACAAACCAACACATACTATCTCTTATAAAATAAGTATATCAATTTCATCATTACTGACATTCAGAAGTTCATATAGGCTACACATAGGCTCCTAAGGTATACCAAAACACTTTCGTTCTGCATCCATCAATATTTTGCATGTCATAGGTCGTCACTCCTTATCTATCTTTCTATATAAATAAATGTAACAAGAAATATATATGTATTCATTCCACAAGTTCGTCAGCAGGTGGGGTGCTGAATGGACACTTGCTACATTGGATGCCATGATGTTCGGTAGCGTACTGTATGCTACTAACGAACCAATGTTAGCTGCTTTAACGATTTTAACACTGTGCCAGGTAGAGTATACTCAATATTCTATATGTTGTATGTTTTTAATAAAAGCAATACACGTCCGAAGCAAAGCAATTAAAATTTTATGAGAATTTCTGATTGTTTCAGATAATGAAATACACTGTAACATGGTTTGTAAGAAGGAATGTGAGGGTTAAAACAAATATTGAAAGTTTTTAATTTATCGTTGAATAAATAAGAATAGTTTGTAAAAAAGGATGCGAAGGTTATCAAATTTTGGGAGTGTTTTAAATATTCTTAATAAATAGGAGGTATCAGTAACATAAATATGTTTTTAAAGATTACCTTAATTTATTTGCTGTACAAGGATTCGGTAACCCCTATTTTCTGCAATAAAAATATTATCAAAAGGACTAAATGGTATGACGATAATAACAATAGGACTATTTTACGAAGTAAACTTCTATACACATTTACAACGGTAAACACAAACAGATATGAACGAACAGAAAACAGTAATAAATCATATGGACTTCGTTTTTATAATAAAACATCCAATTATAATCTTAGTGATTATTCCGCTACAGCAAATGTTGATGATTATGAGGCACTTGCAAAAGAAATCTTTTACTATTCGTCTCCATCTTTTAGAACAAAAAAGGAAACCGGTCACAAAAATGGTCCGTTCTATGATTTTATTTTCCGTGTGTGTGAAATAATAATAAACGAATTTTCATCATCAAAAATCCCGAAATTCTTTGAAATACTAAGTAAAAATCTACGAAGACTAGGATCGGGACCAATGATCAGAAAAGCGGTTCGCAGGTTTTCAAAGAGGTTAAACAAGCTGTCTATTATTAAAGGTGATATACTCAAACACAGAGTTCAGAATTTTTTAACAATTGTAACAAATGATAAACCGAGAAAGGCCGAGTTCTTTTCCGTTATGAACTCAATCTTTAACGTCATACAGTGCGATAAAATAGATGATTATCTTTATAATTTAAAAAGATATGCCCATGGGAAGATCCGCCATATCAGTATGAAAACAAGACATATATTTAAACGAGTAATATTTCGTGCACTTTCTGAGCAAAAATATTCAGTAAAACAGGATATTAATCTCAAATTTCAATTAGCTTTAATAGAATACTTGGACGAACATAAAATGCGGTTTAAAACGAAAGTTGATTAATTTTCAATCATGACATATTTTTTCAACGGAGCTTGAAAAGCGTTTTAACAAAGGAGAATGAAATAAGAAGAAATATTTTCGTACTTTATTTTCCTTAAGTGTTCTTTGCTTCGTCTACAACAATAGAGCGGAATACGTCAGGAATGCCAGGGACCGTGACGTGGTAAGTTTTTTAGGGTTAAAAAATTTACTAATTAAACAATTAGTAAATTTAAAAACACGAATGCAGATGGAATCTTCGTTGAATTATTGAGATTTTTTTTAGATTTACTATCAACATCTTTTCCAGACAGGAAATTTGTGAGATATGGTCAGATTTTAAGTTTACCTTAAGAAGAGATGCATTATGATTATACTCGACAATTGCCGATATATATTATGAGCTTATACATAAAATATAGAACTGATAATAAAAGATGAAATACAATCTTACAGACAAGAAATAAATTAAAGAGATGCCATATAGAACTGACTTTCTTTCGGCTACGAATGAGTTAACATATCCTTTTTAACGATTACATAAACGACTTGCGAGCTTTTAGTAATGAAGATAAATTGTTTATTCACGAAGAAACTCGTTAACATTTTGTATAATGTGAAGTATTGAAAAGATTCGATCTAGAGATTGACGATAAAAAGAAAATTGAAAAGAGTTATTAAAACTCTAAATAACAGGAAGTATTTTAATTATAGTAAAGTAAAATAAACATAATCATACAATTATTAAAAATCATCTTTAATAAGTATATCACTTCTTTTATTTCACTCACTCATTCTGATCATTACAATCTATCAAAAGTCTATAGATGACCTATGGAACTGAGACGTGGTCCTTCACTGCTGGAGGATGAGGAAACTCAAGGTCACTCAGCGAGCTATGGAGAGGGCTATGCTCGGGGTTTCCCTGCGTGATAAACTTAGAAATGAAGATATTCGCAGTAGAACCATAGTGACTGACATAACCCAACGGATTAGTAAGCTGTAGTGGCAATGGGCCGGCCATATAGCTCGAAGAACCGACAACCGATGGGGAAGAAAGGTTCTTGAGTGGCAGCCTCGTACCGGTAGGCGAAGTGTAGGGCGACCCCCCACGAGATGGAGTGACGACCTGGTAAAACACGCAGGAAGTCGATGGATACAGGTGGCTCAGGACCGTGCTTTGTGGCATTCCTTGGGGGAGGCCTATGTTCAGCAGTGGACTTATGAAGGGCTGTACTGATGATGATGGTTGAGATATTGCGTAGTTTTCCATTTACCGGTACGGCGACGGCACAGCGACGTTGATGGTAACGGCACGGCTGCCGGGGAAGCAAAAATGTATAAAATGTATGAATATATGGGAATGTTTTCCACTTACCGGCGCCGGCGACGGCATGGCGATGACTTCCACCGGCCACCGTTGCCGTCGCCGGCGCCGTTACAGAAAGCTTCCCACTCGTTGCCGGCCGGCAAAACTGCATGTGTATTCTGTACGTATTGCAGCCATGTACGTGTGTGTATGTGTGTGCGTGGTGCGAATTAGAAGGGACGCAGTGAGGCTCGAAATTGACTTAAATGTCTCCTCGTTCATGTGGAAGTTGAAATATTTTTAGAGTCCATTTCCAACTTTTAAAATAGGGTATAATATTATGTTCCTTCTAAGTATTTTAGTTTTAGGATTGGATGAATTCAAAATTTGACTTCTCTGCGCTCATTATTGAGATGGTTAGAATCGTATCTGGATAATCGTAGTTTTAGCGTGGTCGTTAATGGATTTAAGTCTGCGCCATACAAAATTACGTCAGGGGTTCCTCAAGGATCACATTTGGGTCCTCTGCTTTTCAATACCTTCATCAATAACATCCCTAGTTGCTTTCAGTACTCTATACCATTTATGTATGCCGATGATTTGAAATTGGTTGGCATCTGCGAAACTCTGGAGGACATCGAACGGTTTCAAAGTGATGTTGATCGTATGGTTAATTGGTGTCGAGAGAATGGTATGAACCTGAACATAAACAAGTGCTACCATATGAAATTCAGTAAAAAGATCAAGTCACTGAATTCATCATATAAAATTAACGGCGTCATCATTAAGAAAACAGAGGAAGTTAGAGACCTGGGAATAGTGTTCGATAAAAAATTAACCTTCGTTCCCCACATAGAGAATATTACAAAAAGGGCGTATAGAATGCTAGGCTTTGTTTTGCGTAACGCTAAAGTGTTTAAAAATAATCACGTTAAGATCCTACTGTACAACAGTCTCGTACGAAGCATAATTGAGTATTGCAGTGTAGTATGGAGGCCACACTACGCGACACACTCCTTACGATTGGAAGGTCTACAAAAAAAGTTCGTAGCTAATTTGGCCTATCGTAATGGGATTCACAAAAAAATTCGGTCTTACGAAAAACGATTAAGATTCTTTAAAATTTTATCCCTGGAAAATCGGGGAAATTTGCTTGACATGTCATTTCTTGTTAAAATTTTTAACCAGAAAATTAACTGTCCATCCTTGCTCCAAAAATTTAAATTTCGTGTTCCATTGAGAATTCCTCGCGCTCCCATTACTCCACTTTGCCCTCCTTTTAGGAAATCTGTCATAGGTGCAAACTCCCCAATTCCAAGGTTGTGCAAATTGGTCAATGGACATAGTGACTTAGTTGACATTCACGCCGACTCATTTGCCAAAATTAAGAAAGTTCTAGCTTCAGCCTGGTCTGAAACCAACAAATAAATTATAGTTTTTTTTTTTTTTACCATATACTTATTTTCATTATTAGGTAATTATACTTCTTTTTATTCGTATTTATAATCTTTCTCGATGCATGTGGTGTTTAGCTTAAACGATTGTTACACTTAGTCACATAAGTAAGTTCTTAAGCCATTTTGTTAAATACAGTGTAATCAAACATTGATAAACCTTAATAAATAAAATAAAATAAAATAAAATTATATTTTCGTCGACTTGACGAGGCCATTTTTAACTGAAGTCTGTGTTAGTTCTGCCCCAAAACCGAGCGTAGAACGGCAACGGCAACGGCACCGGCAAATGGAAAACCGCCCATTATGTACGAACCTTTCGATAAGGAGTAGAGGTGCAGTGGGTAAGTGAGCGCAGTGAGTGTATCTCCCGAACAGGGAAAGAGGGAGAGGTTTTTGTTTCGGTCGAAAAGTGACGCCAGAGTGCCCTGCTATTCGCGACTTGTCTCTGTGGCGGCGGTTGATGAATACCTTTTTTTTTTATAAAAAAACGGTATATGGTGTTTAAATTTGTAATTTTTTGTTGGAAAATAGTGTATCATCAACGTTATTGATTTCACAACGGTAAGTTGTATTTTCTTTGAATAATAATATGTTTACGCTACATTTATAAAAAAATTGATGTTATATTTGTTTCCAATTTATTTTATGAGCTTCCATTTGCCATTTTGGTGTTCTGGGGAAAGTGTGCACATATGGAGACTTGCCCTTGCCTTATTTTCGTTCGTTCATTGTTTTATTTTATTTTTCAGTGTCTCATCACCATCCCGCAAAATGATATAAGAAAATGACCTGACCTTGCGTCGGTCACTGAAGAACAAATCTCTAGAGCCAGAGCACTCATTGAGTATGGAAAGAGCAAAGAGCTGCTGCAAGTGCCACTTGTATTACTGAGTCTTGTATTCGAAATTGACATCATCGTCTTGTAGAGGAAGAACAAAGTTTTCTATGGCCTCGACTTTTACAACAGTAGAATACTTTTGTCTTCTATGTAAGCAAAAATATACAGAGTCAAATATTGAAGAATTGATTCAGTGCATGTGTTGCACAGACTGGTGGCATAAGGATTGCACTACATATGAGAGAGGGGTTTTTTGTGATAATTGCATTGATGATTCCTAAATTAATATTATTTCTGATACATTAGACAATCCCAACTAAAATATGTTGCTCTCTAAATGTTAATAATTAATAATTTCTATAATTTAATATTAATTGTAATTCAAATAAATATTAAGTAACCAATAAAAATGTTTTCTAGGTAGCATTACAATAAAGAACCTTTATTCTTGAATATTGTGTATAATTTGATTAATTCAAGGAATGCGCTTACTTACCCCATATTGGTGCGCACAGTTAGCATCGTGGGTCAAGTGAGAGCCAGTGGCGTAGCTTGGGGGGTAGGGGGGGGCAGAGGGGGCCATGTCCCCATGCGGCATATGAAAGGGGGGGGGGGGCAAGCACCACGATTTTTTCAATTTGAAATTTAAAAAAATAACTCAAATCGCGCCCGCAATGTAACGTGCCAAGCGAAACCACAAGGGTGTAAAAGAGAGGAGGCGACGTGAAGTCGAGTGCTGTCGAGTGTCGAAGTGCTAGCGACAAACCAATTATTCAGGCACTTGTCTCACCGCCGGCGATGAGTGAGAAGCGAGTAAAACTAGAACCGAATTGGCGAGCAGCGAGAAGCGAGTGTGTAGTTCCTATAGTTGTCTCGCTGGGCTATAAAGCGAGTGAGCGAGTGCGGCAGACGATACTTGCACCACTCGCTGAACGTGTGCTGTAGTACAACACACAAATGCTATCATAATACACGTCATCATCGTCGTCTGAACTAGACAACAATGATAGTTCTAATGATTGCTCTAAATTCAGTGCACTCAGATCCACACTAGTAGAGAAATTACTACTGGCTCACCTCACGGTGTGTGTACTGACCGCCAAGCCAGTATCGCTGAGCGTGTATCGCTGAGCGAGTATCGGTGAACAAGTATTGCAGAGCGAGTATCGCTGAGCGAGTATCGCTGAGCGTGTATCGCTGAGCGAGTATCGCTGAGCGTGTATCGCTGAGCGAGTATCGGTGAGCGAGTATCGCAGAGCGAGTATCGCTGAGCGTGTATCGCTGAGCGAGTATCGCTGAGCGAGTATCGCTGAGCGAGTGTTGTAGTCGCTGCGACAAAATAGTGGAGAGCAAGTTCTCGCCGGCAGTGTGAACGGCTAGCGATCAACGATTAATATACGTGTCTCTTTTACTGACACGGAATCTATATCTTTTTTTCGTTTCTTCAGCGAGAAAATCATCATCATCATCATCATCATTACAGCCTTTCATAAGTCCACTGCTGAACATAGGCCTCTCCCAAGGAATGACACAAAGCACGGTCCTGAGCCACCTGCATCCATCGACTTCCTGCACGTCTTACCAGGTCGTCACTCCATCTCGTGGGGGGACGCCCTACACTTCGCCTACCGGTACGAGGCTGCCACTCAAGAACCTTTCTTCCCCATCGGTTGTCGGTTCTTCGAGCTATATGGCCGGCCCACAGCCACTTCAGCTTACTAATCCGTTGGGCTATGTCGGTTACTATGGTTCTACTGCGGATATCCTCATTCCTAAGTTTATCACGCAGAGAAACTCTGAGCATAGCCCTCTCCATAGCTCGCTGAGCGACCTTGAGCTTCCTCATACGGCCAGCAGTGAAGGACCACGTCTCAGTTCCGTAAGTCATCACTGGCAACACGCACTGATTGTACAATTTCGTTTTAAGGTTTTGAGGTATGTCTGACGAGAAGATGTGTCGTAGCTTCCCGAACGCTGCGCAGCCGAGTTGAATCCGTCGATTGACCTCTCAGTCGAAGTTGGACTTACCTAGTCGGACTATTTGTCCCAGGTAAACATACTCGTCAACAACTTCGAGCTTAGTGCTCCCAACAACTACCGGCATAGGTGTGACATGGACATTAAATATAATATTTGTTGTCTCACAGTGCTCTGCAAACCGAGCGCTGTGAGAACCGCACATCCGGCATGGAGCACTCACACCGCGGGATGGTCGGCGGTGTGTTCTCCCCGTCATCAACAGTCGAGTTGGACGCAAAAAGGGAGCCTAAAAGGTCGGCTTTCTCTTTTGTTGCGTGGGCCAGTAAGTCGTCCTTCCTATGCAGAGATGGTAGTAATGGCTTACAGAAATTCCCTTGGACAGCCTTGGCGAGAGACCAGAATGCACGGGTTCCCGAAGGAATTCAAACTAGTTTTTCGCCAATTCTGCCTATGAGCTCTGACTTTGCCTTGGCAATAACTCTTTTGAAGGACCTGGAGGCGAAGTTATACTTCTTTTTAAGTATGCTGGTGTTTACATCCCAAGTTACCGGAGCCGCAGCCCAGGCTTGATAATACTCCTGCTTACCTCGTAATGCCGTCTTACAGGAGCGACCAAACCAAGGCTGAAACCTGCCTGCGATGGGTACCACAGATGATGGAATAAATAGTTCCATTCCCTGTAGCACCACATCAGTGACAGAGTCAGCAACAGTGCTGGGATCAAACAATCAAACCCGCCCCCATGGGTAGGAAGCAAAGAAAGACCGCATTCCATCCCAATCCGCTGACCTGTAATGCCAAACACGGCGGCAACCTGCAGAACGCAATCGCGAGTAGAGCGTGAGTGGCACCATACTCCGGATCAGACAATGGTCCGAAGAGCCAACAGGGGCACCGACGGAAACCTGATATCCATCTGGATGAGAGGTCAGCAGAAGGTCCAACAGGTGTATGATCCTCAACATCTGGAATCCGCGTAAGCGATGTAATCAGTTGTGTCAGACCATATGCCAAGGCAAAGTCGTAAACAGATCTCCCCGCATGATCGGTTAAACGTGAACCGAGCCATCCGGCGTGGTGGGCGTTAAAATCGCCAAGGATCACGATCTCTGCGGATGGGACCTGTTCCTTGCTACGAATCTGTAGCCATTTGGATGTGGTCGATGAGTCGTTTCGGCATTACCGCTATGGGACCTATAGAGGCACCCGTAGACGCGCGGATGGTCGTCGCTGTCTACGCGTAGCCAAAGGATGGACAGGTCTGAACCTTCAAGACTGCTGAGGTGTCGAGAACAGATGTCCTCTCTGACGTATACGCAAACTCCAGCCCGAGGCACAAATAAGTGCTCCAATTTGTACCCCGGGTAGGACAGATTCGAAATATCAGCCGGAGAGGACACCTGCGTCTCGGTCAGAAAGAGCCAGGCCGGCTTCGCCGTCTCGAGATGGTAGTGGACGGCGTTTAGGTTCGAGCGAAGTCCCCTGATGTTGCCCCGAGCAGTTATTGTGTTGAGCGGAATTTTGGACCTCTCCCCCCCCCGAATACGCGGGGCAGCCTGAGCACCCACGCTCAGGAGTGGAATAGCATGGTCGTGGATGCTCAGCGAGGGATTCTCCAGGGGTATTGATACCCTCCTAGGGTAGTTTATGATGTAATTCCGCTACCATGTTGATGGGGGGGGGGATTGGGCCTCCGGTCACCTGCACTCACCAGACGAAACGCGGAAGCAGAGCTTTCACTTCACGCCGGTATTCTGTGAGGTCGTGGTACTAACCCGGCTCGAGCCGGCCCATACGTGCAACAGCAAAAGCTGCTGCGTGGCTCTACCACCGTTAAAAAGTGTGTATAAAAAAGAGCATCAAATCTTAATCATGTTCGATTAGACGATTCTGACGAAATTCGTTATTACGACTCAATGCCACATTATTTGAAAGTTTTCCATATAATTTTATAAGTAGGTATTATATACATTTTTGGAGTGCTTATATGCTTCTCCAAATTTTTCGTAAATAATATTATATTAGTGTTGAAGCGCCTGTCAAATTATATTAGCAGTTCTCATGCCTATATTAGTCCGTAAGCTGTGTGTGTAACATTTTTTAAACGTAAGGTATGTTTAAAAAATGTTGTACCTGTCGTCGTTGTAAAATTTAGAGATCAAGTAAAGGTCGATTGAGCAAATTACAGCATTTTACTATTAAAAAGAGATCAATTTCCTATTCATGGTCCTTCGAGCCGGATTTGAAAAAACGTAATTGGACAAGATATTATTTAGTGGAATACGCTTGGGAAGTCTTAAATATTCGTTGTGGAAATACCACCGAGGGAGTGAAGATATTTAACCAAGAAATCTGGAGTCTTAGCCCCTTAGATATTGGACTATTATTTAATTTATTTAACCCAGCACTCATTATCAGGTAGTATTTTGTGTAAATCGACTGCTAATTTATCAGGTTAGTACCAAATTACCTATAAAATAATTACGTATAACTTAAAGTATTTAATCGGCTAAAATTCATTTAATATTGTTTTATATAGTTTCTAATAACCGTCAAATCATGATTAAATCAAATTATAAAGCTTAGTTAAATTATATTGACGATATTATAATTTTTTTTTCTCTTTATTGGTTTAAACTGTTTTTTAAAAAAAATAAGTCAAGAGAGTGTATAATTGAAAAAATTGCATAATATTATTTATTACATACTAAGGCATACCTGTGAAGCTGTTTGATGGTCTGAATTGTATTTGTTACCCTTAATTGTTGTTAATTATAAAGTTAAATATCAAGGTAGTACATGTACCATTTTGTTTAATTATTTAAGAGTTTGAAAAATAAGTAAGGGAATTAGTTTTCATTTCTTTACAACTGTAAGCAAAATTGTATAAAACTACTTATGAATTATATTTTATAAAATATAAACTTCTTGTTTGTATAAATTTCAGGCATTTGCACTAGTCTCCCAATACCAGCCAGCATGCCAGAAGATAAGGAGCAAATTAGGAAACGAGCTAGTTACAAGGGACAAATAACAGCTTTTTCAAATTATTTAAATTCACTGAAGGTATCTTCATTGGCTGCTACTGAGGTAAATGAGTTGCAATTACGTATTAGTAGGATTGAGTCAATGTATGAACGATATGATGAGGTACAATTATCCATCGAGTGTAATACTGATAATATAGACGCCCAGATATCAGAACGAACTGATTTTGAATCCCTGTATTTTAAATCGCTTTCTCTTGCAAAAAGGATCTTAGCAGATTGCATTAAGTCAGATGACGTAAGCAGTGACGGTGGCTCTCATTCCGGCAATCATAAATTTGTTAAACTGCCCACTATTCAACTACCTAAATTTAATGGTTCTTATGATAATTGGTTAGAGTTTCATGACACGTTCATGAGCCTCATACATTCAAATGACGAGATAGATGACATAAATAAGTTTCACTATCTGAGAGCGTCGTTGGAAGGGCCCGCTGCTGTGGTAATACAGTCAATCGAATTCTCGGCAGCTAATTACACCGTCGCATGGACTATATTATGTGATAGATATGATAATAAAAGACTACTAATTCAAAATCACGTGACAGCCTTATTTAATATAGCACCAATTAATAAAGAATTGTCTGTCAACTTAAAACGTCTTATTGACCAAATAAATAAAAATTTACGTGCACTAGAATCTCTCGGTGAGCCAACTAAACAATGGGACACACTTCTCATTCATATTATTACTCAAAAATTAGATGCTAAGACATATCGTGAATGGGAAGAGTCTAAAGGTCGTTTGGAGAAAGATACACCTATTACGTTCGATATATTTTTGATGTTTTTAAAAAATCGAGCCGATTTAATCGAAACACTAGAAATGTCTAATTCTGGTGCTACTAACCGTTTAAATTCTTCTATAAAATATGCTCCAAAAGTTAAGGCAATGGTTTCAGTGCGGGATACCGGTAATAAAAACGGTTCGGCCTTTTCCGCCAAACTGTGTCCTAAATGTAAGGGTGACCATAAGTTAAGCAGTTGTCCTCAGTTTCTTGGATTAAGTAACGATGTGCGTCTACAGTTACTGCCAGAGTATAAAGTATGTTTCAATTGTCTTAATTCAGGACATTATGCAAATCACTGCAAAAAGCCAGGATGCAAAATATGCCACCGAAAGCATAACACTCTCGTGCACGTCGCAGATTACCAGTCAAAACCAATTACAGATATTAATACATCTAACACGAGTAGTGGTAATAATAAGCCCGTTATGCAAGGTCATTTCGAACAAACAAACAGTTCGACAGGCTCACAGTTGTCATCCAATTCTAACGCACATCTGTCATTATCCGCAAAGGTAGGCACTGCATCGTGTAGTGAACAAGGCGACGTATTGTTATCGACGGCATTAATTAAAGTTATAGGTAAGAATGGTTGTCCATATATTGCTCGTGCTATTCTTGATAGTGGCAGTAACGCTTGTTTAATAACTGAAGAGTTATATCAAAGGCTAGGTTTGCCCGCTCAAAATGTAAATCAGTCGGTAGTCGGTATTAATAATGCTTCGGCACACATCAAGAAGATTTGTAAGGTATCGATAAAATCATTGAATGATAACTTCTCTAGTAATCTTCATTGTTTTGTCCTACCATCAATAACCCAAAATGTACCTACTAGATATGTTAATTTGTCAAACTTAAAAATTCCATCTAATATTTCTCTGGCAGATCCTAATTTTCACTCACCTGCTCCCGTTGACATGCTTATAGGTGCTGATGTCTTTTGGGACTTAATAGGAACGCAGAGATTAAAATTAGGGGACGGTCAGCCGATTCTTTGTGAAACTAGCTTAGGATGGTTAGTATCAGGTCCGATAGATTATAGATATGTAAAGAAAGGGGTTAACTTTATTAAATGTAATTTTACAAGAATATTTCAAGATGAGGCTAGTAAAGATTTAGATGAAGATATACAAAAACAATTAGTACGCTTCTGGCACCTCGAAGAGGTAAGCCCTGCGTCTCTTTATTCAAACGAAGAAAAATTATGCGAAGAACACTTTTTAAAAAACACCACGCGACTGGCAAATGGTCGATTTTGCGTGAGGATACCCTTAAAACATAATCCTGACGTATTAGGTGATTCTTGGCCACGAGCTAAAAAGTGTTTACTATCGCTAGAGCGCAGGTTAGCAGGTCAATCTCAGGTCTATGAAATGTATAAAGAATTTATGTCAGAGTATGAAAGTCTGGGTCATATGGAGAAATGTGAGAATGATAATTTACCACGTAAGATGCATTTTATACCACATCACGGTGTGCTTCGGGAAAGTAGTACTACTACTAAATTAAGAGTCGTTTTCAATGCTAGCAGTCCGACTTCTTCGGGTGTTTCCTTGAATAATATACAGATGGTAGGTCTCGTGGTACAGGACGACCTTTTGTCCATTCTTTTACGCTTTCGGCTACACAAATACGTTCTCACAGCTGATGTTGAGAAAATGTACCGGCAAATAGTCATTCATCCCGATGACCGCTATTTGCAACAAATTGTCTGGCGTGATAACCCTTCAGAACAGCTTCAAGCTTATCAACTTAACACCGTGACTTACGGCACCTCTAGTGCTCCCTTTTTGGCAACTAGGTGCCTCCAACAATTAGGCTTAGAGTGTACCGATGACAAGGTTGCTCAAGTGATCATTCACGATTTTTACGTTGATGACTTGCTAACGGGAGGGGATGATATTAACGAGGTTACAGATTTGCGCCGTAAAGTGACTTCCACACTTGCATCAGCTCATATGGTTTTGCGAAAGTGGAAGTCGAATGAATCTCAACTGGTTAGTGAAAATGATATTTCTCCGCTTGATTTGAATATTGGTGGCTTTGAACCGACTAAAACTTTAGGCCTTGGTTGGCAATCACATACTGACCAACTTTGTTTCCCTATAGGAGGGCTATTCTCAGGTAGAACAAAGCGTGATATGTTATCTGTGATTTCTCAGATTTTTGATCCACTAGGACTTCTATCTCCCTGTGTAATTAAGATGAAAATGCTTCTTCAACAGTTGTGACTGCTCAAGCTGTCATGGGATGAGCAGTTGACGCCAGAAATCAGCAAGATGTGGGCTGAGATAATAGTCGATTTACCTAAATTAAATACTCTACGTATTCCACGTCGTGTTATTTGTGACTCGCCTAGTTGGTTTGAATTTCATATTTTCTCGGACGCTTCTGAGCGAGCATATGGCGCCTGTTTATATGTGCGTAGTGTTAATGATCAGGGTGAGGTTTTAATTCAATTATTGATGGCGAAAAGTCGTGTCGCGCCGCTTAAACCTATAACAATCCCAAGACTGGAACTTTGTGGTGCACTTGTTGGAGCTCGCCTTTACCAAAAGGTTGTAGCATCGCTGAGACAACAGGCTAAGCGCACTTTCTTTTGGACAGATTCGTCCATCGTGTTAGGATGGTTAAAGGTGTTACCTAGCAAGCTACAACCCTTTGTCAGAAATAGGGTTGCTGAAATATTAGAGAAGGCTGGAAATTGCGAGTGGAGGCATGTCCCAACAGAGTGTAATCCGGCCGATCATATTTCTCGCGGTGTGAGTTGTAAGGATATTTCATCCATGAGTAAGTGGTGGTCAGGACCTGAATTTTTAAAGAAAGAGGTCTCTCACTGGCCTGCAAATTTCTTAAGTATTAATCACGAGTTGCCTGAGATTAAATCGTCAAATGTTATCCTCCACGGAATACTTCATTCTAGCAACAATGAAGATTTAGGTGGGAATAAATTAATTGAATTTAAACGCTTTTCTAAATATACTAGATTAAATCGGACCGTTGCTTATGTGCTGCGTTTTATTAATAATTGTAGAAAGCAATCCGTTCACGGTCCTCTAAGCAATCAAGAGTTGCAAACCGCACTCAATGTTATTATAAGAATATCCCAGAGTGAATCATTTGAGGAATACACCATGTTAATTAAAAATAAAAGTTTACCCACTAAAAGTCCGTTGCATAAATTTAATGTATTTCTCGATGATAATAAAATAATGCGTGTTGGAGGGCGTCTTGAAAATTCCGATTACTGTTATGAGAAAAAACATCCCATACTTATACAGTCCACTCATTATTTTACCAAATTGCTCTTCAATTATGAGCACATAAGGTTAATGCACGCCGGACCACAGCTAATGTTGGCCACTATAAGAGAGATGTACTGGCCGATTAGAGGTCGTAATTTGGCCAGATCTTGTTATCGACAATGTGTAAGATGTAATAGAATGAAAGGAAAAACCATCTCTCCAATAATGGGCAACCTACCACACCAACGCATCCTTTCTGGTTTTCCATTTCAAAATATTGGACTAGACTATGCGGGACCAATTCAATCTGTTTCTCGCCATGGCCGTGGTTGTAAAATTGTAAAGGTGTATATAGCTATTTTTATTTGCTTCGCGACTAAGTCAATTCATCTTGAATTAGTGGGTGATTTAACTAGCAATACCTTCATATTAGCTTTGCGCAGATTTATGTCTAGAAGAGGGAAACCTCTTAATTTTTATTCGGATAATGGTACCTCCTTTGTAGGCGCATACAATGACATTTCAAAATTTATTAGGACGTATTGTAATTCTTTATCTGAGGTAATGGCAAATGAAGGAATTAATTTCCATTTCATACCGCCTTATTCTCCCCATTTTGCTGGGCTTGCGGAGGCTGGTGTCAAATGCATTAAATATCATTTAGTTAGAGTGCTGGGCAATTGTAATGTGACTTACGAGGAACTAAATACCACATTAATACAAATTGAGGCTATACTTAACTCCAGACCACTCACACCTTTGTCAACGAATCCTGAAGACTTGCTACCACTAACGCCCGGTCATTTTTTGATTGGACGCCCCTTGACTTCCTTGCCGACACCAGACTATAAAGATCATTCCGTAAGCTCTTTAACCCGATTTCAACGAATATAACAATTACGTCAACATTTTTGGGCTAGATGGAGCAAGGAATATATATCAGAGCTTCAACTGCGGATGAAATGGCGTTCCTGTAAAGGCTCTTTGAAGTTAAATTCACTGGTACTCCTAAAAGAGGAGAATTCACCGCCATTAAAGTGGAAGATGGGTCGCATCGTCGCAGTCCATCCAGGCTCGGACGGCGTATCAAGGGTGGCGGATATCAAAACATCGACTGGTATAGTTCGCCGATCATTTAGCAAAATTTGTCCGCTTCCTGAACCTGAAGAATCTGGTTGAAAGGTAGACTTTCAACGCCGGGGGGCATGTTGAAGCGCCTGTCAAATTATATTAGCAGTTCTCATGCCTATATTAGTCCGTAAGCTGTGTAGGTATGTTTAAAAAATGTTGTACCTGTCGTCGTTGTAAAATTTAGAGATCAAGTAAAGGTCGATTGAGCAAATTACAGCATTTTACTATTAAAAAGAGATCAATTTCCTATTCAATTAGTTAATTAAACAAAAAATAACTAATATAGTTTAAGATTACATTACATTAAGAAGTACATTATTACACTTTTTATAGGGTTCCGTACCTCAAAAGGAATAAACGGAACCCTTATAGGATCACTTTGTGTCCGTCTGTCTGTCTGTCTGTCAGTCAAGACCCTTTTTCTCAGGAACGCGTTGAGGTATCAAGCTGAAAAATCAAATACTCAAGTCTACTGTCCCTTTGAGCTGTAAAAAAATCAAATTTCTAAGCCAACGCAATCAAAAGATACAGCCTTTTATGCCGTAAATTTTCTACATTCGCAAGGGAATCAAAACCTACAGGGTACTTCCCATGAACTCAGAATCTTGAAATTTGGTACGAAGCAACGTTTTATAGCACAGATAAAGGGAAAATTGCGAAAAGCATAAATTTTTAGTTACATCATATAATAAAAATATTTTTAATAATTTTAAACTTATATACCTACAGATTTGTTCGGAACCCTCGGTGCGTGAGTCCGACTCGCACTTTGCCGGTTTTTTTAACAAGAGATTTACCTCTTACAGTCGCAAATCTTTTAACGAGTGGGCGACAGTAGGAATCCATAGGAGTAGACAAAAGTTGTATGGCCTTTACAATGAAAGATTATATAATCATAGTGTTTCATTTAGAGAATATGTAAAATAATATTCCAAAATACATATTTAAAAGAGTGTATTGCGTACCAAGTCTTTATATATAATAAAAGAAATTAAGAATGCCTCTAAGAAAATTTATGTTTACCCTTATACTCCCCGAAATCGACATGTAAATGCTGCCAGGGGCGACTCGGAAATTCCCAAGGAGTGAGCGAGACATGCGGCGGGGCGTCGCGCTGCTGACGGCACGCATCACAACGCTTACACATATCCTCTATATCTGTGTCCAGCCCTGGCCAATACACGTAACTACGTGCAATGTTTCATTTTTACGACTCCCTGGTGACCGTCATGTAATTCACGTAAGATTTATTGGCGAAACTTGGGCGGAATGACTATACGATAGTTATAAACGATACATCCGTTTTCTACAAACAAATTATTTCTAAGATTAAAATATGCCTTTTCTTGCTCCATGTCTGTATGATGTGGCCAACCAAACATTATATGTATACAAATATTTCGCAAGATGGGATCAATTTTAGTCGCCTCTGCGATATCCTTGTAATTGTCAGGAAAATATTTTTCCAGAAAAAACAAATATGATATTGTGGTATCGTAGTGGGTACTGGAATCGCGTGTACGAGCATGCGGCAGTGGTAGGCGTGACAAGCAGTCAGCCGGTGCGTTCTGAGCCGAGTACAACCACTCAACGGTAAAATCATAAGCCGCCAGTCGCGCCGCGTATCTCTGTCGAATTATAAAACTTCTACCAAATAAATACTGATGGTTTTTCGTAACGCCAAAGAAAATCGCTAACGCCTCTTTATCTATTATTTTTATAGGATAAGGGTGACAAACGAGCACACAGTCCACCTGATGGTAAGTGGTTACTGTGGCCCATAGACATCTACATCTATCTTCGATTAAGAATCAAAATGCAGATGCGTTGTCACCCGTGAGGACTAAGATGGAATGCCTCGTTTCCAGTAAAAAGAGTCTCCGGTTCTCTACACTCACCATACGAAACACAGCAGCGTTAAGCTGCTATTTTACGCTGGTTTTCTGTGAGAGCGTGGTCCTTCCCCGGTCGAGCCGACCCATTCGTGCTACAACCATAATATAGCTGCAGCATGGCTCTACCACGTATAAAGTCTAATCTAATTGGCTGTATGACTTTTCGGCTTCGTTAAACGTGCGTGAAACGTAGCAAATTGGTTTTTCAGACCCATCTGGATACCTATGTGCCAAAACTCCTCCTATCCCATAAGTACTACTATCCACACTTCAAATCAATGGCAATGATGGGTCATAATGCGCTAAAAATGTATCACTACTTAACGCTCTCTTGATATTGGCGTACGCGTGCTCGCATTCATGACTCCAGTACCATTTCATGTTTTTTTGTAATAGACTATATCTAATTTACCGTAGTAGTTTACAAGCCCTAAAAAGGCTTTCAACTGGTGAATATCTTGTGGGCGAGGTGCGTTAGAATAGCTTTAATTTTTTATCATCTGGGTGTAAGCCACTTTTATCAATTATGTGTCCCAAATAACAGACACTACTTTTAAAAAACTCACATTTCTCTAATTTAATTCTTAAACCTACGGTGTGTAACCGACAAAAAACTTCCCGCAAAATATTCAAATGGGTTTCCTCCGTACCCGAACAACAAATATCGTCCAGGAATACAACAGCGTTAGGTACGCCCCTAACGACCTCCTCCATCAATTTTTGGAATTTTTCCGTTATACAGCTTAAACCATACGGGGTGCGGATATATTCGAACGTGCCTACGTGCGTGCTTATAGTTGTACATGCCCATGATTCCTCCGTTAATATTACCTGTTCGTACGCGTGTGACTAGTAAATTTTTGAAAATATAGTGCCACCACTTAAAACTGCGTAAAGTTCCTCAATACGCGGTAGGGGGTAGGGTTCTCATTTTAATTTGGGATTAATTGTTATTTTGTAATCGCCGCAAATTCGAATACTTCCGCACCTTTTTATGACCGGTACAATAGGTGTCCCGTATTCTGAATTTTCTACTCTAGCTATTGTGCCCTCATTAACGAGTCGCTCTAATTCCTGTTCCACTAGCTTCTTTAAGGACAATGGTAAGTTACGCGCCTTATAAAAATGGGTTCGTTATCTTTTAACTTTAACGTAAATCGCTTTGTACACGTACTTAATCCCGGAACTTACTTAATCACCTGTGAATTCATCTTTTACGTGGTTTAGTGTTATGTTTATGCTCTTACGCTGTAAGCGGCGTAGCCAACCTCGGCCGAGTAGCGGAGGACCACCACGCGGTATTATGTATAATGGGAGATCATCCGCCTCCCGTAGCTCGTTATCAGAGTTATAATAATGCGCAGACACAGTGATAAAACCCAACGGTTTGATCGGGTCACCGGTATAAGTAATAATTTAGATTGCAACTTGAAATTTCAATGTCACGAAAATATTTTTTAAAAAGATGTTCATTTATTGCTGATATTTTACTACTTGTATCGATTTCAAATACCAGTGGCACATTTTGTACATAGAGTTGAATTACATACGGTTTGTCTTTAGCTCCGTCGACACACATGTTAAAGAAATCACTGTCTCCAGATCAGTGGCGTAGCTAGGTAATCAAGGGCCCCGGGGCAAAAATGAAATTGGGGCCCTATTTCAAAAAAACTAAATACTTTAAAGGTGCAATACTACTTTATCATCAGCTCCTTGTCGACCAGTGCAGGTCAAAGCTACTTACTACTAAGTATTGTTTAACGCATAAACAATGACGAAGTAGATTACAGTTAATAATATAGGCAGACAACATAACTGTGGAAGAGCAACACCGCAGCTTTTGCTGTCGCACGGGTGGGCCAGACTAGATGGAGTAACGACATGGTAAGACATGAAATGAGGAGCAGTAATGAATGAATGTAATGAATGGGTGGACCGGAGGAGATCCACGACCTTACAGATAACAGCGTGAAGTAGTAGTTTACTTCGCCTGTTAAGTGCAGGTTATCGAAGGCCTAAGCCCTCTCCCCCTTGACATGGTAGTGTAATTAAATATTAGAGCGGGTGCTCAGGCTGCCTCGCGTATCCTGGGGAGTAGGGGTTACGCTCAAGACTAATATTGCTCGTGGCAAGTAGAGCAATAAGACAAAGGCCCCTGCCACGCTATCCGTGAATTTCTGCAACATGCATATACGACAGAGAAGGTCAGCGAAGGTATGCTTCTCGCCAAATTATCCCAACGTCTTTCTGTCGCTGATGTGGTACTTCAGGGAACGAAACTTATTACTCTATGATCTATGGTGCCTGGTTTGGTCGCTCCTGTAAATTAGTGCTTTACCAACGCTGTTAAAAAGAAGTATAATTTCGCCTTCAGGTCGGTACGATACGGCTTACACAGCGCTCGGTGAGTTCCTCCCATTGTGCTGAGGACGTGTGCTCCCTAGTTAGCACCGGTCGTAACCTGCCTTTTCTAAAACTCTTTCTCCCTAGGCGTAATCCCGAACTCAAAGAAGACAGCTTTAGTGCCTGGTGCACTAAAAATTCCGAAAATCGACCGCTCAGACCTATCCAACTTCCAAAATAATTAAAACCATTGTAAGCTGCCAGCTCATGAGGTTGAGAATCATCAACTGAAAATTGATCGCCAGTATGATTTCCTTCGGGGTTGCTCAGCAGGCAGAGAGGGAAACCCAGGCCATTAGTTTGGACATAGCGAAGTCCTTCGATCGGGTTTGGCTCAAAGCGCTTCTTTCGAAGCTCCCTTCCTATGGGCTTCCCGAGAATTTCTGCAACTGGATCAGCAGTTTTCTTGCAGATAGGAGCAACAAAGTCGTAGTAGAAGGTGTATGCTCCATATACAAGTCCGATTCAGTTTCCAAGAAAAACTGGTTACGTTTCTGCACTTTGCCCGACGAGCGATCACTACGCAAACTTTTACACATGGCTCGAAAATTTCCTTTAACACCGCACTCATCACAACTGAACTGCTTAAAACGACACCTATCCGCCGAATGCGGCCGTCCACACCGCCAGCAGACTTGTTGTCGCGAATCCTGCATGTGGGCAGCGCCAGCAGCCGCCTATGCACCGATCTTGTGCACGCTGCCTGCGCCGAGCGGCCCCGTGCCGCAGCCGCCCGCCGCTGCTACGCCGCTCGTCTCGACGTGTCGCTTCGCAGCCTCCAACGCTAGCGAAAGCTCCACCGCGCGCTTATAGTCTAGTTCCTTTTCCGCAAAAAGACGACTTCTCATTTCGTCACACGCAAAGCCGGAGACGAATTGATCTCTTAGATTTTCCTCTAATTTTTCAGCAAAGTTACACGTACTTGCGAGGTGTTTTAAATGTTGTAGATATGAACCGAGATCTTCGCCAATTTTCTGCCGCCTCTGCCTAAAAATGTGTCTTTCCGCAATATCAGAACGCCTGGGTTCTAGATGTTGTTGAACGATGTCGATTAATTCATCGAAACATTTTTCTTCTGGCTTATTCGGCGCACATAAGTCGCACATCAAATCATACGTGGCTTCGTCGACGACGGTAATTAATGTGGCCATGTGCAATGATTCTTTAATTTCATTCAAGGCGATAAACTGCTTGACATGATTTACGTAAGCTGACCATTTCCGAGACGATAAATCGAAACTTTCTATTTTTCCAAAAGGCATGACGGTAACTATCGCGGTTTAATACTAATATCACACTTTTTACTAATAATGTTATTAAACTCGTCGCCAGTTATATATTAGGTAGTGAAACACGAGCGGTGGTTTTAACAACTGATTTATTAACCTACATGACGGTATTTGCATAAGTAACAATATAAACATACCCAACATCACCTAATTTGACAAAAAATGCTTTATATTAGTTAATAAAAATAAAAAACCAGAGCCCATATATAAGGCTGACGAATTAATAAAATCACATGGTCATAATGTTTTGCGACTGTCCTCATATCATGCGGATTTAAATCCAATTGAGTTAATATGGAGTGTCGTGAAGAGACGTTTCGCATAGAAAAATGTCGGCCAGAGAGACGATCAAGTGGAATCACTTATAAAAGAAGTGTTTGGCTCAATAAACAATGAGCTTTGGAAAAAAGAGTGCTCACATGTTATAAAATTTGAAGATGAGTACATAGTCAAAGATAAAATAATGGATAAAGGAAGTGATCGCTTTTTATTGTGGGTTGGCAGTGATATTGACGAAAGTGATAGTGACAGTGATCATTCAAGTAAAATTGAAGAATATAATATGATTCCTTTTGATTATAATTATATAAAGTAATTCTTTATTACCCTGTCTCTTTTAATTTATCCTGATTATTTCAAATGACGTGTGAATAATTTCATAGAGTACACTATGATACTTAAAAATATATATAAGCACGTCAGTAACAAAATTTAAATTACGAAATTAATGCCCTTATTCCTCTACTAAATAAAGTAGTTTTCAAGATTTAACTGTTAGGGCAAAGTGCCTTTGACAGTATAAGCAAGGTTTGAACCTGCAACCTCGTGCTTGACATGGATGTCATACATGCTTTTCCGCTTCCATAATTTTTGTCCCTACATTTTGGGAACGCTATTCGTATTAAAGCATGCAACACTGTAAATTATAGTGCTGCCAAACAGATTACGCGTCAAGTTACGATGAACGGACAATACTTCAGTGGGTTTACACCACACAGACTAATAATATGATGCTTACGCATGTGGTTTATTATCACCACAAACTAATAAGAAATGATTATCACAAAGTTTTACAAAGAGTATATAATCACTACGTTTTGCAGTTTGTGTCGTAATTGCATCATTCATCAGGTGGTAGTTCATGCGAATGAGATGTGGATGGTTGTTCTTCCTGTTAATCTTTATTGGTGAATGGAAAGCCTCCAGCAGTTTCCAGAACTCATTCCGATGTTATAGCAGTACCATGGCTTCAGCCAATAGCTGTCAACATGCAAAGTTGCTAGGATTTCATAGCTAATGTCTACATTTTCGGGTGGTGTGTTAAATATATCTGCAGAAAATATAGGTTTAACATCTTCTCATGCCGATATAATATCGTCAATAGTCCATCGGTAAACAGAAAACAAAAAAAACGTCTAAATATTATATTCCAATGAAAACAATCTTCATGGAGTCTCCTGTTCTCAGCGCACCTTAAGTGGGGTGAAATCTTACAAAAACAACATATGAAAACAAAATATCATAGTTTTCAATGTTTGTGGTAATAAATATATTAGTTCATTATCATATAAAAATATAACTTGAAGTAAATTTGTTTTTAATTATATAAAAGTGATAACTTTAGTTTAAAGTTTTTCTCGAAGTCATGTTAACCAAAATTCATGAAATTCGAAAAATTATTAAATATACACAAGTGCACGTTATTTTCAGCAATGATTCTTAAATGGCGGCTAATGTAGTCTATTTGATTATTTATTAAATAAACAGGTATTTTGTGTTAAAATGTAAGTGCACCTTAAATGGTACGCTAGGAGAATATGGGTTAAAAATCTACTTATTAGGAGATTTTCTTAATACTAAGAGAAGTGTATTCCAGAGATGTACAGCTGTAACAGCGAAGAAGTTTGAGAGGAAACCAGAACGATGAGAGATGATTTGCAGTACTAGATTGTTATCAGACCGAAGATTGCAATCATGTGAAGATGGGCCAATGAATTGTTTGGATAGTGAAAAAAGTGCTAAGAATTCAAAGATTCCTGCATCGTGGAATATTCAACCATTTAAATTAAGAGCGATAGAAAGAGATGTGGTCATACTTTCGATGACCGAAAACGAAACAGATACAGTTGTTGAGAAGTCGATCCCATTTTTTGACAAAGTAATTGTTTGCATCTAAGTACAAACATCGCACTTCCTCAACGTGACTGCGCCAAGTAAGAGAACAAGTCTAACGGTAATCCTAAGTCCTTAACATTACGGAATTACTTCGCCATTATAAATCAGTGGATCTAATGATGTGAAGTTTATCTAATTGACGTACGCTGCCTAACACTATATAGCTTGGCATTTGCTAGGATTAACAGTGACCCTGTATCGCTTGACCAATTAAGAATCCAATAGTGACTAAGATCGGAGTAAATCACGGCTACAGCATTATTCATGTTAATAACATCGACATGAGCATATAGTTGCAAGTCGTCGTCATACAGATGGCACGAAGGTTGCAAGTAAACATATTAATAAACTAGCTGATACCCGCGACTTCGTCCGCGTTGCTTGACATATTAACAAAGTTTTCGATCTCCTCCGCGGCAAGAAAACATAAATCACTGACACGTAGTGCTTATAAAAGTCGTAGTTTCTTAAAACTTTAATAACTTTGTATTTAATGAAATATAGCAATATTATTTTTAGTTAGGGGTTAAGTGTCTAAGAAATAATATTTAGATAACCTAATTGAAATCTATCTAGTAGTTTTTCCATGATGCGCGCACAACTGCAAACCTCTATCATTTTATTTAGGTATATAGAAATAGAGAAAAGTAATTGAGAGAGAATTCCGCCTTGCGAAACACCAGTAGATAAGTCGCAACAATCGGAAACCATACTGTCGATACGAACCGCCATTCCGTACTGACAAGAAAAAATTTATGTAGGACAAGATGGCGATGAGAATATCATGATCAACTGTATTAAAGGCGTTAGAAAAATCGTATAACCGGATACCGTATTTCAAGTATTGCTCCAATACATAGTTATTGCAACTATTGACGTTTTGTATCGCTCGTGTCTAATGTCTTTGGCACTTTACCTCATGGCATAGAGTAAGCCTTATGGTCGAAGTCTAACTGTAATGAAATATTTAGTATGGCTAAAATTAGTAAAGTAGACAATAGTAGGTCTCCCGTGTAGTGGCAGTGTAACATTATCTACTACCTCTTCTCATCCCATGGGTGTCGTAAAAGGCGACGGAGGGAATCAAACAAAGGGATGGGCAGCATTGTCTTTCTGATAACAGCTAGGAAATAATTAAAAAACTGCGGTTGCCTACCCACCTGCCAAGAGTAGCAACTATGGCAAGTAACCCCCCTAAAAGGCAATCTAAGGGGTGCCTATGTTCAGCTGTTGACTTTGAAAGGCTGCAATGACGATGATGATTTTTGGTGAAAATATAATAAATTAAATAAACCGTAATTGTTAATTCATTTCAATAATAAGATACGAGTTAAAGTGTAATCAGAGTAAGTAACTAAGTGATACATATATTCATTCATTTATAAATAGAAATATATTATGTTTTTTTTATATAGGATAGGGTGACAAACGAGCACACAGTCCACCTGATGGTAACTGGTTACTGTGACCCATAGACATATACATCTATTCTCAATAAAGACTAAAGATGCTGATGCGTTGTCACCCGTGAGGGCTAAGATGGAATGCCTCTTTGCCAGTAAAAAGGGTCTCCGGTTCTCTACACTCACCATACGAAACACAGCAGCGTTAAGCTGCTATTTTACGCTGGTTTTCTGTGAGAGCGTGGTCCTTCCCCGGTTGAGCCGACCCATTCGTGCTACAACTATACTACTAATATAGCTGCAGCATTGCTCTACCACGTAAAAAATTGATGTGAATTTGAAATGTGAAAAATATTAAAAAATACTCCCCTATTACAAAACAAAACATAGACAATGTTTATTAAATTAGTTAGCAACACTGTTGCCATCGATAAGAACAAATGAAATACGGCAACGTCACGCTCAGCTAAGTGAAAAGTGGTATTCATTTTCATTCGGCGTTTTGAAATTGTAAATTTACTAATTTTACATTTAATTTGTGATAAAAATGGCAGACAACAAAAGGTAAGCATTTGTATTATTCGTTTTTATTTAAAGACAAACTTTATAATAAGAGTAATAAATAATCTATTCTACACCTATGTTCGAAAATTGGCTTGTCATCATGTCTAACATTACGGTGGAACCAACATTTTTTTGTTAAATATATGAAAGAACATATCCCTGCCAAAAATTTTAATTAATAATCTCAGTTACCTGCAGATTATCGTGCTACTTTATTAGGTATTGTTTCATAAGCGACGCTATTTGATTTTATGCATTTACAGCTTATTTATTGATTGTTTTTCGCAGTCCCGATGATTTATCCACCGCGATCCTCCGCCGTAAGGACAGGCCGAACCGTCTCATCGTCGAGGAAGCCGTCAGCGATGACAATTCCGTTGTGGCACTATCTCAGGTCAGATTGCCTTTGTGTATTAACCCAATAAAACATAGATAAAATATTCTTTGTTAGATCTCAGTTATGATGCTGCATGTATTTTTTCAGTGAATATTATACTTAAGTTAATGGTTTTCGATTCAAAATAATAAGTTTGTGTTTTTAGGCCTTTTCACATTAAAATCCTAAACCATTACTGTTATACATTTTGTGTTTTTCTATTAAGATTTTTAGAACAGAGCAATGAGCAAACAGCTTAACAATGTAAAATAACAAAGTCCAGCTTCTGGACATGGACCTCTAATTTTTGACAGAATATTTGACTAAATACAATTATGAGTCAATCATAATGTTCATTGTGACTGCTGCATATTTCTTCTATCAATGTTCATCTGAGGTCCCACCCACCAGCATTTAGTCAAGAGCTGTTAATGCACTTGGACCATTCCAAAAGTCTCCTCCATATTTTGTAAATGAGCTATTTGTTAATGTAAGTGGTAATTTGCTAATTTATCACATCTAATCAAAGATATAGAATAATACCGGAGACTCTTTTTACTTAACCTGAGACCTTTTTTACTGGAAATGATTTCATCTTATTCTTTGTGGATGACAACACATTTGCATTGTGATTCTTAAATCCAGGATGGATGTAGATGTCTATGGGTCACAGCATCCACTTGCCTTCAAGTGGACTGTGTTCTCACATGTCAACTTTGTTCTATTAAAAAAAAACTTTGATGCCTGAGGAAAATTACAAACTTTTTGTGTGAATATTATAAATATTTGTATGTCATGATTATGACAAAGCATGCTGGATTTTAATTGTTTACCAACCTGTATTGTACCATGTTTTCTGCAAATAAATTAGCATTATGATAGTAAAATATGAAGATGTTGTACATATTAAATCATTGATATTTTATTTCTTAAAATCGATGATCATTGAACGTTGATGAGTATTTCAAAGACACATTGTAAACAAAACTAAAGACTTGTTAAGAAATCATTTTGCTCATTTGCTTAATAGGAGTAGTCTTCCATTGCAATTGCTCTCCACAACCCTTATAGAAATGAGTGGAAGCTTTTTTAGATAAGACTTAAGTTGATGTTGATAATTATTTTGTGTTAAAAGTTTGTGCTTACATTGATAATATACTGCTTTCATTATCTACACAAATACATATTGCACTATATGTATTTGTGTAGATATTATACAATATTTGATCACCACAAAACTTTCTGCTATATATCTAGTCAGGTCATAAATTCTGTCACGTTTAATATAAAATAATTGAAACAAGTTTATTCATTATGTAACCATTTATATACCAAAATGAACTTAACAAAATATAGATTCTTATGACACTAAAGTTTATTCAAAATGACCACCGTGATTTTGAATAGGCCTTCAATGCGATAGACGAGCACGAACGAGGTCCATGTCAATATTGGCGGCTGCCTTAATCAAGGCTGTCTTGAGTGATTCCAAATTGGGATGAGGCTTTGAGCACGCCTTTTCCTCCAAGTGTTGCCATATCTTGTAATCTAACGGATTCAAATCTGGACTGGAGGAGGGCCAGTCTTCGTGCCGGATGAAGTCGATTTCACGCGCCGCCAGCCAGTCTTGTGTGCTCTTCGCTCTATGAGCTGGCGCTGAATCTTGTTGGAATACCCAGTGCCTGTTATTGAACATGGTATGAGAAACAGATTCCACAAGGTTCGTCAGGACTGTATTTTGATACACAACTGCATTCGTTTTTACACCTTTCTCACAAAAATGTACCTCTGTTAAGCCCCAATAAGAAACTCCCAACCATACCATGAGCGAGGATGGAAAATGACCTCGTTGGACACGCGGAATACGGTTGCTCGCTTCTTCACTACTGTGTGTGTACACCTTATTATTTTGTTTGTTGTAGCTCTCTTCTACGGTAAAAATTTTTTCATCCGAAAAAAGAATTTCCCGATATTTTTTTCCCGCGTACCGCTTCAACAAAGCGCGGCATCTCTTCAGTCTCAGGTCCATTAGATGAGCATTCAAACTATGTCCTGTTTTTCTTCGATATGCCTGAAGCCCTAAGTCTTCATTTAACACCCTTTTCACCGTGGTTCTGCTTAACCCCATCTGAAGGGCCAACAGTTTCTGCTTACGTTTGGGATTTCTTTGAATTCGGCGCCTTCACAGCTTTTATCACTGCTGGAGTCCTAACAGACCGAGGGCGACCACTTCTTGACCTGTCATCTACACTAGAGTCTTCATTGTATCGTTTGATGGTACGATAAACAAATCTTTTGGTTATATTCAAATTTTTCAGTATGTCAAAAATTTGAATTGGCGCGTAACCGCATCGATGCAACGCAATAACTGCAACACTGTCTTCTTTAAGCGTCCACTCCATATCTAAAAATGAGTAAAATTCTAAAAAGTATACAGTTTTATTTTCATGAACAATTCGAAATTCGAATTCAATAAACTTTTTTGTGGCCAGCATTCATTCTAAAAGAAAAGTTTTTACTGTGTGAGAAATATTTGGATTAGGGATATTTGGATATTTGCTATAGTTGTCACAATTGGCAGGCAGGTTTGGCAACCACAGTTTTATTTTTAAGGAGTAATTATTAGGAAGCCACTGCTGCCCATGTCTTGGCTTATATACTCCTGTTGCCTCTTACAACAACCATGGGGCAATATGGTGTAGTGGATATTTTTACATGGGCACTAATACCTAAAATAGTAACTTGTAAGATGCTTAGTATAATATACAAAAAAAATTATAGCTAAAATAAATAGACAACACATTGTGTAAAAATACTTAAATAGTGAAAAATAACATATTTATAATATAAGTATTTACATATATAATTAACACACTTTTGAGTGAAATCAGTTCTTAATCTAAATAAAAATACATGAAATCGTTCATTGTTGTATATATTTTTTTATCCCACAATATTTTCAAAATAGGTACTTACTGCCATTTTTTTTAAAACTAACTTTTAAAAAATATTTATAGATCTTTGACATTTTGTTATAAGTTGTAATTGTAAATAAAATTGTATCACTGCTTTAAAAAAAAGACCCCAGTTTCTTGCCACTTCTTTTCTGAGAATGTCTTGTTTTTGCAAATGTGTAGACTTTACTTCAAAATTAGAGCTTCAAACAAACCTTAAATGAATATAGCTTCGACTTTGAATATAATATACAGGCAAAAATGGAGCAACTGCAGCTTTTCCGAGGAGACACTGTACTTCTTAAAGGCAAACGCAGGAAAGAAACAGTTTGCATTGTACTTTCGGATGACAACTGTCCAGACGAGAAGATCCGCATGAACCGTGTCGTACGTAACAACCTGCGTGTGAGGTTATCTGACATTGTGTCAATTGCTCCTTGTCCATCAGTCAAATATGGGAAAAGAGTACACATACTGCCTATTGATGATTCTGTTGAAGGATTAACTGGGTAAGTTACTTAATATTATTTAGAATATAATTTGTATTCTAATTTCTTTCATCATACAAACAACTCTAACTATTAAAAATTGTATGATTTGAACCAAGGCAGCAAAATAATATGAGTATAATCAACTGTGTAAGATTGGTATATTATGTAACCGTCACTGTTACAGTCAATCAAAAGTTCGCTGCTGAACATGGGCCTTCACCATAGGGGGGGAGGGAATATTTGTCATAGTTACCACACTTAGATGTTATTAAGAAGATGCTGCAGCCTATCTCCTGGCTAGTTTCTTTCTGTCGCTCCTTACGACGCGCATGGAACGATATAGGGTAGTGGATATTCTTATACTACACTACACTGTGAAAGATTAGTCAAGATCATGAGTCTATACATTTAACAAAGAAAACATTTTAATTTTTTTTATAATGATGTTTCCACTAGGAATTTCTCCAATATCCTGGACACCTTATGTATGCTTAATAGACTAATTAATGAGACAATTCTATCCACGGTAATTGCATCCAGCATTGCTTCGCGCTGCTGACTTTGCCATATTTTCACAACTTTCTTAACAAGCCATCAAATTTTAATTTTGGATTAGAAATCATTGCTTTTTTGTAAAGTTTTGTTTCTAATATTATATTCTTTATTACCAGAAACCTATTTGAAGTATACCTAAAGCCTTACTTCATGGAGGCATACAGGCCCATCCATCGTGATGACACCTTTATGGTGCGTGGTGGCATGCGGGCTGTGGAGTTCAAAGTTGTTGAAACAGATCCTTCACCTTACTGCATTGTAGCGCCAGACACTGTCATACATTGTGAAGGAGAACCAATCAAGCGAGAGGTAATTTATTGTAATAATTCTAAAAACAAACAAAAAATTCAAATTTGTTATTATGTTAATGTTAAAATAGTCAATTCTCTTAAGAATAAAGTTATATTGGTATAAAAGAATCAGTTACACCATTTTGAGTAATAAGTCGCTAAAGAATGGTAGTGGAATAACAAACCATTTTGTTGTTTCAAAATCAATAAAATCAGAATGATGAATGTGATACTTAAGATGATTATCCATTGATCCTTGACTTGTTACAGATAGATAGATGACTATTTTAATATCATATTGACCTGTTATTCTATATCATATTTTACTGCTTGGAATATATTTATATTGCTTGATCAAAACTACCAACTCCAAATTCTAAAACAAATTTTATTTTAAATTAATTTAAATTAATTACTGTATAAATTTTTTTAACAGGAAGAGGAGGAAGCTCTTAACGCTGTTGGTTATGATGACATTGGAGGTTGCCGCAAACAATTGGCACAGATTAAGGAGATGGTAGAATTGCCTCTGCGTCATCCATCGCTTTTCAAGGCTATTGGTGTGAAACCACCTCGAGGTATTCTCATGTATGGTCCACCTGGTACTGGTAAAACTTTGATTGCTCGCGCTGTTGCTAATGAGACTGGTAAGTTTAAGCTGTAAATTCTATCAGTTAAGCATGTATATATGTGTAGCTAACCAATAATTTTATTTCAGGTGCATTCTTTTTCTTAATCAATGGACCGGAGATCATGTCTAAGTTGGCTGGTGAATCTGAGTCTAATTTGCGCAAAGCTTTCGAAGAGGCTGACAAGAACTCACCGGCTATTATCTTCATTGATGAATTGGATGCAATTGCCCCTAAGCGTGAGAAAACCCATGGTGAAGTGGAGCGTCGTATAGTGTCGCAATTGCTTACTCTTATGGATGGTAAGTTATAGGACATCACACTATTACTGTAGTACACCTCTTTATCTTCCGGTGCTCTATAAACCACGCATGACAAAGGGTTAAAGGATGGTTCAGATGCTGGATGTTTATAAAATTAAATTATTATCTCAGGAAACAGCAAAATATGTCCATATCAAGTTTATATGTTAATACTACTCACTAATTTGGCAACTGCTGGTGAGTTTTAGATATGGGCACTGGAACAATATCAGCACCGGAGCTATTTTGCATCATAATGCAGAGCCAGATGCCTATTTGTTGCTACAGTATATTATATGTAAATATACCTGTGCTGCAATAATGTATATTTTACAGGTAATGCGTATATTAGTAAACCTAGGCATACCCAGTGCTTTTAGGGTAAAGTTCTAATAATAATTAAAATTAAGAAAAAGCAGATGGGAGCATCAAGGTTGTAGTAGACGGTGCATGCTCCGATTACAACCCTATTAACGCTGGTGTTCCACAAGGCTGCATGCTATCACCAACGCTGTTTCTTCTGCATATCAATGATATGTTGCAAACCAGTAACATTCATTGCTATGCAGACGACAGCACTGATGATGCTTTATACACCGGCTGTGCCAATATTTCTCGGGAAAACGTCGCCGAGTACCGGAACAAACTTGTGTCTGAAGTCGAGTCTTTGCTGGACAAAGTCTCAGATTGGGGGCGACTAAATCTAGTCCAGTTTAATCCTCAGAAGAAACAAGTTTGCGCGTTTACCGCTAAAAAGAACCCCTTTGTCGTATCTCCTCAGTTTCAAGGCACTCCCCTTGTTGCCTCAGCCAGTATCGGTATTCTCGGTGTCGACATATCGAGTGACGTGCAGTTTCGTGGTCACTTGGAAGGGAAGGCCAAATTGGCCTCTAAAAAGCTTGGCGTGCTCAGCAGAGCGGGACAGTTATTCATGCGGGCGCACCGCTTGCAACTTTACAAGGCGCAGGTTCGGCCTCACATGGAATACTGTTCCCATCTCTGGGCAGTCCTTCCACTTGACCGCATCCAGCGCATAGCGGCTCGAATCGTCGACGACCGAGTTCTTTCCGATCGGCTTGACTCACTGGCACTGCGTAGAGATGTTGCATCTCTGCGTATTTTATCGCATCTACCACGGGGAGTGCTCTGAGGAATTGTTCGGACTAATTCCAGTCGCTCAATTTCACTATCGCACATCGCGACAAAACTCGTGGTACCATCAATATCATCTGGATGATTGGCGGTCCACCACTGTGCGATTAAGAAGAAGTTTTCTCCCTCGCACAACTTCCTTGTCGAATCGATAACCCCAGCGATTTTTCCGGACTGATACGACTTAGGGACCTTCAAGAAAAGAGCCTACTCCTTTTTAAAAGGCCGGCAACGCATCTGCGATTCCCCTGGTATTGCAGTAGTTCATGGGCGGCGGTAGTCACTTACCATCAGGTGAGCCGCATGCTCGTTTGTCCCCTCTCCTATTAAAAATAATTAGGACTTATGTTAAATTTGTCAAAAATATGAAAGCATATATCAAGTAATATAAGCAATAGTAAGTTAAAGTGCGGCCAAAGCCGTATACATTTATTTAATATATAAACTATTCAGATTTTACCCAATGAGCACCAGGTAAAATTAGGTTTATTTGTCCTTTGGACATTACTTGTAATATATTTATTATTCTCTAGCTTCATATAAACTTGTTTCTTCCTTTCATTGTTACTCATTGTATTGTTTTATTTAAAATAAAATAATGTGATCATTCAGCCAATCACTGACAATTTCAATGAGATTGCATTTATAATTAATACTAGCTGTTCCCCGCGACTTCGCTCGCGATTTAGGGTTTTTATGTTTTTGCGCGGAACCCTAATTCTTTCTCTAAAATAAAAGTAGCCTAAGTTACTCCTTATGACATCAGTTACCTGCCAGTGAATGTCCCGTCAAAATCGGTCCAGCCGTTTCGGAGATTAGCCGGAACAAACAGACAGACAGACCGACAGACAGACAAAAAATTTAAAAATTGTGTTTTTGTTATAAGTATCGTATATACTTTCATATGCAATTAGTAAAAAGCTGTAATTTTGACATTACAAACAGACACTTCAATTTTATTTATTTGTATAGATGTTCAATGAGGCATAAGTAGATGGACACTGAAATAAAAAAAAAATATTTAAAAAGTAAAGTTTACTATTTATAAAATTGTGTATTAAATAGAACTACAAATGTAACTGTTAAATATCTTGTTCTGTAGGTATGAAAAAATCATCACACGTCATAGTGATGGCTGCAACCAATCGGCCGAATTCGATCGACCCTGCTCTGCGTCGTTTTGGTCGCTTCGATCGTGAAATTGACATTGGTATTCCGGACGCTACTGGCCGTCTTGAAATATTGCGCATTCACACTAAGAACATGAAGCTCGGAGATGATGTAGATTTGGAACAGGTGAGCTTACTTTTGATATCCAATATAAATCCGAGCTAAATTACTATTAAAGCCAAATCATGTTGGTATAACCCAAAGTTGAGGATATTTATTGTTTTTACTTCATGTAAAATTAAATATTGATAATTAATAATTATGATTAAAAAAATGTGTTAAAATTAATCTTTTATGAAATAATATAAACAAGTGTTTTGAATCATTCAAACACCCCCTAATGAAAAAAAGGATTAACCAAAATTTATTTAAAAACCATTGTTTAGATCGCAGCAGAGTCCCATGGTCACGTTGGTGCAGATTTGGCGTCACTTTGCTCCGAAGCGGCATTGCAACAGATCCGAGAGAAAATGGACCTCATTGACCTTGAGGATGACCAGATTGACGCAGAAGTGCTCAACTCACTTGCTGTTTCTATGGATAACTTCCGTGTAAGTAATGACTACATCTTATTTCAACTTTCAACTTAGGAAATGATTTATTCCATAGCTCTAGTACCTCAGAGCAACCTGTCTAAATGCTTCATAACTCACTCAGAAATAAGAATTGACTCCAATACTTGATCAAAACTATACAATATTTGACGGTGATAGTGCTGGCGAAACACGTATACAATATTTGTTAAGAATGCGGAAGAAAAAAGTGAATAGATGTAAGAAACAAGTCCAACAAAGAATATTTCAGTTTATTGGGCAACTAAGAATGGTTTTAAATATTAACATTTAAAAACCATTAAGTTTTAAACTTGAGTAGCTGTATTTATGATTGTTTATAGTAAGAACCAATTACAAAAACGACTTGCCATTGTCTTTTTTATAATCAAATGATTGAAGTATTTTCTAGAAATATTTTTTTTCTAATCAGGTCCTTGATCTCTTAAAATGCTTTTGAAGTAATAATATCACTGTTTAGATTCAAATTGTTTTTGTAACCAGTAATAGTGATTGTTTAATATGGTAATTTACAATATTATTATATTCATAACAAATCAGGTGATGGTTCTTCAGACATTCTGAAGAACCATCACCTGATTTGTTATGAATGGGCCATTTACATTGGATGATAACTTTAGTGTTACCCAGTGTAAGGTTAAATTGTTTAAAATGCTATATGTTATATATATTTTTTTAAATCTTTATTTAAGAGCTTCATCAAAATGCGATTATGTCGCTCTATTTGACATCATTTAGAACTAAATAACATTCAATTTAACAAGCAAACAAAAATGAAAACAAGTACATCTACTTGACTGATCTGAGGAAAATATTATGTTATATAATTTAGCCAATAATTTTGTTTCATCGGAATGAGGATTGGATAAAATAATGTTACAATCAGCAAATTCCTTTAAAACATTTTTACACTTAGCTATTCGAAAGGCAGCATTGCGGGCACACTCCATCAAGACATGCATTAAGTCCTCAGGAACACCGCATTGTTCACAGTTCGGTGACAGGACTTTATTCATAAGAAAAGCAAAAGTCTTGCATGGAATGTGTCCAGAACGCAGCCTCATAATCACTACTGCGTCCTTTCTTGGTGATATGTGACTATCAGTCCATGGAATTCTGAGAGGATGTGGCTGAACCGTTTTATACCTTTTTCTTTAGAGCGTAAATCAAAATATTCCTTCCATAATTTGTAGCATTGTTTTTTGATTAACCAAATGCAATCTGTATAATAAGGTAGTACATTATATTCAATTCCATCAGTAATAGCTTGTTTAGCCAAGACGTCTACCCTTTCATTATATTCAACGTCACAGTGTGACGTAATCCACTGTAACTTTATAGATTTAGAATTGGAGGCCAGATTTAAAATACATTCAAGGACTGAGTAGGCTATCGGAGTACCTCGTAGGCCCAAGGTGCACCGAGCCAAGTGTTGAAGTGTGCTTTTAGAGTCTGTGAATATCACTATATTGGCTTGTGGTAACGATATTGCATAAGACAAAGCCTCCCAGATTGCTATAAGTTCCGCCTCCATAATGCATAATATTATGTCACTGTCTATTTTTAATTGTACACTAATGTTGCATTGTGGGTCATAAAATGCTGAACCAATTCCACTCCTATCCTTAGATCCATCAGTAAAGAGTTTATAATAATTTTTATATCGCTGGTTGATAAAATCCAAGCATAATAACTTTAAATTAAAATTACAGTAGCTTCGCTTTTTTTAACAAGAATCGGGATATTACAATGAAATTCATCATCCAAATCTATGTTGGTAACCCAGGTATTCATAGAAAACATTTCTAGTTGTTGGCTGGAATGAATATAAACATTAGAAAGACAATCAAACATAGTTAACAATAGTGGCTTCTTTTTATTCCGCCAATATCTCTTGTCCTTGTACGTCAATAATTCTCGTAATATTTTAATTGTAATATTGTTTTCGGTCACGCTAGCTTTTTATATAAATTTACCTCCTAAATAAGTTCTCCGCACATGCAACGAAGGGAGATCAAGTTCGCTCTCCATTGCATGTATAGGAGTTGTTTTAATAAAACCTCCCATTACTCTGAGCGCTTGATTTTGCACTTTATCTAGCTTACTTACATACTTTTGACAGCTGTTGTCGTATAAAAAACTTCCGTAATCAAGTCTACTCCTTATAATAGTAACATATAACCTTTTCAAATGTTTAGGGTGTATTCCCCACCCTGTCCCAACAAGAACTTTAAAAATATTTAAGTATCTAGAAGTTTTATCAGGTAACTCAGTAATGTGTTTATTCCGTTTTAAAGAGCGCACAACCACATCCCCAAATACTTTACAGCACTGACTACCTCTATTACATTATTATTAATATTTAGCTATATCTGTTGTCTGTTGATGCCTTTCTTGAAGACACATACCTTTGTTTTGGTTGTTGAAATGTCCTAACCCAGATCAATAAGTATGTTGCTTATTTTATTCAATGCTATTTGCAGTTCTTCGGATGCATCGTTGACATTTTTACTAGTTAAATATAAAGCGTAATCATCAGCATATTGAGAAATCATAACATTACAAACTTGTTTACAAATATGGAGAGCTGCAATATTAAATAATATAGGTGAGAATCTCCTTGGGCCAGGCCACGAGCTGTAGATCTACAAATTGTTTTTTACCAACTTTTATGCTTAGCTGTCTTTCCTTTAAAAATGTCCATAAGTATTTGCAGATTTTTGCACCAGCGCCTAAGCAATCTAAATTTAAAAGTAAGGCTCTAATATCCACGTTGTTATAAGCATTTTCAATGTCAATGAAGCATCCTACCGTTAATTGATCTTTCGAAAATCCCAGCTGAATTCTAGAAACTAAATTGCTAAGGTTATCAAGACAGACTTGGTTTTTCTAAACCCGGTGGTCTCTTCGTGAAAGAGGTTTCTTTTCTCAACTAACCACTCTAATCTATTCTTCAACATAGAGTGTAATATTTTACATAAACACGACATGAGAGAGATTGGTCTTAAAGCTGCTATTGAAGATGGATCCCGACCTGGTTTAGGTATTGGTATTACAAGAATTTCACGCCATTGCGAGGGAACAAAACTGAGAGTGTAAAATAAATTGTAAAGATTAAGTAAAATATTTGCAGCGTTATCCGGTAAATATTTAATAATTGAGTACGAAATATTGTCGCCTCCGGGTGAAGTATCTTTTGCTTTAACGCATGTTTTTAGTTCACATAATGAAAATGGAGCCTCAAGTTTTATATTACAAGACGAAAAAATGGGGTACTTTGGACAGACAAAATCTGGTGTTAAATTATGTAAAAGCTTATTAGCCGTTACTTCGTGAATAAAAGTATTAGATGATCTATAACCCTTTAACCACTTCATCTTGCGCCACATTTCTGTTACAGAAGTAGCCTCATCAATTGAAGAACAAAAATTAGAGAATGATTTATTTTTAGCCTGTCGTAGTAATAATTGTGAAATTCTGATTTTATCTTTCAATTTGTTCAAATTACCAGGGGTGGGATTCTTTCGAAACAAAGTAAGTGCTAGCCGTCTTTTTGCAACAGTTTTCGATAGCTTAGGATTCCAATAGTATTTGGGAGTAAAATGTTGAGAGGGATCTTGGCTAAATCTATACAAAGGAATGTGAACATCAGCGGCTTCGTTAATTATGCTAAGGAACAAATCGTAACTTGTTTCCGGGTCATCAACAAGCAGGTTATAATTTGAGAGATTATCTTTAATATACTTACGATAACCATCCCAGTTAGCATTTTTAAAGTTTCTCTTCTGAATAAATGGCGAGTTATTGTTACTATGAGAAATATAAATCTTAATAATTAAGTGGTCACTACCTAATGTCTCATTAGTTACCTTCCAGTTCAAGTGCAAGGCTATGTACGAAGATGCAATAGAAATATCAGGGGAAGATTCCTGCAAATTCCCGTTGACAAATTTAACACGCGTAGCTCGACTATCATTCAATGAAACAAAATTATTTTCTAATAAAGAATCAAAAATATTGCTACCTCTCAAATCAGTCTTACAAGACCAGCTGGAATGGTGGCCGTTAAAGTCACCCAGTACAAGTGTTTTACTCGTCTTAAACGAAAATATTTCTTCCCAGGCACTTTGAGAAGTTCGTATAGCTAGTGGGCAGTAGATAGAAAATATGTAATCAATATATTTACAGTTGAAAACTTTTACACAAATTACTTCAATACTAGGATTTGAAAAATGAACAGGGATTAATTGCGCCTTAACGTATTTGTGGACAATAATAGCTACACCCCCATACGAGTCTTCTCGATCGTGACGGAAAACATTATAACCACTTATTCTAAAAGTAACCTCTATTTAACCATGTTTCGCATTAGCAGCTATATGAATTTTTTCACTATTTAATAACTACTCAAATTCTACATATTTAGGCTTAACACTTTGTGAATTCCACTGGAGAACGTTTATTTGGGAGCTTATACTCATAACTTACCGAGTATATTTTTAAAAGGAATGTCCCAGATGTATTCCCCCACTATCTATACCGACCATTCAATGTATAGTGAGACTCCTTGAATTATTCTACTCTTTAAATCTTTTTGTGAGTTGATTAATGCATATAATTTTGCAAGCAATTGCTTCAATTTTAAACTAGATCTGAATTTCTCTTTTCTCTCATTTCTCAGCCGAATTTCATTTTCCGACTCATCGACACTAATCATTGTTTCTGATTCCGAAGATACATCCCAGTTATACACTTTATTTTGACTTTGTTTCTTTCTCTTATTCTTTTTCTTCTTGGGTCTCTGTTCTAATGATTGAGAAACATTCGTTGAGCCCGGTTGCTTAGGTTGTGATTGCCGATTGATACCATCACATCGCGGCGCTCGGGTCACGCTTGCATAGGAAATAACGTTTATGTCTTGTGACTGATTGGGTACTTGTTCAAGTACAGACTCGGAAAACACACTAAGGCGTGCCGGTGAAGTTGAATTAAATTGTTCTGCGCGCAGTGTAGGGACGGGTTCTGGTGGAACATATACTTGCAACGCCTTCCTATAAGAGCAGTTAAACTCTGCCATCAATTCACGAATTCGTTTCTCTTTTTTAAACGCAGGACACGATCTATCCAGGCATAAATGCTTTCCTGTACATTTCACACATTTATATGAGGTAGTCTCACAGTTAGCGTGACCCTTGCCACACTAGGTCACACAACCTTATTGTTTGGACAAACACTCAAGGAGTGCCCTAATCGCCAGCACCTGGAACACTGGGTAACTGGGAACACGTACGGGTCGACATTTATCTTCATGCCGTAGATGTAGACACACGTTTTTAGTGAGGGACCCTTGAACCCCAGACGTATTGACTCACTTTCTTCCCAGCCGCTACCGTCCTTATTCCTGCGTTTTAAACGTTTTACCGCTATCAGTTCACAATTGAAATAACTTCTAACATGTCTTTTTCACTCAAGTCCAATTCTACATTCTTAATAACGCCGTAAGATATAACAACTTCGAGTGGTTTTTGGCATCTCCAACCTAAATCTTGCAAAGGTTTGCAATTGATCAATACCTCAGCATTCTGCATTTTCAAACTGTATGAACACTTTATAGGGGTTTATATATTTTACCCGGCTAACACTACTAATGTTATTTGACCTTAATAATTTAGCAAGCGCATCAACCTTCTGTCCCACTCTCTTTCCATTTCTTCCTACCGCTCTCCACTCTTCTTGCTCATCCTCCTCCCGCGGTCTCTTATTACGACTAACTCTAGAACTAGAGTCCTCAAGCATTTCTTCCTCCCGCTGTGTAGTATTCTTCTCCATTAAACAAATCTCCGACTCCTCAACATTACTTATCCCGGGTAGAATATTATTAAGCTCATTGTCTTCTTGAATTATATCTTCCTCCGTGTTAAATAAGGTACACTATCGTATGCACCTATTCACCATTGCACGATGTGTGTAGGTATGTACACAATAGCGCGAAATATTTCCGGAGGTAAGACTGCTCAGCGAGTAAAAACAACGCGACTATAGCGGACAAGTGCCCACAGCGAACTTAAATTGACTGACCGTAATTTGGACTGCAGGACCAAATCACGGCCAGAACATTATTGTATTACATTTTTTGCAACTACAACTGCTAATTTCAAACCCCAATGTTACAGTAACACAAGTGGTTAAAATTAAAAAATTTGTACAACCTAAATAGATTTATTTTTTTATTTGAAAGCTGGTGCTTCTCATTTGGTCCCATATAAATTTGGTCAATATCTGACCAGTAGTTTTTGAGTCATCCTTAATAATGCGTATTTAATTGACTTTTACTACATTGATGATGTTATCATTTTACTTATATTGAAGTCTGTTGTAAAAAAAAATTAATTACCACTTGTCTGCTTACCTATTTCTGCTTACAAATAACAGTGTTCTGTTACGAAGGGTATAGAGAGCCAGTATAAGCACAGGCTGTGAGGCATCCCATCTTAGTCCTCAGAGGTGACAATGCAACTGTAACCTTAGTTCAAAGTTGGCTGCAGGTGTTCATAGACAGCGGTAGCCTCTTACTATCAGTTGGACTGTACATTAGTTGGTCACAACCGTTTTTTTTTTAAAAAATCCTTAAAAATTTGTCCTAATCTCTTCACTGCATATGGCAATATGATATTAACATTTCGAATGTTCTCGCAGTATGCAATGACGAAGTCATCGCCGTCGGCGCTGCGTGAGACTGTCGTGGAGGTGCCGAACGTGTCGTGGTCGGACATCGGTGGGCTGCAGAACGTGAAGCGCGAACTGCAGGAGCTGGTGCAGTACCCCGTGGAACACCCCGACAAGTTCCTCAAGTTCGGCATGCAGCCCTCTCGCGGAGTGCTTTTCTACGGACCGCCTGGATGTGGTGAGTAATATATATATATAATAAATTTTATCCCTTTTATGCCAGTGCTACCTAAACGTGTGCCAATAAAGAATATAAATGGCGGCCGAGCTCGTCCCATCTCTGTTGCAGTTTCTACAGTAGGAAGAAATGGTTTGAGAATTTAATAAATTTGACATTAATCAGTTTTTGAACTTCCCAGTCACAATTTATTCTCGGATTGTATTTTTTTTAAATTTTACAATTTGTTATTTGGTTTAAATGTTGTTGTTGTTAGTTGTACTAACAACTTCTTTTTAGAAGTTATTTATATTTACTAGCTTAACCTTATTTAAACACTAAAACAAGCTCAAATTACTCTCGATACATTGATATAATTTTTTGATCCAAACTAATTTTTTATTATTGTAATAAATGTTGTATATTATTAAAATGTTATGTTGTAAAAATAGTATAGTTTAAAAAAGTTTCCAGAGAACATATCTGTAACTGTTTCTATGTATTTAGAATTGGTAGGATTTTTACCATATTTTTGAGATTTTAAAAACATGAATTACACATTGGCAAACACTAAAACACAAATCAATTATTTGTAGACGATACAAATACTTGTTCCACATGGGAATCAAACATGCAGGAAAAATATACAATTTTTGATTTTTGTTTTTTATTCAGGTAAAACATTGCTGGCCAAAGCCATTGCCAATGAGTGCCAAGCCAACTTTATATCTGTGAAGGGACCAGAGCTGCTCACAATGTGGTTTGGTGAATCTGAAGCTAATGTGCGAGACATCTTTGACAAGGTAAAATTAATAGTTTAATTTTTTAATTTTATTAAAACTTATTTGTTGACACTTTTTTCTATAGTAAATAAGATTTGTGAGTCATATATAATTAATTTACATTATGAATAATATTGTTTAGTTTGTTTTGAGAGATCAATCTTCAATACTAAAAAAACAAGCTCGAAAAAATGTATGAACAGACTTTTGAGAGTTTATATAAAAAACTGCTAAATGTATCATTTTAAAATTAACTTATTTGAACATTTGGATAAATAAAGTACATCTGCCTGATGTAAAATATTTTATATTTCATGTTTTTCATGCTATTAATTACACTTAAAGTTGATTTAAAATTGGTTAAAATATGGATGTTTTTTTTACTTTTCTACATATTTACTCACATAAGCCTAGATAACCAGAAGTCAATAGAAACAGAAACTTGTTTATTCAATATAGATTATAAATAATACTTATTGGAAATCATTCTTTTGTTTAATTTACCATTGGTTCAGAAAAAATAAACTCTGTCCTGGGAAGAACGAGTAAGAAACTCAGTGGGACAAAATATCACTCTTAGTTTTGCATGTACATGATCAATTGGTGATATTCAACAACCTATGTTAGTACTGAATAATTATAGACTAGCGCAACCTTAAACGATAAACTTATATCAATGGAAGACTTAAATATATATATGTGCCTTTCGGTCACAACCTTCCTTCTGAAACAATACTCAATTTTTTTTCCTTTAGAATTACATATATAATCAATGATCTTGTTAGTCTGATAAGTTTTTACAGAATTATCTCTTAGTTTACTTTGCAACTGGCTATTTACTGCAACTCCACATACTAAACGTACATGGGTAAGAATAATGTAGTTATTCAAGCCATGATAGCTTCTCACAATTGTTCGGTAAACCGTTAAAGTTACGATCTCGCGGAGCGACGTCGACACGCCGCTATATTTAGTCCAGTAAGTGGCCGACATCCGGATATACCAAAAGCTTGTGAGCCGTTGTTTCTTCCCTCATGCAAACCCTAGGGACAAACGACTGTCCAATATTGTTAATCTATTCTATACAACAATTGTGATGCCAGTGCTGAGACTACTAGATCCATCAATCTCTCCGCCAGGCCCGTTCAGCATCACCATGCGTATTGTTCTTTGATGAGTTGGATTCCATCGCCAAGTCTCGAGGAGGGTCGGTGTCCGACGCCGGCGGAGCTGCCGACAGAGTCATCAACCAGATTCTCACTGAGATGGACGGCATGGGAGCTAAAAAGAATGTCTTCATCATTGGTAAGTTGGAACATTCTTATACACTATGATTTCTTCCTTATCAGCCCGTAACTGTCGACTGCTGACATGGTTCTCTCCTATTTTAGGGAACATTTACTATAATTCACAATGCTGCAGCTATTTATATGTAGTATAACAATTCTGCAGCTTCATAGACCACGCTTTCAAAAAATGTCAGTGTATAATTAGTGTAGAGAATCCTTATTATATAACAGATTGATAAATGTAATTCTAAATATGTCATCTTTTAGCTTTTTCTGGCTATTTTTATGTGGTATTTGGAGATTGTTACACTGCCAACTAATTAAGACCATGAGCACAGAATAAATAATAGTACTAACGTACAGAAGTTGCACTCTTTTGATGTTGACTGCTTGCCGACGTTTTAATAGCCTACATAGTTATTATTAATCAGATAAATCGCGCACGCAAGCTAAATAAAACTATCGCTGCGCGTGATTGTCCGTATCACTTTGCATCTTTTCTCCTTACTACGTCACAACGGACTTTCCGTGGTTGCTAAGGGCTGTTAATAAAAAGTAAAAAAAATATATTGTGAAATGTTAAGTTACTTAGGTAAAGTACCTATGCTGACTATAATCGACCATATTATCTAGTATGTGAGTTCTGTCATGCCCAACGCACGCAACTTGCAAGGCCAGCTTAAAGAACAAATAAACCCGAAATAGGTAGCTACGATTCCAAACAGAAATATGATCGTAATCTACTAAGTTGAAAATCTTGTAAACAAAGTTTTAATTTCAGTATTATGTGCTATTATAATTTAAAATATTTTAATTACAAAGACGAGTATAGGTATGTAAGTGGTTATTGGGTAGTGAAGTAAATTTCAACTAAGTTTCGTAATATTACTTCTGTAGTTAAATTATTACTTAATTATTTTACGCTATAAGTACCTATCTAACAAAAAATGAAATAAATTTACCTTTCATTATCCTTCGGTAACTCAAAAAATATATCTGAATCCTTTTAATTGCTCATTAAGCATCCATACCCGCAACAATTATAGTAGGAACGACGTTTTGCCATTATAATTTATCAAATGGATAGGTAATATACATATATATTATTCTTAAATTATATTAAAACTTTTTCAACTATTTTATCCTACAATTAAATATACTAAACACTAAACAAAAACTATTTCGACGAGTATTTCAACAACAACAACAAAAAATTATTTACGTAAACAGCGTTAAAAAACAAAACTTTAACATTCAATCGTAAATAGAGCGCGCTAGCCCCGACTGCGATCTACCCCTGGGCAGCTCGCGATTGTAGGTAATTATTTCACGCAGGTAGCAAGAGTGACAGAGACCTACCATGAGATCTATCTGGTTTTTTCCATAAACGTCGCTTAGAACACCTACAAGATATATATAGTAACTAAAATATGGTGGGCGCGCAGTAGGCCTTGTTATATTATTATCGAGTGTACTATGCACCGGACTAAGTTTGTCATATCAATATAAGATAAAATATCCAGAAATTGGTTGCGAGCAATGCAACCTTTTATTATAAATGATAAGTTTAAATAAATTTATATAAACATACCTAAAATCAGTACCTAACTATTTTGTTTATCAATTGACTTCAAAAAGAAGGAGGTACTCAATTCGACTGTATGTTTTTTTATGTGTTACCCCATAACTTTCTAGGTGAACTGATTTCGATGATTCTTTTTTTATTTGAAAGCTGGTGCTTCTCATGTAGTTCCTTATAAATTTGATCAAGGTATGAGCAGTAGTTTTTGAGTTATCCTTAATAATTTATATTGAAGTTGGTTGTACAAATTTTTTAATTTTATCACTTGTTTAATAACTTTTACTTAGACTGTAACTTAACGTATTGTTCTAATTAATGTATGTCCTCATTTTGAGGTCATTACAGTTCAAATCTACCATATCAAATGGACTGTTTTAAAATGATATCTGTGTGTCTGTGCCATCCATCCATTACAGCCTAGCCTTATCTCTTACCATAGTCTATTTTACCATAGTCATTACGTTTGGCAGGCGGGTTGGTAAGTGCAGTTTTCTTTATAATTTTGAGTTGTTATCAAGAAAATACCTTTGCCCATCTGCTGTTTCACTTACCCTTCTTTCTCTCACACTTCTTACGACACCCACAGGACAATATTATGGGATAGTGGTGTATATACTTACACCGCCACTACATGGTTTGTGTAAATGTGTATACTTTCATACATTATATCAATGTTTTAACTCATATCTCAAGGACAATTGATACTTTCTACGCCAATGTAAATTTATTCGGCGCGTACCGCCTTTTCAATTTGTGATGGCGAAATGGGCAAGTACCGGGAGACAGGTGCGAAGCCGTAATCGTGCCATTGTATAAGGGAAAAGGGTCACGGCAGGACTGCATAAATTACCGCGGTATAAGCCTTCTCAGCGTCGTCGGTAAATTGTATGCGAAAGTGTTGATTGAAAGGGTTGTGAATGAAACAGACGAAAAAGTATGGGATGCACAAACGGGATTTAGAAAAGGAATGGGATGTACGGATCAGGTCTTTTCCTTGCGGTGCATAGCCGAAAAGTGTTTGGCTAAAAACAAGAAGGTCTATTGCGCGTTCGTGGATCTAGAAAAGGCCAACGTTGTGGTCTGAAACAAGATGAGAGAAGTGACAAAAATTGAGAAAGGTATGCTGAGATGGTTTTGCCATGTCGAGAGAATGAATGAAGAACTATTGACAAAAAAAGTGTATAAGGCGAGTGTGAATGAAAGTGTTGGAAGGGGTAGACCTCGGCGGACGTTTTTCAAATCGTTAATAAAATCTCTTTCATAGTTTTCTTTAAATTCAACAATTAGCCATCATTGTATGGAAAGTTGATAGTGATTTTTCGTCTAACAATTTCTTTCTATAATTTTAAAAATGTTACCCCCACAAAGGATTTTCTCCTGTAACGTGGTGGCAGTTTAAATACAGGGCAAACATCCAGACCTAGAACAATTGTTTGTAGGCCTTACAAATACTTGGTCTTGGTGTATGTCTTAGTCGGGATTCGTACCCGCGACTCTCAGCGCTGTCAACTCATTGGCTCAGCAATACTGCGCCGTCAAAAATTAAATTTTGACTAAAATCTATTTCTATTCAAGATTATTTTTACACATGCAACAAGTTCTCTAAATTGAGAGTACTCTGAAAGAAAAACTGGAACCAGCACAAGAGTTAAGGAAGCTAGTGTGCTTGAGCAGCCATTTTGTTGTGTAATTTTGTCAAATGATCATAAACTTTACCGTCACGATAACTTACTTTTTGAACAGGCTCTTCTATAATAATCAAGTCGTTTTGTACAGGCGCCACGAACCGACCGGACATCATCGACCCGGCCATCCTGCGTCCGGGACGTCTGGACCAGCTCATCTACATCCCGCTGCCCGACGAGAAGTCGCGCGAGGCTATCCTCCGCTCCAACTTGCGCAAATCGCCCATCGCCAAGGACGTTGATCTGTCGTACATCGCTAAGGTAATTATTGATACGTGTTCTGTGTCCATCAGATAAATAAACAATCTTTAGAGCCAAAACTGATATATACAATTGTAACAGCAATTTACTTACTGCTTTTTTAATGCATCTTTTTCAGATTTATGATTTAACCCATTCACTGTCCTGTCCCATGCACTTCATATAGTTCATTGCTATTTCATTGCTATTGTCTTACTAATATGTCTGAAAATTGGACAGTGAAAGTGTCAATATAAAATATTTGTTTTTGTACTATTTAATTACTGCCTGTAATTGACATTACGTGTATCTGTTTAAGAAACAATCAAAGCAGCTATAATTTTACTATTGAATTTTCCTGCCTTTAATGTACTGTTAAAGATAAAATCTAACATGGTAAATACTAAATATGTATATATACTTGTATAAAGAATACCAAAGTAGATTAGATCTGCTCGCAACCTCGATGGCTGCCATCAAAAAAGTAGTTACCGGAGATTAAAACTATGTATTAACAGAAGTTTCTTCATTATTAATTTAAATTTATATTTTATTACAGTTAAATTGTACTTATGTACTGTTGTAAAACGTAGTTTTTTTTATGCATGTGTTGCCCTCCCGTAACTAATGGGACACAAGTATAGTGATACACATTTGAAAAGTAAAAATATATTGCTGAGTTTCCTTCGTCGTGTTTTGTTCGGACAGAGGTAGCTTATTTTGGAACGATAGTAGGTAAAAAAAACGTGATGTTTGACAAAAAAGGTTGTAATTTCTTCGTCGAAAAATAAATAATTTTCATTTTATCATTTCCAGTTCGATCCACTAGATTTTAGGACGTCTTTTTTGTATAGGATCTGGCTGGTTAGATATAACCTAATAATAATTTGTGTTACTTGTACTTAAAATTTTGTTTTTAATTACAAACTAACATATTCTATTTTAGCTTTTAATGATGTCATGAATGTCAATCATTTGCAGTAGCTAACTAAATTGTTAGCTTGTTTGTCATATATTTGGAGAAAAATAATAATATTAATATTGGACTATCAAAGTTTACTGCTGAACATAGACTACCTCATAAGAGGTATATTTGCTGTATTTATTTGCAGGTTGGCAATTAATTTTTTATCACTGTTGTCTTTTACGACACCCATGGGATGATATGCGGTAGTGCATATTCTTATCTTCTAAATGACGGGCACAATTATGTAATTTGATCTTAATTAAGTTTTTACCAAAAACTGTCCAGTATTTTTTTGTAATTAATAAATTAACTGACGACGTTTACGTTAAGAGTCACGCTACAGCTATATTATGGTTATAGCACGAATGGGTCGGCTCCATCGGGGAAGGATCATGGTCTCACAGAACACCAGCATAAAGCAGCAGCTTCATGCAGTTGTGTTTCGTATATCCTCAGGGGTGACAACGTATGTGCATTTTAATTGTCAATCGAGGAATTATGTAGATATCTATGGGTCACAGCATCCATTTACCATCATGTGGACTAAGGGCTCGGTTGTCTCCCAAACTAACCGTATTGCACAATCGATAATCGGTAGTGTTTAGTGATGCGGGCTCTGAGTATAGTGAGCGCAATTTATATTGTTGGCATGTGGTGGTTTGTGGTGCAGGTGACGCAAGGGTTCAGCGGCGCGGACCTGACGGAGATCTGCCAGCGCGCGTGCAAGCTGGCCATCCGGCAGGCCATCGAGGCCGAGATCACGCGCGAGCGCACGCGCCAGCAGCAGACGCCCGCCGCCGTCATGGACGTCAGTACCGCACGCGCATTATTATTAGAGTATTATATTCAAACAAAAATTACTCCATCATTTTACCGATGATTCTCTGTCAGTGTCAAGGTAGAGAAATACAAGAGGATATAAAAAAGTAAACAAGGACAACTGTTGAAGTGTATTTTCTACTAGTTTTATAGACAATTTTGTGCTTAACCCAACAAGTTGAGATACAATACCGCACTTCCTTACACACGCTCAGTTTTGCGTTACTCATAAATCTCTATGTACAGGGTTATTTTTCATAGAGTAGCCAAATTTTAAACTTAAGTTTAAATGTATATATAATGATATACCGTTTTTGCAGTTTTTGAAAATACGAGTAAATAAGGTTTCTATTTTTATTTATATTATCCTTAATTGAATGTGATTTATATGCAACAACGTTTTTGCCTACCGATCGACTTTTACGAATGCGTGCGTGTGAAGTAAAATGAGTTAAAATAACGCATTACCACGCAATTTATATTTAAAAGATAAGGACAGAATGTTTGAGATTTTATTAATAAAACTTGACCAGTTATTGCAAAATAACCCTGTCCCGCTAAAACTCGAAAACGGCACGACCGATTTTGATGAAATATTTTGTGTATGTTTGAGTAGGTCTCTGGATGGTTTAATTTCACTATTGGACCCGGTAGATGGCGCTGTTGTCGAGATACAAAAATCACTCGTGCGAAGCTGAGCCGGATCGCTAGTAATATTATATAAATAATAACTCATAGTCATAAACTGACTTTGTTGTTTTTCATGATATGGTATCGACTGCCAGAATTATTTCGAGTGATTCACATTTCACAATACCCTTTCGTTTGATTATTATCTACGCAATAACTTAAATCACCAAAAAAAACTAAGAAAATATCTTACTAAACGCTACATCTGGCGGCCGGCTCAGTTTCAAAATGTCGGATCTCACTCTGAACACGCAATGAAGGCAAATAATATCGTTTTTATTAAAAGTTTTTCGTTTTCTAATGTATGTATGTATACACACAAAACAATCTTTCAGTTTTTAATTAAAGTATTCTTTTTTTTTACACATTTTTAACTTTTTTTAATTCTTATACTTTTAGGAATATCCTTAGTTCAGTTTAGCCATTTCTAATCCCCTGCTATGAATTCTGTCAAATATTTTACCTCATTCCTAAGTGAAGCCGCCTTGATGACAGAAAATGTCCTGGATTGCCTTAATAATAATAAGCCTTTGCTTCCACTTTTTAGTAACTACAACTCAATCTTCTGCCCGTAATCTCGACTTGAGTTTAGATGGGGAACCAAAATGTATTAATCACGTGAATAATAAAATCAGAGCGGCATTTTTCAAGCTGAAAACGCTCTAAAAAATCGGACCTTATCTTAAGGAGCATTTACGGATACTTTTATGTGATACTCTGGTGCTATCTCAATTCAAGTACTGCAGTTCTACCTTTGGTCCAAGACTAAATTTCAACACAAAGAGAGCAATACAAAGAGTGCAAAAGCCCTGTGTTCGTTTTTGCTTTAATGTGCCCAAGAGAAACCATTACTCCGTACCTGAAAAAAAAGGCCCAACATAAGTGCTAGAAGGCAGCTTCAGTACGCTTGTACATGCATAGGGTAATATGGAGGAAAAAGCCTTCGTACGAACTCATTAAGCTTGTTGATTATGCCAAACATGAAATAACGCGGCACGAAGGATGTTTTAAATTTACTGCAGCAAGAATATGGAATGATTTGCTCCCTCCTCTAAGAAATAAAATGAGTTCGGCAAGCTTCAAAGCCAAATATAAATCAGCATTGCTGAAGCAGCAAATTGCTGCAGAAAATGTCTACTGGAAATACATAAACTTGAGACTTTTTAACATTTTATTGTAATATTACCCTTTAAAAAACATTCCCATGTATAAACTGAACAATGACACGGAACAATACACACACACACGCGCATACACACATAGGCACGCACGCACACGCACATACGCACGCACGCATACATGCACACCTATGCACGCACGCGCACACGCACTCACACATGAACGCACGCTAGAATGCAAGAATAATTATTATAAAAGTTCACAACCATTTGTAAAATTCTAATATTAGATGAGTGAATGATAAGATGTGAATGGGGAACTCTCAATTCTCACGACACCTATGTAACATCTCAGGGAGGAAGCAGTGCCTGAAAACCAGTGCTTCATTGGATCTTAATCCCATGTAAGCATAAGCTGAGCACCTCTGATTGTCTAAGTTTAATTAAGATGAAGTACTTAGTTTATAATATGTACATATGTTTTTTTTTTTAATTTGGCAATAAAATTATATTTAGTTATTTAATATTTAATCTTTGCATATTTTTATTTATTTATTTTATTCTTTATTGCATTTCTTAAAACATAAGAATACAAAGGGCGGTTATTAATGCTTTGTTGTATATATTTTCTGGATATCTTTTACGGACTTCAAAAATCAAAAAAGGATAGCTTGTATTCTTTACTAAAAAAAATACGAACCACCACATGTGTATGTGAATGGCGGCAACCTCCTACCTGTACGGTGTAGTGTAGGGCAACCCCGTACTAGATGGAGTGACGACCTGGTAAAAGGAAGTCGATGTTTGCTGGTGGTTCAGGATCGTTCTATGCAGCATTTTTTGAGGGAGGTCTCTGTTTTGCAGTAGACCTAAAGGGCTGTAGTAACAATGATTATGCCTGTGTCAGATGGACGAGGAGGACCCGGTGCCGGAGATTAGCCGCGCGCACTTCGAGGAGGCGATGAAGTTCGCGCGGCGCTCGGTGTCCGACAACGACATCCGCAAGTACGAGATGTTCGCGCAGACGCTGCAGCAGAGCCGCGGCTTCGGCACCAACTTCAGGTATCATCCACCTCTATACAATTATATGTTCCATTGTTTGTTCTTTTATGGGCGTTTCCGAACATTACATGTCTAGAAATATTTTTCATTTCTTAGACATGCAGGTTTCCTCACATTTTTGAAGTTTCACCACTGAAGAATCACCACTGAACATGATAAATTAGTACTCAAAATTGCAATGAACAATTTCATAGTTGCCAAAGAGGATCGAACCTGGTTTGAACGCGTACTGTGAAATTCACGGTAAGCACATACTATAATACCATATTATTTATTTATTTATTATATTACTATATATATTCTCCAGCTTCATTATTGTGATTTGGATAAACCAGTGTTTATGAAAATCACAAAAATGAAACTACCGGTTTCACAAAACTACTAACTGTAAAAACCGACCGGTTTCGCTTCACGGCAAGATCAGGGTATACATGTAATAATAACGAATATACGCAAATATAGCAAAAAAATGTTTGCAATCATTGATTGCAAACATTTTTTTTTTATTTAAGAGTGTGCAAACGAGCATTCGGCTCACCTGATGGTAAGTGACTACTGCCGCTTTCAACAAATGCAACACCAGGAAAATCGCAGATGCGTTCCCAGCCTTTTAAAAAAGTGTAGGCTCTTGAAGATCGCTAAGTCGTATTAGTCCGGGAAAATCGCTTGTTTAAAAAACTTGCAATTATTGACACAAGTAAAAAAAAAATAGTAAAATGATATTTGGTTGCAGATTCCCCACGAGCGGCGGCGCGGCGGGCGGCACGGGCACGTCGGGCGGCGACCAGCCCACGTTCCAGGAGGAGGGCGGCGACGACGACCTCTACAGCTAAGCTGCACCGCATTCCGTCGCAACACTCTCCCACACAAGTATTGCGCTGTGAATCTACACCTACTCAGTGGACTGTTTGCTTTGTAATTGTTAATGGGCTGAGATCACGGTCTAAGCGACGACATCGGCGTCCTGCACTAGGATTATAACTACTTAAGAATTATCGGTTCAGTGATATGTAATGCGGCGGGTATCTGGGCTTTCGAATTACAAAATTCGTTGGTACTCAACACCAGTAGTGGTATTGCCAGTATACGGGCATTTTACCAAAATTATACACAAATTACTTTGTTACAATTATTCAATAATGAATAGTAATGTTTATTATATAGAAAAACATTGTCAGATTTATAATTTGACAAATTTAGGATCGAAAGCCCCTATGGTGTTTAACAGCGAGCAGCGTACTCAGAACTTCTACCGACGTGTCGGTCTAACTACGCGTCGTTTAATTAATTGATATATATAAATGTATTTATTGAATTTAATCATTTTTTTTGTTCCAATTCGCTTACGTTTAGTTGTATTGAATTGATTGTGATGGCAACACTTGCGAGCGTGAAGCAACTGTATTTGAATAATTGTTACCTGTGTCTCAGATCATAAGTAGGTTACGTTGGCGCGCCGACGTTATATTGTATCGCAGTGATTTTTAAATAAAAAGATTTTTATAGTCTAGATGTTGATTTTATTTGTACACTTTATCGTAATCGACATTTCAGAAATCCACTGCAGAACACAGGACTTTCCTATCTATAACTTAGGGAATAGGAAAATATTTACTATATTTGCCGTGCTTGGCAGGTGTTTTGTGTGGTGAAAACCGCTTTTTATTATTATTTGTGCTTTAATCAGGACGACGCAGCTACCCATATCTTGTTACAGATTCCTCTGTCGCCTCTTACAACACCCGCGGGATGGTATGAGGTGTAGCTGTTTCTTTGTACGCCACCACGACACGGTATCAACATGTGTCAAATTGTATTGTATTCTTAATCAATAAAATATATACCTCACACAATCATACAATTTGCAATACATAATAAAATATTTTGTTGTATTGGATACTGATTCAATAGAAGTTGATGAAATTATAACTAGTCTCAAGTCCAACAGTGCTCCTGGCTGGGACAATATTTCTAGTCAATTTGTCAAACTAGTTAGAGCATACGTAGTTCCCGTAATTAGCCATTTAGCCAATCTTTGCTTCCATAAAGGCGTTTTTCCATCTCTTCTCAAAAAATCTATAGTTACGCCGGTGTATATGGATGGGAATAAAGATTATAATAAACTACTTAAAGAAATATAACATTCTTTCGGTAACTCAGTCCGGATTTAGACGTGCAAAATAAACAGAGGATGCAGTCTTAACTCTAACCTCCTTTATCATTAAGGAAATGACCAAGGTCAAAAATGTCTCACTGTTTTTATTGACCTCAGAAAGTTATTTGATACTGTTTATTTTCCCATCTTCGTACGTAAACTCGAAGCAATTAGCGTGAGAGGGGTCCAGTTAAAATTATTTGAAGAACTTGCGAAATCGGAAGAAACAAGTGAAAATTGTGGACCATATAAGTGAAGAAGCTAAAGTTTTTTACGGTGTTCCTCAGGGGAGTGTACTGGGCCCCACCCTGTTTCTCATTTACATAAATGCTCCCACCAAGATGAACTTAGAAAACGATCAACAATAGAATACAATCTGCTAGCAACATTGCTCTAAGAATTCATCGGTGTGGTTACAAAGATACAGCCAACTGTTCATGTGCAGTGCTTGATAGAGTCTAATGTTGTTTTGGAACAAAGTTGGCGTTCTCACATTGACTACACCAATAACAGAGTAAGAAAATTAATATGGATATTTAATAAACTCAAACATGTAGCAACTAAAAAATTAATAACACAAATTTACATCACTATGGCACAATCTATAATAAGCTACTGCATCCCCGTTTGGGGAGGTACAACAAAAACATTTTTTTAGGGTTCCGTAGCCAAATGGCAAAAAACGGAACCCTTATTGATTCGTCATGTCTGTCTGTCTGTCCGTCCGTATGTCACAGCCACTTTTTTCCGAAACTATAAGAATTATGCTGTTGAAACTTGGTAAGTAGATGTATTCTGTGAACCGCATTAAGATTTTCACACAAAAATAGAAAAAAAAACAATAAATTTTGGGGGCTCCCCTTACTTAGAACTGAAACTCAAAACCTGTTTTTCCATCAAACCCATACATGTGGGGTATCTATGAATAGGTCTTCAAAAATTGATATTGAGGTATCTTATATCATTTTTTTCTAAAGTGAATAGTTTGCGCGAGAAACGCTTCCAAAGTGGTAAAATGTGCCCCCCCCCCCCCCGTAACTTCTAAATAAGAAAATGATAAAACTAAAAAAAATATATGATGTACATTACCATGTAAACTTCCACCGAAAATTGGTTTGAACGAGATCTAGTAAGTAGTTTTTTTTAAACGTCAAAAATCGTAAATTATGTTACTTGCTGCTACGGAACCCTTCATGGGCGAGTCCGATTCGCACTTGGCCGCTTTTTATTTGGAAATTGAAAGAAGTCAGCGCAGCCTCCTTAACCTTCCGTGAACCACGTGGATAAAAGTTACATCCTGCACCACGTGGGGTGGGGTTTTCTGGACCCTGATTATTATCGAGGAATAGAATGTGTTGTTTTAAATTGTTTGTTTTTTGTGTGTATAGTGTTTTTGATTTGTTATTGCATAAAAATAAAACAAACTAGTTAAATAGAGTAAACATTTTAATACTCTTATATGGGCGATTCTCTGTAAACTCGTAATGGGCCATACAAACTCTGTCCTGGCATATTTTTTAGCATTTTCGTTAAAAATAAGATGGTATTACTTAGGAAAGTAACTTTTGCTTTTCATATATAAGAGGGCCAATTGAATTCATATGTATTTTTAAAGTTATTTTAGATTTTTTCATAAATCGTGACAGGGGATTGTTAGGTGGCACAGGGGACTGTTTTGTACATGATATGAGACTGTTCGATGAGACAGAGGACTGTTTTATATAGAAGTAAGTCATATTATTAGTATCAATCATTTATTATTTTATACCACATTTACGTATCAACATAAAACAATTATATTTCAAAAGGTTCTTAAGAAAAAACTTAAGCAAAATCATAGCAAACAAAATTCCTCCAACAAAATCAAAACTTTCATGTCAAAACTATGGTTCTAGAAACATTTTGTATTTGAGATCTACTTCGATGAATTACAAACATCAATTATTAAATTCTGTACGCAGTCTTTTCTAAAGTACCATTAATAAAATTATAATACAATAGTCTTTTCTCTCAACAATAATAGTATACTCGTATAAACAATTATAATGAAAGTAATTTGAAATAAGATCTGCAATAAAGTCTTAAGACTTTTTCTTAAAACTAATGAGGCAAATACATAATCAAAATAAGCTTAGTTTAACATTAGAAAAATTGACATTAGCGCTCGAAAACATCTACTTGAGTAGAGAACTTATAAAATATTCTCTTTCCTTTTAGAATGAAGTTAGGATTATCCAACTTTTGGATAACTTGATCAAACGACACGTCTGAAATGTCCCTATCATTTATTTTAAAGGTCTGCATCTTCTTGTCACAAATCTTTAGAAAAGTTACCTGTAAGTCATTTTCATCTTCATCAATTTCATTAACTACAGCGGCATAACGATATTCCACATTTTTAGCTGATAATTTCACAAGAACGTAGTCTCCAGTATTGTAACATGAATTTTGAGTACCACTGGTTCCGGCTATTTCATCATCGAACGTTTTAGGAAGCTTGTTTGGTGTTGATGTTTCAACTGATTCTAAGTTTTGTTCCGATATAGAATCTGTAAACACTTCTTCTTCTGTCAATCTAGATTTTAGGTCAAAGTTGATACTACCTGTCTTATTATGCTCACAAGATCCACTGTTGCAAAAGCAACTGAGACTTTTCATTGTTAGGGTTTTACATTTTTTTTGGCAGGCCGAGGATGAAGCTAGAATAAATACCTGCGAGCTGATGCACATTTAGGGTGCCTTTGAATGACTTCTGACCGGATGCTTCCTTATCAACTTTATCGATCATTGCCTGGATGTCATTACCGTCAATTGGGATACATGTGATGCCAAGGCATCGCTCTTGGATTGATTTGACAAACTGGTCGATATTGTTGATATCACCCCCAGAATTAACAACAAAATCAGCTGTTCTTTTGCACGTTGCCCCAACGCCGTCGGGTGCGCCTTTACCGTGTGCACTTTGTGTAGTTCGACATAAAATTTTCAACCTCTGGAATTTCTTCAGCCAGTTTAGTAGCCATGATAAAACACATTGTTTTATTACGGTACTGCGTAACAGGGCCATCGCTCAAGAAATGTACCCATTTGATGCCACTTGGAAGTCTTGAAAATTGGTTGGAGATGTGCCCAAATGGCAGCACGTGAATGGGCTATGTTCTCGGAGACTGTGCAAAAAGATCGGATTGAATCCCGTTGGTAAACTACGACGGTGTGCAGACTCAGTTGAACTCGAGATCCACCGAAATGCAAAGCCTGTATTTCCTCCGCGTACTTCGTGCAATAGTTTTCACTAAAATCCATGTGAAGCAGGATATCTCGGTCTTGTAGATTTAACTTTAAATCGTTATATTGGTGTACAATATTTCTTTGATGGTCAAAAAATTTTATTAAATCTTCCTGCAAATGTGTTATTAGCTGTCTTGGATGTATGTCAAATGTTTTCTTCAGATATTTTGTTATTATTCGAAAGTTTTTAGTCTTGAAATCTTGGATTTTTTGCCTCTCAGAAATCCACATCTTATATTTAATTACTTTGCTGTTGTCAATCTCTTTATATTTGGGATTTTTATTACTGCAAGTAGAACAGATTCTAGATAAAAATAGTCTTCGTTGTACCGATTGCAACACAAGTCTTCAAGCAGCTTCTGGTAATTGTTGTAGGATATAATTTTGGATTCATATAAAGCGCAAAGTTTCAGGTCTAAGTTGCTGTGCGTTATACATAAACATGTGTCGCGATTTTGAGCGTTTGCTTTGACTACCCAGAACGGGCGCAGTCGGCAGAATGTCTGATAACCTATTTTCAAATTCTCAGCCACAAATTTTTTATATAGATTAAGAACTGTATCAAGAAGGTATCTTTTTTGTTTTTTCACATTCTTCCTAGTAATAAATTCCTTTTTACCACCTGCCATACGACTGTTATTATCATCTTCAAAGAAATTCTGAATTGCTCGTTGTAACTATTAGGTATTTTAATCCGGTGACTTACAGGTACATCCAAGCCATTGGGATTTTTTTTTTTTTGTTTTTTATATAAAATTTCGCATTTTCTTTAGGTATCCAATGCCTATACTTTTGAACTAGACTACCAGATACGACTCTTTGAAATATTTGTTTATCTTTCGTACGTTTTAATGCTGAATAGTTATAACTTTTCACTAAGCACATCGCAAAATATAGCTTTTTTGACAACTTCCTTTCTCGTATCAGGCTTATCTAACATTTTTAATATCTTCGTATTAGGTGTGTCCTTAACATTTCTTTTTTTCCTATTTTCAAGTCTTCCCAATCTTTTTTGTATTTCTCAAGTTCTTTCTGTAAACACGCGATCTTTTCATTTCTTTCTTTATTATATTTTTGTCTTTTCCTTTTGGCTTGCCTTTTCCTTTGCAGTGAACTAATATTGGGTATTGCTGGACTTAGAGCTACAGAAAGCTGATTTGGAACTGGAGTAAGCTGTCTTGAAGCGGGAGTATCTACTTCAGGATCTGATAATGGTGTATTTTCACGCATAAATGTATTAGTAACGCTGTTCAATCTCTTTCGTTTAGATCGGTATACAGTGCAGTGTTCTTTCCATGTCTTTAAGGCAGCCCTGTGTTCACGTTGTGTCATGTCTTTCACTAATTTTCTCAAACCTTTTTCTTTATTTTTCTGATATTTTAATCTCTCCTTTTCTTTAATTTCTTCTCTCTTTAGAGAATCATTTTTTCTACACTGATACCTGCTTGTCTTTTTTTTCTAATAATTCCTCTCGCGATAACTTTGACTTTTTAAGAGCCACCTTTGTGCGTGTGCGATTAACCTGTAACATAATTTGCTTTCAGTGAGGTAAATTAATGCGAAACATATCCTTTTGGGCTTCCCTCTTTCTTATATGAATAAATCTTCAACGAGTGAACTTATTTATGTAAACAAAACCTTTTAAAAATATCAAATTTTATATATTATATATTGCTGGGGAAGGGGACTGTAGCCAGGGGACTGTGTATTTTGGTTTAGTTTCCAAATATTTACAAAACTATTGAAACATGATTCGATACGATGCTACCGACAAATGTGTACACAATCAAAGACATAATAAACAATTTGTATAAATATTTAGACTAATTAACATTATTAAAATTACTTACCAGAGGACTGTATGTCGCAACAACCAACATGCGTATTCACACCACAAATGACGTGCGGACACTAAACAAAATGGCAGACCGACGCCGTTTTCGGCAATGTTACTAACTTCACATTGGTTGCATTTCATTTCACGGAAACAAAAGTTTGTAGACACAACAGATTTTTTCTAGTTTTGCTTTGAATTTTTGACAGGGGACTGTTTAAGAAAACTTAGGACAACTTTAACATGACATTATTACATTTAAAAAATAAGAAACTAAATCTTGTTTTATGACATAAATATAAATTAATTATTCTATTTTTAGATACAAACTGCAAAATATATTTAGTGTTCATAGTTTTTTTTTTTATAATATTATTTCTAAGTAGGAATCCGTAAAATGGGACAGCCAGGGGACTGTGTTTTTAGGGCTTCAAAATTTTTTTGTTTTAAAAAAGGAAGATTGTTATCTTTATAAATACAATAGCACTATAAAAATCAGCGTTTAATGTTAATTAAGAGACATAGTTATATTTCTATGCTTTATTATTTTTGTTTAAAATCGTTCCGGACAGCCGTTTAAGAGCTTACAGAGAATCGCCCATATATAAAAAAACATAAAAGTGAGTTTTTCACAAACTAAAAATTATATTCTTCTTTGGCATAGCTTATTTTAATAAAAAATATTTTTTAAAAACCTTTATATCCTTTATTTTAAAGGCCAACGTAATAAAAAACGGTGGGAGGTGGCTTAATATATTCAGTCTTCATGAGATCCTGGGTAGTTAAAGTCGGCACAGTTTTTACAGTAAAAATGTGCGTGCTCTAAGCATATAGGTACTTCACATTTCTCACAACTGTACTTGGTCTTTCGGTCTTTTCTCCCGTAGCATTCCGAACACCTTGTTTCGGAATGCTACGTGTGATCTTGCTATTTTTTTTAGCGGCTCCTGAGGCGTTTCACCAAATAAATCATATATTCGTTTACGAGAATCATTCGGAATCCGTGGATTGTCTTTACGGTTTCTCAAATGCTCATCTATCGTCATATGTCCTCGCGAGTTTATCCACCATATCCACTCCACTTTTAGTTTTATTGTAGAATGTAATCATGGATGGTTTTTGCTGGTTGCCGGTATCCTCATCTATTTCTTGATCATGATGTAGAGACGACATTACGAATACGTGTTTGCGTGGCTTTGGTACATAAGAAACCAGAGTTATATCCTTTTGGAAACCAAATCTTGAAGAACGTTCCTCTCGTGATAGCTTAAAACACAGTGGAATGCAAGTTTTATTGGCTCTCAAAGTACCTACTACTGTTAGTTTATGTTTGAGTAGTAACTTTTCAGTAGCTTCGTAACTGGTGAAAAAATTGTCCATTGTTATATTTCTTGAAGATCCAGAAACGCAATTCATCACCATACGATCGACGATGTCATAGGGTTTGTTGCTGACCGCGAAAGGACTATTATCTGGTTGTTTACCACAGTAAATCTCTAAATGCACGGTGTAATATGATTTTGCATCTACTAAGGCATATATTTTTATTCCATATTTGGGCAGGTTCAGATGGAATATATTGGCGGAAACCACATCTACCCCGAAAGGCAACTCACTCTTCATCTAGTGTTAGGTATTCAAAAGGTGTATACGCATTTCGACAACTTTGGACAAAGATCTCGAAAATGTCTCGGATTGGTGCCAAACGATCAGTCTTTATTCTTTCTTCCCTTGTCGCAATATCATCAAATCTCAAATTATTGAGTAAAAACGAGAATCGATTTTTCGACATTTTGCAACGAAATATTTCAATTCCTGTACCATCATGAGCCCATAAATCATTGAAGTTTTGTCTACTAGATCGATACAATCCAGCTAAAAATAAAAGCCCTAAAACAGCTTTTATATCAGATTTAGTTGTTTCAAAATACAGCGCATTTATGTTTTTGCCATCTGATGACTGTGGTTTAGATAAGCATATTCTTACGTAGGTATATTTTACAACTATCTCTAGTATTTCATTGGAAATAAATGCTTCAAAACAGTCCAAATGGGGTTTTTTGTCTTTATATTGACTCTTTATTTTATTTTCATTTCTTGTACGAATATTAGTCCTTAGCGGTTCCTTTAGCCATTTAGTTTTGCAGTCTTTACCCATATAAAACTGATGAGAACTAGAAAAGTCACCACCCGAAGTAATTTTTTCTTCTTCTTCTTCACTTTCACATTCAGACTGCACACTCAAATGATCCGATTCATCTTCGCTTCCAGGTAAAAAGAGCTCGTCCAAATCGTCGTCACTTTCTTCCACAAGAGCAGATGCTATTGCATTGTCACTCATTCGAGGAGCCATTTCAAATCCAAGGTACCTGTTGATAACACGTTAACATAAAAAAACTGTCAAAAAAAGTAGAAAATAGTATAGTTTTATTGTATTTTACAAAAACATACTACTTACGTTTTAGACGACGTCCCAAACCACGTGGGGTTTGTGAGACCCTGAAGCACTTTGGATACGTCTGTCCGCTGCGCCCGCGACATGTTTACTAAATTGCTGTCACTAGGTTAGCTCACTAGGCGGTTTGGCAACGTCGCAACTCCAAGCGTGTGAATATTTAAAGACTTACAGAAATTTTTGTTTCGCTGGGGTTTATTAGACTCCACATGGTGTACGGAAGGTTAAGGTAATGTAAAAACTATAAACCCTTTAGATTCTCCACTGAAGAACTCTATAAATTCTGTGAACTCTGTCTGTGAGAAAATTGTACATTTTATTGACTTGTGTAAAATTACACAAAACCATTTAGGTCTGAATTACTACATAAGAGAAGAAAAGATAAAGAGTCGCAACAGCCAATCATGTAAAAACTAAATTTGCCAAACAACAATACTCTACACATTCTGTATACTCGTATATTTATAATAAGTTAAATGGACAAATTGGTTTTTTCAATTAAAATCGTGCGTATTAAAGGAAACTAAGTAATGAAATGACGCACCATGATATAGAATTAATGCTTCAAGAAATTAACTGAATTAAACACACATACACACACCATATGCTTGCACGCACATTAATACTATTAAGATTGTTGTTTTTCTTTTCTTTTTATTTATTTTTTCAAATTTTAGAACGATCAAATTTAGATACGGAAGACCAGGGCCTCCTGGCACAAGTATACATACTACTTAAAAGGTTTGGCCCCAACCTTTGATTGTAATAAAACAACAAGTTTTCTATTGTATTAGAATTTTAAATTATTCATCAATTATTGGATCGCAACACAAGCTAAACATCTTAAAAAAGATCGGGTTGTCAGACGGGCGAATCTTCCGTTAACAAATTCAACTGCTTCAGTTATTATTTGCCGTAAGTTCAGCTACGTTTTCCATTAACTATGAGTAAACTTTTTCTTTCACCGCAACCCAGTAAAAAAATCTAGTGGATTTAAGTCAGGTGAACGGGCTGGCCACGAGATTGTACCCCTAACCATCTGCACGTGTATTTCTCATTGAGATATTCTCTAACTGACGTGACGTGAATACACGTGGTAGAGCCATGCTGCATATTAGTAGTATAGTTGTAGCACGTAGGGTCTGCTCGACCGGGGAAGGACCACGCTCTCACAGAATACCAGCGTAAAATAAAAAAAGCTTAACACTGCTGTGTTTCGTATGGTGAGTGTAGAGAACCGGATACCAATTTTACTGGAAAAGAGGCATTCCATCTTAGTCCTCACGGGTGACGACGCATCTGCATTTTGATTATTTATTGAGGATAGATGTAGATGTCTATAGGTCACAGCAACCACTTACGATCAGGTGTATTGTGTACTCGTTTGTCACCCTATCCTATAAAAAAAGGGAATAGTGTGCATGGCAGCCGTCTTGCTGGAACAACATGTCTCTGTAAATGCTTAGTGGCACGTATTCCAACAAATTTGGTAAATGATTTTGTAAAAAATCCAAATAAACTTCGCCATTCAAGACTTCTGGCAGCTCAAAAGGTCTAATAATTTTTCCATTTAAAATTTCGGTCCGCATGTTTATTTTGTGTGGATTTTCTGCATGCCACTATGCCATTTGTGTAAGTTGTGTAGATTCATGTAACCATCTCTTTTAAATGTCGACTCATCAGACCATAACATTTTCTCGAAGAATCTCTGATCTTCCCGGTGTCTTTGTATCATAGTTTGATAAAACGCAACTCTTGGTTTTATTGCAAGATTCGGTGGACAATACTTTTGGGTACTTATGCTTGCTTCAATTACACATACTGAAGTATTCGGGTTTTCTTCGATTACTTGTAGTACAATGTCCTCGTAAGGAAAAAAAATCTTCCTTTGCCATGTGCTTGGTTTGGGAATCGGACATCTGGGAGTATACGATTGCATATTTGTAAAAATTCGATGATCTGGATGACGAACAGCATTTGGGTACCTGTCACAATAAACTCTAGCTGCAGTACTAGCATTGCCTCTGAATTATCCATAAATAAAATGCATGTTGGCATATTCCTGTATGGTGTACACCATGAAGCAAATACAAAGAGGAGACGTTCCAATTAAAGTTCACTATGTAACAACTAACAACGCGTGACAATTTGCGGGGTGAGGGGATGCAATGCCCCGCCCACTTTACACTATCTAGATCTACCGATAAATAGTAAAACTACTCGAATCGTTTCATATCGATGTTGCAATGTAGTTTAGCTACCTTGACGGTAGATGGCGGCCTGTTCACAAAATGATTATAAACTATAAAAATAATATTTTAGCGATTAAAATTTCTTTATGTCTGAATGCAAAACAAATTTCAGCACCTTCGTATGATTATTTTACCAATACTGAGCTCTACGTACCTTTAGATTTTTAGTTCACATGACACAAAGTGTCGCCATCTAGTGTCGAATATATTTAATTATATTTGAAAGCCGACGCAAAGAGATTTTTCTAGAACTATTTTAATAAATTAGGTTTAAAATTACTTACAAATGAAATGTGATGCCATCCAAAGCATCAGAGCGTCTATCTCATGAAGTAAATACATTCAGACAAAGAAATTTTAGTCGCTAATATATTATTTTTATAGTTTTCATAATAATTTTGTAAACAGGCCGCCATCTATCGTCAAGTAAAAGTCATAAAAAAAAGACAGGACCGTAATTATTAGAATTCAATTATTTTACCCAGTAACCCAACATTCAATATTAAAATGAAGGAAATTGTACTTATGCTGTTTTACGAAATGTTTAAGTTATATTTAAGTGACATTACATATGCAAAGAATCACTGAAATACAATTTAAATATGTTTATCATTTCGTAAAAGTCAACCTTCAAGAAGTATTTATTTTATCCTTAGTAAAATAAAGTCTCTTTGAAACTAAATATTCTATGTTCAATATTTAGTAGGATATTTAATTTGGAACTAAATATCCTACTTATCTCACTAATATTATAAAAGCGAACGTTTGTGTGTTCTTTCTGTCTCCTTGACCTTATTCCACACTAAGTATGTACTGTGTAAATTGATTACCACGTACTAGGGAAGCCATTCCGAACATTGACTATGTTCAACTGAACTGTAGTGCAATCCATACAAACTAAATATTGCGTAAATTGAAGATTTGTGAATTCCATAAAATAATTATTATTACATTTTATTTAAAAATATGTTTGTTTAGATTAAATTAAGATATTTTATATTAAATTCTTATATTTATTTTATATTAATATCTTATTTTATATTAAATTAAAGTCTTCGCGCATGCGCGACTACTACTCCCGCGCATGCGCGAAGACATAGAGTAGGACACAATTTTTGTTTGAAATGGCTTCTCTAGTACGTACCGTAAAACCGGCCATCATTGCCCTTAGCGGATATCTTTGCCCGAACACGAAAAATAACTTAAATCTTGAATTGTAAATAAATTTACACAGCTGACAACATTTTTCAATATTTAGCGTAAATTAGAATATTTTTTTGGCAACACTAAATGCTCGTGACGTTTCAAAGTTCACTCAGTTATCGGCAAGACATGTCGGAAGTAGGACTAGTGTGAGGTGGTGCAAAAATCTTGTTTTACTTTTTTTCACACTGTCAGCGTACGACATCTCTCAGGTAAGTTATTTTAAGTTTAGTGTTACAATAAGTGCTACGCTTCATTTCTATGCTAGTTTGAGACCGTTAAATCATACAATTTTCAAGATAACGGGGTGGGCAATGATTCCCGAAGTTGCGTGAACACAGGAGTGACAACATTGCCCACTTCAAAAATAGTCTTATGGTTGGCACCCATACTAAATATAAAATCTGTTTTTATTTTATATTTACGGTTGTATGATTGTCATGGTGTGGACGTGTGATGCGGGAAAATTATGAACATGTTACGATGACAGTTTGATCGGCTAAAAAAACAATTAATGGATTGTGTTAAAGATGATTTGGCTAGAAAGCGGGTGAATACTGGTATGATGGCAGATAAATACAATACAAAAAATATTTGTGTATTGTAGTGTCTATGTCTCAATAACTAGTCACTTTGTTGGAAAACAGAAACTATAGTTTAGTATGTTTTTTTTTTTTGCAGTTTGGGAAAGCCTATTAAAAGAAGAAATCGCAGAGTCCTTGGGTCTCGGCCATATAAAAATTATTCAGAGGAGATGCTGCACCTCGCAGTAGAAAATGTTAAAGAAAATAGGATGTCCTCTAGAACAGCCGAAAAAACATTTGGTATACCTAGGCGTACCATCCTAAACAAAGTGAAAGAGTGCCATAACAAAAATGTTGGAACTCCTACTCGACTCTCTTTCCAAGAGGAAAAGAGTATTGATCAAGCATTGATTGCAGCCGGCGAATATGGTTGCCCACTAACGAAGCTTGATTTACGTTTGACTGTTTTTGAATATCTGAAGAAAAATAATCGTGAAATTTTATTTCATGGAAAACCACCAGGCAAAGACTGGGTTACAAGTTTTCTTGATCGGCATGCAGGTGAACTTTCTGTTAGAAGTACGCAAAATATTAAAACAGCGCGAGCTCAAAAAAGCGCGAAGGATTTCTTAGAATATTTTCAGAATTTAGAAGAAACTATAAGAGATGTTCCTCCATCTAATATTTTAAATCTAGATGAAACTAACCTAAACGACGACCCAGGTTCTTCTAAGTGCATATTTCGCAGGGGTGTAAAATATCCTGAGCGAGTCCTTAACTCCTCAAAAGGCGCCATTTCGCTAATGTTTTCTGCGGCAGCCAACGGTACTAGTCTATCTCCTTATGTGGTATATAAGGCAGACAATTTATATTCGGAATGGATTCAAGGAGGCCCTCGTGGTGCAAGATACAACCGAACATCATCCGGATGGTTTGATTCCACAATATTTGAAGATTATTTTAAAAATGTTGTATTGACATGGGCAGGGAGTTTGAGTGGTAAAAAAGTAGTCATATGTGACAACTTGTCCAGTCACTTAAGTTTAGGCGTCATTGAGTTATGTCAGGATCACAACATTTCTTTTGTGTTTATTCCTCCTAATTCTACACATCTCACCCGACCCCTTGATGTGGCTTTTTTTGCGCCCCTTAAAAAAGCCTGGCGCAAGATCTTATTACAGTATAAAATGGAAAACCCAAATCAAACGGCAATCAACAAAAACCACTTCCCAAAATTGCTTACGCAATTGATTAAAACAATTGAAATGAACGAGGTACAAAACATAAAAAGCGGCTTTAGAGCCACTGGGATATACCCTTTTAATCCACGTGAAGTTTTGAAAAAAATCCCAGAATGTGCCGAAGAAATGGGCAATACTCATAATATTGACAGTGCTTTATTAGAATATTTAAAAACTACCAGACAATCTAAACCATTGACATCAAATAGAAACAGGAAAGTCGTGGTTGAACCTGGAAAATCAGTTACAGTTGATGATATTCAAAACCGCACTAAAGACACTAAGAAACGTTCCGCAAAAAACAAATCTGCTGTAATAAGAAGTACCGCTGTTCAAACAGCTAAAAACCAGAAATAGAACGATACACCTTCAACGGCAAGTGTCGGCAAAGAGAACCAAATTTTAGATCAATTCAAAGACGAGCTAGACTTCTGTGATAACTTCTCTTTATCATTCTTGGCAGACAAAAACAGCGTCAACGAAAATGATACAATTGATGATATAAGAAATAATGACGAATACAATATAAACACATATACAACAGCAGATCAAGCTTTACCAACTTTTACTGAACTTGACATATTAGACGAAAAAAACGGAACTTTACTCTCACAAATTACACCCACATTATGTGAAATAAATGCTTCAAGCGGTATCATTATTCGTGAATGTGCTCGGACAAATATTATTTTGAAACCAAAGAATCATGGTTCGTGTGAAGAAAACACTAACCTATTGAAAACTGAAAAACAAAAACCAAAGATTGTATCTTGTGTAACTATACCGTCTACAAAACGTACGTCAAATATTATTTACCAAAGCGATTATGATAAAGAAAATATTGAAACTAGACAAACGATAGCAAAACAAAATGATTTTTCTTTTTACATAGAACAGTCTAGAAATAGTTTCAACAAAAGCGGAAAAAATTAAAAAAACAAAAACTTCCAATGTTAAGCTGCGACCAAAGAAAATAATTAGAAAAGACTTTAAAGTTTCCAAAGAAAAAAATATGAAAGGCTTAAAGAAGAAGTTGAAACGAAGAGACAGTAAATCAAGCAACAGTGATATCGATATGAGTATTCACAGTGATTCAGATATATGCGGAATTGTTTCCGATCAAGATGAGCCAGGTTCTCCTTTAGATACTTATTATTCTAATTTATCTATAGGCAGTGAAAACAAAGTAGCACTAGGAATGGTGTCGACTATCACTAAAACAAGTCCTAATTTATGTTTGAATGAACCACTTGTTCCTGTAACAGTAGATCATTTTTCAGAACCAGGGCCCTCGACTATTTCAACGAGCGAAGAAGTTTCTGTAGAGTATAAAGTAGGCGAGTATGTTTTGGTTAGATACTTTTTTACAAAAAAAGTGGATTATTACGTGGGAATCATTTTAGACAAGCCAAAAAATGGAAAGTTGAAAGTATCTTTCTTAAGAAAAGTCGGCAAAAATGACAACTCAAAATTTATAAAAGTAAAATCACCGGATATCGAAGTAATAGACTGTAAGAATATTGTCAAGACTGTTAAGCTTCTAGCTATTAATGACGCCGAAACTGATTTTGTACTTGCTGATGATGACGATTACATTTATTTTGATTATTAATAAACTTATAGAAGTTACAACTTCTCAGAAGTTCTTATTTACTACGAACTTATTGTTTTTGTGATAATAGTTTTTGTTATTGTTGTGAAGAATAGTAATTTAAGAGTCAATTTAGTTTTGAAATATCTACGTGCTGTGACAACAACCAAATATTTTTTATAAAGTTCCTTTATTAAGACTGTTGGTTAAAGTAAAAAATATAAGGTGTAAACAAATATATTGAAATATCTACTACACGATTAAAATGTATGAAACAGCTGATTTTTTTAGAAAATTTTTATGTAAAAGTATTTTGTTTGCACACTATATTTATAGGTTAATTTTTTCTTTCTAAGGTTAGTTATTTGTTTCTCTGTGTCCGGGAAGCGTTGAATTTTTTTTTCTTTCTAAGATTTTGTCGGAAACCTTTCCGGGCGCAAAGCGCATAATACTTATAACTGCAATGTATAACTATTGTACCTGACTGATTTTTAATACAAAAATTTAAAATATGAAAAGATATTATTATTTATCACATTATGTGACAACCCTAAGCCACCGTTTTAGTTTGTAAGAAAATGTAGCTGGTGTGTAGTATAATTGCCCACCCAAGTGAAATAAAAAATAAAAAGTTTTTGACATTTAGATCAAGAAGAATGGCAACTTTGCATAATTTACCATAACATACTTTATTTCCAAAGTCTTAGAACTGATAGTTTTAGAAAAAATAAGGCTGAGCAATGTTGGACGGTTGTGCGTATAATTTTGCCCGGCTATTTAAACGCGTTTTTCTTGAATTCTGTTGAAGCCAGGTTCTCAACATTTTGTGATTTAAAGCCTATAATAGTAATTGCTATATTGATTAACTTTATTACGCGTTCTGGTAAATAATTTTTTCAAAATCTCAAAATTAAGTAAAATTGCGGGCAGTGATGGTAGGTTTTACGGTAGTACATATAACTCAATGACTGTGTATGTGTTTTTATTTCACGCAGAAACGGCTGGAATATTATTTATTTGTGTGGGTTACTACTTAATATCTCTGAGGGAGAACAATTAATAGACAAATTATTATGATTAATATAATTTATTTAAAAATATTTAATTCCAAATTAGGCATCCGAATGCACTTTTTGAATGCCAATCTAAGAAAAAAAAATAGACGCGCTCACGGTGAATGAACGCGATTTCGTTCGAAAACTTATCTTGTCACTGACACTCGCTCTTATTAACTTTTCACCGTTATTAACATAATATACTCGATTAACGCTATCGCAAAGTTATTTGAATTGTTTTGTAGCGCTCGCACTCGACATACAGTATTAATAAATAACTAAAAATAACTGTTTTGGTTAGTTGCTGTCGGTTTGTTGCCCTATCGTTTTCTATGATTGCAAAATGCTTAAAACGAATATCTATATATTTTTCAACTATAGATTTAATGAGAAGTATAACGTGATTTTCAGTCGGTGATTGGTCAAACATATGATTGAACGATTGTTTGAAATAATCTTGTCCAATAAGAGACTTTAATGTATTCGATACAATTTTATGTTTACTGAAATTAGGAGTGTTCAAAGATTGTGATTTAACACAACGGATGCTGCATTCGGTTCGTATGTATATATTTATGACCATAGATTACTGTACCTATATATACTAGGGATTTATGACATATTTAGAAGGAAAGTAAGACCACCTTTATTTTTAATGTTTATCAAAAAAAGGGCATCATCATCGTAATCATCAGCATATAATTCATGAAGGCAGCTCTCACATTTGATCTTGGAATGTAAATAATTAACTACATACCCAGAAATATATGCAACAATATGACGGCGCAAATAATGACCTATCATTGTATTTAATTGCGCATCAAATTCTAACAGCAAATCATCAGGCATAGGTTCGACATCCATGCCATCTAATGATTCCTCACTCATGTCATTTTTCAAAATTCGATAACGTTCTGGAGTAATATTAATTTTTTTCACGGAGGATTCATTCAAAATATCAATATCCTCTAAAGGAATACAATTTCCTCCGAAACCCTCTTTCAGTTCTGTATTTATCAGAATTTTTTTTGTAAGCTGCTTTAAACTGACGTGAGGTTGGATTATTATTTTCCCTTCTATGTGGCCTTATTACCCCAAAAAATAGTTCTAAATGATCTTGCGAAAATCTGTATAGAGTAAGATATTTTAATATATTTACAAGAAAATTGTGCTACTGATACATGTTAAAAGACCCACAAAGCCAGTTTTTCGGGTTGTAGCGATAACAGGCTTATCTTCATCAGGAGCTACTAATAAACATTAAGTAATATTTAGCGTATTTCAAATAATCTTTTTCTTTTCATTATATTATTTTCAAATAAGGGCTTTTTATGTTCATTCTGACACATGTTTCTGTAGTTGAGGATGTCTAAGATATTGTTAACTAGGCGGATAAAATTAGTTGTTGCTGCCGCATTTTTGAATTCAACGTTACTTTTTTCACAAACGTGGAGTGCGTCGGCTACGCTATTACTAAAACGTAACTGGCTAATTTTACTTTCATTTTTTGTTGCTGAAAATGTATATGCTTGTCTCTTAACTTGTTTCCGAGATGTAGGCCTTCAGATTTTTGTAAGTTATTAAGCTTGACGAGATAAGACCATTCAATATAATTGCCCTGATAATCAGGAAACCTCCTTTTATTTTCTAAGGCGTTGCGCACTAGTTTTAGCATGTGGCATGCGTCGAGAATACTGCTACTTCGTAGTTAGCACTAGGGTGTTTAAAAATAGATTTCATTTTCTGAGGTTCTAACGAACATCCTGACTTTGTAAGCATAGCAATATTTGCAGCGCAACCACCTATCGTTAGTGAAACAACGTCTACACCATTTTCTTGGAATTTGTAGAGACACTGTTGAACTATTGAGGCCCGTTGTTTTCCGGTCATAGAACGAGTCAGAAAAAAAACCCGCAGGTAATTTCCACCGTTCTGTTTGAGATACAAGCAACAGAACTAAAGTTTGAGACGTCTGATCCGAGTAATCCTTTTGCACGTCATTAAGCCCGAGATCACATTTTTACGTGGTAGAGCCATGCTGCAGCTATATTAGTAATATATTTGTAGCACGAATGGGTCGGCTCGACCGGGGAAGGACCACGCTCTCACAGAAAACCAGCGTAAAATAGCAGCTTAACGCTGTTGTGTTTCGTATGGTGAGTGTAGAGAACAGGAGACCCTTTTTACTGGCAAAGAGGCATTCCATCTTAGTCCTCACGGGTGACAACGCATCTGGATCTTGAGTCTTTATTGAAGATAGATGTAGATGTCTACGGGTCACAGTAACCACTTACCATCAGGTGGACTGTGTGCTCGTTTGTCACCCTATCCTATAAAAAAAAAAAGATCAACATAACCATGATATTTATTTCCGTCCCATTCAACATGCTTCTTAATAGCCATTTCATTCATCATAAGACTGCCCAAAGCGCGTTTGCCTGATGAGTTGGTTTTGTGCTTCAATATGTTAAATGCTTCAGCTGTAAATCCAGCTTCACCATAGGCACTTTCATACCATTTAGAAATAGTTCTCGGATGCGGTAACTATGTATAGAAAGTTTTTCTGACGTATAAGTACGCATTTGGTGAAAAATAATGAAGCGTCAAAGCGAATGATCTGAGAGCTGGAGAATATTTCTTTTTCAAATTAACTTTTTTAATTTTTGATAACTGACGCCCAACCAAGTCTTTCAACTTTACATTTATTGAAGATAAAATTTCGGAATCCTCTCCCTGTATAAGATGTTTGGTTTCCAATTCTGAAATTAAGGCAGTTAAATTTTAAACCTGAAAGAAAAGCGAAAAGTACTTGAACCGTATTTCATTTAAAGTGGTTCGTGAGGCGAAAGTAGTGCCACTATAAAAGTACCTTCTTTTTCGAACGTATAACTTTCATTATTGAAGTCTTCTGATCTTTAGCGCATCTTTTTTCGCTTTCCATCGAAGTTGTTCTATTTCTTGCTTTAGCTTCTTCTTTCTAGGGAATCATGAAGTATCAAAAATTCATTTAAATCACTTGTAGTATACCTAGGTGATGATATTGTGGGCTCTGGTAATTTTCTTTGAAGCTGTAATATTAAGAATAAAACAACAATATGAAATTAACTCATTGTACCAAAATAATTAAAACTAGTAAAATACAAACTGTATACAAACGACCCGATATATCCAGAATATAATAGATAAAGTTCCCTTCTTTAATTTTTTAAAGCCTTTTTTTGTAACTGTGAAGTCGTCATCATTGAAATGTCATGAACAAATATTTGTATATTTTGTCACGAGTCCAGTCTTTTCTATTAATTTTTGTGATCCATTGCTGTTTACGATTATTTTCGAATGGAAATCTAGAATATTAAGTAAATAAAATTATCGAGGTGAGCTTTTTAATTAACTGAACTACAATTGATATAATAGTTGTCCTGTGAAAGAAAAGTACTTTGAATATTGAACATAGAATATTTATTTTCAAAGAGACTTTATTTTACTAAGGATAAAATAACTAGAGTACGTGAGGGTAATATGGTCATCCGGTTAATATGGTCACTTTCTTATAACTCAAAAACTACAGCCTAATTTACATAGATAGCTTTGTGATACGATAGCTCTTCATCAGTCATTCAAATAATAGAGGGTCAAAAGGCCGCCGCTTTATCGACGCCATTTTGGCAGTTGATATTATAGTAAGTACGTGAGGGTAATATGATCACCTTGAGCTTTATCGCCCTATAAAATCAAAATGTGTAGGAGAACAGAGACAACAACACAAAGTCGTATACTATAACAAATATATTAAGAAAAAAATAGCAAACAAGCTTTGGAAATAATTCGGAACACTTCGAAAAATCTACTTAAAAAAGCTAACTACACTACACAATACAAAAATCGACTAAAATATTTACAATAATATCAACTGTCAAAATGGCGTCGATAAAGGAGCGCCTTTATGACCCTTTATTATTTGATAGACTGATCAAGAGCTAACATATCACAGAGCTTTCTATGCAAACGACGCTGTAGTTTTTGAGTTATAAGAAAGTGACCATATTAACCGGATGACCATATTACCCTCACGTACTATAGTTAGTTTTTTTTAAGTTGAGTTTTCGAAGTGTTGCTAATTATTGCCAAGGCTTGTTTGTTATTTTTTTTTCTATATTAGTTATAGTATACGACATTGTGTATTTGTCTCTGTCCTCCTCCTAGTTTTGGTTTTATAAGGCGGCAAAGCTTAAGGTGACCATAATACCCTCACGTAGCTTATTTATTGAAGGTTGACTTTTACGAAATGCTAAATATATTTAAATTGTATTTAAGTGATTCTTTTAGTTGTTGGGAGCACTAAGCTCAAATTTGTTGACGAGTATGTTTACCTGGGACAAATAGTCCGACTAGGTAAGTCCAACTTCGACCGAGAGGTCAATCGACGGATTCAACTCGGCTGGGAAGCGTTCGGGGAACTTCGAGTAAAAGGAAATAAAATAGTTGAATTCTAATTAATGCTGCCCTTCATATATTATTTTGTACAGTATATTTACATGACAGACAATTTCTTGACTCAGACTCATCGGATGGAGAAATGACTTTTTTGATGCTTGCTTCTGACAACGATGAGAGCTTGATACCACCTTTGTTGCCATCATCACTAGAAAATCTGCACGTACTGTTGGAAAGTAAGGACGACTACAGCGAGGTATTAGTCCCGGAGGTAGTAGCCGAAAATACCATGGATGTTACGAGGAACGTGAGTTTGTTGAGTAATTTGTCTAGGTCCAGTATTGCTGCTTCTCCAACCAATGTAATAGTCCCAGCGACACTTTCACCGAGCTCTTCATAAGCCAATAGCTCTACCAGCCAGCTAGACCCAGCAAAAGAGTTTACCTAGTCAAAAAGATTATAGTTAAGAAAAAAAAGCTTGAAGTTGAGTGGACAACTGCAAGATTTAAATACACTGCTGAAATCAGTGATAAAATATTCAACAAACCTTCTGAAACAAAATCGCCGTTGGAATATTTGAATTGATAGTTCGAGAAAGTAATTTATATCATATTATGCAAATAAAGGAAATGAATTTGACTTTGAATGAAGTAAAGAATTTTATTGCTATTAATATCCTCATGGGTGTCGTACGTTTGCCAGAGTACGGGATATTTTCTTTGCGAACAGTGAGGCCATATCGTTTGCGTGGAGGAGTCAAAAAGCTTCCTTTTGATAAAATTTTGAAAACACGAAGTCGCGGAGCTTTTTCGCAAATTACTTCTATTGAAATAAAAGTAGCTGTGGTCAAATGGTTTGATAATAAATATTTTACTGTGGCTAGTTCTTATGTTGATGCTCATCCAGTTGACCATGTGTATTGAGGTACAATAAAGATAAGAGGCGCAAAAAGCCAGTGCCCTGTCCAAACATAGTTCGGCAATACAATACCCATATGGGAGGTGTGGACCTTGCGGACATGTTGATTACGCTTTATCGCACGGAAATGAGAGCGCATAGATTATACATAGCACTATTCTAACAAATGCTTGACATATGTATCAACAACGCTGGGCTCATGTATCGACGTGAAACTAAATGTCCAAAACCTATGAAGCTCAAGAAAATCAGATGCGCGATAGCTGACAGCATCACTACTGTGGACCGAGTTGTTTATAGTACGAAAACAAAGGTAAAAAAATTCGTGACACTTGAAAATCAGATGGATATGCGTTACGATTACGACGATGGGTCACATGCCATCATTTACATCCAAAGGGCGATGTAAGCTTTGTGTTAAGGGTCAAACTAAATTTATATGTAATGAATGCCAAATGAGGCTTTGTTTAGTTGAAGATGGTAATTGTTTTTATAATTACCACCAGAAATAATGTAATTATCCAAGATAGTAATTTGGTAATACTTATGATTAACTTACCAGTTGTAGTCACCAGTAGTCACCTGCATTTTTTATTTTCATGTGTCTTTTTTATTTAAATTTATTGATTGATCTCATAGATTATAAGTCAGTATTATGTAATAATGTTGTCATAATATTACGCTTTATTATTTTTATTTTGTAATTATCTATAGGTATGTGATAACTGTGTGTATGTGGTGGTCAAAAGTCAATTAAAATAAAGAAGTTGAAGTTATGTTCCTACTTTAAGTAGAAGACAGTGATTTTAAATATTTTGATATAGGTATCATATGTTTAAAACAGTAAATACATAAATTATTCTATAAAACAAAAATATTTTTATTTACTACCTACCCAGCAATGTGTCCTATAATGCACATGGATTTTCAAAGATGAATATCTGGTTACTTGGTAGTGTGCATTATTAGATACATGGTATAAAAAGGTAATTAAATATGGTAGATTTTTTTAATTATTTTTTAGCTGTCCATTCAGCACCTATTTTTTTTTGTTTTTTTAAAAACGATACCCCCCCCCCCCCCCCCCCCACACACACACTAGGATTTTCTCCTGTGCCGTGGAGGCAGTTTACAAACATAAATTGCACAAGGATAAACATCCAGACCCGGAACAATTATTTATTTTGTAGGCCATACAAATACTTGTTTCGTGCGGGATTCGAACCCGCGAACCCCAGCGCAACAACTGATTGCTAAGCCACTGCGCCACTGCGCCACGCCTATCAACCCAAGTATATGATAGAAATATAAAAATAATGACATCATAAGGTTTGCCAAGTTAGGGGCAGAAGAGGGCCATAAGAGCAATTTACGATTTAAAGCCTAAGGCGGTAATCTCCTATAAATGCCATCGGCCGCTTACAGCGTCGCGCCGTACGCTGCGTTACGATGCTTACTATAGAAATGTACTGTTGTGGTCTCTTTCACACGCTGATGTCGCCGTATGGACATCGTAGGCGGCGTTCAGACGCTTTGCGCTGCGTCTATAGTTATTTCGAATCATTGCAGCGCGAAGGTTGTGTCTAGCGTCAGTACAAAATGGCAAAATTTAATAAAGAAAAAAACGAGTTATTGATTGAGTCAATTAAATGTTATATTGCAATATACAAAGTGACAAGGAACATAAAAATTATGTTTATTTCATTATCAATAGCTGGAAACATCCTTCTTCATTTCTCTTTATAAATAATCGGTGCCTTGTTGCCTTTCTTTTTATACAATACGGTCGTCTTGTGCCTCTTCTTCAGGTAACACAAGCGCAGCCAAAAGTGTTGAATTTATATCCATTTTATATACAAATATCACACACAACCACACGCGAGCACTTTTGGCTACTTAACTGTTGTGTGATCGAAAGTCGAGACGTCGTCCGCTGCTAAGATATGTATTGACCGCTGACTTAACTTTGGCCTCTCAATACATTTATGAAAATGTAATGCACGTACACAAAAATAAAAGTAATATTACAAAAATAAGTGATATTCATTCTGTAGATACTAGGAAACTAGTAGTACCAGTTACTCGACTCCACCGAGTCAGTAATTCATCATTGGGGCGATGTATATGGTTTTACAACAAAATCCCAGAAAATATACAAAATTAGACCTGCTCAAAGTTTAAAAACTTTATTAAACTAAGTTTGTGGTGTGGGTTATTATAAATTTTTATGGATGATAATAACCCTTGGGAACGTGATCGCTGCCAAGCTATTTCTAATTTGTTTTGTGTTGTTAATTGTGCAACATACATGATTGTAAGCTATTATTTTAAAAAAAGTCCCGCTGGGTTTCTTGCTGGTTCTTCCCAGGACAAAGGTTTTTTTTTCGAACCAGTGGTAATTAAAGAAAAGAGTGACTTTCAATAAGTATTATTTATAATCTATATTAAATAAAAAAAAATATTTCTATTTCTGTTCCTCTGGATTTATTTATTATTAGATGTGGCCATTTCCATATTATTTATAAACAATTTGCAATGCCTCTTTTTTAGAAACCTTTGTGGGCGCGCGTACAAGTCATCAAAGTTTCATCGTATATGCATGAATGGTATAATATGGAATGCGTAGAAGACGTCCAAACAAATATTATGTGAGATAATTAAATAATTAAAACTATTTATGTTAAATTTAATATTTTCAAAACAAGCACTGTTCGTTCTTGAATATTTCTTCTAGTTCTGGTGATTGTTTAAGCAAATTTCTCAAAGATAACGCTCTATCTTGTACGAAAGATTCCATATGTTGATTTGAATAATGCGGTATTAATGAGATGTCTATGTTATTTCCTTCTACATTATCTGCAAAAAAATTCAGTATGTTGTTAGCTTCTTTTTCATCAAAACATGTGCACAAATATTCAAATTCTTGATCGGAGTATTGAGTGCCGACGTCTTTCATTATAAGCTTTGGCACTGGTACTGCTTTTGGTAGATCTTTCTTTGGAATACCTCTACCTTTAGACATTTCAACCATTTTTTTTAAAGTATTGTAAGAACATTCTTCGTAGTTAGGTAGATCTGGGTAGTCGAACGCAGACATTTTTCTCATGTATGCTGGTAAATGTTCTCTAGGAGTTTTCTTAGCAATTTTAACACATTTACAAGTTTTGGGTTCCATAAATTTAAAATAACTCTCCCATTTTGGTTCACGAGTGTGCTCTAATATTTGTTCTTTGGATAATTCTTTACCTTCTGATGTAATCTTTGGTAATAATATTTCGTTACTTCTTTGTTCAATTTTTGTTGAATCTGTAGCTTCTTGTGTATGGTTACTGAAGCAATGGGGCAATTTACAAACACAACAACACTCAATTGGAACATCCTTTGTATTTACTATTTCTTTTTGTAGTATTTGCATCACAGAACTCTGATCCTTCAACTCTAGTAATTGATGTGATGGTGTGTATTTAATCGGAATGTCATAGGTATAATCATGATCGTCTTCCAAAGCTTGGACTTCTATTTGTTCGCCGTTCAAAACCTGCTCAACTTTATCAGCAAACTGTTCTAAGTTCTCGCAAGCTGCATAAATGCATCTTTTATTTACAACTATAACAGGTAGTTGAGTCGTACTGGAAATACTTTGCTTAGTACAGATCTCAGTGTTAATTGATGGTTTAAGTCCTTCGTCACAGAAGAGAAAGAAGGGGCGAGGTTCAGAAACAGGTTCACGGATTTCTTCTTTATCCAGCTCAAACAAGCTCTCGACGCTGGGGTTATCAACGGCTGCACCGAGCTGTAACAACAATAACTTTTCCACGTTTAAAAAGAAGTCGGCTTGCTCGGGTATTGTCTTCAAGGAATAAGCAATAAATTCTTGAAATTTTTTAACAACTTGGCAAATTTTTGCTTTCCACACCCTATTAAATTTTTCATGCTCTTTTTCTTTCTCCTTAGCTACTTCAATTTCGATATTAGTCCTTGCGATTTCTTCCGTTAACATTTTGACTATTTTATTATGTTCATGTTTAGATTGGTTTTGTAGTTTTTCACACTCTTCTTTTTCTTTTAATGCGACATATATCTGACAAGCTAGGTTTTGGCATTCTAGCAATTTTCTTAGTTTCTCTATAGCTACGTGTTTTTCGACATTAATATCGTGTATCTTATTACCCAACTCAGTTCGTAACTTCTCGACGTTACAGATGAATTGGTTTTTGAGCTCTATCTTTTTATTTTGTAATCTTTTCGTGTAACGGTCATACAGCATCGTGGCTTGTTGTTTTACTAACGTTTTATAATGCGTCAACATTTTTGAATGAGCTTCGTTTCGTATGCGCTTAATTTCTTTTACGGAAGCATCTAAAAGTAAACTTTCAATTCTATTAATTGACGATGTATACAGTACAGTGAATTCATGAAAGGCATCCTTTATTTTGTCAGTATTTCGTTGAGCGGCTTTTATAGAAAGGGCCTTGTTTTGTTTTTCACATATCTGTTCTATAGTATTTTTCCAATTAACGTCGCTCTCGAGCAGGGTTTTTCGTTCTTCTTCCTCTAGACTCTTTAAATGATGTTCTATAATATTATCCCCAAAAAAATCTATTCCGTTGAAACCTAGTTTTGTAAGAAATTCTTTTTTCAATGGCTTAAGTACTGTCTTTCCCTTCAAAAGATCATTCGGAGGAACATACCAGTCACTTCCACCACCTTTCAAAGGAGGTTCTAAGCCAGCAAGAACTTTAAGTTTGGGGGTCATGGATTTAAAATAAACTGTGGCCAAAGAAGGCGACATGGTTTTTATAATCACGCTTTGTGTAGGGACTTCATTCTTTTCTAGGTAACATTCTCTGAGATAATAATTATCACTGTATTTGTTCATCACTTGTAATGTGTCAAAATGGTGCAATTGTAAACGCTATAAAAATGTGTCATAATTGACATTTACTTCGACATCAAAATATTAATCTTTTTTAAATAATAACCCAGAAACAAATGCCAATGTACCTAGGTCCTTATTAATTTTGTCTATTTTCTACCGACTTCAAACAGGAGGAGGTACTCAATTCGACTGTATGTTTTTTTATGTGTGTACCTCAGAACTTTTCTGGGTGAACCGATTCGATGATTCTTGTTTAGCTTTTTTTAAAGCTGGTCACGTGTGGTCCCATATAAATTTGATCAAAGTCTGAATTTTTGAGTTATTCTTAATAATTTATATTGAAGTCGGCTGTACAAAATTTTTAGTTTTTAATTATTTCAAATCACACTTCTGAACAATAGCGAACCGTAATTTTATTTAGATAATAGCAACCACTTTCATTTTATTATGCCACTAAACGATAGCTCGCAAGCCCGGCGGAGTGGTTTACTCGTATAAAACATGCGTATACTATACATAGAGTAACACAGGCCACCAGTGGACTGAAGGGGATTAGCCGTTGGGGAAAATCTGCACACAGAAAAACAATCGTCTGTCCCTACGAAACTGACACAAAACAATTAAAATAACAATTTCACAAACACATAAACACGCTATAACATTATCGCTCGGTGACAGCGACAACTCGGATCTGTCGCTCGACCAATCTGCATATTCTATAAGGGTTAGCGGCCTTTGTCAAGCAAATCCGAAACAACACAACCGTTATTATTGTAATTTATAAGTTTAAAAATAAGTAAATAGCAATAATGTAATTAAAAATTACTTATATATGAAAGGTAATGCCATCTTATTGTAAATTTGACGTGGCAGATCTCTTTTTGTAGCAAAATACTGAACAATTAGGCATTTTTGTAGGAAATTTTAGCACATTATTTTAGACGATTTAGCCGCGCAACAGATTTAGTCTAGTGAGCAGTGCAGCTTCAACTAGTTTTATTGTAAGCACAAGGCCGCGTCGACTTATTCTTTGATAGAGGACAACCGATAGGGAAGACAGGTTCTCGAGTGGCAGCCTCGTACCGGTAGGCAAAGTGTAAGGCGGCCCCCACTCTGCATCTAGTGGCGATCTGGTAAGACATGCAGGAAGACGATGGTGGTTCAGGACCATACTTTGTGGCGTTCCTAGGGGGAGGCCTATGTTCAGCAGTGGACTTGTGAAAGGCTGTAATGATGATGATGATGAGCTATATGGAAGAAAGTCTCACGTAATATACTAAATGTAGTAACAAACTGATGAGGCACGTAGGGAAGTCTATTGTTAGAAGTTTCACTTCCCCCACCCCTCTGCAGCCGAGATGCGAGTCCAAGGATAGCAGCGTGTTGTCGATTCGACTGGGATAGGACCACACTCTAACAGAATACAGCGTAAAAGAGCAGCTTAATGCTGCTGTGTTTCGAATGATGAGGTGAGTGTAGAGAACTGGAAATCCTTTTTTACTGGAAACGAGGCATTCCATCTTAGTCCTCAGGGGTGACAGCGCATCTGCATTTTGATTCTCAATCGAGGATGATGTCTATGGGCCACAACATCCACTTAATACCATCAGATGGACTGTGTGCTCGTTTGTCACCTTCATTTCATAAAAAGAAAACAGAAGGAGTGTAGGGAAGCGTGCGTTGCAAGCTTGCAAGGCTATGTATGAGTTGCTTACTCCTGAAAAGCGGTCGCCTGTTGGCGCCGATGGGGCTGTGAATATAGGACAAGGATATTGGACACGAGGTTTATTACATCCCAGTTACAATCTACATACTATTACCAAGTTTAAATGTTTTGTTAAGCTGAAACTGTATAAAAAGGGTTATTATACTTAATATAAATGAATACATGGCTGATAATAACCGCTGGGAATAAGGTGGTCGCTTGAAAGCAGTTTCTAAAATAAATTACTTATGTAGTTTATATAACCATTAATGTAAAAATTACTTTTAAAAAAAGTCCTGCTGGGTTTTTTGCTGGTTCTTTCCAGGACAGAGGGCTTTTTTCGAACCAGTGGTAAAGTAAAAAATGACTTTCAATAAGAATTACACATGAATAAAAATATATTCTATTCTATACGCCCCATAGCTCGGTAGGCTTCTCCAGTGCATGTTGGCGTACTTCACATATCCTCGAACCTCACGATGATATGCTTCACCGCCGAGCGTGTAATAAATCAGCATTTAAGTTGCAATTAACAATTTAATTGGTGCCAGTGGAAGTATAAAACCCAAGTTCCACGCGTACTGTGTAATTTATGACAAGCGCAATGTACCAGCGATGAGCGTTGAATGAACGAACTAGTTAATTCAACCGTCGACGTACTGTAAACGAGTAGACGGTTTACTAACAATCATGGGACTAGTCGAATTGGAACTGGGACTAGTAGACGGCTAAATTGGAACTCCATAACGTTCATTTCGACTAGCAACGCGACAACGTGGCCGGATAATATTAGTTCATATCAATAGACTTAGAATATACTGGCGTATAGACGACGTGACAGCCTCAAAACGCGTGACTAATTTTGATTTATCATTGTGTGCGTTAGCTAGTGATGTACATTTTACTTACAAGGATTATCGAAAAATGATTGTTAAGGAAGCGATAAAAAGATTTAAAACAATTTAGTTTAGTGCATGAAATTGAATAACTTCAGAAATTAACTGAATTTTTACATTATAGTTCTAAAATAATTAAAAAATATTCATATAAAAAAACTCCTCAAGAATCAGATCGGAATATAGTATTTTCGAGTTATGATCTTTGGAGAAAAATATTTATTGCCATGGACAGTTTCCCCGGTATTTCTTTTTCTAACATAACATAAACGCTCATAAGCAATCACGCCTGTCAACCAGAGGGGTAGTCAGAGACTATGGGCTTCCATTTGGCACGGTCCTGACACACCTCTCTCGCCTCCTCCACATCCATATACCTACGCATACACGCTCGTCGGTTAGAGGTAATGGTTTTAATATATTGTTAATATAAATGGGTGGATACCTAACTAAGTACATATCTATTTATATTTTATAAAATGTTTTGATGGAGAAATAAAAAACGGGGACACAGAGTACATAATGGCTGCTTTATTTTTCATATAAGTATTACATTTGATAATTACAAACATTTAATAATTAAATACATTATAGAAGTTTATTTTAACATTCGACTTAAATATGAATGTAAACTTAATAATTTAAGTAAGGAAACTTGTAGGAATCAGTTAAATAAGATTGCTCTGATTAAAGGCCAATAAGGTTATGAGCCTTCATCGTGCTTCATGTTTATATTCTTTCATCTGTCCCTGAAAAGTACAAAGTACTCGTAATAATAAACTTATTATCATTTTAGCTGCATGAATTTTAAAAACATAACGATCTTAACATAGTAAAGTGCACCAAGTGTCTGAGGATACAGATGCACTCTCTATTCTCTCAATCTCGGTATGTTAAGAAAATGGTCACTCATTCCTGGACTGAGCGCGGCAAGTGCAACTTAATCTCGCAGATTTATTGATCCGCGCAGCTATTATTTAACCACGAGTTTCTCTTCTCTACGACTAACGCTGTAGGGGATGAACCACGGTATTTAAGCCCTCAGTACAATGTCGTCGGCCATCAAACATGAACCGGGTATCGAGCGTTGTGAGTATCAAATACTATGGAATTTATAATATCCTGACACATTAAACCGCGCGTCACATGCGCTGGTGTCTAGTGGTATTTCAAGAGCATTACTAAATATATTATATCTAACTAAGCTAAAAGTTTTATCATTGTGACTTGGGAATATATCCGAAGATCCGCGCAACCCCTTGGGAAAAATAGCGTGATGCAATGAATATTGCACTAGTGTGACCGTGAGGTGCGGGTGGTAAAGTAAGGTTATACATTTTTTGGTTGATATATATATGCTTAATTGGATTCATAATGGCTTAAATAGAATAATCTCAAGATTTTTTATCTATAATGTACTACAGTCTCTATTTTAATCCAAAGTCTTAAAAGTAAATTTTTTGAAATCTTATTATAACAATATTATACTTACTGGTACAAACTATATAGAAATAACTCCTAATAAAATTGTTTTTATTCAACTTTTTCTTTTATACTTCTCAAGTCTCAAATGTTAGCTGCAAATTGTTGAGTTTTTGGATTCCAACCAACCCCTCCAATTAAACATAACGATCTTTTCTTAATATAAAATCCGGAGAGAATCTGTTTGACAAACTGCAAAATAAAATTACATTTACAAAACGCAAACCGAGGATTTATTTTCTTGTTGTGTGGGCAAGTACATCAATTCAATATAAGTGTTCGCGCCAAACGCTTATGTCAAGAATCGACGCCAAAGGGGCGCGTAGAGCGGTGATTTCCTACCGTTTGACGTTCGCGCGAAACCGGATTGGTTGCTTGTGGGGCGGGTCGGAAGTGATTGAATGCAGTGCAGTGACTAGCACGGCGTGAGGTCGTCCCGTATAACCTCTATTAATGTCGGTTCGTTAGCAAATTTATGCAACGACGAGGAATTTGTGGAGTCTAGAAAAATAGACGCCGGGTCGATTAATTGTTTGGAAGTTAATGTTTAACTGTACCGTCGCGTCAAGTGCCTTTTGTGTGTTGTCTATGTAGTTTGTGCGTGCCAGCTAGGCTGACTGTGAATCTTAATGCGGGCGTAGTATTTAATATCTTATAATCTTGTTGCTACGTGAAACGGAAGTGACCTTTTATCCACCGTTTTTTAGTCGTGCCGGGTGTTACGTTGTTGATTACGATTAACGGGGATTTAGTTGAGTTTGAAGTTAATTAAATGTACAATAAAGTTGATGGATTGAAATAGTGTACAATAACGTTAATAAACTGGTGAAATGAAGACAGAAGTTGTCAATTGGTGATCACCCCCTTTTGAGAGATCTCACCTTTGGAGTAGAGGCAGCGCCGGTGGATCTGCGGTCAGACTTCAACGGTCCAGTCAGGTCAAGCTTTATACACCCACCGCTCAGACCCGTCCAACTACAGGCCTATCGCCAACACCCCCTTGTTCTCCAAAATAATGGAATCCGTTATAAACTGCCACCTCATGCGGTACCTTGAGGATCACCAGCTGATTAGTGACTGCAAATACGGTTTTCGTCGGGATCGATCAGCTGGTGATCTTCGGGTCTACTTAACTCATAGATGGGCGGAGGCAGTAGAGTCCAAGGGGTAGGCATTGGCCGTTAGTTTGGACATTGCGAAGGCCTTCGATCGGGTTTGGCACAAAGCGTTTCTTTCGAAGCTCCCTTCCTATGGGCTTCCCGAGAAATTATGCAATTGGATCACTAGCTTTCTTGCAGATCGGAGCATCAAGGTCGTTGTAGACGGTGCATGCTCCGACTACAAGCCTATTAACGTTGGTGTTCCACAAGGCTGTGTGCTATCACCAACGCTGTTTCTTCTGCATATCAATGATATGTTGCAAACCGGTAGTATTCATTGTTATGCTGATGACAGCACTGGTATGCTCTATACACCGGCCGTGCCAATATTTCTCGGGAAAACGTCGCCGAATACCGGAACAAACTTGTGTCTGAAGTCGAGTCTTTGCTGGACAAAGTCTCAGATTGGGGGCGACTAAATCTAGTCCAGTTTAATCCTCAGAAAACACAAGTTTGCGCGTTTACCGATAAAAAGAACCCGTTTGTCGTATCTCCTCAGTTTCAAGGTAGTCCCCTTGTTGCCTCAGCTAGTATCGCAATCCTCGGCGTCGACATATCAAGTGACGTGCAGTTTCGTGGTCACTTGGAAGAGCAGGCCAAATTGACCTCTAAAAAGCTTGGCGTGCTCATCAGTGCGGGACAGTATTTCATGCCGGCACAACGCCTGCAACTTTAGAAGGCGCAGGTTCTGCCTCACATGGAATACTGTTCCCATCTCTGGGCAGGGGCTCCCCAGTGCCAGCTCCTTCCACTTGACCGCATCCAGTGCAGAGCGGCTCGAATCGTCGACGACCGAGTCCTTTACGATCAGCTCGACTCATTGGCACTGCGAAGAGATGTTGCATCTCTTTGCATTTTCTTTCGCATTACTACATTTCTTTATCATCTGGATGATTGGAGGTCCACCACTGTGCGATTTAGAAGATGTTTTCTTCCTCGCACGACTTCCTTGTGGAATCGATTACCATCAGTGATTTTTCCGGACCGATACGACTTAGGGACCTTCAAGAAAAGAGCCTACTCCTTTTTAAAAGGCCGGCAACGCATCTGCAATTCCTCTGGTGTTGCGGTTGTTCATGGGCGGCGGTAGTCACTTACCATCAGGTGAGCCGCATGCTCGTTTGCCCCCTCTCCTATAAAAAACCCACTAAACACCACTTTACATGCACCTACACCTACCTACGGCCTGACCGAGCCTTGGGGTAGTCTTCGCCTCGGAACCAGGTACGTCCTATTTATTTACCTAGCCTATCTCTTTTGTATAGGTCAATTGTCCATAGGCATTTTGAGCCCTGTCCTCTGCTGCTCGTCGATTGGGCTACTGATGGACCCTAGTCCAGTCGTTCATTCGTCCATTTATTCAATATACATTACATGTGTAATTCTTATTGAAAGTCATTTTTTACTTTACCACTGGTTCGAAAAAACCCTCTGTCCTGGGAAGAACCAGCAAGAAACCCAGCGGGATTTTTTTTTAAAATAAATTTTACAATATAAATGATTACGAACTATTTACAAAATTTATTTTAGAAACTGCTTGGAAGCGACAACCTCATTCCCAGGGGTTATTATCAACCATGTATTCATTAATACTATAATAACCCTTTTTATACAGTTTCAGCTTAATAAAACATTTAAACTTGGTAATAGAGAGAACCTGTACACTTTCCGGGACCTTGTTGTAATAGCGTATACATTGCCCCAAGAATGAATTACTGACTCTGTGGAGTCGAGAAACTGGCATCACTAGCTTGTGTTTGTTCCTAGTGTTTACAGAATGTATATCACTTTTTTTACTAAAACTATCTTTGTTTTTGTGAACATACATTAAATTTTCGTAAATATGCTGAGGCCAAAGTTAAAATATTAATTTCTTTAAATTTATCTCTAAGAGACTCTCTCGGTTTTAGATTGTAAATAGCTCTAATGGCCCTCTTCTGTAAAACAAAAATAGTTTCTGAATCAGCCGTATTTCCCCATAGCAAAATCCCATAAGACATTATGCTATGGAAATAACTAAAATAAACTAATCTAGCTGTCTCGACACTAGTGAGACCTCTAATCTTTTTTACAGCATAGGCTGCAGAAGCAGAACTTAGTCTGCTTGCTAATTTGGATATATGGGGGCCCCACTGGAGCTTTGCGTCAAGAGTGATGCCAAGAAAAACAGTGGATACAACAGGGCTCAATTCCTCCCTATTTAAAAATACATTGGTATTCAGATTTTTAACATTCGTTCTTGTAAATTTAACACAATTAGTTTTATTTCCGTTCAAATTTAGATTATTAACGTTAAACCAATGCACTAATTTTGATATAGCATTATTCACTTCGTCACATTTAAATGATTGACGTTTAAGTTTAAAAATCAAGGAAGTATCATCAGCAAATAATACTATATCATGACTATCCCCTACAAGGTGAGGTAAGTCATTAATATACACCAGAAACAGGAATGGGCCGAGAACCGAGTCCTGAGGAACACCCATTAGTACAGGTGACCCGGAAGAACTTTTACCATTGATAATAACCTGTTTTCTATTACTTAAATATGACATAATAAGTTTAAGCGCTGTGTTCTTGACACCATAGTACTGTAGCTTCCTGATTAATGTCTCATGGTGAACACAGTCGAAGGCCTTGGAAAGGTCACAAAATATACCCAAAGCATCCTCTGAATTCTCCCATGCACAAAAAATATGTTTAATAAGCTCAACTCCAGCGTCAGTTGTCGAGCGACCCCTTGTAAAACCGAATTGATTTTTATGTAGCAATTTATTAATATTAAAGAAACTTAACATCTGATCTAAAATAATTTTTTCAAAAATTTTACTTAATGTTGGTAGTACAGAAATTGGTCTACAATTGGTGGTGTCTAATGTACTACCAGATTTAAATATAGGTATGACTTTACTATGTTTAAAAGTAATAAAAATATTTTCTTTTGTTGTTTGCTTCCTTTGTTTGTTAGCAGATAGGTGGGTAGATTTAGGAGCCGCGCCCGTTAGGTTAGGTACGCGTCAGGTATTTTGAGTAGGTAGATAGTGTTATCACGTAATCGGATAATTATCGTTGTCGTATAATTATAGTAGATTAATTGCCGAAGGGTCGGTCGTCTGAGCGAGGCATTTTGCTGATCGACTGTGTTGTGTACCTTTATTTGTATTGTAATTTGTATTTAATTTAATTAATAGTAATTCTATTTGTGTAACTTGTATTTAACTTGATTTGATAGTAATTGTATTTATTAGTGATGCCATCGCAAGCAACACAAGCTACCGGCGCGTCGCCTAGAGGCGGAGCTGCGTTGGGCCGCCAACGCTCCTGCCTTGATAGGACGACCGGATCAGATCCATAGTTTTGAGAAGCGGCTCGAGCAGGTCATGGCCCGAATGGCCGTAGTAGAGGAGGCTTGCACAGAGCTATTAGCCTCGGATGATGCGGAACAGGGAGTCCTAGACTCCTGCCTCGCTGACTACGAGCAGTTCTTTTCGCTCACGGACGACTTGATCGAGGCTGGGACCAAGTATGCTAATGAAGCGCGTGAAGCTCGGCTGAGTGGCCTGCCCGAGTTCCCTCGGAAGCAGCCTACTCAGCCGGAGCTGTTAGGACGACTCCCGACTCTGGACCTGCCAAGGTTCTCCGGGGTCCTCTCCGAATGGCTGACTTTCGTCGGTCTGTTTGACAGCTTAGTGGACGCCCGGAAGGACTTGACACCCAACCAGAAGATGGGGTGCCTCCTGGCATCATTAGAGCCTGGCCCTGGGCGTCGCGGCCATTTGAAATTGTCGGACGACGCCTACCAGAATGCTCGGGACCTCCTCGCCGGTAGGTATGCCAACGTCCGGCGGATTACGGACGAATACGTTAGGCAGCTCATAAACCTCCCGCTACTTAAGGACCAGACCAGACTACGTCCGGACATCGTAAATCCAGTCTTGGTGGCTTGTAACTCGTTGAGGCGGCTGGATTTACCGGTGGACGAATGGTCCTTCTTGTTGCTTCACATTGTGCTGTCCCGACTGCCTCTGGATCTTCGGCTCCATTTTGAGGAAAGGTACGGCGGGGACGGCGCCTCCTACATTCCGCCCTTCAGGGACCTGCTGCGATTCTTGGAGTAGTGCCGGCAAATGGAGAACGCAGCAGGCGCCGCAGAGGCCCTGCGAGCTGCCGACCGAGCCGTACGCAGGGAAAGGCGGAATCCGACGGGTAAGTCGTCGCCAACCCCCCTAAGGCCGAGCGGAGCTCCCGCGGGAGGGCGCCGCCCCCTACCATCTTATAGCAGCCTAGCGGCCAGGCCGACCAGTCGGGGGGTCGTTCTCCCAGGGGCGGGGGGGTCGTCACCCCCCCTCAGCGTGTTGAGAGGAGCTTCACGGCCACTCAGCGGTCAGCTAGAACCGCCTCACCCCCGTTAGCTGAGCGGCCGCGACTGGAGTACCACCCTCCTCCCTTTGGTCGATACCGGTACTACCAGGTTCCTGCGACCTCAAGACTGTCCCGGGCGCCAAGGCCGAGGTTCCCCAGGTCGGCCCATTTGGTGAGTGGCAACCACGGGTCGTTGAGATGCCGCCGGAATGCCGCTTTCTGGACCCCCGGTTTGAGGGTCGGTCCGATGAAGGCTGCTCCAGCTAGGTAGCTGCCGCCCTAGCTCCCACCACGGCCGCCTCCACTGAGCCTTTGAGCTGTCAATAATCCACTTGTCAAACTGTTCTGTTGCCGACGGTCTCAGTGAAGGCGTACAACCCGAGTGGCGACTGTTTAACGGTTCGCGCTCTATTGGATTCGGGTTCACAACGCTGTGTGGCCTCTTCTTAGTTGGTGGGAAGATTAGGGCTCCCCTGGAGCGTTGAATCACGCTGTCAAGGAGTATTAGATTTGGCTTTGGTCGAGCACTTAATTAATAATGCTTTAAATTAAAAATAAAAATGCTTTGGGTTTCCCGCGGAATGTTTCATAGTTGTAGCGGTTGTTAGTAAAAGGGCGAATTTAATGTACTCTTTGAATGCGTGTACATATGTTCTTGTAAATATATCTGATCATTATGTTTGCTTTGTGGAAAAGAAAATTGAAATTGAATAACACTATTTGTGCCGAAGGGAATAAGAATCATTCCTCTCTTTGTTTTCACATTTTTGTTGGCACTATCGAAGATATTTATTTGGAAGGAGAAATGGGCTGTCTGGTACGTTTATCGTTTTGTTTAATTTGTCTGTTTGATCTATGCGCATCGGTAAATTAATATGTGTGAATTAATTCAGTAGCTGAACATTGATGCTTTTGAAATTTGGTTGAAATATGAGCATAGGACTACATGTCTAAAACGGCTAGCTAGTTGTGAAATTATCAGATTGAAATCAGCTGCCGCACAATTGAGTAAATGATTATATGGTAGATGGCTTGGTTATGCCTACTTGCTTGAAAAATCATACTAAGGACTATCTGTGCGTTTCGTTTGCCTCTCCACAGACACCGTTCATGTGGAAATTGTGGGTGCCCTCTGCACTGAAGCTTAGGTGGCCACGCTGGGCCGCTTCGTATCACGTCGCTGTTTGCAGACCTGATCCGGTCGGATTGCGGAACGAATCATAGAGGCACAGATAGGTGTTTGAAAGAGGTCGTCGGACTTCTGTCCAGTGGCGGGACTTGTTTAGGTGCTGCGATGTCCAGGAAGGGCATCCAGTGGAGGTTCGACCCTCCGGCTTGCCCACGTTGGGGCTGTATTTTTGAGGCGGTGGTTAAGGTTACAGGATCGGATGGGGTGCCTAGGGTGGCCGAGGTTTTTTATCGGAGATTCGGTCTTGCAACGTGCCGTCGCGACCCTGTCCCGTTTGCCAATTTACTCGCAGACATAGGTCCTTATGTCCGGGACGGGGGTTTGTTAGCGCCAAACGCTAATGTCAAGAATCGACGCCAGGGGGCGCGCAGAGCGGTGATTTCCTACCATTTGACGTTCGTGCGAAACCGGATTGGTTGCTTGTGTGCCTTTTGTGTGTTGTCTATGTAGTTTTTGCGTGCCAGCTAGGCTGACTGTGAATCTTAATGCGGGCGTAGTATTTAATATCTTATAATCTTGTTGCTACGTGAAACGGAAGTGACCTTTTATCCACCGTTCTTTAGTCGTGCCGGGTGTTACTTTGTTGATTACGATTAACGGGGATTTAGTTGAGTTTGAAGTTAATTAAATGTACAATAAAGTTGATGGATTGAAATAGTGTACAATAACGTTGATAAACTGAAATAGTGAAATGAAGAGAGAAGTTGTCAATTGGTGATCGCCCCCTTTTGAGAGATCTCACCTTTGGAGTAGAGGCAGCACCGGTGGATCTGCGGTCAGACTTCAACGGTCCAGTCAGGTCAAACTTTATACACACCACTAAACACCACTTTACATGCACCTACACCTACCTACGGCCTGACCGAGGATTGGGGCAGTCTTCGCCTCGGAACCAGGTACGTCCTATTTATTTACCTAGCCTATCTCTATTGTGTAGGTCAATTGCCCATAGGCATTTTGAGCCCCGTCCTCTGCTGCTCGTCGATTGGGCTACTGATGGGCCCTAGTCTAGTCTACCTTGGTTGGGGCAGCTTAGGGCGTGTACAATAAGCATTCAAGATAAATATCGACATTAACTTTGATATAGTTGAGTCAATCCCTAGCGTACATATAAAATATTTTATAAAAATAATTAATAAAATAAAAATATTTTATATTTATATTAAAATGTATTTACCAAATTCATGCAAATTATCAACAACGTGACTTTTTTCTTTGCAAAATATCAAAATAATTGAAAACATTCTAAACTTTTAACAGTATAAACGCGTCGTAACATTGACGACGTCTTGAAAATTTTACTGTGAAATGTGCAATTATCAAGATCATTTATATTATTAACACAACAGTCACTCACAGTACAAGTAACCATTTTGAAAACAAAGTTATTTACTAAAAAATAGCCACTATTACACGCAAAAAAAATTATAAAATATTTAGGAGCTTATTTCTTGCGTGGCGACTTGTGTCGACCTGTCATTAAAAACCCGTTACAGAGTAATGAGATTTGGTATCTTTTTCTATCTTGCATTTTTGCCATAAGGAATTTTCTTCTCCCTTGTACACTATGTCGGGTCTATACGCCAGTATATTTTAAGTCTTAAACCATAGACGTTTTATTATGTTCGTTGAAATGACATATTTGCGCACACAAGTAGACAGCGTACTCTACATGTAGACAGCGTAAGAGTATAAATAGCAGTTTATTATGTTAGGTGGAGAAAAGGATGCCGTTATGGTATCATCGCGTGTGCAAAAAAGAAGGGCGACTTAATACATAATGCCGTTACTCTAGTCTATGGTCTACGTATGTCGACTATGTCGAACCATAGACGACGTATCGGTGTTTAAATTACAACGTCTGCAAAACCAACGGTTTAGTTTCGTTAACGACAAATACGTCGACGACCCATCGCTACAAGGTACCCTCGAGCTAACCCACTATTTTTCTTCTGAAAACCAACAATTATAGTTTTCTTTAGTGTATATTTAACTGCTAGAAATTAGGCAGGTACTCTAACCGCCACTTCTTTAGTACACCAGCTTATAATTTTTTTAAGACATGAGTAGAGATGAGACGCCATAAGACAGGCAATCGCCATGCTTCACATGCACTGCAGATTGGCGATCTCAGTAACAAGATTTCTCATACCTTTGACCCTGCTTCTCGTTACCGGTTAGGTATTTTAAACTAGACATACAAGATACCTCCATCTATCGGAGGCCATAAGACTTAGCATTTCCCATTGTCGACCCTTACGACAAACACTCGGCAATAGTCATTTGGTTAGTTATATCATATCATCATCTTTACGTGGTAGAGCCATGCTGCAGCCATATTTCTGGTATAGTTGTAGAAAGAATGGGTCGGCTCGACCGGGGAAGGACCACGCTCTCACAGAATACCAGCGTAAAATAGCGGCTTAATGCTGCTGTGTTTTGTATGGTGAGTGTAGAGAACCGGAGACCCGTTTTACTGAAAACGAGGCATTACATCTTAGTCCTCACGGGTGACAACGCATTTGCATTTTGATTCGTAATTGAGCATAGATGTAGATGTCTATGAGCCACAGCAACCACTTACCATCAGGTGGACTGCTCGTTTGTCACCCTTATCCTATAAAAAAAAATATGTTCCTTCTAATAAAAATAGGTTTGAGATATGCAGATCTTTAAGGTTTATACGCGTCGCAAAGGATCATTGAAAGACGTTGAAATAGTCAAGTATAACTTTTAATTATATAAAAATTATAAATAATATTTTTTGCTTAAAACTATTAAAATTTCAGTCATATTCCCTACGTGACTTCACCAACAGCCATTTGCTGTAACAAATTCATTACGTGACAAAATCTTTCCTTTATTTCTGTCGCTGAACGATGCGGTAAAAGTTCCCTAATTCGTCCAAAGACTTGCTCTGAACCAGCCTCCCCTTTTAATACTTGTAACATCGTTTTATCCTCATCCCTTGTCCAACTTTTGAGTTCCACTTTAGCTGGAGCTGTATCGGCTTTAGCCTGTTTCACTTTCACTATATCATCTTTCTTTGGACATGCTTGACTTTTAACATCTAACCTCTCCTTTTTATCTCTTTTTGTTTCCTTAACTTCTTGTTCCTTTTTTTCTTTATTGCTTTTATTCTTTGCAACTCCTTTTCCTTTAACAGGTTTGCTTAGTGCAGGAACGGTACATTCTTTGTGTTTTGTATTGTCGTTCACATCTTTGACATTTTTAGTGGGTGATTTGATTTGTTTTTTAGTTCTCTTTGCTGGAATTTTACATGTGCTTTTGCTATTTCGTTTGGGCGACGATCGTTCTTCTTCCGATTCTGAAGGTGATATGTAACAGTGCGCGGGAGCGAGACGGCGTGCATGCACCCTATACGGTTCTTTACTATATGGATATGTGACTGACGCTGAACGTAGCATTCTGCCATGTTGCAGAAATACTCTACCTTGAATATACTGAAATTTAAAACATTCGCTTAAATAACATTGTTAGACCAAGAACAATTATATTCGTAATGACTGTTAGACTGATCAAGAAATTATTGGTGTGCGATCGTAAAAGTTTAAAAAAACTTGATAAAAAGTGAAAACGTTTATAAAACTTTTTAAACTTACCACAGTATCTAAGTTGTCTTTCAGTTCTAGTTTTCGTTTGCTGTCTCTTTCATCTTCGAATTCCCAAACATCGTAACCCTTGTCTGCAGTTAAAAAATTCTCGTCCGATATATCTGTGCCATTTTCGTAAGCACTGTTGGATAAAGAAATAATAAGTATATTATTACTTAATATTTATAACGCAGTAATAGAATTTGTTTCTAACGACACTAATAATTTATTTGCAAGTTTAATACTAAAGTGGTTAGTTAATGATAATGCAAGTAATGATTTTTAAAAAAAAATACTAGTAATGCTGTTAAACATTACTAATATTCCTTCTAACCACTTCTGGTAAGCTTAAATTGCTTGTGTTAGAAGGGGTTCACGACAGTAGGCGAATGGCGGATTCGAACCCACGACCTTTCGAGTTCGCGGTCCACGTCCTGCCATTAGGCTACTGACGCTTCAAATTTTAATTATTATAAGTTTATTTTGAAGAATCTTTAAAAAAAATATGGTAATGTCCTCCTGACCGATATCGGTGACAGTGACCACTTAAAAATAGTCGGATATTATCAACTGCGCAGAAAATCCCGAGGTGCGGAGCTTGTTCTACATGTATGCAGTCATTCAGAAACTTCTATAGCGTGATTTAGGCTTCGGTTGTTGTTTGGCACATTTGATGTCATTGTGGTTTTGTGGTGCGGTGGCAGCGGCGCCACAAAATTATAGCACTCAAAATATAGTGTACGCAGAAACACAAATACACACTCGTGCAAGCTCAATGTAGTTTATACGATAAAATTGAAGGTAGGCTATATGCATTGTCAGAGACACGACAGTTTCAACACAGTTTGCACATATGTTGCGTCCAGCTGTGATTTAGACATAAACACGTAGCGTGGTGGCCAGGTTTTCTGACTAGATCTTGCATTTTCAAAAATAACGCTGAATCAGACCAGATCCACTTCATTCTAATTAAAACAAAATATTGACAACTAACCATCTGCAACATCTGTGCTAAAGTATCGGCAACACACTCATCGAAATATATTTCATACTGTATCAGCTCAGGAAGAAAATACTATTTCCAGCAGTAGACTAAACAAAACCCAGATTAAACAAGCTGATGATGTGATTATACAACCAGGCCAGCAGTATCGTTTCACAAATATGTTAGTCAAATATTTATTTATTATATTCAACGTGAAGCAGAAATAAGATGTAGCTACTCATTATCACCCTCAAGTGGCGGTGTTAGAATGCTCACTACTCCATTACATCTCGTGAGTGTCGTAAGAAGCGACAGAGGGAAATGGGCAGCAGCGTCTTCCTAATAACGACTAAAAATAAAAAATAAAACTGCCCTTTGCGACTATGGCAAATATCCCCCTTATGAGGCAATCTATAGGGGAGGCCTATGTTCAGCAGCGGAGTTTAATAGACGGTAACGGTAACGGTGGCGTAAAAATATCCATTACCCCATATCATTCCATGGGTGTCCTAGATGCGATAGAAGTAAATAGTACAAGACAGGGATGGGCAGGACTCTAAATGATAACAATTTAAAAATAAAAACCGTCCTTGCGAAATTTTATGTAAACGGCCCCCACGATACAGGAAAAAATCCTAGTGTTTAGGTAACGTTTTTCAAAAATCAACTAAAAGAGTATGGCATACATTCCCGCATGAGTAACGGAAGGCCCGCTGTTCTTGACTTCGGTGGCAATCATGGTAACGGCTGGGCAGGAAGTCTGTTCGGTTGCTACCCAAGCCGATTCTTTTTAGCAACATTTAACGTACACACCGTGAGGACTAACGAGAAGAGAGCGATAAGTGATAGACAAGTTGCGTTGGGATATTATTGGATAATCTGAGGTCCGAAGAGAGGATGGACTCGGTAAACATGGAATTTTTCTATCTATTCTATCTATTTTTTTTATCACCGGTATCTGTCTCAAGAAGGTGTCGGGTTAATCATCCACAAGGCTCTCATTAACAACGTGCTCATGATCGTGAATGTGCCGACAAGTGTTGTGTAATACTTACTTTATACTCGGAATCAACAAATGGTATTCGTTAAAGATCAACAGCTGCCTGACTTCATGTAGAAATAGGGACTATTTGTGATGAACTCTTTTTTCCACAAGGGACCACGCAAAAAGTAGAACTGGTCCAGCCAAGACAGTTCGATGTAAAATGAGATTGGCTTCATTACCAAGCGACAATTAGTAAGAGATGTCTCAGTGATCGCGAGATAAAAACTAGTAGCGATCACTCCTGTTCTAATTTAAAGCCTCGAACCGAAAGCTTTTAGCTCGCATAATAAAATCGTTTTCAGAGCCTAGAAGATTTTTTTATGATAAAGACGAAAAACAAGCACACAGTCCACCTAATGGTAAGTGGTGATGTGGCCCATAGACATCTACATTGATTCTCTATTAAGAATCAAAATGCAAATACGTTGTCACCCCGAGGACTAAGATGGAATGCCTCGATTCTAGTAAAAAGTGTCTCCGGTTCTCTACACTCACATTAAGCTGCTATTTTACGCTGGTATACTGTGAGAGCGTGATCCCACCCCGGTCCAGCCGACCCTTCGTGCTACAACCATAATACAACTGTAGCTTGGCGCTACCACGTATAGTGAAACATTGCAATACAGTGGCAAGCTCATGGAAACTGTCCATGCGGTCGTAGCTAAATTTTACTAGACCTGGCACAGGAGAACTAAAACTGTAATTTATAAAAGAAATCTGATCACACTTTTTAAAATCATGGCTACTAGACGAGAAATTCAGCTGCAGCTTCAACAGATATGACAGCGTAAAGGTAACTGAACAGACAAATCTCCAAATGCATAGGGTGACTTACGAAACTTCAATACAGCTCGTATTAAAGTAAAAGGAGGCTCCAAAGTCTTAGTCAGAAATCTGTCTGCCGGAATGAGGCACCTTTTTATAGGAGAGGGGGCAAACGAGCATACAGCTCACCTGATGGTAAGTGATTATCGCCGCCCATGAACAACTGCAACACCAGGGGAATTGGAGATGCGTTGCCGGCCTTTTAAAAAGGAGTACGCTCTTTTCTTGAAGGTCCCTAAATCGTATCGGTCCGGAAAAATCTCTGGTGGTAGTCGATTCCACAAGGAAGTCGTGCGAGGAAGAAAACTTCTTTTAAATCGCACAGTGGTGGACCGCCAGTCATCCAGATGGTATGATGGTATCATGAGTTTTGTCGCGATTTGCGATGGTGAAATTATGCGGCTGGAATTAGTCTGAACAATTCCTCAGAGGACTCCTCGTAGTTAATGCGATAAAATACGCAAAGAGAAGCAACATCTCTTCGCAGTGCCATTGAGTCAAGCCGATCGGAAAGAGTTCGGTCACCGACGCAACAGCTCTGCGCTGGATGCGATCAAATGGAAGAAGCTGGCACTGCTGGCCTCAGCCCAGAGATGGGAACAGTATGCCATGTGCGGCCGAACATGCGCCTTCTAAAGTTGCAGGCGGTGTGCCAGCATGAAATATTGTCCCGCTCTGATGAACACGCCAAGCTTAGAGGCCATTTTGGCCTTCTCTTCCAAGTGACCACAAAAGCTTCAGACACAAGTTTGTCCCGGTACTCGGCGACGCTTTACGCATATACGCGGGGCAGCCTTAGCACCCACGCTCAGGAAGAGTAGGGTAGCTTGGGCGTGAATGCTCAGCGAGGGATTCTCCGTCACCGGGGGTGCTGGTACCCTCCTGGGGTAGTGTATTATTTAACTCCGCTACCAAGTTAAGGGGGCAGGGGGATTGGGCCTGTAGTTTTGGCTGTGGCAACGTCATTTCCGGGCGACCTAAGATTTTGGAAGAGACTGAGAGTAGTTTTAACGACAGCTGCAAACATCTCGTTGAAGCCATAAGCAAGTGTGAGTAAAGATCCAATAGCAAGATAATTGTTATCTGACACTGGGCCAGGGATCAACTCGATGTAAGTTTGAGCGAGATTGGAACAGTTTTTCCAAAGCGTGTAGAAAACCGAAATTTAATCTTTTAGAAACTATTCAATTCCGTTTCCCATGGTGGCACTACGCTGGAGATGTGAAACAGACGCGAACTCAATTGAGGTGTAAGACAGTACGACTTGGTGACATTATACTCCTGAAACTCTTCACCGCTCAATTGGAAGATATTTTCAAGCTATTTTTTTTATATTATATAAAAACGTTACCCCCACACTAGGATTTTCTCCTGTGTCGTGGAGGCAGTTTACAAACATAAATTGCACAAGGACAAACATCCAGACCCGGAACAATTATTTGTAGACCATACAAATAATTGTTCCGTGCGGGATTCGAACCCGCGGCCCCCAGCGCAACAACTGATTGCTAAGTCACTGCGCCACGGAGCCGTCGTATATTGAATTGGAATGACCCCAAAAGTGTCTTCCAACAGATTAAGTCTTGAGATGAACATGGACAAAACAAATATCATATTATGTAACCATGTCAACCTATGCCGTTAGTTTGTTTGGAACACTGTGCTCGAAGTTCTTGACGAGTATGATTGACTATAACGAATTGACCGACAAGACCGAACCGAGAGGTCAATCGACGGATACAACTCAGCTGGGCAGTAGATCTAGATGTATTGCAGGTACGCGGTTTACTACATTGCCCAAAGGATTAGTTAGCTGAAGTAGCAATAGACAATTCAGTTCGCAAAACCGACACCGACACCTGTTGGATGTAAAATCTACGACCCCCCATTAGATGGAGTGACAACTTGGTATTGCTGAAAGTTGATGACATTTGTTGAATAACTTAAATATTATGATGCTCATGCTACTGTCCTTAATATTCCAACACCCTCAGCTCCTCAGAATTTCAGAATAAGAGAGAAGTGCCATCAAAAGTGAAGGTAAGGGTATCCCTCAGGGGTCGATTCTAAGTCCCTTTATATTCATACTCTTTACATTAATGACCTTTATATAGAATTAAATAAATGTTATAGTTTTGTTTATCAATCCTCCTTTTTATTTAGAGGACAGAGATGATTTATTCTTGGAACCGATAACAGTTAATGATAGGTTAAGGATAATGTTAACATTACAGCCCATTAAAGTTCACTGCTGAACATAGGTCACTCTTAGCAAGTGGGTTGGCAACTACAGTTTTTTTTTAGTTGTTATTAGGAAGATGCTGCCATCATGCTGCCACCCATCTCCTGATTTGTTTCCCTCTGTCGCCTCTTACGACACCCGCGGGATTATATAAGGTAGTGGATATTCTTACACTTGGAACAGTCCAATCAAAATCAGAATATTATTTCAGTGTTTTTTATCAAACAATTAGTAAAGGCCAAAAACTAAGTTGCAGCTGTTATCCTATCAGCAAATGGTATATGTTGCTGAGGAATAACAGAACTAATTAACAGCATATCCATATCTACAAAATATACAGCGGTTTAATGCACAATTATATTAAGAAACTTGTTTTTAAATAAATCTTGCTATAAACATAACATGGAAGTTTTTTGATAGACAAAACTGAAATATTCCATTTTTACTATAACAAATGATGTATGTTCATGTCATAGTCGAAATGTTTACTATTGGTAGAAAATAATTAGTATTTCCTCTCCATATAGTTAGGTTAGTTATGTTTGATATCCATGTCGCAGGAAGATAGTTAAAGCCGTGATATAGTTGTATCTCTAGGGATATAGCTATATACCAGTTGTTATATCATAGATTGTCATTAATGGTTATGAAGGTGGATACATAATATTGTTATAAGAAATAAGGTTAGTTAAGTCAACCAGTTTGTCATTAGTTTTGCTATCTAGCACAATATACGTATTTACCTAAATTACGGTGTTTTATTGGATCTAACAGTGGCGACGAAGTATAAAAAGTGGAACAAGGAAAACATAAATCGGTGAATTTTCACGAATTTAATTTACAAAGTGATAATTGGGACAATTATATAGAACGACTGAAGTACTGTTTTGAAGCGAACGGAATCGTCTCAGACGTGGTTCAAATGGCGAATTTTTACACAGTTTGTGATGCAAATGTATATGAGACTGTTTTGGCATTAATTACGCCTAGAAAATCTAGTGATGTGACATTCGCGGAAATTGTAACGATTCTTACGAAGCATTATAGTCCGAAACCAAACGAGATTTCAGTGTCTTTTCAATTTTCTAAACGCGATCAAAAAGAAAATGAATCAGTATCAGAATATACCGCACATATTAGAAAAATATGCTTAGCTAAAAAGAAAAGCCATAGGGGCAATGTAAATTATACACAAGAGTTAGACACACATCGTAACGGCATTTACAATTTGGACAGTTTTACTTCACGGGTACCAGCGTATAAAATAAAACTTCTATTGGATGTTGTGCCAGTGATCATGGAGGGTCTGCTTTCTCAATCTTGAATGAAAACACATGGATGCAATTACACCCTAGAACTATACTAGACATAATACCTAACAAGTTACGGTCGTGGAACAACTCTCCGGTACAAATAATGGGACAGACTACGGTACAGGTGCAATTTAAAGACAAGAAGTGTAATTTGTTATAGCTAAGGGCACGGGTCCAAATCTATTAGGTCGAAACTGGTTTAAAGCATTGGATATTACTTTAAATACTATTCATATTATTGACATTGATTTGACAGATATTGATAAAGTGCTTAATAAATATAATACAGTTTTCAGAGAAGGGCTTGGTACATATAGAGGGAACCCTGTAAATATACAAATTAAGCCTAATACTGTTCCTAAATATATAAATTCGCGTTAAAAGGAAGAATTGAAAAGGAAATCGATCGTTTAGTGGGGGAGGGGGTACTTCACCCCTTATCTGTTTCAGAATGGGCGACACCAGCAGTTCCTATAGTAAAGAAAAATGGAGACATACGACTCTGCAGAGACTATCGAAGTACGGTAAATCAAGCTACTGAGTCAGATACAAACCCAATGCCCACGGTTAGTGAAATCTTTGCAGTTATTGCAGGTGGCTCTTATTGTACGACACTTGATTCGTGCCAGGTGTAGCCGTGCTGATTGATGACATCATCATCAGCGCCGCACATTGACAGAAATGACTCAACGGCTTGAAATAGTACTGGACCGCATTGAAATTTATTGCGTTTGCGATTGCGTCTTAATAAAGACAAATGTAAATTTGCTAAAAGACGCGTGAAGTTTTTAGGTTTTGTGATCGATGCCGATGGTATTCATCCTGCTCAGAGCAAGGTAGAATCAATTCTTAAAACTACGGAACCTAAAAATATACAGCAGTTACAAATATTTTTAGGCCTCTATAAGTAATATACCTTCATAAAAGATATGAAAGCAACTATACTTGAAACTCTACATAGATTACTCGATAAGTGACAAATGTGGCAATGGACTGACCGGGAACAAAATTGTTTCGATACCGCCAAGCGTTTACTTTATTCAGAGTTGACTCTTGTTCATTGCGATCTTAATAAGCCATTGGTGATAGCTCTGAGTACGGCGGCGGCGCTGTATCGTCACACGTCATGGAGGACGGAATAGAGCGGCCTTACATGCATATGAGAGGCGTTTTTCCCAATTGGATAAAGAGGCCACTGCTAATATTTTTGGTGTAGTTAAATTTCACAATTATTTGATGGGAAGGTCTTTCAGGATAGTTACAGACCACAAGCCATTGCTTGGTATATTTGATCCTCAAAAGCAAATGCCAGCGATCTTGTCACTTCGGTTAACTAGAATTGCGTTAATACTCACGTCACAGAACTACAATATTATTAAAAGCCAGATAGTGAAATTGGAAATGCTGATGGTTTAAGTCGATGGCCACAGAGAGTTCCAGATCAACCAGAACAACAGCTTCGTGATGTTTTGCTTACGGCTGAGACGCCTGCTGATTTTCCTGTGGATGTTGATCTCATAGCATCGGCAACGAAGAGAGACCGAACTTTATCGCGAGTAAGTCATTACGCACTAAGCGGTTGGCCTGACAGAGTCACGGACAGTGAACTGCGTCTGTATTGGTTACATCGTACCAAACTCTCATTGCATGAAGAATGTATTTTATTTGGTTGTCGCGTAGTGGTGCCACCATCGCAGCGTGAGCGTTGCCTAGGTGCCTTACATAAGACACACGCTGGTGTCGTGCAAACGAAGGCATTGGGCAGAAGTTACGTGTGGTGGCCGCAATTGAATCATGACATTGAAGTTTTAGTAGGTGGATGCTCAAAATGTTAAGAAAATAGGCACATGCCCCCTAAAACAAACTGTGAATCGATTACACCAACTAAACCGTGGTTTCGAATAAATGTAGACTTTGCCTTTTCAAAATAATTAATAATTATAATTTATATGTGGTAGAGCCATGCTGCAGCTATATTAATAGTATAGTTGTAGCACGAATGGGTCGGCTCGACCGGGGAAGGACCATGCTCTCACAGAATACCAGCGTAAAATAGCAGCTTAACACTGCTGTGTTTCGTATGGTGAGTGTAGACGACCGGCGTCCCTTTTTACTGGAAAAGAGGCATTCCATCTTAGTCCGCACGGGTGACAACGCATCTGCATTTTGATTCTTTATTGAGGATAGATGTGGATGTCTATGGGTCACAGCAACCACCTACCATCAGGTGGACTGTGTGCTCGTTTGTCACCCTATCCTATATAAAAAAAGACATTTCTGATTATCGTCGATGCTTATTCGAGATGGTCAGAGGTTTTTATGATAAACAATATGACTTCTGGAACAGTTATTCGACATTTACGTTTGCAACACATGGATTGTGTGAAACTATAGTTTCAGATAATGGAACTCCATTTGTATCGACAGAAATGAAAATATTTCTTGGAGCCAATAAAGTTAAATACGTCACTACAGCACCTTATCACCCGGCTACCAATGGTTTGGCTGAAAGGATGGTCCAAACCATTAAGGATAAACTACGAAAGATGGACGATATTCCATGGGATATCAAACTTCCTAACATTTTACTACCTTTGCGTGTTACACCTCGTACAGAAGAGTCCGGCGGAAATTTTAATGAACAGGCGTCTACGTACTTTGCTGGATACACTACATCCTGATAATCGCCAGCAAAGAAAGAGAACACAACAAATTATTAGTAACGCTCAAAAAATTAATTGGGAAATCAGGGACGGGGCAAAATGTAATGTATCGGAATTATGGCAATGGGCCAAGATGGTTACCAGGAACTTTAATAAATAGAAATGGACCATCTAGTTATGAGATTACTATAGAAGATGGATCTTTAATAAATAGACATATTGATCAATTAATTAACAGAAGACAATCTGACAAGAGTGCGATAACCCGGAGAGCGGTTGAAGAGATGTCCAAGAAGCAAAACATCACAGATAATAGTGAAATATTGGATAATGAATTAGCAGAGGAAATCACTGATTATAAATGATTAAAAGATAAGACCGTTAATGACGTTAGAGAAGAAATGACTGAAATACCTAGTCAGGATTAATGGGCGGAAATGTTAGGTATACCAACTAATACGGAAATAACTTATTCTGGGGAGAAATTAGGAATAAAATGAATGTTCATTCTAAGTCACCATATGAGAAACTTATTAATAATTTTATAGCTTAAGTTTACTGGTTATCATAGAAATACATATTTAGTTTATTAGATGATGTTAAGGATTAGAAGTTGGTTGTTGAGTTTGTAAGCAATGAATATTGTATGTACATACTTGGGGGAAAGGTATCTGATCATAGATTGTCATAAATAGTTACGAAGGTGGGTACGTGCATAACATCATCATCATCATCATTCACCATTACGGCCCTTCACAAGTCCACTGCTTAACATAGGCCTCCCCCAAAGAATACCACAAAGCACGGTCCTGAGCCACCTGCATCCATCGACTTCCTGTATGTCTTACCAGGTCGTCACTCCATCTAGTGGAGAGACGCCCTACACTTCATCCGCCGGGACGAGGCTGCCACTCGAGAACCTTTTTTCCCCATAGGTTGTCGGTTCTTCGAGTTATATGGCCGGCCCATTGCCACTTCAGCTTACTAACCCTTTGGGCTATGTCGGTAACTCTGGTTCTACTGTGGATAACCTCATTTCTAAGTTCATCAGAGAAACTCCGAGCATAGCCCTCTCCATAGCTCGCTGAGAGACCTTGAGCTTCCTCATACGGCCAGCAGTGAAGCACCACGTTTCAGTTCCATACGTCATCACTGGCAACACGCACTGGTTGTAAAGTCTAGTTTTTAATATTTGAGGTATACCTTACGAGACGATATGTCGTAATTTTCCGAACGCTGCCCAGCCGAGTTGAATCCGTCGATTGACCTCTCGGTCGTAGTTGGACTTAAATAGTCGGACTATTTGCCCCAGGTAAATATACTCGTCAACAACTTCGAGCCTAGTGTCCCCAACAACTACCGGCATATGTGTGACACGGACGTTACACATGACTTTTGATTTGTCCATGTTCATCTTAAGACCTATCCGTTGGGAGACACTACTGAGGTCGTTGAGCACAGTGCTTAAGTCCTCCAGCGATTCTGCCATAAGGACTATATCGTCGGCAAATCGAAGGTGAGTAATGTACTCGCCATTGATGTTAATACCGTATCCTTTCCAGTCCAGTAGCTTGAAAACGTCTTCCAATGCAGCGGTGAAGTTTCGGGAATATTACATCACCCTGTCTTACACCTCTCTGCAGTTGGATAGGTTTCGTACTCTGGTTCTGTACTCGGATAGCCATCGTACCCCTACTGTGCAAACACTTCAGCACTTTGATATACCGACAGTCAATTTGGCACCGCTGAAGGGACTGCAGCACCGCCCAAATCTCGACGGAATCAAGGGCTTTCTCATAGTCCACATACGCCAGACATAGTGGCGAATTGTAATTTTCGGACTTCTGTACAATTTGCCGAAGGGTATGTATGTGGTCTATGGTGCTAAAGCCTTTTCGGAAACCGGCTTGTTGTGGAGGCTGGAAATCGCCAAGTCTGCGTGCGAGACGATTCGTAACGACTCTCGAAAACAGCACGTAGATGCGGCTCAGAAGGGAAATCGGTCTGTAGTTCTGCAAGAGAGCGTTGCCGCCTTTCTTGAAGAACAAGACCACCGCACTTCGGCTCCACGCCTCCGGTGTAGTGCCACCATGGAGGACGGAATTAAAGAGCTTCTGAAGGACTTCAAGTACCGGTTTTCCACCCGCTTTCAGAAGCTCCGCTATAATTCCGTCGTCGCCTGGGACTTTGCCGTTTTTAAGGTGCTGGAGAGCCATTCTAATCTCGCTCAGACTGACGTCCGAAATATCATCGGAATAGTGTCGGATAGGACTTGCTCTTGGATCGTTACTCACACTTGCATATGGCTCCAACGATGATGTGTACAGCTGCCGTAGAACCTCTCAATCTCACTCAAAATCTCAGGTGTCCCGGAAACAAGGCTGCCACACTCGATCTTCAGCTTCGACAGTTGGCTTTGTCTGGCAGACAGATCTCTAGCAAATACTTTGGAACCTTGGTTATGCTCAATCGCTTCTTCAATACGTGCTGTATTGAATGAAGATCTGTCTGTTCAGTTGCCTGTATGCTGTCAAATCTACTGAAGACTGCAGCTTCATATCCCGTCTAACAGCCATGAGATTAAGAGTGTGATCGGAGAGTTTTTGGTTCTTCTGCGACGGGTCTTGCAGAACTTGGCTCCAACCACATGGATAGTTTCCACGAGCTTGTCATTCATATCGTCCACTGCATTGTAGTCTTCTAGGCACATAAAACGGTTTTGTAGCTCGAGCTGAAAGGTTTCGGGACTTTGGATGAGAGCACGAGGGGGACGGAGCGTTGACTTCATTAGACGATACCTCTCCAACTTAACGTTTAGGTTCAGTATGCCTCTAACCATTTGGTGATTGCTACCAGTTTTCACCCTCGCGATCACTGAGACTTCACTGAACAGTTGTCGTCTGGTCAATTTCATTTTTTGTCGAACCGTCGGGGCTTGACCAAGTCCACTTCCTGTGGGGCCGCTTCTGGAAGAAAAAGTTCATCATAAAGAGTCCCTCTTTCTCCATGAAGTCGGCCAGCTGCTGGCCTCTTGGGTTCCGTTGCCCTATTCCAAATTGCGATACCTTCAGCTCATCATTCTCTCTTGCATAACATGTTAAGAAATAATGTTAGTTAAGTCAATCAGTTTGTCATTAGTTTTGTTACCTAGCACAATACACGTATTTACGTAAATTACGGTGTTTTATTGGATCTAGCACCGGTTCATAACTATCTTACTAGACAAATCTAGTGAAATAATTATAATTGTAAACTGAATGTACAGGAGGAACAAATTTCGTGACATTGATGTTCCTGTTGTGTTGTTGTTCATGTTCCGTTTTTGACAGTAGGTTAAGTTGCAGCTATCGTTGCTTTACGGCTTTAAGGCGCGTACATTATAACGATATAAAATGTAATATTGAAAGAATTTACTTTTTAATTTCAAAAATTCAGTCAAAAGTAGTTTTGACTAACAAATTACAAACAAACTACAATTATAATTATTTCACTAATGTAGTCTAGTAAGATAGGAATGAACTGCTTTCATAAAACTATATTACTATAGCTATTACTAACGATATAACTATATCACAGCCTTAACTATCTTACTACGACATCCATATGATTTTATGAGCCAGTCTATGTGGTTGAGGTATAAGAGAACCCACTACGTATTTTGTCATTTGAGCATCGTAACAGTGGATTATAGGAATGTCGTGCATTGATCGGCAAAGCGTCACAGGTGAAAGACATTCCATTACTGCAGTCATAAATCCTACCTGCCTTATAAGAATGGCGATAGAAAATTACGATCAAGATTTGATAAAAGATGTGAAAATATTTTACTAAACAAACCTGTCAGGTGGTCTATCATCGGGAAATAGTGATTTAAACATCTGTGTAAGTCGAGGATTGGAGCGTAGGTGTGGCAGCACACGAGACTTCATACCTTCACTGCTTCCACTATTTATACCGGTTGTGATTGCACGCATTATCTTACGTAGTACTGTGGGCTTTCGACTAAATGTAGTCTGAAAACAAAAATGATTAATGTATTCATAATTTTATGCAGATATGCATGAAAACTTTATATATTTAAAAGAATCTATATTTTCAGTAATTACATAAATTAAGTGTTTTGAGCAGCAAATCAGACTCCCTAATAATAAAGGGCTTCGTACTTGATTATTGTGGTTATACTTTGGTTAGCCCTTCTTATTTTCACAAAACTAGAGAGATATTTAGACAAGCAACATAAACCCTGTGCCTTGATAAGCACTTAAAACTGTTTGCCTCTGCACCTGACTCTCTCCGGTAGTGTCTGATAGCTGTGTTACACCTGAGTATAAAAGAGAGAGAATAGAGAGTGCACCTGTGTTTGCGCACACACTCACAGACTATAATCATGTCTTGCACAGATGACTAGTTTCTATAGATACAGGTCGCCGTAACAGAAATTCGGCCTGGAGGACATTACATTATTTAAAGAATTACAAAATACCAAGGAATCAAGAATTGAGAAGAAATCATAAGCTTATTCTTTATTAAAAAATTGGAATTATGTTAAAAAAATATTGAGTACCTAATGTTGCATGTAATAAATATTGCAAAATAGAACAACTTTTTTACATTTGCCATTTTGGCCTGAGAGTCAGCCTGGGTTAGTACTATCTTCTTACCCATTTCGATCACTATGTTATGGTTTGAAGAGTCACAAAGCCAGTATAATTACAGACTACGACACATTTCATATAATTCCTAATGGGAAACCGCACCAGTTTTAGGGAGTCCTCTTCGTTTGCATGTATCAATGACTACAGTAGCCACTTACCATCAGTTGGAGTTTTAGCTCATTTCTAATCCTGATATTTGAAAATATTGACTCTAGCTGGCCTCCTTTATATGCCAAAAATTTGTATTAATATTATTTTTAATTTGTTTTATAGTTAGAATTTAATTTGTTTCATGAATTATTTATTGTGTTTAAAGGCCTCCATCAACTGCAATGTTTATACCATGAATGTAAGGGTATTGGCACATGCAAAAGAAAACATTATTTGTATAAATATGCAACAACACTCAATAAACCTTTTTACTACTAGTGTTAGTGTGCCATGACTGGACCAATGATGAAATCACAATGAGAATATTGGGCATGTACTCCGATACTCTATGCATGGCAAGCAACATTACCTAACTTCTCTCAGCAGATAACCAATTATTGTAATTACATATAATTTTGCTAAAAACAATAGCAACCTTTGCTTGTTCTCTTACATATAATTTTCTAATAGCCACTGAATAAGTATTTAAAAACAAATATTTTGAAAACAACAAACTCTTCTCCTTCTGAATAAAATGGGCTACAACCAATAGAATGGGCATATAACCACATACATTGAAAGGGGATGATACAGTCATGGTGGGTCACATACTGGTATAATATGTTGTTGATACATTCTAGTAGGCAAAGTAGTGACTGCCATTTTCTTCCTACCTGATACATTTATAACATGTTCATAGTATGGCCCATTGTGTTACGGGCTGACCTTAAGAAGTATATTTTATATTTAAATTATAATTTATGGTATGAGTACTTTTTATTAGTGTACTTTAAAAATACTGTTGTATTATAAAAGAAATAGAAGTTATACTCACTTGCAACATTTCTATAAAATTTGTGATTTGCGTCAACATGAAATGGTCCATAAATCTACCTACTTCTGCTGCCTGTCCAGGCTTCAAAAATAAAAGAAACTCCTCCACAATATCTTGATGTTCATCACCAAATAATTGTTCTACTTTCTTATATAAATCAACTGGAGTTTCTTTTGAAGGATCAAATGTTTTCAGCAGTTCTTGGAACTGTACAAATTTATTTGTAGGCACTGAAGGATTGGAGGAGAATCTTACTTGTACTTTTCTATAATATGATCTTACTAAAGCTGAAACAAATTTAATTTTTTTCAATATATGAAATATACTTTAAAGTTAGAACACTACTAGATGGTAGAACATTTTTCTGCCTAGGAATCCGTAGCCACTTGCCACCCAGTTGAACTATAAGTTAAGAAATCATGCATCGTAAAGGTGTTATCTACAATATATATAAGTTTTTTTTTAAATTCAAACAATATATTTCAGTTGCCATTTTACTGTATTAACAAACCAATAGCTACATTATAGACACTTGTAACTAACAACATAACTTATAATATAATGAGTATGTATACAAAATACTTGATTATAATTACGCCTACTATTGAAGGAAACTGTACCTTTTTCTAGTGCATTTTCATCTGGTTTTGGTGGGTCATTATTTTTCTTTTGAGTCTCTTTTTCTTCTGACTCTTCTGTGACTGCTTTTGATACATCTCTTTCAACCTTCGGAGGTGGTGGCTTAAAAAAAAGAGCACGATTTAACAAGGACAACACAACCGCAATAATGAATCATTTGTAAGGTGAAAGTTATAAGAGATAACTTTAATTATAATTAAAAGATCACAGAATATTATCTAGAAGACTGACCTACTAACAGATCTTATTAAAGTCGAAAATAGCACAGTTACATAAAATAACAAGCATAAATATAGTGACTCACTTCTGGAATAATGGCGGTTTTAGAGACTGAGCTTTGGCTAAAGTAGCTAGTGCTAGGTTCAATTTTATTGCCGAATGCATCTTGACTCTCCCTCGTAAACAAAATTGGCATAGATGGCAACATCTAGAAATTCCTGGCGCAAATCTTCGAACTCAACAACTAACAATTAAAAACACTGACATCCTCCACCTATGATTAAGACTTACTTCTATCATTTATATTTAGTAGAATTACAATAATAACTTTATAAAATAATAAACGTATACACAATTAAACTGTAAAATGTTTGCACCAAAAACCAAAACATATAATTAAAAATAGGTATTATAAAATACAAGATAACGAAATGGAAATATTTTTGTTTGACAGCAAAACGACGCGAAAAGCAAGCAACTTGAGAGCGCAGAGCGGACACGTTTCATTTTATGAATTATGAATGAATAAAATAAAATAAATTTAGGCATTGCAATTAACATTTTATGCATGATATATATATGATCATTAATTAAATAAGTTATCAGATTCATGCACTTTTCCATCACTTAAAAATAACGAGTAAAAAGACTAAATTATCTTAACATAAAACAGAAGAAAAGAAATTGTAGATTCGTTGCAGCGCGCAAGTTTAAAACTTTAAAATCTAAGTAATAACTATTTTGTGATCCTCCGTCTCGCAAGTCGCAGCAGATAATATAATATACAAATTGAAATTTAATGAAAATGTTGCTTTTAATTCGGATATAGGTACAAAAGAAAACCTTTGTCCTACGAGACGAGATACTATTACATGAAGGATTATGTTTCAAATGATTTTCTATTCTACAGTTACAAAATAAGATTGATTTTTTTTAGTCGTATACGACCGATAAATCTTAAAAAACAGTATAATAACTGTCTTAAAAGAAAAAATAACGAAAAATACTAGCAACGTGACGTAGTCGTGGAGAGTAGTACAAAGAATCATTGTTCATTTTGTCTGATCTTATCCTGTATGCCCAATATAGGTACTTTAATGTCTTTTTGTTTTATGATATTGTCAACTTTGTAAAAAGTGACGTTGTTTTAATATAAAATAGAGATACAATCAACATTTCGACAAGGTATCAAACTCTCCTGCGTGCTAAACGTAGTGATTTATACACTGTTTACTGCACACCTTAACGCTGTTAATTATATATTGTAAAGGTACTCTCAATCCTAATGCAGGAAATCAATTCTAAATTCCAAACATGCTGAACTAGAACACAAACTTAACACAGTGGTGACAGGGAACAGCAACAGCAGTGTAAAGCTATGGGCTCTACGCTCAACAACAACAAATCGTCTGCCCGATGTGATGAGTGTGAGATAGGACAAGTGTAGAGTGGTCCTCCTCTAGATGTAGTGCCGACCTGCTAAGACATGAAAGTAATCGATGGCTGGAACTGTGAAGGGCCGTAATTATGATTGATGATTTATCACGATTAATATATTGTAGTTATCATTCATGTCACGCAAATTTACCATGTGGTAGCGGCATAAGAGAATCCATCACCTCATATCATATTCATATATGTGTCGCATGAGGAAAACTCAGAGATGATTTCATGGCCTCATTCATGGCCTATATTAATAGGGGCTACACACGATCACTTTTAACTGTCAGTTTTGACTGACCAGTTTTAACTGACAGTGAAAACTGAGTGTGTGTACGATAAAAACTGTCAGTTTTTTTATTATCAGTTAAAACTGATGATATATTGTTGATACATATTTTTTAACTGAAATGACGGAACTGATCAGTTAAAACTGTGCGTGTGTAGGCGGTGTTTCTTCAGTCGTGTTGCGATCACGAGATTGAGGTAAATGTCTTTACTCATTCTGAGATAGTTGTGCCAATCCTTCGAAACAATTTTTAGTTCGGTTAATAAATTAACATGGGAATAAATTTTCCTTTTTTTAACCACTCTTTACACCACTCTTTGCGTATATTTTTTTATTTTTATTTTCTAAAATTAATAATAAACCAAGCACGGCTAAAGCGTCGTCGTCGGCTGATGACATCTTGAGATGGTAATGTTGTTTGTGGTAATAGAGAACAGTTAAAAGTGAACGTGTGTGGGTGCAAAGGACGTCAGTTTTCACTGTCAGTTAAAACTGGCAGTTAAAAGTGATCGTGTGTAGCCCCTATAATAGTATACTCGTAGTTGAATCGCTAATTGCAAAAGGGACACATGTCCCTACATGTAAAATGTTCAAGAGAGACAAAAAACTGTTTTATTTTTGAATTAATCAAAAAAAACCTTTATTTTTATTTTTTAGGGTCATTTATGTTGATATTTGCTATGAGAAAACATAAAGTTTTCTTTTTAAATGAATTTAGTTAATTAGTAAATTGCCAAAAGAAAACATGGACATGTTCCCTTTTTGCTATTAACATAGGACATGAGTCCTTTATGCAGTGAAATTTATTTTTTCATACAAAAATTAATGGAAAAATTAAACAAGGAATATTTGAAATAATGTTTATTTTAAATTAACTGTGAGCTTACATGGGTATACAGATTAATTACACATTCTACTATCCCTTTCCGTATGATTTTCAGTTGGCCATTCATAAAGTTCATTCCAGAAAGTGTTATATTTTGAAGGAATATAAACTTTAAGTTTTTTTTAATCTTCCATTTTACATTCCAGTAGAGGTATTTTGTTATGATAAAGTTTTTCTGAAGGCACTGGAATTGTGGTAGGTTTTCTCAAATGAAAATAATGAGATACTAGGCCACCAATAAATTCTTTAGTTTTAACCACTTTTGGTTACTTGTCATTAAATTCAAAGTAGTGGTATTTTGATATTGTGAATGGAATTGAAGCTGAGTTACGTCGAGCTTCAGATTTTTTATTTTTGTAATAAAATTTAGGGTACCAATTTTGGACATCATTGATAATTGAAGAATCTGCCAGAAACACAGTAAACTTATGTTTAATGTTGGAAGACTTCATTACTTCTTGCACATACTCATCTACTAAAGTCTGTCAAATTCTTTTATTTTTTTTTATGAGACCAAATGCTCGGTCACAAGGCAAAAGTGAATGGCCACGTTGAGGAAAATGCAGCTTAATTTTTTTTAATGAACCTAGTTCTATCAAACTCATCAGCATTCTTATAAGGGCGTGGTTTTTATTTTGGCCCCAGCAATTGTCACAAAAAAGGTGTACCTCTTCTACTTCAGGATCTAAAAAAATCTTTAAGTAATGTAACAGAAATTAAGAGATATCATCAGGTGTTTTCCTTGCCATTCCTTCATGAAATACATAGCAAGTCACCCTGTCATTTCCTGTATTATAAATACCAAAGGTGTTCACACCAAGCTGACGGAAATAATATACTTCTTGTACAGGTATCTTCGGTAAGTCTAACATAGCCATAAAATCAAAGCGAATCGCAGCAATTGTTTTATTTTGCTTGGTTAGTTTGAAACTGTTAGCCATAGCGGAATAGAATTTTTTACTTCTATTTTTATGAACTAGAAGTTCTGCGACTGAAACTCGTTTGGCCACTTCATTCAAATGATCACTTTTAATTTTTGCTTTTAACTCTTCACACTTTGAACAAGTATCTTTTGCAGGTTTTCCAAATGTTAAAGAGAAATTTCTTCTGAAATATTGCCAATAGAATGTGTATAGAACTTTGTATTTCAGGTCAGGGTACTTATCGATAAAACATCTGTACATTTTTTTAACATTTAAATTAGCACTCAGATAAAAGTATGATCGCGTAGTGTAGTGGGATTCGCGAACTGGAAATGATTTGATATGCTCATCTATTCTTTGTATGATGTCAGGGGCATTGCATTAATACTGCTTTTCTTGCCTCGACCATCTACAGGTACAACATGTTTTTCTAATAAATTCGTTATTCTTCTCACCCTTTTGCTAGTGATGTTGTGAGCATTAATAAATGTCTTTTTACAAACATGAGTTCGTATTGCGCCAAGCAATAAGTAATATTTGAAATTCGTTGATTTTGGCTTCCGATTGCATTCCAGCGTATCAGCACGTGCTCGTGATCTTGAAATTGGTGCTATTTCTATCATTCTTTAGGTATAGGTTCATCTTTGGATTTAAGCCCATAAAACTGAAGAAGGACATCGTGCAACAGCTCTGGAGGATTTATTTTTTCTAAACATTTGCCTTTGCAACTGGAAATAAAGATTAAATTATAATACAATATAACAAAATATCTAAAATTTGTCTTTGCGTTTTATCAACCTCGACTTGAATTTATGTACATGCAGTAGAGTAATTTTTAATTACTTAGCCTTTTCTTACTTTTTGTTTTAATCAGCAGTAAGTTCGGGCATCTTTTAGATTTTTTTTATAGGATAAGGAGATAAGCGAGCACATAGCCCATCTGGTGGTAAGTAGTTTCTATGGCCCATAGACATCTACATCAAAATGCTGACGCGTTGTCAGCAGTGAGGACTAAGATGGAATGCCTCGTTTTTTTGTAAAAAAAGGTCTCCGGTTCTCTACACTCACTATATGAAACACAGCAGCATTACGCTGCTATTTTACTCTGGTTTTCGGTGAGAGCGTGGTCCTTCCCCGGTCGAGCTGACCCATTCGTGCTACAACAGTTGTAGAACCGGAGACCCATTTTACTGGATAAGAGGCATTCCATCTTAGTCTTCACGGCTGACGACGCATCTGCATTTTAATTCGCAAACGAAGATAGATGTAGATGTCTATGGGTCACAGCAACCACTTACTATCAGATGGACTGTGTGCTCGTTTGTCACCCTTATTCTATAAAAAAAAAATAAAAAAATTATCTTGCCAAAACGGCGGACCGCGATCGTTAATCTGTCTGTCAAACATGGCGATTGCAGCCTCCCTATTATAGCAGAGGCTTAAGTCTAGCTGTCGACTGTTAGAGGCTAATAAAGGAGAATATTATGATAATTTATATTTAATATAATAGTCATAGTTTGAGGTTTCATTAACTAAATATTTCGCTAGTTGAAATATTACCTTGAAAATATAGTTTGTTTTATTATAACAACCTAATATTATTTATTATGTTGTCTTTTTGCGTTGTCTGGAAACGCTATCGATTTATTTATTTTCAGTTTTGCCATCAAAGTTCAAGCTATTTGTGTTCTTTCGCTCTCAAAAGCACGTCGTGACCTTTTACATTTTAATTAAAAAAAAATCAAATCAACTATGTTCCGAAAATTGTATAAATATTTACATGAAATTACTATATTTACATGAGATTTTAACGCGATTCTGAATGCAAGTTTATCACAATAAAAGTGAGCCACAGATTTAGAAACTCTATTCTAAATCAATTCTAAAAATGGCTTCTATTTTACCCACTGGAGTGAGAAATATGGTAAGTTTTTTTTTAATTATACACAAGTAGGCGTTACTTTAGAGAACTTAATTAGTAGGGGTTAGGATTCCTTTAACAAGGTAGTAGGATACCGTTTCTTCCTAGGATTCCGTTTGGGTAGGTACTACCCTCTCACCTATTAATGCCGCCAAGTAGGAGTGCAGCGGTGCAGGACCGCTGTGCGTCAATCTGAAGGGTATAGATCCACAGTGCCAGTATATTTGCAGGCAGTGAGGCATTCCACCTTGGGCTTTGTAGGTGACATCAATAGCCATCTTTGTTTGAAGTTGATTGTTGCAGGTGTACATTGGCTGCAGTAGCTACTTACCATCAAATGGACTATTAGTACGTTTATCACTATAATTTTATAAAAAACGTTATATTAAAGCTGAGAACATTAATTCGCTCAGATCTGCGTGCAAAATTAAAAATAATATGCTGTAATAATTGCCTTGTTTGAGGAGCACCTCCTCGCTCACAATGGCGTGTTGTACTATTAAGTATTCTGTGGTACCTAATACATACCATTTTGTTTTGCACGCGACTACTAGCTTAATATTCTCTCTTTTACAATTGCAGCCTATCGAAAGTCCACTGCTGAACATAAGCCTCTCGTCATAAAATGGATATTTGCCATAGATGCCACGCTTGACAAGCGGGGCAACCGTATTTAGCTGTTATTGGAAAGATGATGCTGCTCATCTCCTAGTTCAGTTTCTTTCTGTCGCCTCTTACGACACCCGCTGGATGATATGGGGTAATGAATTTTTTACAATAGTTTGCCGCCTCTTCTATAAAAAAAAAACTGTAACAAAATCTTTCTGATAATAACACAAAATAATTTAAAAAAAAACTTGTATAGATAAAATAACGATTTGTCACTAATTATTTCATTTCTGTATTTTAAAGTCCTGCAAGAGCAATATAGAATCAGCCATTCTAAACATGATCTGAAAACCAAAATTAGTCACGGTTGGGATTTGATTCCAAAATCCATTGAGTAGGTACTCACTAGTTGACTAGTCCACTAAGCTACGTGTATTTTTAAAGTTGCCATTCACCGGTATCATTGGTATAATTATTATATACTTAACCTTAAATTATTCGAAACTCAATTTTGCTGGCCTTGTCAAGTGGAAGTACCGAATGATGTAGAATGAATTAATACCGAATGGTGTGTTAAATAACATACATTATTTACAGTAAGAAACTGCACGCGATTGCATAAGCACGGCCAATTAAATAGTTTTGCTTAAACTGAGTGTAAAAAGAAGTGATAATGTCTAAAGAAATAAAAGACATTAAAATAATTGACGATAATGATGTTAACGTAGTAAATTTAGATGAGCTTGACACAAAAATACAGAACGCGCCAACGGAAGTTTGTGGTGTAGTAAATATTAAGTTTGTTATGATATTAATTTATTGTCGCCTACAAAGATACTGTTATTTCTTTTTTTATATAAATTTTACGTGAATCTGAGTTGTAATTAAGATTAGGTGTTCGAATTTCTCACAAATTTTAGACAATAATTTTGTAATCGAATGAATACCAAAATCAATGTAAATATATAAGTCGGTAACAGTCCTTTTGTCAATCAAATTCATAATATCACACATTTTGAGTTGAGTTGTAATTCCAAATTCAAATAATAATATAATAATATAATATTCCACAACTATCAAACAACGCCATCTAGTCCCAAGCTAAGCAGAGCTTGTGTTATGGGTACTAAACAACTGATAAACATACTTATATATTTCTAAATACATAAATATTATAGATAAATTACACCCAGACACAGAACAAATGATCGTGCTCATCACACAAACATTTGTCCTGGGTGGGAATCGAACCCACGACCTCCGGCGTAGCAGTCAGGGTCACTAACCACTAGACCAACGGGCCATCTAAATCTATGTAATTAAGCTGTTTCGCATTTAAGACCATAGCTTTTCGTTAGTTTTCTCGGAATTTATTTTTTAACATTGTTATGTCTGTGATCAATGATCATGGAAAGTTGAAGATGGGCGTTATTTTCTAATAATATAACTTCCATGGTGGCATCCATGCAGCACAGACAGCACGCAATATTAACGTTGCATATCGAGCTGGTACCTACCGCAAATAATGTTATCTTTTTTTTTTAAAGGAGAGGGGGCAAATTAGCATGCGGCTCACCTGATGGTAAGTGACTACCGCCGCCCATGAACAACTGCAACACCAGGGAGGAAATTGCAGATGCGTTGCCGGCCTTTTAAAAAGGAGTACGCTCTTTTCTTGAAGGTCTCTAAGTCGCTTCCATTCTGGAAATTTCGTCCTCAGCAACGGGCCCGTGGACTACCTAAGGCCAAAGTCGATAAAGACAAATCGATGCTATGCTGGAAGCGGATTCACTCATATCCATCAGTAACAAAATATTAAAATATTACTCGGCACATGAAACTACAATGAAGCTATTAAATTTAAAACTATTTCGGTTCTTACAAGCGCTTTCATTCGTGATGTATACGTTTAAAATTTGATGAAAATGAATTTCGTTTTGGCAATAGCACTTGTGTAAATAGTAAGAAAAGTAGCTAGCTACTTATTTTACTTAATAGTACTTATATGAACTTCTCTGCAGGTGAAAGGCCTCGACGCAAATCGCTATGCAACAAAAAAGACCGTCGCTCAGGGAATGCTAGATATTGCACTTCTGACATCAAACGCCTCTCAATTAAAGTATGTTCTCCAAGTGGGGCAAAAACACGAGTTTTATACTTTGTTAGTGGTGCTGATCAGCATTTCCATAGTTTTACAGGTAAGGAATGTTTAAATACATATGCTTAAGTTAATAATTTCAAATGGCTGGAGTACATGCTTTTTACGCTTATAAGTTGTTGAAGATCTCGGAGATTTTTTTTCTTCTTTAAACATAAAAACCAATTGCTGTCCGTTACTCTCGCTAAAACTCGAAAATGGATCGAACAATTTTGATGAATTTTTTTGTGTGCGTACCCACTCAAGGGTCACCCGTGCGAAGCCGGGGCGATCGCTAGTCTTTATTAAAACGTTACCCAACACAAACGTTATACAAAAAAAATTTTCTATAGTTCGTATAGGTGTTTTACAAACATTCATTGCATATGTACGGCATACGGACAAACATGCAATAATTTTGGGTATAAGTTTGAAAGAGACGCACGCACACATGTACCTACGCTCGAATGCACGCCCGCACGCTCGCACTCACACACGCTCACTCACATAAAATCATTGTAATAAAATGTTACTCTGAATTATTGCGTGCAGCACCAAAGGTAAATGAAACCGTATAATTAAGCTTCGGACAAACAATAAAATTTGTCTTTGCGTTTTATCAACCTCGACTTGAATTTATGTACATGCAATAGAGTAATTTTTAATTACTTAGCGTTTTCTTAATTTTTGTTTTAATCAGCAGTAAGTTCGGGCACCTTTTAAGTTTTCTTTTATAGGATAAGGGTGACAAGCGAGCACATAGTCCACCTGATGGTAAGTGGTTTTTGTGGCCCATAGTTGATGTGGATGTCCACATCAAAATGCTGATGCGTTGTCAGCAGTGAGGACGAAGATGGAATGCCTCGTTTTAAGTAAAAAGGGTCTCCGGTTCGCTACACTCACTATAAGAAACACAGCAGCATTGTGCTGCTATTTTACGCTGGTATTCTGTGAGAGTGTGGTCCTTCCCCGGTCGGGCCGACCCATTAGTTAGTGCTACAACTATACAATTAGTATAGCTGCAGCATGGTTCTACCACGTATAAAAAGTTGCTTCATTGTAGGTACATACTTTCTTGAACTTCATCTTTCATCTTCATTATTATAGCCTATCACAACTCCACTGTTGAACATAGCCTCCATTCCCAAGAAATAACATAAAGCACGGCCGTGAACCACCTGCAGCCATCGACTTCCAGCATCCATAACGAGATCCTCCCTCCATCCTGTGACAACCTACACCTTCGTATTGTATATTAGAATCGTAGCCTCCACCTGTTTCTTACTAAAATAGTATCTACTACAAGAACATTAAAATTGTTGAATTTGGTTTTTAACATAATACCTATGTATTTTTAATTATAGATATTTCAAGTAAATAGTTTCACTTTTATAACGAAGTTCCTTATCGCACGGTACGAATTTGAGGGATGCGGATGGGGGCTAGGCTAGAAAAGTGTAGATTTTTCCTTCACGGCCCACTTTCTATAGTGCGAGCGAGATGGAATAATATACATCGCCCTCGCACTTTTTCTTATCTTGCCATGAAAGAAATGTTATTTTTAATGACGCTTCATTTTTATAGACGCTAGTAATTCACTTATTTGATAATACGTTTATCAATAATACTAAACTACGAAAGGAACTTCGTTCCAGCCGAATGTTCCACGACACGCACGCATTTTTTTTATTTTTCGGGGGGTTCGCTCAGTTTCTGGTGAATGCTTGAAGTTGGATGGTCTGACAGTTATGTAGTACCGGTATTATTTATAATATTATAATAATATTTATTTTATAACTATTGGTTTAGGATTGACTAAGCCTTTTCCGAGCCAGTGCAAATTCCCGTCCAGGACTGATTCGGTCAATCAGACCATCAGATGGGATCGTAGTCAAGTAATGGATTAAAATTATTATCTTTTGTCTCGTTCTAATACGTATTGGTGTACCGTAAAGAATATATTCATATTGATTAAAATTTATAAAAAGGCGTGAGCACGACCAAGTAACAACGCTTTTATAAAATAAATATTATAATAATGTTTATTTCTATTTTTTCATTCGTGTATCCGTATGCGATCAATTTTAACTGAAGTTTTACAGCAAAATATATAGGACCCACAAAAATGGAAAAAATTGTCAAAATTCTGTCTTGTTATCATATAATCTATACGGGATTATTTTGAAATACCAGCCAAATTTACAAAGAAGGTTCAGAATAAGTAATACAGGCAAATGGTGAACAAAATATTAATTTAAAAAAATCTCAAATATTCTGTCCTTTTTATCTTTTAAATTCTAAAGGCGTGGTAATGCATTAATTTAGCAGATTTTACTGCACCCGCGCACATTCGTAAGGGTCGATCAGTAGACAAAATCGTTGTTGCCCATAAATCACATTCAATTTGGGATAATGTCAACTAAACGTAGAAAACCCTTATTTACTCGTATTTTGAAAAACTACAATAACATATATTTATCATTATTTATGCATTTTAAATTAAATTTAAAATTTGGCTACTCTTTGAAAAATAACCCTGTATAATCTCTCTCTTACGAGAATATTCCTGTAATGCAGCTCTAGAGAGATATCTTTAGGTGGCGATGGGATTCGTATTATTGTCGTTGAACCTTCTCCGTGACTGCCGTTACCACGAGCCTCGTCATCGCACCTCAGCTCTGAACATCAATTACGCGACCACATCAGTTGCGTTCATAGTTACCGTACTGAACGTGCTTGTCTCAACCTTCGACTCTTCGTTGGCTAGATATTTGGAATTCGACTCCTTTTAATAGCATAAAAACATAAGCAAAACAACGGTTTTGGTGTGCAGTTCCGTAGTTTCATATTCATACACTGATAACTATATAGGTAATAGTCGGCGAATTTCATAGCTTGCAATGCTATGCCAGTTTTTGAGGGAAGTCACTAACAGTGTTGCCCGCTCATTGCATTTTTGATTGCTGCAATGACAGAAGGATAATAATGTTTAAAAAATAATTATAATATTCTGTGATATTTTTTTAAATGAAATATTGTTATTATTTATTTTATTTATAGTACCTACTATGCCATTCGTATATTGTGAAAATATATTATACTATGCCGCCGTTATCGTGTCTGACAATTTTATGACAAATTTTAATCGCCAATTACCTATATTCTTTTTGTATTTCGCTCGTTTTTATCCTTTTTAAGGTTCATGCACATACAGTTTTTATGATTTAGTCACGTCATCGTCCCGTTAAAAATTAGTAGAAGAGTTAGGAAATAGGCCACGACACGATTCTTTAATTGGCCCTACACGTCAGACCCATCCAGCGCGTTTGACGTTACGTGATTATTGATTACAATTTATTCATATAATACATTACAACCACAGAATAAATAATAGTACAAAAACTACAACTACATTACAACCCTAACCACAGAGTAGATTATAATATAACCACAACGTTGACGCGACTGTTCGGCGACTTGACTGTGAATTGAACGTGTGTGCATGAACTTTTATACACCTTTTCAGTTTTCAGTCGTTATTTAATTGAAAATAAATAATTTGACCTGTATCGTAGTTGTATTTGTACATGTAAGATACGAACGATATATATTTAGGTAGATTTATCAAAAATTGATATTTTTTTGCAAATAGCGTCAATAATTTTAAGTACTTACCTACTTATATTTATTTTACCCTATTTACAGTATCCATTTCTTTTAGTAGAAATGCAAGCGAGCTTACTGCTCACCTTTGGTAAATGATCACCATCTACCCATGAACATCTGCAACACTAGAGAAATTGCAGGTGCGCTGCCGTTCTTTTAGAATGTGATGATTGACATTCATAACCATAAGCGTGATAGAATGTGAAGGTTTAGAAAAATATTATTCTATAGATTTCATTACTTTTTAGCTTATCGTCGGGCTTTTATTCGTAGTGATCGGTGGCCTTGACCTTAACGACCAAGAAGATCAGCCTTCTGCTCTTATTCTCAATGACATCATAGTAATTTTTATATTTGTAATTTCCGTTCTTAATATTGTTATTTCCGCTTTTGGAATTGAGTACTCAAATAGTCCTCTTATTTTGGAGCGCTTGAAATTTATTAACACTGAATATTTGCGAAAACTTAATACGACGACATTTTAAATATTATTATATACTAGGTAATCGTGGAGTACACTGAAAGTTTTGCATCTTACATTTTAAAACACTGTTTCATTCGTTCAAACCATTTGAAAACAAAAGGACCATTGCTCTGAGGGCATGTTTTTCATATTCTGGTTGAAAGCTCTAGCACGGCCGCTTCTGGCTCCAATTTTTTATTTTTGGGAAAATAAAAAATCGCATAGAGTGAGATCTGGAAGAAAGCCAAAATTAAAACCGAAAAGTGTCTGACTTGTTCGCGGCATGCACCGAAGCATCGGTCATTGTTCAATAGAATGCGATTTCTTAGTCGTTTTTACCTAACATTTTCAAACACACTTCCCTACAATTGATGGTGTACCAGTCAGCAATAACTGTCTTTTGCACATCACGTGGGATCGTGCAGACAAGACCAGTCTGGGAGGAAAAAAATGCAATTATGTTTTTGTCCACCCTTCTTGCCTGCTTGAATTTTGTGGCCTTTGAACATTCATATATAGAACTGCGGCTTTATTTTCGGAATGTAATACTATATCCATGTTTCATATCCTGTCACTATGGCATACACATCATTTGAACGTCTGTGCTCATAGTTTAATAATATTTTTTACAGCAATCGATTCAAGCTCGTTTTTGTTCTGTGGTGAGTTCCAATAAGGAATCCAGCTGCTACAATGTTATCTAACTTTTAAATGTTTTTGCAATTTTTTTGAATTTGGTTCAAACATATACACAAGTGTCCTTGAATCTCCTCATAGGTGATGCGCCGGTTTTCTTCAATTAGTCGCCTAACAATAGCCACATCCTCAGAGATCGCAGTTGATGGGCGACATTCACGAATTTCATAATGGAGAGAAAACTTGGCCACTATCGAATTCTGCTTCCAACACCTTACGGTGTTCAAATGAGGTGCTTTCCTGAAAAAAGCATTTTTAAAGAAGGGCAGTGCAATCTTACGGAGAGATTGAACTTTTAATATCATAAACGAATCATCGACCTAAAATATTTTCGCGGTAATTCCATTTTTGCTACGGATGACGACTACTACTTCTGATAAAAACAATTGACACGCGACTTCCCGCCAAAAATTATTCTAATCAATTTAAAATTAGTTTGTTATGTTTTAAGAAGTATAAAATCGAGTTTCAAACATTTATGAGCGGCCAAGAGCGCAGAACTTTCAGTGTAGCCCATGTATTGTAAAAATAATATTTGATTGTCTTCTGTTTAACAAAAATATGTGTCTATTCTTATTTTTTTATAAGTTTGTACATAGTTCCAACGCCAATGGTTTCAAATAAATTATAATAAGTGAAAATTTTGCGATACATTTTAAACCAAGTTATCATTTGTCATTTTGTTCATTGGCATTTGGGAACATAATTAACAAGAACATAAATATAATATATTGGATTTAGTATGGTAAGAGCTTACAAAGGTATATTATAAAAGATAACAAATATTTTATACTATAAATACACATTACGAGGTACATAATGTAAGGTACCTTACTTATAACAATATATACTTATATACTTGTAATAAGTTCTATTCCCATGTTTAAATATTTTTCTGACACAGGCAGTCGCAGGAGTGCTGGCTTTGATAATTTCATCACTGGATAGCGAACATAGCCAAAACCAAAAGAAGATAGCCGATGGTCTCTACCACTTGTCGATTGGCCTAATGACTGGCGTCGTTTTTTGTGACGTCATCAAAATGACGTTCGGATTTGATCCAGCTCTTTCCGAGCAAGATTACTATGGGAATGGGACTTAGAATTTGCATATTATTATAATTATACTTAATATTATAGTAGGTCAGTGACTTGGGTTCCGTGCGCTTAGGATTTTCTTTAAACCAATTTTAAAACATAATTTAGAAAACGATATTATAACTTTATTTATATTAAGGTTTTACAGTCTGGGATGGTAATTTCTATCTTTTTTTAAGAACTATGTATTTATAAGAAAATTTATAAAAATAAATAAGAAAATTACTCAAAAACTAAAATAGGATTTAATAAAGTGTGGCGGCCCTTACTGAAACTCTTTGGAGCGGCTCACACGTTCAAAGATACCGACCGCGACTACGATGTAAACAGATTTAAAAAAAACTAAATTTCAAATAAATTATAGAAAAAACTTTATTTTAAAAATATTGTTTAAAAAAAATAATAGAAAAAAATATGATGTTTATTTTATGTGACATTGCCTTTGTGATTTGATTTTAGATAGATCGGACAGGATGTTTTTTTATTTATTGTATTTTACAGTATATTACATATCGAATGTAAATGTGGTATTTTGCTATAATTTTTATTTACTTTATTTGATTTACTTTTTTATGTAATTATTTTCTCTAATTTTTTTTTAATTTCATGATTTTTTTTCTTAGGCGCTATCAGCCGTGGTTGCCGCGGTCCTCAGCCTCATTTTCAATATAAATCACATTCGGGATCATCATAAAGCAGAAATATTAAATAACGTTAATCTAGTTTCCAAAATACTTAGCATCACTCTGAATGTTATTATAAGTGTATTTTACTCTATGCAAATCAAAGATTAATTCTGCATTTATATGTAAACGCGTAAAAAGATTAAAATTCATCAATTTATCTCATTTGATGCATTGAGTTACATGTACTACGTACTAGAGAAGCCATTCCGAACATTGACTATGTTCAACTGAACTGTGCTGCAATCCGTACAAACTAAATATTGCGTAAATTGAAGATTTGTGAATTCCATAAAATAATAATTATTACATTTTATTTAGAAATATGTTTGTTTAGATTAAATTAAGATATTTTATATTAAATTCTTATATTTATTTTATATTAATATCTTATTTTATATCAAATTAAAGTTTTCTCACATGCGCGACTACTACTTCCGCGTATATAACAATTTTTGTTTGGAATGGCTTCTCTAGTACGTAGTACATATAACTCAATGCATTTGATGACAAATTTCACTATATTTAATTTTTATGATTACTTTAGATAAATACAATGAATTATCACCTTAATGTACTACTTACACTGTGAAAGTTTCTTGTGGAATTTTTTAAGAGTTGCTTCAAGTATTGCATGTATTTCCGGACGTAAATTTTAATTCGGTATTGATCATTGTTCCCAATAGTAGATTTTGTTATGATCTTTTTCTCTCCAGAGCAATATTGCCTACACATTGTATAAACAGTGTGTGTTGATTATTGATTTAACTTTATTTACGGAACAGGCAAGAAACTTGTACGATGTCAGCGCGCCTTAAGAATTGACCCTTATTTTTTATAGTGTACGTATTACCGGGGTAACACCAACAGAACAAGATTAACAAACACACGCTAACGTGTGGTTGTGGATCATTTACCAAAAGCGAGCGAATGATCTTTCTCGTTTTTGCCTGTACACTGCCGCGTGTTAGTATAACAAAACAAAATAGCGCGAATGAGAATACGTGGTATGGAGCGGGTGAAGCATTCAGTAGGGAGAGTAGGAACGACGAAAAGAACGGACGTGTGATCACAAAGCACACAATTGCTTAGTATTATTTATTGATCTGTAAAAAATTAAACGCCATTTGTATTTGTAGAAACTAAAACGACGGCTCGATCACAGTGAATAAGCGGCCGGTTGCGGCGCTGTACGACGTGGTTTCGAGACGTAAGAACTATTTATAAGATCAATTAATAATTTTTCCAAGACTTGAAACATGTTCCCGTGCAATTTATGTATATAAAGCGCCTTCATGATAGGAGTATTCATAAAAAAAAAAGAAATACTACAAAAAATAATGTTGGTACGTAAATCGACAAATTCTAGATGTAATACAGTTCTCTCATGCTGGTATAGTCACTTGGTGATTAATATATTTGTTGGAAATTAATGGTTTAAAATCCTTTAAAAAATGTAAACATAACAAAGGCGGGCGAGCTCACCGATGATTACGGCCCATCATCCACGAATACCTCTGTCTTGCCTTTGCTCACTTTCGTTCGTTTGGTCTATACCCTTCATTGCAGCTTGACAAATCTGTATCACTATCTTAGAACTTTCATTTATCAGGCAAAAGATGCGAGAATAATAAAAATAGACTACAATTTTGCAAACAGCCCCTCTGGTGTACACGATATCGAATGAAAAAGCGAAGAATAGCTTTGATGAAAATAGCGTAGTAGACTAGCGTACTTAACATTCCCATGAAATATTTCCCAAAAATTCAAAATATCAATAAATATAATATCAGTACTAACACCGGAGATAAATCTTGGTTGGAATTTAAGGCAAGCGTTCATCCTTATAACCGCTACGGCTGTATTGTTTGAGGTTATTCGTTATTTTTTTCGTCCCTATTAACCTTTCGTTTTTTTATAATTTTATTTTTTATGTTTACTGTTCTATTTTAGTCTGTGCATGTATGTGATATTAAAATATAGATAGAAGATAAGACCTTATAAAATTGATAAATGACAATTCTTTATTAAGAAATAAAGCTGTACCTATTGTATAAAGGTGATAATCAATCAGTAAAAAATAATGTGATTTCTTAATAAGTCACAATTCTTAAGGGGGATAACTGCTGACCGCGGATTTATTGCCCCCTCTTTTTCACACACGCACATACACACAACAACACTTCGTTCATTAACGTTTTATAGAATACGCATAATCATTTATTTCTTTTCTTTATAATTCTGGTAGTAGTGACGCTCACGAAATGCGCGTTGATGTCGATTAGAACTTATTGACTTATTTACTTTTGTATTTAAAAATAATTTTATTAATTATAAAGCTATGTAACCACGATGTTTTAGAATAATTAATATAAAGTTACAAAATAAACTACAATTTATCATAAGTTTTTTATATAAGCACACGCTTAATAATAAATAATACTATTCGTTAACTTGTTTTATTTTGTTCTAATTATTACCTAATCAGTCTTTCTGAATCCATTGCTGACTTTCCAAGAGTGCGCCAACTAACATGCATTACTTAAAAGACCCAGGGTTCGAATCGATACCCTATAGATATCATAATCTCGGTATTGCTCGTCAAAGCGGTGGATATGGGCCTCTCTCGCTGTAGGGAGGGTCTGCCTTAATCGTCACACTTGGCAAGCGGATTGACGACCGCAGCACCAGATGTCTCGCACCATTGACGATGCTGCCGTTCGCTGGTCTGAGTGTTTTACGAGTATGTTTTGCGTGAGGGAGATAGTTATACCGCAAAACACACGGGGTATTTGGTGTCAAAAGGTTGAAAAAGATTAGCGATCATAATTTTCCTTGCGTTTTTTGATCACTTCTCTTTAATATGTGTTTGTTTTTGAAACGGGAAACCCGTTGGTTTTTGCTTCGTACTGACAAAACCGAAATTCATCTCCTGTAATAATGTTGTAAATACGCCGAGATGAGTCTGCCAAATTTAGTAACCATGTCAAGGAACCATGTTAAGCAGGCATGCTAATGAGCATCACTGAGTGAACGGTAATGCAGCTATCCACCTTTCGCGAAGGTGCTCGTGTCCAAGTAGTCCAAGTCCCGTAAACGCTTCCTAATCCTATCTGAAATTTGTGCTTATGGGGTTTAAAATAAATTTATTAGGTATTTGTAAGCTTAAGTTGAATATTACAGTTTTTGACGTGACAACGTCTTTTAATTCGATGAAGCTGGCTGCACGCACGAAAAAACATGACTCATGCGGCGTTACCTCGCTCTGAGGCGTACCATTTAAGGCTTGAAGTGCAAGCGAGAGCGCGGAACGAGCGACAAAGAGGCACAATCGGCGTTGTCACGTTCAACTATCGTCAGTAAACCGACTTTACAGACAACCGATTTTTTTTAACTGAGCTAACTAACCCGATTGACTGTTTGATACAGTCAATCGTACCCCGATTGACTTTGACAGATAATCACTATTTTTTTTTTGTTAACTTTTACTATGTTAAATATGAGACAAAAGAGCTTACTTAATCTGTGCTCTCAAGTTGGTTTTCATACTCTCAAGATATTTAAAGTCTATAAAAATCATAAAATATATCAAACACTGGCAATTTTGTTGTGTGTATGGAGTGTAGAGTAGAAGGAGGACCATCTCTGTATATGAAAAGTGTCCCTAAAAACGCGTCCAATAAGGGTGGCGCTGCAGTAGCATAGGATAAATTTAAAAAAAAGCGCCAAAATTAATTACAATAAGATGGAGAAATAAACAAGGACTGACCAATCCGCTTGGTTTTGTACTACGTAAATAGTTGAGGTTTTGTATACTGGCATTTTACTAACTACTCTAGTCATGAAATTTTTTAAATATTTTAATTCAGTTGACTTCACTCCGTCTACAACAGCTATATTCATATCGTAGTTTTTCAGACGCCAGCGCTATTGTGGTAGGTTTTGGAACCTCTATTTTCAATATATATTGGGACACTTTTTCAACTTTCGCACCTTATAAGATGGTTCTCCTTCTACTCTACACTCCATAGTTGTGTGTGAAAGTTATAACCCCTATAGAGTTTTGGCGGGAACTTGACCGGCGGCGGTGTGCTGCTCCTGTATTATAGTTTAAATAATAGTTTGAAGTGGATTTTGATATGTAAAAGTGGTGCAATTTTATGTATTAACTGACTACGCATGTGAACTATTAGTGAAAACGGTGAAACAAGTGCTCTGATGGTGATGGATTATCAAGATAAGCTGTTTGTTTGCATAGGCGCCTTAAGATACCATCGCCAACTGTCAGCTGTTTGCTGGCTCAAGTTGCCGTCAAAATCTTCCAAGGCCTGCACAATGTGATGCATCAACATATTGTGAAGCAGTGAAATTCTATACATTCAAAATAAAAACGACAAGGCTGTTTGGCATAGCACCTTTGCCTGCTCTTTCGAGCGAATAATTATTTTATATTTTTTTTTAAATTAATATTAAACTTTAATAAAAACAACAACATATAACCCCTATATGGATAACTTTGACACAGATGAGATTTGTCTCAGGAATCTTATCTTTTATACATTTTATAGCTTCAAGGTAACATAAGTTTAAGTTTTTAACAAATTTCAGATGCAGTGGAGTCTTACACAAGTCAATAAAACCATAAAGTTGCAGTTCTATCTTTATTTAAAAACTTTGGTAATCACATTTTTTTATAGGAGAGGGGACAAACGAGCTTGCGGCTCACCTGATGGTAAGTGACTACCGCCGCCCATGAACAACCGCAACACCAGGGGAATTGCAGATGCGTTGCCGGCCTTTTAAAAAGGAGTAGGCTCTTTTCTTGAAGGTCCCTAAGTCGTATCGTTTCGGAAAAATCGCTGGTGGTAAACTATTCCACAAGGAAGTTGTGCGAGGAAGAAAACATCTTCTAAATCGCACAGTGGTGGACCGCCAATCATCCAGATGGTGTGGATGGTATCGGGAGTTTTGCCGCGATGTGCGTTCGTTAAATTTTGCCGGCTGGGATTAATCCGAACAATTCCTCAGAGCACACCCCATGGTAGATGCGAAAGAAAATGCAAAGGGATGCAACATCTCTTCGCAGTGCCAATGAATCGAGCCGATCGGAAAGGGCTCGGTCGTCGACGATTCGAGACGCTCTGCGCTGGATGCGGTCAAGTGGAATGAGCTGGCACTGGGGAGCCCCAGCCCAGAGATGGGAAAGTATTCCATGTGAGGCCGAACCTGCGCCTTGTGAAGTTGCAGGCGTTGAGGTGGCATGAAATACTGTCCCGCTCTGCTGAGCACGCCAAGCTTTTTAGAGGCCAATTTGGCCTTCTCTTCCAAGTGACCACGAAACTGCACGTCACTCGATATGTCGACGCCGAGGATTCCGATACTGGCTGAGGCAACAAGTACACACACACAACAAGTGCGGTTCTCACAGCGCTCGGTTCGCAGAGCACTCCTCTCCCTTGACATCCACAAGTCGAGTGGGCCTGATGGAATCCCCCCAATTGTGCTGAGGACGTGTGCTCCGGAGTTGGCACCGGTTCTAATGCGTCTTTTCCAGTACTCCTACTCCCTAGGCGTAGTTTCGAAATCATGGAAGACAGCTTTTGTCCACCCGATCCCTAAAAAAGGCGACCGCTCAGACCCGTCCAACTACAGGCCTATCGCCATCACCCCCTTGTTCTCCAAAATAATGGAATCCGTTATAAACTGACAGCTCATCCGGTACCTTGACGATCACCAGCTGATTAGTGACCGCCAGTACGGTTTTCGTCGGGGTCGATCAGCTGGTGATCTTCTGGTCTACTTAATTCATAGATGGGTGGAGGCAGTAGAGTCCAAGGGGGAGGCGTTGGCCGTTAGTCTGGACATTGCGAAGGCCTTCAATCGGGTTTGGCACAAAGCGCTTCTTTCGAAGTTCCCTTCCTATGGGCTTCCCGAGAAATTATGCAATTGGATCACCAGCTTCCTTGCAGATCGGAGCATCAAGGTCGTTGTAGACGGTGCATGTTCTGACTACAAGCCTATTAACGCTGGTGTTCCACAAGGCTGTGTGCTATCACCAACGCTGTTTCTTCTGCATATCAATGATATGTTGCTAACTGGTAACATTCATTGCTATGCGGATGACAGCACTGGTAATGCTCTATACACCGGCCGTGCCAATATTTCTAGGGAAAACGTCGCCGAGTACCGGAACAAACTTGTGTCTGAATTCGAGTCTTTGCTGAACACAGTCTTGGATTGGGGGCGACTAAATCTAGTCCAGTTTAATCCTCAGAAGACACAAGTTTGCGCTTTTACCGCTAAAAAGAACCCCTTTGTCGTATCTCCTCAGTTTCAAGGCACTCCCCTTCTTGCCTGAGCCAGTATCGGTATTCTCGGAGTCGACATATCGAGTGACGTGCAGTTTCGTGGTCACTTGGAAGAGAAGGCCGAATTGGCCTCTAAAAGGCTTGGCGTGCTCAGCAGAGCGGGACAGTATTTCATGCCGGCACACCACCTGCAACTTTACAAGGCGCAGGTTCGGCCTCACATGGAATACTCTTCCCATGTCTGGACAGGGGCTCCCCAGTGCCAGCTCCTTCCACTTGACCGCATCCAGCGCAGAGCTGCTCGAATCGTTGACGACCGAGTCCTTTCCGATCGACTCGATTCATTGGCACTGCGAAGAGATGTTGCATCCCTTTTCATTTTCTTTCGCATTTTCTACGGGGAGTGCTTTGAGGAATTGTTCGGATTAATCCCAGCCACTAAATTTCACGAACGCACATCGCGACAGAACTCCCGATATCATCCACACCATCTGGATGATTGGCGGTCCACCACTGTGCGATTTAGAAGATGTTTTCTTCCTCGCACGACTTCCTTGTGGAATCGATTAGTAGCGCTAACGAGTTGATACATTGTACCATACGCATGGTATTTAGTCTGTGCATTGTATTGAGCATGTTCAAAGTTTGAGTTTTGGCGGGAACTTGACCGGCGGCGGTATGCTGCTCCTGTATTATAGTTTAAATAATAGTTTGAAGTGGATTTTGATATGTAAAATTGGTGCGATTTTATGTATTAACTGCCTACGCATGTGAATTATTAGTGGAAACGGTGAAACAAGTGCTCTGATGGTGATGTGATTCTCAAGATAAGCTGTTTCTCTGCATAGGTGCCTTGATATACCATCGCCAACTGTCAGCTGTCTGCTGGCTCAAGTTGCCGTCAAAATCTCCCAAGGGCTCCACAATGTGACGCATCAACATATTGTGAATCAGTGAACTATGAACGATAATTATACATTTGGGGAAATTATAATAAACCGAATAAAAATACTCAAGACTTGGCCTAAAGGTCTAGATACCACACCATAAACTCAAAAAAAAATGTTCAAAGTTTTCTTCCTTTTGGCTGAATGTAATATACTTCTGCCTATAATCCAGTTGAAGAATATAAAAAAGAAAGAACCTGACAGCTGTCAAATGTAGGCAGGGCTGTATTTAGAATCTTGTACTTAGGCCTTAGCCTTACACAATAATACTCTTTACTTAATTCTTCAATACTCATTAATCTTAAGAATAATAATTTTATTTTTCATTATCAATAATTATCATTCAATTATTTACCATTTGTTAATAAGATGTTCGCAAAAACAATAATATGACACTATGATGATATGATTACTTGAACTTGAAGCATATTCTGAAGAACAATCAATTTTGTTAAAGTTTTTGCTTGTTTTTTCGTAGGTACTTCTTACTAGTTTGTGATGTTTACCTAATTTGTTTCACCAGTTAGTAGTATGTTAGCGAAACATTGTTTTGTATAATACAAAAATAAATTAGTTTTCTTCTCTTTGGTTAAATTAGGTAAAAAATCCCACATAGATTACAAACATTAAAAATCGTATAGTCAATATTATCTAAACGTTTTCTTTTCTTTTGTTCCGTTTTTTCTCTATTTCAGTTCAGTTTAAAGAATTCAGTAATGATTATAGCGGAGTGAGAGACATAATATCTACGAACACTTAACCATATAAGTGCTCGTAGCATAATATAAAAACTCTGAGCTTTCTGAGTAGCTCTTAGTTCTTAGATATCTGAGACTGACCTCTGACTCTGACTGAGGGGAAAATTCAGCCCTGTACTTTTGTCAGAATCTTTGTATCACAAATTATAAAGTTTCTTTGTATTACGTGTTGCTAACTATTAAATATATAGGTAGATTTTAATCTTTATCACTATACATATTATGTTAAAATATTACTCCTACCCCCATACATTTTGATTCCTAGACCATAGATTGGTTCAGTTACTGCCCGTTTATATTTTCAGAAGATTTAATGATTAAGCTCCGTTTGTAAATTTGTAATTTGTGTCATAGTCATAGAACGTAACGTTATAAAAAGTGAGAGTAAAGTCAAGTCAAGGTAATCGCATAAGGCGAACACGAACCTACGGTTACTTATTTCTTGCTTATCGTAGGCCAGTTGTAGTAACTTACACTAGAGTACTAATTATAATAATATATCTGATCTTGCTTATAATTTAGTTAGTTGTACAACGTGACAGAAGTAAGACGAAAATGGCAAGTGGAAGAATTGTTGTTTATGGTGGATGCGGTGCATTGGGTGCCGCTTGTATTAACCATTTCAAACAAGCTAATTGTTGGGTAGCCAGCGTTGATTTAAACCCAAATGATAAAGCGGATGTTAACATCACAGTCCCAAAGGACGCTTCGTGGTTGCAACAAGAAGAACATGTTGTTAAAGAACTTGGTACAGCATTACAAGGTCAGAAAGTGAATGCGATTATATGTGTAGCTGGTGGTTGGGCTGGTGGAAACGCAGCCAAGGATTTAAGTAAGCAAGCTGATTTAATGTGGCGCCAGTCAATATGGAGTTCTACAATTGCTGCCACCCTTGCTGCTAAATATCTTTCTCCTGGTGGATTGATTGCATTAACCGGTGCTAAAGCTGCTTTGGAAGGGACTCCAGGCATGATTGGATATGGAATGGCCAAGGCAGCAGTACACCAGCTCACAAAGTCCCTTGGAAGTAAAGATTCTGGGCTTCCGGAAAATTCATTAGCTGTTGCCATATTGCCCGTAACACTGGATACAGAAATGAATAGGAAATGGATGCCTGAAGCTGATTTTAGCACTTGGACTCCATTGTCATTTGTTGCACAGTTGTTTGATAAGTGGATTAAAGGGGAAGAGCGCCCAGCGAATGGAAGTTTGGTGGCACTTGTCACTAAGAATAATGTTACTGATTTGATTATTCAATAAACATGGGTCAAATATATAATATTTATGGAAAATACAAATTTTTATCTCAATGTTAATTATAACATATTATAATGTTTTAGGTAGTCCTTGCCTTGTGCTACATATATTGCACAATTATTGCTACTATGTGTCAAATGTATTTAAAATGTTATAGCTTTTGATGTCTTTTTTTACTTTGTAATTTTTCTAGATAACAAGGGAACAAATCTTATTATTTATAAGTTGAAATGTGATTTCTGCTGTGTAATGTGAATTTATGCATGATGATGACCTAAAAAATGAAACTTGTTATTATGTGATATGAATAAATGGAAGTTGTAATATACCTCTGCTTTTTATTTCATTTTGGTTCTGGGGAGTAAAGCTTATACTGCATATGAAACTTATTTGCAAAAGATCTTGACACTGATATGAAATGGAGTGGAGCAAGAATTGGGCAACTGTTTTTGTGATGAAAGATTTTTTTAAATTGATATTTAGAATAGATTTTTGGTCATCTATATGTACTTTCAATGTTTTGCTAAATATTGATGTATAATTTTATTGAATATACTTTAAGCATCCTGTGCTATGTAGTGGCGGTATAAGAATAGCCACCACCCCATATAGGTGACAAAGGGAAACAAACCAGGAGATAGCAGCATCTTCTTGATAACAACTAAAATTATAAAAACTGGTTGCCAACCTGCCTGCTCAACGTGGCAACTATGGCGAAACCTATGGGGCAATCTATGGGGAAGGCCTATATTCATCAGTGGACTTTTATAGGTTGTAATGCTAATGGTAAGTATTCTGTTAGAAAGTGCACTCAGGTACTTTATTATAATCTATACAAATAAATAAAACTGAAGTGTCTGTTTGTAATAATCAAAATAACAACTTTTACTAAATGCATATTATGAAAGTATATACGGTACTTAAACAAAAACACAATTTTTAAATTGTTTGTCTGTCTGTTCCGGCTAATCTCCGAAACGGCTGGACCGAATTTGACCGGACTTTCACTGGCAGATAGCTAATGTTATAAGGAGTAACTTAGCCTACTTATATTTAAAAAAAAAACTAATTAGGGTTCCGCGCAACAAAATTAAAACCCTAAATTACACGCGAGCTAAGTCGCGGGGAACAGCTGGTCATAAAAATAGTATATTCATTCACATAATGTGACCTTTTTATGGTACCTATTAATTCTGTCATTTAGGTGATTAGTAATAGTAGAAGTATTTCAGATATTTTCCTTATGGTTGAAATCAATTTTTGGGATTTTAATTTTTAGTTTAATTTGTTAGTTTTCCTTGTAAATACCTACTTAGAATGCAAAATGGGAATCCCTAAGTTATTTTAATAAAAAAATCTAGAAAGTTACTTCTTTCTGCTTCAATTTTTAATATTTTAATAGGTATGACAGTTCTTTTATTTCTTTTCTTTAAAAAAAAAAACGTTACCTCCATACTAGGATTTTCTCCTGTATCATGAGGCAGTTTACAAACATAGATTCCACGAGGACAAACATCCAGACCCGGAACAGTTATTTGTAGGCCATACAAATACTTGTTCCGTGCGGGGTTCGAACCCGCGGCGTCCAGCGCAGCAACTCATTGCTAAGCCACTGTGCCACGGAGCCGTCTAAGATACATAGGTAAGTTTGTCGACAACTCATAGATAGGTATGATTCTGAGAATTTTCAAAGTCCGATTTTCCCGTGTCTGAGACCAAGAGCAGCGACAAAGGTGTAAGATGACTGCTGAATAAATAATTTTGAATTCGCTACTGCAATATTCAGTACTGCCAAGGGTGGCAATTATGACAAATATTCCCTTCTATGACAGTGTCTCACATTCATCAGTGAACTATTTAAGGGCTTATGATAGTAAGGCGTATGGATCTCTCCAAACGCCATCCTCTTTTATTAGTCATGCAACTTTCTAATTAAAGAACGAGAGTGGCCACTGGAAAACAGCGGTATGTTCATACAAAAGTACAAAACCTAAATTTGATAAGCTACAATAAATTAGAGCAGCCTTATCAGCGCGCGAGGGTACTGGCATAGGCTTGTGTCTATACCCGAAAAGGTAGCGGTTCGTGGCGAAAGCAATCGCCATTCACCTCCCCAGAGGTGACCATAAGCGTGTAATTCTGTGCACGTCTCATGACACATTCTTAAAGAGGCCTTCGTCTCGCAGTGGATTTAAAAAGCGCGGATGGTAAGAGCATAAATTTTTAGGCCCTAGCAGAATATACCTGCGCGTTTCGTGCTGGCTTGCAATATGATGGTGCCATAAGGTATTGTATTTTGAATACGGAACAGGAAAATATAAAAAAGATTCGTGGTGAGCGTTATATACTTTTACAATTAAAGTCAATGAATATATCTTTGGTTAAATCTCTCCATTTAAACCACAATCGGTAATGAAAATCGCTATCGACTTCCAAAGATTTAGCAAATAAAAACTTTTTATTTAATGAAAACGATATTGTTCTTTAATAAAACTACAATGTCACATATCGGTGTCGAGGAGTAACATAATGACTTTTACAAAGTTAAGTAAATAGGTACATATTATGAATGCGACATTTGTGGTGTTATTATTAAGTTATATTTTCATTTTCATTCTAATGATTATATTTGAAGATCTTTATTTCATGAATAAGGAGTTTAACGGGATAACAATGTTTTCACAATCTCAACTTCATATTACGGACGTTATCAACTACTGCTAATTTATAAACGAAGCTCTGGCGACTGATAAATGGAGCTATGCCCATTGATCCATTATAAATGCCAAACCCAAATTCAGACCGGTGATGAAGCAGTATCATCAGTGCGAGGGAACTCATCGGCTCAACGTAGAGAATCTTTTTAATGCTTTATTTAATAGAGGATATTCCCAAAGAGACCTATGTAATGTAACCTACATTACATAGGTCTCTTTCAGATCAGATCACTAAGATTACTATTTCATACAGTAAGAAATTTATAAATGATTCTAAACAGAAAAAAAAACGTTGATAATTATAGGTGATGAGGTATCTTAAAAATACTTAAGTATTAAATATCAAATGTTAAGCCAGCGCCAGTTACAAGAGGGTAAAAGATAAAAGTATAATATAATATTTGAATTTATTTTGGTTGACTCGACAACCGGGCAACTTTCATTTTCTTTTGTATTGGAAAGTAGGTAGACTACATATTATATATGTAACTATGTAAGGTGCCCGCGGGTAAAAACGCCTGTCGGCTAGTAAAGCCTAAGTAACAAAAATCGTATTTATAATAACCGCACTCGCTTAAGGAGATTATATTAGACTCCTATTGCACGATAATGTCTCGACAAGTTTGCAGAGACGCGCTACATCGCATCCTGCCACCAGATTTGCATTTTTAGGGTTCCGTACCTCAAAAGGAAAAAACGGAACTCTTATAGGGGTCACTTTGTTGTCCGTCTTTCTGTCTGTCTGTCAAGACCCTTTTTCTCAGGAACGCGTGGAGGTATCAAGGTGAAATTCTTATGAAATACTCAAGTCTACTGTCCCTTCAACATCAAAAGATACAGTCGTATATGGCGCAAATTTTCGACATTCGCAAGGGAATCAGGGAATCAAAACCTACAGGGTCATCATCATCATTACAGCCCTTCACAAGTCCACTGCTGAACATAGGCCTCCCCCAAAGAATGCCACAAAGCACGGTCCTGAGCCACCTGCATCCATCGACTTCCTGCATATCTTACCAGGTCGTCACTCCATCTAGTGGGGGGACGCCCTACACTTCGCCTGCCGGTACGAGGCTGCCACTCGAGAACCTTTCTTCCCCATCGGTTGTCGGTTCTTCGAGCTATATGGCCGGCCCATTGCCACTTCAGCTTACTAATCCGTTGGGCTATGTCGGTCACTCTAGTTCTACTGCGGATATCCTCATTTCTGAGTTTATCACGCAGAGAAACTCCGAGCATAGCCCTCTCCATAGCTCGCTGAGCGACCTTGAGCTTCCTCATCCGGCCAGCAGTGAAGGACCACGTCTCAGTTCCGTATGTCATCACTGGCAACACGCACTGGGTGTACAGTCTCGTTTTCAAGTTTTGAGGTATACCTGACGAGAAGATGTGCCGTAATTTCCCGAACGCTGCCCAACCGAGTTGAATCCGTCGATTGACCTCTCGGTCGAAGTTGGACTTACCTAGTCGGACTATTTGTCCCAGGTAAACATACTCGTCAACAACTTCGAGCTTAGTGTTCCCAAAAACTACCGGCATAGGTGTGACATGGACATTAAACATGATCTTTGTTTTGTCCATGTTCATCTTAAGACCTATCCGTTGGGAAACACTATTGAGGTCATTGAGCATAGTGCTTAGGTCCTCCAGCGATTCTGCCATAAGGACTATATCATCGGCAAATCGAAGGTGAGTGATGTACTCGCCATTGATGTTGATACCGTATCCTTTCCAGTCCAGAAGCTTGAAAACATCTTCCAATGCAGCGGTAAAGAGTTTCGGGGATATGACGTCACCCTGTCTTACACCTCTCTGCAATTGGATAGGTTTCGTACTCTGGTTCTGTACTCGGATAGCCATCGTAGCCCTACTGTACAAGCACTTCAACACTTCGATATACCGACAGTCAACTTGGCATCGCTGAAGGGACTGCAGCACCGCCCAAATTTCGACGGAATCAAAGGCTTTCTCATAGTCCACATACGCCAGACATAGTGGCAAATTGTACTCCTCGGACTTCTGTACAATTTGGCGAAGGGTATGTATGTGGTCTATGGTGCTAAAGCCTTTTCGGAAACCGGCTTGTTCGGGAGGCTGGAAGTCGTCAAGTCTGCGCGCGAGACGATTCGTAATGACTCTCGAAAACAGCACGTAGACGCGGCTCAGAAGGGAAATCGGTCTGTAGTTCTTCAAGAGAGCGTTGTCGCCTTTCTTGAAGAACAAGACCACCACACTTCTGCTCCACGCCTCCGGTGTAATGCCACCATGGAGGACGGAATTAAAGAGCTTCTGAAGGACTTCAAGTACCGGTTTTCCACCCGCTTTCAGAAGCTCCGCTGTAATTCCATCCTCGCCTGGGGCCTTGCCGTTTTTAAGGTGCTGGAGAGCCATTCTAATCTCGCTCAGACTGACGTCCGGGATATCATCGGAATAATAATACCTACAGGGTAATTCCCGTGAACTCAGAATCTTAAAATTTGGTACAAAGCAACGTATTGTAGCACAGATAAAGGAAAAATTGCGAAAAGCATAAATTTTTAGTTACATCATATAATAAAAATATTTTTAATAATTTTAAACTACGGATTTGTGCGGAACCCTCGGAGCGCGAATCCGACTCGCACTTGGCCGGTTTTCTTTTTATAAGATATGACCGCACTGCACCAGAAATAAAAATCAGTCCAAATAAATCGTAGCTATGTTTTGTAATATCACACTTAGCTATCTGAAATCGTAAGTTTTATCTTTATGAATAAATGATTTGTTGATCTTAAAGATTTGAGTATCGTGGTGTGGTCAATTATTTTAGTTTGGGTTTTCTTAAATACTTGGTCGGCGGTTAATAAGGTCTACTAAAATTCACCATTGCGTTATTATACCCCTTTTTTCTTGTGTAGTTTTTTTGTTTTATTATGAATTTTATATCACTTTTAAAATGTTATAAATGCAAATAAATCGTACGCTTTTATTAATAAACTAATGTCGTAGTCAGAAAAAGTCCTGGTTTCAGCTCTCCAAACAGTGCAAAGACAAAGTGTGTCGAAGAATTAAGGCTTTGACATTCGAAGCTATTAAATTATGTGTAAATTATTGGTTCTGCGCCTAAGTTCTCTCGAACCGTGTCGGATTGCGATTTGATGATTGTGAAGGAATATAGAGTGTACTTGTGCTTGTGCATACATTCGGATACTATAATACTATACTGTGCTGATGGGCTAGTCTCCGTTGAGATTGGTCGCTGTGACAGAAATTTGGTTAGGAGGACACTCAACTCAACAATAAACCCAGTTCTCAACTCAACCTAACACTCAACTCAACTCGAGACACAACCGACGCACTGACGATAATCACGAGGAGTGAGTTTGTTTGCCAGTTTGTTCATCATTATAGTAATGACTTTAAGTACTGTTAGACGAGGCAATTATATTTTTTTTAGAATTTTAAGTCTTAATTGCTGCATTAATGTGATTATTGATCACAAATATTAAATATATTACGTATAAATTGATTATTTGAGCTCGTTAAAGCAGTAGGCCTTATTACCCTACCATAGTAAAATAAACCCTACTAGCAAGGTTTTTAGAAATGTTTAATTTTGTTTTTCTTTATGGCAAATGTTACAATTATTCGTTCATACTATATAGAAACTGTACTAAACAATTGATTTTTATTAAAATCTGTGGACCAAATTAGATATTTCTGATATTATTTTCGATTTTCCCTTAGATAGGCCTTATTACCTGCAGGTACCTTACTCTAATTAATATAATAAATATATTAATAATCAAGAGGTAAATCGGTTATTATTGTCTGTGAGGCATACAAAAAGTTGTATTTTCAAAAATTCCAAAAAACCCTTTTTTTTTTAAATTTTTGAAAAATTTTGGGGTAGTTTACTCCAATTCCAACCCCTTCAGAAGTTACTGCTATTTTTTTTCTTAATTCTTAATGAACTTAGCTGACGAAGAGTCATTATAATTATTTGAAACAAACACTTCTTTTGGGCGAATTTTTTTGCGAATTACCTGTATGCGCAGTACCAGGTATACCCAGGTAGGCCAGGCAAACAGTCATAATATACCTGCTTATTGAGTGGACTGATACTTTTGAACAAAGTTTCATGATGTATCAAACACTTCATGAAAAATGCGTCATGAGCTCTCGTTCGTTCTCATTATCGTCAGCAAATCGCTTTCTCCGAAGGTCTTTTTTTAAGTTTGGCAATAAAAAGTAGTCACTAGGGCTAGATCTGGGCCGTATGGTGGTCTCTTAAATTTCCTCAAACCCGCAGTCTCGTACAGCAGCCTTGGAGAGCCGCGCCGTGTGAACTGTGTGGGTGTGTGTTCTCTTCTCTTTTATTACATCTCTTAAACGGCGTAAAGTGGCTGAATATTTGTCTGCGTTGATGGTTACACCTTTTTTTGTGTACTGGATCAATAGTATTCCTTTGGAATCCCAAAACACTGTGGCCATGATTTTACCGGGCGATGGAGTGACTTTGAACTTCTTGGGGAGGGGGGGGGGGGGGGTCTGACCTCTTTTTATGCCTACTCACAGGGTCATAGCGGTGAACCCACGTTTCATCTCCTGTAAGTATCGAAAACACTTGTTGGGTCGTCACCACACAGCTCGAAAAACTCCACAGATGCTTTTGAACATCATCCATTTTTAACATTATCCACCCACGCATGCTTCTGAAGCGCAGCGCAGTGAGTATTCGCGGCACCCATCTTGCACTGACTTTTGTGAGGTTGAGATAGTCATGCAATATGGTGTGTATGGTACCAACGGATAGGTTAGTAATTTCTTAATTCTTACTCATGCATCTTCTAATACAATTTTTTGAATAATTTTTACACCTTCTGTAGCCGCTGTGATTGGCCCATCCGGGCGGGGCTCATCTTCGTTGCTTTCCCTGCCTCTTTTGAATTCACTTTACCACTTCTGTACGGTTGACATTGAAGGAGCAGTGTCCTGGTAAACGGCCATCATTTCTTCATGGATGTTTTTTTTTGAGCTTTTCCTTGTTTAGTGGAGAATTTAATCACCGCATGGTGTCCGAATTTTTTCAACATTGTCGAGTCAGTTAATATACCGATAATTCATTGAACGGCCCTCATAGTCACTATTGTCATTTTTTACAAAACGTTATTATAAATTATAACTTTTAATAAAAAGTAAAAGCCAACTTCAAAGAACTAAAATGAATAAAATGTAATCACATTATTAATATTTATATCTTCTTTTGCTTTTATATTCTTAGATACTTTAACTTAGCAATGCACTTATTTTGTTAACCTTTTGTGTGGACTAACGAATATCACAAACTCAACATTTGCTAAATGGTTACATTTTTTTATAGAATAAGGGTGACAAACGAGCACACAGTTCAACCGATGGTAAGTGATTACTGTGGCCCATAGACATCTACATCTATCTTCGTTTGCGGATTAAAATGCAGATGCATTTTTAGCCATGAGGACTAAGATAGAATGCCTCTTTTCCAGTAAAATAGGACTCCGGTTCTCTACACTCACCATACGAAACACAGCAGCGTCAAGCTGCTATTTTACGCTGGTATTCGGTGAGAGTGTGGTCCTTCCCCGTACGAGCCGACCCATTCGTGCTACAACTATACTATTAATATAGCTGCAGCATGGCTCTAACACGTAAATCACGTAAAAATTTACGAAACGTAAAAACTTTTCCGTTATTTTGCCACCATTAGGGACGAATTTTTTTCTAAATGTATATGGGACAACCCCTGAAGTATTTGCCTATTAATAAAAAAAGAATCATCAAAATCGATTCTACGAAAAAATAAAAAACAGTGGAATTGTAAGCCTTCGCCTTTTTATGTCAGCTAAAAACTAGGTACTCGTATTTAATTGAATTGTTAATGATAAATATTTTTGATTAAAATGACGCTTATATATTAGTTATAGCTTATATATTATTATCTGATTGATGAACTGTACTACAGTTGTCTATTACTTTTCACTTTTAAACGTAGTTGGAAAGAATAATCTTTGCTAGTAGCTGGAGCCGCATGCTCGTTTGCCCCCTCTCCTATAAAAAAAAGGCAACACATCGCCGTATTCAGTGCAGTCCTATAAAATTATCAGTATTTGATGTAGTAGATATATGTGTTTAAGAAATTATGTCGATGAATATTTATAAATATATTCTTATCGACTAAATGTACGAGTATTTTAAAACGAACTTTATCAATTATTTTGGTCAACCTCTTAATTTAAAGGTCAGGGGCGGGTGACTGTTTTTAGAACTCAAACTTCACTATTAATTTGAATATATTATCATGTAGGTATGTCTTGTCGTGTAGGTAATATGACGAAATAATGTAACTAAAATGTTAAATGATATCCTCCATATATGGAGTACACGTATCTTCATGAAATGTAGGATATCATTTAATATTTTAGTTACATTGTTTCGTATGCGATGTAGGGAGCAAGTCAAGAAATTAAACTCACTGATGTAGTTTAACAACTCTCTATTGAACTGAAGGAGATTTATTTAAAAACTAGCTTTTTACCCGCGGCTTCGCTCGCGTGCGCTTGAATTTAGGGACATCATTAAATGCTGTTCCGTGTCAAATTTAGAAATATTCGGTCACTTTTAGAGTCACCTTGGTGTCTATGTCTCCATGTCTGTCAGAGATTTTTTTTCATTCTAAAATACTATTAGACGTAGATGATTGGTAACATGCTACAGAAACACGTGAATATACTTATAATATGTCTAGAAACTCCTACTATTTTTTATTTATATATATATATCCATAAGAAAGGTAAATAGTCTTGAAATCAAAATGTATTATTATTATTTACATTTTACTCTTTACATATATATATTTATAGTTAAAGTAAATTTAGTTTTAACAAAGTAATATAATATTTATTTGAGACATTTTATTCATATCATTGGTCCTATTTAATATTGATTGGCACCATAAAAAGATATAGATATTTTTATTTACTTCGAGTAGACTTGAAAATTTCATAAATACAGTTCTACAATAATGAATACCACATGGATTAAAACTAATGTTACGGGTTTTTTACGCATCTTGACTCCTCACCGAATGAAAGCACCGAAGCTCCGGGAAGTCTAAAGTATGTAAACATGTTTAGTATCGTCCCAACCATTATATACTACAAATCCTTGCAATAGAACACCGAATCCTACCAATGATGATTCGCGAGGCTATTGAAATTAAAAAGATCCTAATTTTAATAGGGAAGATGGCTGAGTGCTACTATCTGCTAAGGACTCCATGATTAATAAAATTAAATTCAAACTACTACTGCATTTTAACTATTCTATTTTAACTATGACATCAGGTTGTCAAACACCTCAGTTTTCCCACCCCTCCCGTGACCATGGGTGCTGTAAATTGCCCAAACCATCGGGAATTTAAAAAGTTAAAATTAACCGCGATAAAATCCTTAAAATTACTTTTATTCCTTATAAATTTTATACACAATGAACGTGAGGAACACTACACTCATGAACGGGAGTAGAAAAATGTTCGTACTGTTGTGGCGGTGAAAGAAAATCCAACACATCATATCGTCCCGTCGTAAGAGGCGACATAGGAAAAAAATAGTAGATGGGATGATCTGCATCATCTTCTTGACAACAGATTAAAATTATAATAGCTGCGGTTGCCAACCCGCCACTATAGCAAATATCCAGCTACTTGACAATTTATGGGGGAGGCCTATGTTCATTTCAGTGGACTTTTGATAGGCTGACGATAATGAGTTCTACTCATCTTTGCAAGCCTTAATATTTACGGTAGAGTGAAAACATAAATTATCATACCCGAAAACACAAATGAAATAAAAACTGCATATATTGCCCCATGAAAAGTAAAAAAGCAGCTTACATACATGCTACTACTGGGCATAGGCTGTAGAGTTTTTGGCCAAAAAAGAGTTCGCTGCACTGATTCCAACGCGGGATGAACGTAATGTAAATGATTCAATTATTTACATCGTATATTCAGTAGCATTGTATTATTTCAATTTATAAATGTCTTGCCATTTTAATTTATTTAGAAGTAAGTAGGTGGCGCTAATATTACATGAAATAATGAAATCCAAAACTATATCATCTAGTAATATCAGCAATAGAAACGAACATTTTTTTATTATATCAATATTGGATAAAGTGATGTCAATTCTCTTAAAAGTTCTGATTCTGTTAACAATTAGCTATCAGCGCCGCTAGCGGTGAAAAACGGTAATGATATCGTCATATGACCATATTATGAAATAGCAACGTTGTGTTTAGTTACTAATAACTTCAAAAGATTTCTATTCATTGATTTGGTCAAGCTATATACACATTCATTTCAGTCATTTTTTCAGTGTTTTCACGAAATGGAAGACTACTTTATGATATATGATCCATTCTACGATCTGGCCACGACATACATAAAAATCTCTTTAAAAAAAACTATGATGATAATGAAAATTTTGCAACAATTGCAGACAGACCAGTTTTTATCACTTTACATATATATTAGTAATTGAAATGAATACCTTATCAATTTTCATATTTTTGATAGACGTCACTATTATCTATTGAAATTATTGCACTTTTAAAATAAAATAACAAAAATACTAAAAAACTGAACGTTACAATTTTTTAATAATTTTAAAAATTTAATAATTTAATCATATAAATGTAAGTTATTTATATTATTTCATTTATTAGTAACTGAAGGCAAAATATACAACTTTTCCATTTGATGATAGATGGCGCTGTTTTGAATACGAAATCGGTGTAGTTTCAAATTATTTTACCAAGATTATAACTATATTTTAACTTTATTTACAAATATGGTAATATGGTATTTATTTGAAAAACACCCGTCATTCCGCCTACAACTAAGATACAACAGAAAATTAACATCTAAAGGAAATTAATATTCTTAACCTTCCTTTTTCGAAGTTCCGTAATCGGATAAAAGTAGCCTATAAGTTGCCCCGGGTTACTGACTACCTACATACAAAATTTCATGTAAATCGGTTCAGTAGTTTTTGCGTGAATCCGGAATACACAGACAGACAGACAGACAGACAGACAGACAGACAGAAAGACAGACAGACAAAAATTCTAAAAACCACTAATTTGGCTTCAGAACCCTTTACTTAGTCCCCTTGACTTGTTTTTTCAAGAATATATTAGAATTACAGACACGACTTTTCTACAGATTTATTATATAATATAGAAATAGATATAGATTACGACGTAGGTACATAGATAGGGGGTAGGGTTCTTGTTACGGTGGTTCCAGGTAGAGACGTGAATGGTGTCTTTTTCTATAAATGTACTATGATATTACTGAAACTAATTGATAATTAACTAATTAGATATTATTTCTACATTTCACGAAGACACGTGTACTCCATATATGGAGAATATCATTTAATATTTTAATTACATTGTTTCGTCATAGTACCCACACTAGAGTATAATAAAATTCGTAACACACAGCGACATAGCATTGACATCTTCCATGACGCCTCATTTAATTTTGCACGCTTTTTCTCCATATTTTATTACATTATAAGGGTGACAAACGAGCACACAGTCCACCTGATGGTAAGTGGTTGCTGTGGCCCATAGACATCTACATCTATCTTCGTTTACGATTAAAAATGCAGATGCGTTTTCAGCTGTGACCACTAAGTAAAAAGGGTCTCCTATTCTCTACACTCACTCACGAAACAGCAGCATTAAGCTGCTATTTAACGCTGGTATTCTTTGAGAGTGTGGTCCTTCCCCAGTCGAGCCAACACATTCGTACTACAACTACACTACTGATATAGCTGCAGAATGGCTCTACCATGTAAATTAGTTAATTCCACCGTAAGTCAACCAAACGCTCAGCCAGTCTCTACACTTTTGTTGTCGACATAGGTACGACGCATTCGTTTGCTTCGTCGTTTAGCAAGAGAGTGGATTAAATTGCCTGCACCTGTCTTTCTCTTTCCATCCGATTATAATGTCTTCAAGGCAAGAGTGAATAGACTTTTGTCAGTCTGTTTTACTTTCTTCGGATATTATCACTTATCATCGGATGGGAGAGTAGTTAAGCATTGGCAGATATTTAAAAAAAATAAGCAACTATCAAATACTAGACCGCTTAGATATTTTACAAATACATTTTCCATTACTATTTAGGTAAGAAAGGCGTCAATGAATTAAAAAAATTCATGTACATATTTTTTATTTCATAATAACCTCTAACTTATTACAAATAATCTCTATAAACTTATATAAATTATAACTTATTAAAAAATTATAAGTAACATCTTCCAGTTCTTCCTTTATGTACCATTGTATAAAAACAATATTTATCTTAAAAGCTTTTAGAAAAATTTACTTCGCAAACATCCGCGTTATAAAATAAAATGATGTGTCTTACCTAGTATGAAGAGCACCTCCCGCCCTCCCTCAATTGCGTGCACTATCCCCGTCACAACTAATCCTAGCACCGCTACTCCCAACACCACTACACTAGGCAAGACACAGCACTGACGATAATAGGGAGCCTCGCAATATGGTCGTTTGTCATCCTCACGGTGTTCGGCGATTGGTTGCGTGGTTGGAGGGTGGACGTTGCGCGGCGGTTTGTTTTTAATTTTACAAACGGCTGCGTACGTCCGGCGGTGATTGGTCGCATGTTTTATCGCATGACGCAGTCGCTCGCTCCTTAAGTAGAGAGCGGTTGCGTCATCGGGCTGTATAAAAGGCACTTGTTTTGGCCCGCCGCTCACTTAGCGGTTAGCCACCGTAGAGTCTATATCACCTGAGGATGCCTCGTGTAGAGGCGAAACACGTGTCATATTATCGTCAGTGGTGTGTCTTGCCTAGTGTAGTGGTGTTGGGAGTAGCGGTGCTGGGTTTAGTTGTGACGGGGATAGTGCACGCAATTGAGGGAGGGCGGGAGATGTTCTTCATACTAGGTAAGACACATCATTTTATTTTATAACGCGGATATTTGCGAAGTAAATTTTTCTAAAAGCTTTTATATAATGGATTTCCGCAAAGTAACGCCTGATTCTATTAATTATAATATTTATCTTAATCATATCATATTTTATAAATAAATTAACACTTACAAATTATAAGAGTATAACGTTACAAAGTTTACCCTGGCATTGAGCATAATGCTTGTCTTGTGTTACCAAATTTGACTTAACACTTCTCTCGTATGTCTACACTTCTACAGTCAACACTAACTTTTTAACATCATCATCATCGTCATCTTCATTCTCGCAGCCTATCGTAAGTTTACTGCTGCACACGTCTTGGCTTCCAAGCCTACAGCTTTTCTGTAGCCTTTTATATTTCATGTCATCAGTCAAAAGCTGCCACATCAAAAACCCTTCTTTCTGCTTTATTGTTCCTTCAAAATAAGGCTGATCTTGAGAAAATTCTTTAATCTAATTTATTTAAAAACATTTGAAATTAATTTTGAGGCACTTGAAATCCGCTTAGATACTAATATCTTATGAGTATCACGGAATTATGACTTGTCCTTTAATAATTCATTTATACCAATATCAAAAACATTTCTAAAAGATGCTACAAAATACAATGTTAGCTATGTAAATTGCAATTAAAAGAATTAAAAATAAATATGACATTAATTAGAAAAATTACGAGTTATATTAATGTATGATATATATGTATCTAATCCTTATGTAAATGACACAAAATTATTGGATTTACTTTTTCTTTGAAAACATTACAAAATACAATGTTAGCTATGTAAATTGCAATTAAAAGAAATAAAAATAAATATGACATTAATTAGAAAAATTACGAGTTATATTAATGTATGATATATATGTATCTAATCCTTATGTAAATGACACAAAATTATTGGATTTACTTTTTCTTTGAAAACATATCTTATTGATGCGCGCCACTTGTAATGTCTTGTACATGGCAATACTAGTTACCACTAGCGCCCTCTAGTATCGAGTAGCAGAACTAGGAGAGTCAAGATCCTTCTAGAAATTTCGGGACCGATATGTACTCGAATATTCTAGATGTTTCTACAGTAGAAGGTTCTGGAAACTATCTGAGGCCCTATATAAGGTCGGTATAGACCACGACCGAGTCTGTGTTGAGTCGGCGATACAAGCGAATACTTCGAAGCTATACAACTGCGAACTAAAGTGATCAGTAGTACAATTGTGTTTTATTATTAGTGTGGTTTTAAGTTGTAATTAGTGTTCTATAATTAAAGTGTCAATTTTGGTAATTCAATCGGCAGTTTTAATTGTCTCGAACCCCAAGCTCGTAACATTATTAACATTTTTTTGGTTTCATAAACACTATAAAGAATGACAATCATGCTTACATCGCTATATGATTTTTTAAGCCTTTAATTCTTTTACGTGGTTGGAAAGTAAAACATTATCTATATGAAATTTAATATTTAGAGAATGTTTTACTTTTCAAAATTATCTATACAGGGTTATTTTGCAAAGAAACACTTAAGTTCAAATATAGTTAAAAATAATGATATACCGTTATTGCAGTTTTTGAAAATACGAGTAAATAAGGCTTCTACTTTTGTTTGAAATTATCCCGAATTGAATGTGATTTATGGGCAAAAACGTTTTTGCCAACCGATCGACCCTTACGAATGTGTACGTGCGCAGACAAATCAGTTAAAATAATGCATTACTACGCATTTTGAATTTAAAAGATAAAAAAGACAGAATGTTTGAGAACCTTTTCCGCAAATTTGGCCGGTTATTGCAAAATATCTCTATATAGTAGTCATCCATGATTGTCATGGAAGACAACTATACTGGGTTATTTTTATCTCCATACTCGTGTCTGCCGTAAATCTACTGTCTACTGCCGAAATGCTAAACGTGAATTGATAAATAACAATTTTTGTTGATTATTCTTTAATTTATGTAAAGCATAAATGATTACGCTTATCATGTGCTTCTTTTCTGTATTTTTTTTAATAATATTAATATAATTGTTAAGACTACTGTTCTTGCCAACTGATATAACCTGAAGTAAAAACAGTCAGTTAAATCATTAAATAAACAAAGAATTACAGTGAAACATGTTAATTCTATAATCAATATTATGGAGTATCATTATAGAACAAACAACAAAATACAAAGTTCGAAAACTTTCTATGTAAATGTACATCCGGTACAGGCGCATCCGGAAGAAAAATGAAAACTATCGATCATTGATGTAATCTTGACTAGACGCCAGACATGATAGTTAAAAAAAACGAAAATATAATGATTTGGAGTTTACACGAAATACGACTGAATTATAAATACGACGCCTTTTGCTGACGAATTTATTATTCCGTGGAAAAGGCGAAAACCAGAAGTACGTAATAAGTAGGTACAGTCAATTAAGATAAACAATGAAGTAGTGACGCCATTAAAGTTGCACACCCAAGATAAAACTGATCAGACCCGTTATCATAGTAAACGGCTGCATTCAGCCGACGACAGCGCGCACAGTACTCTTCAACAAGTCGGCCACGAGCTCCGTGGTGCGGATGATTTTGTTGCCAATTTGATCGATGAGCGTAATAGCCGTGGAGTACGCAAAGGGAATGTCTGACACTGGACGGAGTGTAAAGCGTGTAGGTATGATGGCATCTGGAACCGTCACTCCCGCCCAATCCACTGGGGTTGGCCTGAAAAATGCAATAGTATCATTAATTAAACGTAAAAGTAAAGTGAGGTCCAGGTCATGCTCCTCATATTCCTTAGTATGTTATTAGGTCATGAAAATCCAACACGCGGTTCTTACCCACCCTCATTTTTTTTATAATGCTAAAGAGACAAACAAACGTACAATCTGCCTGATGAATAGAATTTTTTTTTTTCAATATAGATCATTACATAATATTACTTATTATTATTTACCATTGACTGACTTTTTTTTTAAATATTTCACTTTATAATAATTTTGCTTTTTTGTTTGTTCAAATTTTAAATGAATTTTAATAGAACCAGCATGGTTGCGGTCACCTCACTCTCAGGGATTTTTTCACTTTGTATTCTTTGATATTATAATAACCCTTTTTGTACAATTTTTCTTTAATAAAACATTTAAAGTTATTTATTGACAAATTTTGTTCATTTTCTGGACTTTGTTGCATTGCCCCATAAATGAATTACTAATTCTGTGGTGTCTAGTAACTGGTATTACAAGCTTATGTTTGTTCCTAGTGTTTAAAGTATGAACATCTTTATCCTTATCAAAGCTGTTTTATGTTTTTATGTACACACATTACATTTTTGATGGTAAGGGGTTACTGTAGACGTTTGCAACTAATTTTAAACACAGAAAGCAACAGATGCATTGTCACCTCTGAGGGCTAAATGGAATACATCACAGATTGTAATTTAACTAGCTCTCTATTCCCTACAGACCGGCAGGCATAGGTAGAAATACATAAGAGGTAGTATTTATAACACGATGTTAACGTAAATCAACATTTAAAATAACAATCAAAAATTTTATTAGTGATGGTTATTCTTTATGATATTACCAATAAATTTATTAACATAATGAAACTACAAGTAAGATTGCTTGGCGTATGTTTAGAGCCACGCTGATATGAATTAAGAGTGAATCGGGTTGACCGGGAAATGGCCACGCTCTCACAGAATACCAGCGTAAAAAGTCACTATAATGCAGTTCTATATTGTTCTATATTCTATATGTTGAGTAAAGAGAACCGGACGCTCTTTTTTCTAGTAATGACACATTCCTTAGTTTTGAGCGTGACAGCATATCTACATTTTGATATTTTATCGAGGTTAGATCTAGCCGTTTATGGACCATTGTATCACTTACCATCATCTAATGTCAGATCAGTCCATCTGAACTGTGTGCTTGCTTCTAAATAAAAAAATAAATAAAAAAACAACACTGTGCATGATCTTTAAAGATACGAATAGAATAAACTCAATCAATTTCCTACAGTTCAATAGCCTTTATAGATGTTTACGATATATTATTGATGTTTTTGTCATTATCGCTTATCGCTAAACGAACTTACAGTGTAAGTCACTTCAGCCGATGGCTACCACCAACCAACTTCAAACGTTCAAACAAGGAGGTTCTTATATTCAACTAACATTTCGTTTTCAGTTACAATCTGTTAAATGATATAAACAAAGTGTATGTATAAGTTGTAAACTGTACATAAACACTGTTTCAATAGCAAACTTTTTATGTAGCAACTTCGACGTCTTCGACGACGACGAAACAATGTAACGCTTCGTATCTTTCCGGAGCAGAAGTTATTTCTTATAGAAACGCTTTTTATAAAAATAGATCATAATAAAAAAAAAACGTAACATTTCTTGAAAGTAAAAAGTTGGCATAAGTCATGATGCCTCATAGCATGTAACTAGCCTCTACCACAGAATAAATAATAGTACTACCTACACTGACGTTCCGTACTATTTACACCGGAACTTAAGTTTCTTTATTGCAGTCTGGCAGAAAAAAGAGATGCTCTCATTCAGCATAATGCACTAGTTTAGTTTTATAATGTTATCGAAGTACATGCAAAGGCCGCTATTATTGTGAATAAATTATTCGGAAACTGGACACAAAAAAAAAACAACGAAATGGTTTTCAACCATGCATAAAAGTTCAGCGTATTGCAATTTAATTACAAGATTTTAACACAGCTATCTCAGATTATAAGAGTTATAAATATGGGAAAACCATTATTTCAATTAATTTATTAATATAACAGGCTTTTACGACCCCGGACTCGTTAAAAATTATATCTTAAATAAAGTTAAGAGATTGGTAATTAAAATTAAAAAAAAAATCAGACATGTTTATTGAATGAACCTCAATAAAAATATACAAAACAGTAAAAAAAGAATGATACTCTTATGAAAAACTGACTGTTATTCATAAAATTGGAACCAGTTTTATAATATTAAATCCCTATGTTTTTCCCTAATTGTTTGGTAGATCACGCCGAAATTTCCCATTTGCTCATTGGAATTTTACGTTTATAAGATGATTTAGTGCGGATAAATTTTAAATTGATTAACCTTGCTAACGTTTTTATAGAATTAATTTCGAAAGTGTTTTTGAATTGTCTCGAAGTGTCAGGAGTTATTATTTTTATGAAAAATCAGCATAAGTAAACTGTAGTTGATGAATAATGTAGTATTTAAAAAAAGTATAAATCCACACAAACATCATGAAAGTTCGTAAAATAAGAAGTCAGTTAAATCATTTTACTAATAAAGAAAATGAAAAATACTGTAGTAAAAAAAGAAAAGAGAAATCTGTAAACGCCTGTTTTTAAAGTCGTTTGAAAATTTTAAAAGTATGTAATTAAATATTGTACATAGATAAAAAAGTTTTTAATGGTTAAGTTCATTAGTTTTATGGCACATAAAATTACGGGGATATCCTTTTTAAAATTATAGAACAATTAAAGATTTGAAATGAATAATAATCTGTATCGATGATTGCAGTACGAAATCGGATGGATTTTTACCAATTTTAACTATTGTGTTAAAATTGCTATAAAGTAGTGTAAATAATATTTTTACAGAATAGTGACTTTAGTTTTAGTACTTTTTGTATATATTAAAAAAACTGGATCCCTTAAAAATTAAAGCTACAACAGAAATATGCCGTGTAGTGGCGGTCAAGAATATCCACTACCCCATATCCTTCCGTGGGTGTCGTAAAAGGCGACAAAGGGAAACAGGCAGGAGATGGGCAGCAGCATCTTCCTGATAATAGCCAAAATTACAATAAAAAAACTGCGGTTGCCAACCCGCTTGCCAAGCGTGGCAACTATGGCAAATACCCCCCTATGAATGTAACAAAGAGACGGCCCCCAGTCCCCGGCGGCCCCGCTATTCCTGGCTACGGTGGCGACCATAGTAACGGCGGGGCAGGGGGTGTTAAGAATCTCCGGTGGAGGTTCGGTTGCCACCTTAGACGACTCGACCTGGCAACGTACAACGCACGCACCCTGAGGACTGACGAGAAGATCGTGGAGCTGGAAGAAGAGATAGACAAGTTGCGCTGGCATATTATAGGATTATCCGAAGTCCGAAGAGAGGGGGAGGACACGGTAATCCTCGAATCCGGCAACTTGCTCTATCACCGGGAGGGCGACCATCTGTCCCAAGGAGGTGTCGGATTTATCGTCCACAAGTCTCTCGTTAACAACGTTGTAAAGATCGGGAGTGTGTCGACGAGGGTTGCGTGCCTTATACTCAGAATCACCAAACGGTATTCGCTGAAGGTCATACAGGTTTACGCACCAACCTCGGCACACCCCGATGAGGAGGTGGAGGAAATGTATGAGGATATCTCTAGAGCCATGCATTCCTCCAAAACCCAATAAACGGTGTTAATGGGAGACTTCAATGCAAAACTAGGCACAAGAGAGAACGGTGAGCTGAAAGTAGGGAAATTTGGAATAGGGCAACGGAACCCAAGGGGCCAGCAGCTGGCCGACTTCATGGAGAAAGAGGGACTCTTTATGATGAACTCTTTCTTCCAGAAGCGGCCCCACAGGAAGCGGACCTGGTCGAGCCCCGACGGTTCGACAAAAAATGAGATTGACTTCATTATGACGACCAGCCGACAACTGTTCAGTGATGTCTCCGTGATCGCGAGGGTGAAAACTGGTAGCGATCACCGAATGGTTAGAGGCACACTGAACCTAAACGTTAAGTTGGAGAGGTCTCGTCTAATGAAGTCAACGCTCCGTCCCCCTCGTGCTCTGTTCCCGAAACCTTTCAGCTCGAGTTACAAAACCGTTTTCAGTGCCTAGAAGACTGCAATGAAGTGGACGATATGAATGACAAGCTCGTGGAAACTGTCCATGCGGTCGGAGCTAAGTTCTGCAAGACCCGCCGCAGAAGAACACAAAAACTCTCCGATCACACTCTTAATCTCATGGCTGTTAGACGGGAGATGAAGCTACATTCTTCAACAGACTTGACAGCATACAGGCATCTGAACAGACAGATCTCCAAATGTATGCGGCGGGATTTACGCAACTTCAATACAGCTCGTATTGAAGAAGCGATCGAGCGGAACCAAGGCTCCAAAGTCTTTGCCAGAGATCTGTCTGCCAGAAAGAGCCACCTGTCAAAGCTGAAGACAGAATGTGGCAGCATCGTTTCCGGGACACCTGAGATTTTGAGTAAGATTGAGAGGTTCTATGGGCAGCTGTACACGTCATCGTTGGAGCCACACGCAAGTGTGAGTAACGATCCAAGAGCGAGTCTCATCCGACACTATTCCGAAGATATCCCGGACGTCAGTCTGAGCGAGATTAGAATGGCTCTCCAGCACCTTAAAAACGGTAAGGCCCCAGGCGAGGATGGAATTACAGCGGAGCTTCTGAAAGCGGGTGGAAGACCGGTACTTGAAGTCCTTCAGAAGCTCTTTAATTCCGTCCTCCATGGTGGCATTACACCGAAGGCGTGGAGCAGAAGTGCGGTGGTCTTGTTCTTCAAGAAAGGTGACAACGCTCTCTTGAAGAACTAAAGACCGATTTCCCTTCTGAGCCGCGACTACGTGCTGTTTTCGAGAGTCATTACGAATCGCGCAGAATTGACGACTTCCAGCCTCCCGAACAAGCCGGTTTCCGAAAGGGCTTTAACACCATAGACCACATACATACCCTTCAGCAAATTGTACAGAAGTCCGAAGAGTACAATTTGCCACTATGTCTGGCGTATGTGGACTATGAGAAAGCCTTTGATTCCGTCGAAATTTGGGCGGTGCTGCAGTCCCTTCAGCGGTACCAAGTTGACTGTCGGTATATCGAAGTGTTGAAGTGCTTGTACAGTAGGGCTACGATGGCTATCCGAGTACAGTACCAGATTACGAAACCTATCCAATTGCAGAGAGGTGTAAGACAGGGTGACGTCATATCCCCGAAACTCTTCACCGCTGCATTGGAAGACGTTTTCAAGCTTCTGGTCTGGAAAGGATACGGTATCAACATCAATGGCGAGTACATCACTCACCTTCGATTTGCCGACGATATAGTCCTTATGGCAGAATCGCTGGAGGACCTAAGCACTATGCTCAATGACCTCGATAGTGTTTCCCAACGGATAGGTCTTAAGATGATCATGGACAAAACAAAGATCATGTCCATGTCACACCTATGCCGGTAGTTGTTGGGAGCACTAAGCTCGAAGTTGTTGACGAGTATGTTTACCTGGGACAAATAGTCCGACTAGGTAAGTCCAACTTCGACCGAGAGGTCAATCGACGGATTCAACTCGGCTGGGCAGCGTTCGGGAAGCTACGACACATCTTCTCGTCAGACATACCTCAAAACCTGAAAACGAAATTGTACAACCAGTGCGTGTTGCCAGTGATGACTTACGGAACTGAGACGTGGTCCTTCACTGCTGGCCGTATGAAAAAGCGCAAGGTCGCTCAGCGAGCTATGGAGAGGGCTATGCTCGGAGTTTCTCTGCGTGATAAACTTAGGAATGAGGATATCCGCAGTAGAACCAGAGTAACCGACATAGCCCAACGGATTAGTAAGCTGAAGTGGCAGTGGGCTGGCCATATAGCTCGAACAATGGGGAAGAAAGGTTCTCGAGTGGCAGCCTCGTACCGGTAGGCGAAGTGTAGGGCGTCCCTCCACGAGATGGAGTGACGACCTGGTAAGACATGCAGGAAGTCGATGGATGCAGGTGGCTCAGGACCGTGCTTTGTGGCATTCTTTGGGGGAGGCCTATGTTCAGCAGTGGACTTGTAATGATGATGATGATGATGACAGAAATATGGTGATTTTGAACGCTGGATACGTTCTTATCTGCTTAGCTATGTAATGTACAGTCGCAATGTAATCAAAGATGCATACATTTCTCTACTTCTGCTTTGGCCAACTTCATCTGTACAACGAAAGAGGCTGTTGTGACCGAATAATGGCTGAATTTTATTCGGATAAAATAAGTCAAATAACAAACTTCGTTTATGGGAAGCAGCGTTTTTAATGCGAGATTTACACGGGATATACATTGCGAAATTAGTGGCTTAAAAATAGTTTTACGACATTAATTTCATCAACAATTTCACGTGTAAATAATCAATTTACATGTAGAGCCGTGGTAGCTCAGATGGTTAGCGCTCGCTATAAGCTTCACAATACTCGAGCAACCCGGGTTCGATCCCCGCCGGCACCAATAAAATTGTTAATTGCAATTTGCTCGGTGGTGAAGGAAAACATCGTGAGGAAACCTGCATGTCTGAGAAATAAGAAAAAAATATTTCATCAGACATGTGAAGTTCGCCAACACGCATTGGGGCAGCGCGGCGGAACTTTCTTTGCCCTAAAACCCTCTTAAAAATGAGAGGAGGCCTGTGCCCAGCGGTGGGACGTATATAGGCTGCAACTTTACTTTACTTTGCATGTAGATAAACTATTTATTTATAATTGGTGGGAGGACTCTATTTTACCAAAGAGTTCATATTATAATATACATACACAACACATATATTTATTTTGAACTATTCTAGAAAAGCTTACAATCAGTTATCCAACATTTTTTAAGGAATTTTGTCTCATCATCAGAACCATTATCATTAAAGCGTTTCTCAAGTACACATGTCTCCCCCAATGAATGCTCCCACAGCCACTTGCATCCACCTACTTCTCGCATCTCCTACCAGTTCGGCACTCCATCTATTTGGGGGGCCGCCCAAATGTCACAAATGCATTATTTTTTCTATTAATATGTGAGTAACGTGGTAGGGTCACGCTTGAGCTATACTATGGTTGTAACACGAATGACTCGGCTCGACCGGGGTAGGACAACACTCTGAATACAATCCTAAGGCCCGCCATATACATACGGAATTCCGTTTCGAGATTCCGTTTCGGAATTTCGAACGGTCGGCCACACACAAACGGAATCCCGTTTTGCCCGCAAAATATCGAACGGAAAACTACCGTACGTGTGTGGCGGGTCATAGATTTTATATGGACTTGCTGCGTTCGGGATTCCGAATCGGAATATCGAAACGGAATCTCGAAACGGAATTCCGTATGTATGTGGCCGGCCTAAGGCCCGCCACATACATACGGAATTCCGTTTCGAGATTCCGTTTCGGAATTCCGAACGGTCGGCCACACACAAACGGAATCCCGTTTTGCCCGCAAAATATAGAACGGAAAACTACCGTACGTGTGTGGCGAGTCATAGATTTTATATGGACTTGCTGCGTTCGGGATTCCGAATCGGAATATCGAAACGGAATTCCGTATGTATGTGGCCGGCCTTAGGCCCGCCATATACATACGGAATTCCGTTTCGAGATTCCGTTTCGGAATTCCGAACGGGTCGGCCACACACATACGGAATATTGTTTTGCCCGCAAAATTTCGAACGGAAAACTACCGTATTCGGGATTCCGAACGCAGCAAGTCCATATAAAAACTATGACCCGCCACACACGTACGTTATTTTTCCGTACGGAATTTCTCCGATTCGAGATTCCGTATGACCGCCTGTGCGTTCGGGATCCCGAACGGAAAAAAGCCGCTCCGAACGCACGTCTTCCATAGATTTTGTACGAGTCGCAACACACATACGTAAATTCCGTACGGAATGCGCTCAGTGTTCGTCGCACGACCGAAGCGAGTAGGTGTATTTATGTATGTCTTTACATTTAATCTTGTAGGTGTAAAAATCCAAATATTAAAAATGTGAAGGGAAAACTTTATAAGCATATTGTACTCATGGAGGAGTGTGAGATTTGGCATATTTACTTTTTAAGGGAGGAGTGAAGAAAGATAAAATTCATGTATAAATATGTCTTACAAATACATACATAAAATAAAATAATACATTGTTTACGTTTATACTGCCAATGTCAAACACAATTAGTGTCGCTCCAAATATGTTGTTTGTTGACGTTTATCTGCCAATGTCTCGGAGCTTATAATGTATGTTATTGATGTAAGTTTTATAGCAGTTGAAAGTGAAACACAGCTTGGTTAGTATAGCTTTTCGTATCCTTTCATCTTATTTTATTTAATAGTTCGTCGAAAGAATTTACATACATAAATATTTAAAAAATATCTCTGGATAGATAGATCTTTTTACATAGTATTGACTATATTGCAAGCTTAGGGTGATAAGGGGATGCACCTAGTAAGAATGATACAGCAATAATGGAATCCCAATTAGAAAATCGTCATCGTGCGGATCGTCGCATCGCGAATCGTCGCGGAATGCGCTCAGTGTTCGTCGCACGGCCGAAGCGAGTAGGTATATTTATGTATGTTTTAAGTTTAATCTTGTAGGTGTATAGCTTTTCATAACCTTTCATCTTATTTTATTTAATAATTCGTCGAAAGAATTTACATACATAAATATTTAAAAAATATCTCTGGATAGATAGAGCAAGCTTAGGGTGATAAGGGGATGCACCTAGTAAGAATGATACAGCAAGATGTATTCACGGAATCCCGATTCGGGATTCCGAAACGGAATCACGAAACGGAATTCCGTATGTATGTGACCGGCCTTATGCTGCTGTGTTTCGTATGCTGAGTTTAAAGAATCGGACCGTTTCTACCTGGAAACGAGGCATTCCATCTTAGTCCTCAGGGGTGGCAATGCATCTGCATTTTCATCTCTAATCAAAGATAAATGTAGATGTCTATGGGCCATAGCATCTACTTATCAGTAGGTGGACTGTGTGAGTATTTGTTACCCTTATTCTATAAAAAGAAAGTTACAAATGAACTAACAGTCTATCTGATAGTAAAAGGTTCTTGCAGTCAATGGATACCTGCAACCGATTTTAAATAAAAGGCTACTGCTGCTTTGTTACCTCCGAGGACCATGATAAAGTCCTCCGAGCTACTTCTGTACACTTCAGATTGGCGGCAGTAATTGGTAATAGGGTAGTTACATGGTCACATAGTCTCCTAGGAAGAAAAGGAGCCTTGCCATACATCATTAAGTAAGCCAATTGTTATCTCTGCGGCATCATCAGTATAAATAAAATTGAAGTGTTTGTCTGTAGTATCGAAATACAGACTATTTGTGAAATTTTTGTCTGACTGTTTGTCTGTCTGTCCGGGCTAATCTTATGAATGGCTGAATCAATTATGATGAAACTTCACAAATACATAGCAAGCAATACCAGGAGTGATCTTAGCTACCTATATATTTTATCCAGAAAAGTTTTTTTTTTTAATGAAATGGAGAAATTGATAAAATAAAAGGGTGATTATTATTTTAAAATTTTAATCGCCACCAGACGAAGAAATTAACAAACAAAAGTCTTCTATTTGGATAAATAATATTAATAATAAGATTTTTATTAGTTATCCGGCCGGGGTTTGCATTTGTGTTGATTTTTAATGCGGCGAAAATTAGGTAGTTAATCGGGTATACTACCTAAATATACCCGTGTGGTGACGATGTAAGAATATCGACTACCCCATATCATCCCGTGGGTGTCGTAAGAGGTGACAGAGGGGAACAAACCTGGAGACGGGCAGCAGCGTTTTCCTAATAACGACTAAAAATAAAAAAAAACTGTGGTTGCCAACCTGCTTGCCATGCGTGGCATCTATGCCAAATATCCCCCATATGAGGTAATCTATATGTAGAGGCCCATGTTCACCAGATGTCATTGACAATAATTATATTCAAAAAACCAAAATAGTCACTTGGTTCTTCATGTAGTAAAAAGCAGTTACAAAAATGCTTTTTCAGTATCATCTTTAGTAAAATATCTTGATGTCAGTTTGTTGGTCACAGCTACTCATTAAATATGTCCACTATCGAATTTAAATATGCAATATTTTATGTAACCCATGATCCAATTTCATTGTTTACGTCGATAAAACACATGGGAACTGATACAATCATATAACAGTGGTAAAGCCACGCGGCAGCTTTTGCTGTCGCACGGATGGGCCGGCTCGAACCGGGGTGGTACCACGACCTCACAGAAAACAAGCGTGAAGTAGAGGTTTACGTCTGCGTTTCGCTTGGTGAGTGCAGGTGGCCGGAGGTCCTTTTTACTGGAAATGAGGCATTCCATCTTAGTCCTCACGGGTGACAACGCATCTACATTTTGTTTTGTAATAGAAGATAGATGTAGATGTCTATAGGCCGCAGCAACCACTTACCATCAGGTGGACTGCGTGCTCGTTTGTCACCCTTATCCTATAAAAAAAAATTCTTTCGGTTTCTTACGGAACCGTTACACTGGCTAATCAAATTAGAAAAGTCGACATCCGTAACATATTGGTAAGCAAAGATATATTTTTGTTTGTCGTTATTTGCTCATGTTCATATTTGAGGATGCATTTTAAGCAAAGCTTTAAATTTCTTTTTGTTAAATGATATTAAATTTCGCTTGTCAAATGTCTCTTATTTTTCAAATCTACTACCGTATCAAAATGAGGTTCCGGTCTGGTGTACGGAAAGATTTGGAAACAGAGAAAGAAACTCCGTAATAAATCTATACTAATAAACAAATTTGAAACGTCTGTCTGTAATGGTCAAAGTAACAGCTTTTTACTAAATGCATATGAAAGTATATACGGTACTTATAAAAAAAAGTTGTCTGTATATCTGTTTGTCTGTCTGTTTGTTCCGACTAATCTCAGAAACAGCTGGACCGATTATAACGGAGAATTTCACTGGCAGATAGCTAATGTTATAAGGAGTAACTTAGGCCACTTTTATTTTAGAAAAAGAATTAGGGTACCGCGCAAAAAAAACATGAAAATAAATTGCAATAAATTCCACGCAGGCAAAGTTGCGAGGAATAGCTAGTGTATAATACAAATCTATCTAAAATCGCTATTATACGATGAAGAGGTGGAGATTTTTATATCTTACCAGTTAAAAATTAGACAGTATTATTTTAATTGGCAGCTTGTCCAGTAGATGGAGTGAGGACTGGTAAAACATGGAGGAAGCTAGAAAGTCCATAGATGTAGGTGTGTCGGGACCGTGTTTTATGACATACGTAGGGGAAAGTTGAACTTATCAGACTTGTGAACATCAATGATAATAATAATGATTACTGCCTCGGATTCGAATCCCAGGTTGGGACAAAATCAGTTATTGGTTTTTTCTAAATTCTCAATAGCAGCCCAGTTTGGAATTTAGCAATGTTTCACCACCATGCCTCGGAAAGCGCGTAAATCCATAGGTCCTGCGCCTGATCTCTCTTCAATCGGACTATGAGAGTGGGGGAAGAGAGTGCACCTGTGCGAGTACACGAGTATACTCGGGCACTATAATCCTGTTCTGCGCAGATGGCTAGTCTCCGTTGAGTGACACCGTGACAGAAATTCGGGCTGGTGGACATTATTTTATTATTAATAATGATGGTGATTACACCTAGTGGGAATCAATAAAACGTCAAATTATACCTTGAACGCATGGTGGTTGGCCGGGTAGTCATAGGTGACATGGTAGGCCGCGGCGTAGCTACAGCTGACGACGGACTAGTGTCACCGTCGTCCGCGAATCTGAAATTAGATTTAAATTAAGTTATAATTTTGCTTTTTAATAAAATAATATACAAATATAACTGCTTAAATTTGATAAAAATATTCATAACGCAGTAATAAACTGCTGCAAACATTTATCATCAATCATTTTGAAAATATGGATTGTAGTTATTTTAATGTAAAATATGATAAAATATAAATCTATATAAATACAATGATAGAAGTTTGCAGTTGTGCGCGCATCACGGAAAAACTACTGGATAGATTTCAATTAGGTTTTCGAAGTTTTATTTCTTAGACACAGCCCTTATCAAAAAAAAAATTGCGATATCTTCATTTGATATAAAGTTATTAAAGTTTTAAGAAACAACGATTTTATACGGAATTTTTCACATGGTCAACTTTACGGCGCTTACTTTCGCGCAACGAACTGTAGCATATTGTGGGTAGATCGATATTGGGTGTCGATACTGTACCTTCATAAAAATAATAAAATATTGTATTGAACCAGCTAGCATTTATTTTATTATGGTGTCACTTCACAATAAGTTATTATTTAGGTACCTACGGAAAATGAATTGGGACAAAGAAACCGTTGTAAGGTTTCTAGAACTTTACCAAATGAACCCATGCATTGCGACCTTGGAATCGAGGGGCAAAAAAATATAATAGTAACATGCGTTCAAATAATAAAATCCAACTGCAAGTGCAACGTCTAATTTGTAGGTACAACTACTTTCTGCTAGCAAACATGTTTAATTTTTTGGTATTTGGCTCCATATGTAGACACGGTTGTATCGCTTATTTGCCCGTGCGTCAAATTTTTTGCCAAATACGGCAACATGCAATCACAAAAATACAAATAGCCATGTGAAGTGCCACCATTACACGAACAACATTGTTTACAAAGAGATTTTGTAAGCAAAGTATATTTTTGCTTGCGATCTTTTTGATGTTTTTTCCTTCGCACATACGAAAATTTTGTTAAAATATCTAGCAACGCGGACGAAATCGCCGGTATCAGCTAGTAGAAAATAAAAATACTTCGGTTTTCAAATCTCTGTATCTAAAAATCAATTGCTGTCCGTTATTCTCGATAAATCTTCAAACTGGCCCGACCGATTCCGATAAAAAAATTGTGTGTGTGCGTGGGTCCCTGGATAATTTAGATTCACAATTGGACGCGGTAGGTGGTGCTGTTGGTGTAGTCGAGGTCCTAAAATAAACCGGGCGACGCGGGGGCGGATCGCTAGTTTTAAATAATAATCCTTTTTCTAAGATGATATTTTTAGGATCCTGTATATTAAAGTAAAAACCTGAATGGAGAGTGATAGCTGGTGTGTGTGTGTGTGTGTGTGCCTCGTAGCGGCGCGTGGGGCTTATATTTTGAGTGGCCGCCTTGGACAATTACAAGAGCGTATTTGACATTAACTTGTTACCCTATTTTCTACCGACATCAAAAAGGAGACGGTACTCAATTCGACTGTATGTTTTTTTTTTATGAGTGTTACCTAATAACTTTTTACTGGGTGTATTTATTTGAAAGCTGATGCTTCACATGTGGTCCCATATAAAAAAAATCAAGATCTGGCCAATAGTTTTTTAAAATTCTTAATAATTTATATGCAGTCGGTTGTGCAAAATTTTATATTATACTAGTTGGTACCCGGCGCGTTGCTGCCGCATAACAAACAATTGTGAGAAAATATCGTTTAATATTTGGAACAGTCATATTGTTTAACTAGGACTGATTATATTACAATAACAGAAGTTGGATGTATTTATCACCTACTGTAATTTAATTGTGCCTATGTTATATGTTTTATTGTCATAGGCATAGCCTATGACCTTCGCACAAGTTCTCGCTATAAGCTGACAAAGTTTTACTTCTTTTAACTATTATTTATTCTGTGTTGTTTACCACAATCTGATAAACGGTAAGGCAGCGCATCAAATACGAAACAACAATCATTAATTTTTATAAGAAAGTGGCTGGTACCCGGCGCGTTGTTGCCGCAAAACAATAATTGTCGAAATATCGTTTTAAATTTGGAAAAGTTATATTGTTTAATTAGGAGTGATAAAACCAAGGAGGTTATAATATAATATATTTACAATCTCCTTGAATAAAACACACATTGTAGTTGAATGATGTATAACTTTCAAATAAATTTGTCGGTACGATACGTGCGCCCTCTGCTGTAAGTTGACAAAGTTTTAGCGCAATCTGATGAACGGTAAGGCAGCACATAAACTACGAACAAACAAACATTATTTTTTATAACACACGGTCGAAATCAGCACATATAATTTTAATTAAAAATTTTATCATACGGGACGGTGGGAACCGAACTCGGTTTCCTTGCGTACGATTATAGCGTATTGCGTACGAACATTTCATTCATTTTTCTACATATTGTGACGTAACCATTGTGAGCAGCCTCACCAGTACTCTGTATTGTTCTCAGTCATGTACTTTACTGTAATTACGGGATAATATGCAATATCGTAGCTAACTCTTTTGCTAATAAATAGCCAGATTTGTACCAGGTCTCCTTGGACGTCAACTGTTAATTACTTCTTTTTATCATATTTCGTTTCCTTATACAAATGGCATTTTAGGAAATTTTTTGATATTTACAACAACGAATTAAGATACATATCACTATGATTGCACAATCTTTATGTATCGCACGTACTATTAAAAGATCAGACCGGATACGTAGAACAGCGCCGAAAAAGCAAAACATCTGTTACTGTAAGCACCGATCTGTCGTGCGGCTTAGAGCTATGGAAGAGACCCAGATATGAAGATAATGAGCTGTGATCTTTGCACGGGCTGATAAAGTCGTAGAAGAATGTGGTGAACAGGAAAGGTTTGAGTTTGCAGAATTATTTAAGTATTATTAAGAGAATATCATAAGGCAGTTAAGAATAATTATATTGTTGGGGATAAGGCTAAAAAATAAAAGGAAATACGAACAAATGAAGGTAGAACTCCCACCCGTTCTAGCAGTATAAGGTATCGCGCAGGCGACTAAGATGACCAGTCGGTAATTCTACGAGATTGGACCAAGAGCTTAATATAAACTAAGAATGGGAATGGGCTAAGAATCGAGCCCTGAGGAACGTCCATTGATACTACTGATCTGGAGGAATCTTTACCATTGATAAATATGTAATATGATTTGTAGAAATATGTTTTGTTGCTGAGAGGCTGAACTGTGTTACATTGAGATGGGTAGTGATGCTGTTGGTTTGCTTGCTTTGGTGTTATCATGTAATTGGGTCGTGATAGTAAGCAGGGCTTGTTACCCAGTAGTGTTCTTTTATTTCAATAATTTTGAGAATAATTTTTAACATAAGAAGTGGAATAATTTCTTACAATACATATATTAAGTAAAATTGAAGTTTCTGTCTGTAATATTGAAATAACTGGCTTTTATTAAGCTCAAGGAGTTATTTGAATGCCATTAAGTCATGAATAACAATTTTTAAACTTTTTGTCTGTCTTTCTGTCTATCCGGGCGCACCTTCGGAATGGCTGAACCGATTGTAATAAAATTTGACAAACAGATAGAGAGCAATGCCAGGAGCGATCTTGGTTGTATTTCATCCAAAAATGTATACCAAGTACATGCGAACGAATCGAGATCGATCCCCGGCAGCATCAATTAAATTATTTGTCTCAATTTAAAAAGCTAATTTAATAAATATTCGGCGTTAAAGAAAAACATTGTTATTCTAGATATTTGAGAAATAAACAAAATTTTGAGGATATAAAATTCAGCCAGTATGTGATCACTAGTTTATCTGTAAGAGTTCCTATCAAACCACGGGCTTACTTGTAAAAATGTTATGCGTATGACTGTCTCGTTAGTTTACTGGTCGTAAACGAGACTGCTGATTATAATACCATAAGTACCGGGTTCGTATCCAAGGTCGGGCCAAAGCGGTTTTTTTTATCAAGAAATTCTCAGTAACAGCCCGGAGTCAGGAAGTTGGCGGTGTTTCATCCCCGTGGCCCGAAAAGATCACGTAAAGCTGTTGGTCCTGCGCCTGATCTCTCCGGTCATGTCCGATTCCTGTTCTATCGGTCTATGAGAGTGAGCAAATAGAGAGAGCACCTGTGCTTGCGTACTCACTCGTGCACTATAATCCTGTCGTGACTGGCCGCCGTAACCGAAATGCGCTTTGTAGGACGTTATTATTATTATAGCTATACATAATATCATCAGTATCATTTATATAGTTTATTTATGTTTTGTTTTAAATAAAATTAATGCAATCAATTTTATTACATTTTTAAGAATGTCTGTTTAAATCGAGTGTAAATGGAATTTCCAAAATATATATACAAACAGGTCTTTTACTGGTTTTATTGACTATGTTTTCCTCTACTTCCATAATTATATATACTACTTTTTTGTACATCGTGCACATTCGTCTTCATCGTGAAATAAAATTCATAACTGTAATAACAATTTCCTCAATGTAACATCTGAGTCTACACAGTGGTAAATACCCATCGTTAGTGTCATTAGATACGTGTTATATTTAATATATAATAACACCTGCGCCCCGTAAAAATTTAATTACAGACTATGTAAGTTATAAACTGGTAAGGTACGTCTATACGTGGTAGAGCCATGCTGCAGCTATATTAGTAGTATAGTTGTAGCACGAATGGGTCGGCTCGACCGGGGAAGGACCACGCTCTCACAGAATACCAGCGTCAAATAGCGGTTTCATGCTGCTGTGTTTCGTATGGTGAGTGTAGAGAACCGGAGACCCTTTTTACTGGAAAAGAGGCATTCTATCTTAGTCCTCACGGGTGACAACGCATCTGCATTTTGATTCGCAAACGAGAATAAATGTAGATGTCTATGGGCCACAGTAACCACTTACCATCAGGTGGACTGTGTGCTCGTTTGTCACCCTATCTTATAAAAAAAAAGGTAGAAGGTAATTCAATGTTGAGATTTAAATGTGAATTTTGAACACAAAAAATCGTTGATCTTTTAACAATTATTAATATCATGATGTCTGATTGTTAAATTATTAGTTCGAGTGTAATTTTATTCTCCTCTAGTGTACCAAACACATTGTAAAGGAATCATTTCTCCGCAGGAATCATATTACGCCGTTACCGCCAGAGCCTTTCAAAAGTCCACTGCTGAACATAGCTTGCCTCATAGAGAGGATATTTGCCATAGTTGCCACGCTTGGGAGGCGGGTTAGCAGTTGCAGTTTTATATTTTTTTATTATTATTAGGATAATCCGAACAGGACCATCGTATCCGTAGAAAGTCGGTCGTGTAGGTCAGTCATTATGCTATCAGTGGATTAGAAAAAGTCCTGCGGAAATATGAAAATATTCCCCGTCATTTCCTTGATAACTATCGCGGAGAGTCTGTCAGTAATTTTTAGAAGATTTTTCAATTTGATGTGTACGATTTGAGTTGGTGGGGGGAGGGGGGTCATGTCCCCTGTGAACCTCCCTTCAGACCGCGCCTGGCCGCAGCTATATTAGTAGAACCGTTGTAGCACGAATGGGCCAGCTCGACCGGAGAAGGACCACGCTCTCACATAATACCAGCGTAAAATAGCAGCTTAACGTTGCTGTGTTTTCGTAATCGAGGATAAATTACACTTACCATCGGGTGGATTGTCTGCTCGTTTGTTATCCTTATCCTATAAAAAAACATGGGAAGGTTTATAATTGTGCAAAGGAGGACAAGAACTATAAAATTATACTCAAAATTATTTTTCCTTCTTGATATCCCCTTAGACATTTATACATTTTTCAGAACGATTAATTTACATGTTTAATGCCAGTCGAAAAATAATGTTTTGTAATTCTCCACATAGTTAACTAATAATATAGGTTATAGGATGGGTGTTCCAAAATTTCAAAGCCCGTTCTTTGAAAAGCAGCCATGACAACACGAGCTTTATGCACGTGCGCATTGCCGTGCAAAATCAGCACGAGTTTTCTTCGCAAACATAAGCTTTAATTCTTGCCGCGTTTTCGTTTCTTGCCCCAAGTAAAAATCCTCTCAGACTCTCAAATATAAAGAAAGTCTAAGAGGACTATGGAACATTTGTCTGCTACACTGCTTCAGTGCGCGATGTTCCTCAATGATTTCTTTCCTTCTCTTCTCATCTCTAAGGTTCAAACCTTCTCCATAGCGTGCTGAGTGATTACCATTTTAGCAGTAGAACCACGTTTAGATTTCTTAGATCCTCACTGTCAACTTGCGCTAGTTGTGCAATTTCACATGTAGCACTAAATATTAAATTTACCTGTTAAGTAGCAGCGGCATTGGCGTTGTGGTTGACCCTGTCTGGGGCGTTACGGGCGTCGGCTTGGTGGTAGCGGGCGAAGCGGACGTAGCGGGCGCAGCGGAGGCAGCGGGCGCAGCGGGCAACACGGATAGAAGATTAGGTTCTGGTAGAGGTGCTGGCGGTAGCGGTGCGTTTTCAGCGTCTGTGTAATATTGTAAAATATGTTTGTTATACATTCATAGATATTTAAATCTCATATTAGGAAGAATATTTGTAAGTTTATTTCTTGCATCTCGATTGGCTAAACCGTGGCATAAAAATTCAATGCCTAGCAATTTTTAGTCACTTGGTTAATTTTAATGACCAAATACTTAATTATTTGACTAAAGTTTTAGTATTTAATTATTTTTGAAATGAAATTGATTTTAAAAATCTTATCGTTCTGTTGTTGATTTTTTTAAATACATCATTTATCAGTTAAAATCACATCAGCTGTTGTCATTGTAATTAATATAAAGGCTTGGCTAGTTTTTAATCAGTGAGCTAGCCGTTTTGATGGCTGATTAAACGTTCGGGCTACGAACATTTAGGTTTAGTGAGGTTCGAACACGTGTAAATATATAATAATGTCATGTTTGTAATCCCTGGTTGTAGGTAGAGTCTAAAAAGCAGCGAGCTACTCGGACCACGATTAGCCAAAAATGGGGTTAGATGGAAAATTGGGAAAAAGTAATATAGGTAGCCTACACAATCACAAGCCCAATATCCCATTAGTCGGCTTTTATGACACCATGACAGGCAAGAGCAGTTTTCTTACGAAACACAGCAATGTTAAGCTGCTATTTTACGCTGATATTCTGTGAGAGCGTGGTCCATCCCCGGTCGAGCCGACCCATTCGTGCTACAACTTACTACTAATATAGCTGCAGCATGGCTCTACCATGTTTATGCTAGGATTAGGATTATATAGATATGTAGGATAGTTTTTATCCCGATACAAATACAAGGGTAGGGCCAAAGGGTCATCGGAGTAGGCAGAACAACGTCTGCCTGGTCATCTAGTATAATATAGATTGAACATTCGAATAATATATTCGTTCGGACGGTCAAGGTAAGATCAATGAATCCATAATATGGATGACCTTATGTTACCTCTAAGGCTAACTCTTTCTATCCACAATCAAACTTGTCAGAATGATTTCGTATATTTACGCGAACACTACACATTGAATAAAACTATTTTTACGGATTTTATCGCGTTTAATTAACTTATTTTATATTCCCGACGTTTCGGTTGCTTTCCAGCAACCGTGGTCACGCGGGACTGAGGTGATTGACGTCCCGATGTCAGTGTTAAGCCGGAGTACCTTCAGCTTTTTTAATTAATAATTTTGGTCCGATCTACGCAGAATGAACTAACTGTGTCTTGAAGTCTTGCAGTGGTATGCTTGGGTTTAGTTTTAATTTTATGAATTACAGGATCTGACCGTCTAGGATATGATCACAAACTGCAGACTTCCCGGAACGTTGGTGCTTCCGGGAAGTCTGCAGTTTGTGATCATATCCTAGACGGCCCCCGCCATTACATTAGATTTGATAAACCACAAATTCTCGCGAAAGAACATCGATTCCTGCCAAGGATGATACGTGAGGCTATTGAAATTAAAAAACATCCTAATTTCAATAGAGAGGGAGGCTGGGTACTACCACCTGCTTGGGATCCTGTAATTCATAAAATTAAAACTAAACCCAAGCATACCACTGCAAGACTTCAAGACACAGCTAGTTCATTCTGCGTAGATCGGACCAAAATTATTAATTAAAAAAGCTGAAGGTACTCCGGTTTAACACTGACATCGGGACGTCAATCACCTCAGGCCCGCGTGACCACGGTTGCTGGAAAGCAACCGAAACGTCGGGAATATAAATTAAGTTAATTAAACGCGATAAAATCCGTAATAATAGTTTTATTCAAACTTGTCAGATCACGTCTGTATTTCTATACACAAATGCACAAGATATGAATCATCATCTCGGAAGTCTTAAACGCTAGCGAGGTCGTTATTTAACTAATAAGAAGTAACTATCAGCGTAGCGTATGATATGTTTTTGCTCTTGATTGTAATCTACAAAAAAAGATTCCACAATGAAAATGCGTAACAGAATGCGATCACATTTACCATGCACGCAGCGAATGCTGTGCGATTATGATGCTTGATTTATCTTATTTGTTTACTGGTCTTGCCTTCTAAACGTAAAGTTTAAATAACGATTACAAAGTACTGTCTTGATCAATTTAATATTCATAATATATGAATGTAAAATCAATGACAGTGTGCGCAGGAATTACATACTTTAATTCCTCTCTCTTCTTTCCACCATCGGACAACCAGACGGTCGGCGGGTCTTCACCCCTTTGTTGTCGATATTCCACACATTAGAACCAAACGGTTTGCTTCGTATTTTGTAATGCGTACAAAAAAGCAGTTGAATAGTTTTCCGGCGTCTGTCTTTCTGTTCGAATAATTACCGAACTATTTTTACGTGGTAGAACCATGCTGCACCTATATCAGTAGTATAGTTGAAGCACGAATGGAACCACTCCGCTTTCACAGAATACCAGCATAAAATAGCAACTTTAGGCCTCATGCCCACGAGACGGTTTTTCGCCGGAGCTAAGCCCGGCGTCAAACCGGGTCTACGTCCGGTCGTCAGTATTCTATGGGACACTATGAAGCCAATCACACGACACTGGTTCTAGCAGTTGCGCGGTGAGCCGGCGCCGACGACCGAACGTGTACCCGGTTTGACACCGGGTTTAGCTCCGGCGAAAAACTGTCTCGTGGGCATGAGGCCTAAAGCTCCTGTTTCGTATGGTGAGTGTAGAGAACTAGAGAATCTTTATAGATGTGAAAGTCTATGGGCCACAGCATCCACTTACCATCAGGTGGACTTTGTGCTCGTTTGATACTCTTACTTTATAAAAAAAAAGAGATCCTACTGCGTCATTACTAGGCCCATTTGTTTTTTAATAGAAATAAAATTTATGGATTGTTATTTGAGGAAAATGTTTTACCGGGTTGCCTATGAAAACAAGGCCGCAAGACATTTTAGTTAAAATTTACTAAATGATATTTTTGTAAATAATTTCTTTCATTCGTTTTTTTAAAATATCTATAAATATCGAAAAAACGTATTTTTTGAGTTGCCACAGGATTTCATGATTTGTTTGAAAATTATTTTTTAACCTCATATTATTCTCAATATTGCTCAACATAAATTGTAAGATATTGTTCTTTTTGAAGTTTTTTAGTAAACGGTATTAATAATACATTTACACATCATAAATACATTCTCATTCTTTCCCAATGTATGGGAAGTACGGACTGCGAATTAATAATTTTTGACATGCACGGTACGGCCGGAAATGTTCATACCTGATCCAGAAATAGTGTTGAATTGCTCATTGGCCAAGAAGGTCTCGAAGTATCTAGTGAAATCACCAGTTGGATCCCACCTCGATTCCAGCTTAGACCACTCATCGGGGTATTCGTATTTAAGTCTTTTAATTATCTTAACGGCTGTCCTCTTCTGCCTCTCGGTACACCGTATGCATTTTGTTCTTAAAGCTTCTGGAAGTAGTCCTGTTGGAAGAAAATAATTTATATTAGTATTCTATAACATGATCCGTGGCTCAAAACGTGAGCAAACTTTCGGTTTTAGGGTACTGTACCCAAAGGGTGACAACGGGACCCTATTACTATGCCTCTGCTGTCCGTTCGTTCGTCCGTCTGTCTGTCTGTCTGTCAGCGGACTGTATCTTATGATCCGTTACGGCTGAAATTTTCAAAGAATGTGTATTACTATTGCCGCTATAACAACAAATAATAAAAAGATATAAAAAAAAATTAAAGGGGGCTACCATACTAGAAACGTGTTTTACGGTGGTATGGAACCCTTCACGTGCGAGTCCGACTCGCACTTTACCGGTTTTATTTTAATCACATAATACGATCGTTTGATTTACCACGTGTTTGTGGAAAACTGTATGAGAGTGAAATTAAAAAAAAAAACATGTCAATTATGTCAACTTGCGGCGAACTGTTTGCACTATAACCCTATCAGAAAACAGAGAATGCCAGTTCCTGTGGGCTGTATATAGGCTGTAAATTTAGTAATAAAAAATATATAATATCTAAATAAAGCATAATTGAAGTTTATTCGCATAAATAACGCGTTAGTGACGTTAACACATTCTTGTCTTGTTTTGGCAATCTACAAGGAATGCTTTGTTTTGATTGGATTTTTTGTTCAATTCTTTGTATTTAATTACTTGGGGTTATACTTATGTCTTAGAAGTTATTAGCCGATAGTAATTTCATCTTTGGTATTTATTACTTGCGTTGTTTATAAGGCTCTCGACAAAACTATTTTTTACTTCTGATTATTGCCTCTTATTTATGAGAAAAATACGCAATATATCATTAGGCAATGTATCATCATGGATCATACGAACACATTATAGATGTCAGTAATTATACCTCTCAAAACATAATTGTGAAAAGAGGCCAAATTCGATGCAAACGACTAGATGCCAAGTTTCATAGCAGGTTTCATTTCATACATGGCTATTGCAAAGGATATTATATTTTTTATTTTATTTTTTTATAGAAGAGGATGCAAACGAGCACGCAGCTCACCTGATAGTAATTGACTACAGCCGCCCATGAACAACCGTAACACCTGGGGAATTGCAGGTGCGTTGCCGGTCTTTTAGAAATTTATTATATATTATTACTACATAGTTATAGATATGTAAAACGTTTTCAAATTATTTATAACTTGTCATGTTATAAATCAATCAATATAGCAAAAAAAATTGTAAAGGTGTCATGAAGATTATGATGATAATGAAAAATGTCAAGAAAGTTATTGGTGCCGGTTAGTTTCAAGTTCAATACTTGGATTGCCTTGTTAGTCTAGCGGTCGTAAGTTCACATGGTCCCGGGTTCGAATTTTAGGTCGGGCCAAAAATCAGTTATTGGATTTTAGATTTTAGAACTTTTCAGTAACAGCCCAGAGTTAGGAAGTTGGCGGTGGTTAGGAAGTTGGGACTTCCATCAGGCTATGAGAATTAGGGAATGGAGACTACACTTTGGTTTGCGCGCACACTCTGTTACTGTTACTGCGCAGATGTCTAGTGTCCGTTGAGACTGGCCGCCTTGGCCGATATTTGGTCTGGGGGACATTATTATGATAGTTATAGACAGTCAAATGTTGTATTATTATATACTCTTTGATAGAGAGTTTCCGATAACGTGTAACTGTCAACGTCGTCTGAAAGAGTCTAATGAAGTCATCAATATTATAAATTTTAAAAACATCACGATAAGAAAACTTATATCGAATAGCCTAGATATCTTTTTGTCATAAGAGAATCGATAATCGATCTTACTGTCCCGTGAATGTCGTAAAAGGCCATTATGGGAAGTGCTATAAAGATCACATACAGACGCAAAGTAGCCAGCCTTTCGGTTTTCTACAGTTGTTTTGTTTGTTTGTTTTCTTTCGGTTTTCGGAGAGTGTGCGCAGGAATCGCATAATTTAATTCGTCCCTCTCGCTTTGACCATCGGACAACCAGACGTTCGGCCAATGTCCACCCTTTCGTTGTTGACTTACCACGCGTTCGAACCAAATGAACGACGTAGTTCATCATGCGTACAGCAAAGGAGTGGAATAAGTTGCCAGCATCTGTCTTTCCATCCGATTACAATGTGGGTGTCTTCAAGGCAAGAGTGAATGGGCTTTTGTTAAGTCAGTGCGCTTCACCATCTTAGGCTACATCACCACTTACCATCAGGTGGGACCGTAGATAAGCGCTGGCGTAGTGTACAGGCAGTTCTCGAATTACGATGTTTTGAGTTACTAAATGTGAGAAAAATAACAATTTCTTCTTTTCCTTTATTTTCCTTTCTTATCAGTCTGTGGAAGTTGACTGCTGTGTGTGGGCTCCTCCGGCTGTAGAGAAGATTTGCCTTAACGGCCACAATCATCAATCCCTGCCTGCCATGCCAAAGGCAGGCATGGTTTGATGATTTCGGAATCATACGTCTCGTCACTTTAACGCTGCTACCCAAAACTGGACTGAATTTTTTTTTAAATTAAAATAACTAGCAATGCTATTAACATTACTAATATTTCCTTTAACCACACCCGGTAAGCTTAAAATGATTGTGTTAGGAATAGTTCAAGGCAGTAGTCGAATGGCGAATTCGAACCCACGACCTTTTGAGTTCGCGGTGCGCACCCTGTCATTAGGCTACTACCGCTGATCTACGTCGATGTCGATGTCGATGTTTTACGTCAGTCATGTACCGGTCAGAAGATGTAAAATAAGATGGGGTGATGGATTCTCCTACGTGACAACTCCTCGGTTATAACAAACCGTGGAAAAAAATGGCGTTTATTATTTCGCTTCAAGATAATGCCTTTATTACTCCTCCTTCTTTCCAACACCGTTGCGTCAATTTATCACGCATTAGAACCAAAAGGTTTGCTTTCGTAACGCGTACAGGAAAGGAGTGGAATAATCTGTCTTTACGTCTGTTTACAAACAGGGTGTCTTCAAGGCAAGAGTGAATAGGTTTTTGTAACGCTAAGACAGTGCGATTTACCATTTAGAGCTCCATCACCACTTACCACCAGGTGAGATTGTAATCAAGGACATGATTATGTAAAAAAAGGAAACCTTACCTTCAACAATTTCGTGCACTATCAGAGTTACAAACGCTACAATCAACATCATTACAACCACCACCTGACACTAGAAAAAACGTAACGTCCTTAGTCATACAACACGTGTTACGCCTTTATATGTAGTGAATGTGTATAGAAGGGCAGTGCTCTGCAAACAAGATTATGTATATATACATCGATATGTATATCGTTTTGTTATTGTGTTCGGATCTTAAAAAAAATTATATTTGCATATCATTCATACCGCAAAGTAGTTAATTAATTGAATTAATTAACTACTTTGATCGTGACACTTGGCGATCTGTTCTCTCTGGCTACCCCTTCAGGGATTGTGCGTGAAGATAAGTAAGTAAGTAAGTAAGAATTAATTTATATACGTACAATATTTATAACGAATAAAAATTACCATAGTGCCTTACATCCTCAGATTTAAGAACGCTCGCTGTGTATCCTCACTGAGTGGATATACATAACCTTTGACCGAGAAATGAACCAGCCCTGTTGTCACCTCCGGCTACAGGGAAACTAAAATTTATTTAGAATGCGACTGTCTCTTTTTCTCACAAGAAGACAGAACCGGACTAAGAGATCTAATTAATATAAGTGATTGAACTAATACCGGCATCCATAGACAGTTAATCGTAGTAGAGCCATGCAGAAGCTATATTGGTTGTATCACGAATGGGACCACGGTCTTACGGAACACCAGCGTAAAATAGCATACGGAAGCTTAATGCTGCTGTGTTCCGTATGGTGAGTGTAGAGAACCGGAGACCTTTTTTAAAGGATGCGAGGCATTTCATCTTAATCCTTAGGGGTAACAACGCATTTTGGTTCTCAATCGAGGATAGATATAGATGTCTACATATAGACCACAGCATCCACTTACCATCAGGTGGTCTTCGAGTTCGCCTATTACGAGTACATCAATCTATACAAATAAAAATCAATTGCCGCATGTATGTAAGGTAATCACTTTGAGAACGGCTGGACCGATTTTGATGAAGTTTTTTGTTTGAGTGGGTCCCTGGATGGATTACATTCACAATTGGACCCGGTAGGTGGCGCTGTTATCGAGATCCAGAAATCGCCCATGCGAAGCCGGGGCGGATCGCTAGTTGAGTAAAAAAATCATATGGAAGTTATACTTCCACATTGTTAATTTAGAATGTACTCTTTAAAAACTTTAAATTGATTACCATATAAAAGGTTGAGAAATAAAATCTGACTAGTTTTAAGAAACGGGCAGACATGCGGCAGAACCGGACCATAGTGCACACATACATATTCTCCATCGCAGTTAGGTATAAAAGAAGACGTATTTAATCGAAAAAAAGAAGCAAATACATTACTACGTGTTTCTTAATAATCGTTAAAAACTAAAAAAAAAATAGGTTTTTATTAAATTGTTTCATACTAATTTGTATTGGTATGCCTTTTATCATTATTTAAAGCAGCTTCGTTTGCAATTACCGATCGATAAAATTTTTGTTTTATACATTTATATACAGGTTGCAGTTTAAATTGTTTTACGTATGGATAAAAATAACGCAAAAAAACTTTAATACTGCATGTAAGGAAAATTTAAAAAAATAATATCACTAATTTTCTAATAGCCATTTTTGTCAATAAACACGAAAAAATAATTAGAACATACATAATTTATTATATTCATTCATAACAGCCATTGTCCCGTGGGTATGTTAAGAATCGACAGAGGAAAACTGAAACACAAGTTGAGCAGCAACATCTTCCTGATAACGTTACGTGATAGAGTCACGTTGCAGCTATATTAGTTGCAGCACGAATGGGTCGGCTCCACTGGGGAAGGACCACGCTCTCACAGAATACCAGCGTAAAATAGCAGTTAACGCTGCTGGGTTTCGTATGGTGAGTGTAGAGAACCGGAGACCATTTTTCTGCCGACTTCTAAAAAGGAGACGGTACTCAATTTGACGCGTATGTTTTTTTTTATGTGTGTTACCTCATAACTTTTTACTGGGTGAACCGATTTCGATGATTCTTTTTTTTTATATGAAAGCTGATACTTCTCGTGTGGTCCCATATTCCGCATTTGTCCCACTGTCCCAATTTGATCAAGGTCAGACCAATAGTTTTTGAGTTATTTGAGTTATTCTTATTAAGTCGGCTGTACAAAATTTTTAATTTTAAATTATACTAGAAACGTAGCATTCCATCTTAGTTCTCACTGGTGAGATCGCATTTGATTCGTAATCGAGGATATAGACGTCTATAGGCCACAGCAACCACTTACCATAAGGTGGACTGTGTGCTCGTTTGTCACCCATAAGTGTGATTTATTTTTGTAGGATAACCTATAAAAAAATTATAAGTCAAATGGATGCCAATGACTTCAGTTTCATCTTTTATAGGCGGATGAATTAAAGAAGGAAATCTTTGTAAGTAATAAATTTATTTTAACTAGGAAGCACTATGCATTAGTAATTACGGGTTTTTATGTTATTTTAATAACGAGATTACTTTTTGTTATACAGAAAATGATTTTAAATTACATTCGAATAAATTTTTTCTAACAACAGGTTTTAATACAGCGACAAAAAAGTTTTATGTGCGCTTAGTGTTTCAAATGATACAACATGCTGAATATGTTGAATATGGATACCTAGATTAAACTAAATCAAGGTGTGAATAAATTTGTTGGTAAAAATCGTATCGTCGTATGACGATGTAAAAACTTGGAAGTGACGTTCCGTTTCACGGTTACAAGATTGATATCGAAGGGCAAAGATGTTTAGAAAGTAAAAATCAAATAGTCGTAACTTTTATCGAAATGTCAGTTAGACCTTGTGTAAACTGATATGTTGTCTTTGAACTTAATATACGAATTGACCTTTTTTTACTTTTAGTAGACTTTTATTTTTTGTATTCTTTAATCCATATTATATACAGGGTTATTTTTCAAAGAGTAGCCAAAATTTATACTTAAGTCCAAATACCTTTATTGCAATTTTTGAAAATAATCCCAAATTGAATGTGATTTATATACAACAAAAACGCGTGCGTGCGCTCTTCTGTGTGCGATTCAATACACATGGTCGTTACCGAACAATCGACCCTTACGAATGTTTGCGTGCGTAGTAAAATAGTAGGCGTTAGATATTTATGAATGGCAATCAGTTACAATAGTGCATTACCGCACATTCTGAATTTAAAAGATAACTTGGGCAGAATGTTTGAGGTATATTTTAATTAATTTTTCTTCACCATTTGCCTATATTGCTTATTCTGAACGTTCTCTGCGAATTTGGCCGTATATTGCAAAATAGTCTATATTTTCTAGGTGGTAGGATTCCTCTCCTTTTCTGCTTAGAAGTCTGTTTTGGTAGGTACCACTCTCTTACCTATTTCCGCCAACTAGCAGCGTCTACGCTGCTGTGTTCCGGTCCGAATATTATAAAGAGCCGTCCATCAACCTGTGAGGTATTTCATCTTAATCCTTAGGAGTGGCAACGCATCTGTAGCCTTCCTTGTATAAAGTGTTTCCATGGACTGCAGTAGCCACTTACCATCAAGCAGACTGTAACTTCGTTTATCACTTCAGTTTTATGAAAAATATATTAGTAACCACCTATGTATTTGCAATGAAACAAAATAAGAATACCCTAGATTTTAAGTCTAGACCTTTGACGATATGTCTACGCAAAGATATACGAGTAGATCTTGCTGTAAAAAGAACTTGTAAAATGCTCGCAACCGCAGTTTTTCTAAACACCTAGGAATATGGTGTCAATTTTAGAACCCCTCGGAATATGGTGTCTTATACTTAGATATGCGTCCCAATGCTGGTCACAGGTTTGCTCTCATTGTTGAGAGGAATTTAGGACTATAAAGTATCGCTATGCCTGCATGTTGGTCGGCTCCAAATATCATCGAATAAAAGTTAAAAAAGTTGAAGTTACAGTCTATATACGTCCAACTGCTGGGCACAGGCTTCCTCTCATTTCTGACAGTGTTTTAGGGCAAGGAAATGTCCGCCGCGCTACCCCAATGCGTGTTGGCGAATTTTACGTCTTCGAAATATTTTTTTTCTTATTTCTCCGACATGCAGGTTTTCCCATCGAATATTAGGTATTATATATTTTTTTAATCATGAAGTTTTTGTTAACCACCGAGTACATGGCAACTCCGCTCTTAAATTACTATTAATAATTACGTTAGTGTCAGTGGGTGATATTAATATTAAATTTTAAAGTTAGATATAAGAAACTGGAAAATAATTCGTATGTGATAAGAACGCATGCCAACGATAAAAATGGGTAGGTACCTAGTTTTTGCAAGTCTTAGAAACTCCTATTATAGTTTTTACACATCTGATACTCGCACGGCACTGTGATTGATGGAAGTGTTTTACCGTTATATAACAACTATATAATCGTAAAACACTTAAAAATCTTTAAACAGGTTCACAAAAACAAGACCATCTACTGCTAAGTTGTTAATTAGGATTGTAACCGCCTCTAAAGGTATTGTAAGATGTCGGCTTACGATCTGTATGGCCGGGCGGGTCTTCGCCTCACGTTATCTCACGTTATAGATCTTATTTCTACTGCGCATTTTCGCTCACAAAGATCTTCCACATGGGGCTATTTATACTTCTCTTGCTACTACAAGACTGGTATACAGGAACCTGCCTTTCACATTAGTTAGCGATTTTTTTATCTACAGAGACCGATACTTCAGCTTATTGATCTATTAGTTATCATTATTAGTTATCATTTTTTTATAGTATAGGGTGACAAACGAGCACACAGTCCACCTGACGGTAAGTGGCTGCTGCATTGAGTTATATGTACTACGTACTAGAGAAGCCATTCCAAACAAAAATTGTGTCCTACTCTATGTCTTCGCGCATGCGCGGGAGTAGTAGTCACGCATGCGCGAAGGATTTAATTTAATATAAAATAAGATATTAATATAAAATAAATATTTGAATTTAATATAAAATATCTTAATTTAACCTAAAGAAACATATTTCTAAATAAAATGTAATAATAATTATTTTATGGAATTCACAAATCTTCAATTTACGCAATATTTAGTTTGTATGGATTGCACTACAGTTCAGTTGAACATAGTCAATGTTCGGAATGGCTTCTCTAGTACGTAGTACATATAACTCAATGGGCTGCTGTGGCCCATAGACATCTACATCTATCTTCGATTACGAATCAAAATGCAGATGCGTTGTCACCCGTGAGGACTAAGATAGAATGCCTCCTTTCCAGTAAAAAGGGTCTCCGGTTCTCTACACTCACCATACAAAACACAGCAGCGTTAAGCTGCTATTTTACGTTAGTATTCTGTGAGAGCGTGGTTCTTCCCCGGTCGAGCCGACCCATTCGCGATACAATTATACTAATATAACTCGGCATGGCTCTGCCACGTAAAATGGATACTGGATATGACGCATGTCATCTTAGCCTTTAAAGGCGAGAGCGCATCTGTAACCTTCTTTGTTTTAAGATTTGTAGTTCGTTGCAATTATTCATGGACTGAATAATCTAAGTTCGTTTGTCATTTCAGTTTTATCTCTATATTGTATAAGACAAGTTGCTTGATGAAATTTTTTGTATGTGATTAAATTGATTAGAGAATTGTTTAGACTCATAATTGAACTCGGTAGGTGGCGTTGTTGTCGAGATCCAGAAATCACCCGTGCGAAGCCGGGGCGGATCGCTATTATAAATAAAATAAATACAGCGAGTAAATTCGACAGCAAATTGTTCAAAAGCGCTTCATTTAATAGCGATTTCGTACTAACATCATTTAAGTCAATGTAACAATGATGAATGAGCATCAAATATAATTCTCTGATTATGCTGTTCGATTAAAGTAGCCATTTTACATAATATGGGATATGTAACCGCATTTTTCCAAAGATTTTTTCAGTCGGATAAGTTTTTAGCAAATCACTTATATTTTTGTTTACTAGATTTCTTCTGTATCGTGGGGGCAGTTTACATACATAAATTTCACAAGAACAAACATCCAGACCGGAACAATTATTTATAGGCCATAACTTGTTCCGTGCGGGATTCGAACCTGCGGCCCGCATCGCTACAACTCATTGCTAAACCACTGCGCTACGAAGCCTATAAAAATAAAGTTTATAAATAAAGCGATTATAGAGAAATTAATCAATCAACTGGTATAAAAATCGATGTTATCCAAACATAATAATAATTTGATAGCGATCAACGATAATGATTAATCGATACATGCCACTCTATTTTGTCGATATTTACTATTAACGTTTAATTATGATATGTATCTACTATATAAATAGTAACCTACGTTTAAACTGTCGTTATTTCTTTACGAGATATTCTGTATTGTACTCGTAGAAGGAATAATTTAATGTAATACGTAACAATATAATTGTTAATTCCGTAGCTGATGACATAAAGGCGAACTACTTGTTATGCCTTTGATGCGTTCATTATGAATATGGAATACTGCGCGATCTCACTTAGATCACTCGATTAAAAAACTGATGTTACGTAATATTGATATCATGGGTCGGCTCGCCCGTGGAAGGAACACGCTCTCACTGAATACCGGTGTAAAATAGGAGCTTAATGCTGCTGTTTTTCGTATGGTGAGTGTAGAGAACCGGAGACCCTTTTTACTGGAAAAGAGGCATTCCATGTTAGTCCTCACGGCTGACAACGCATTTCTGCATTTTGATTCGCAAACAAGGATAGTTGTAAATGTCTATGGGCCACAGCAACCACATACAATCAGGTGGTCTATGTGCTCGTTTGTCATCCTTATCTTATAAAAAAACAATTTTTAAATAAAATATCTCATTTAAACAATGATAATAAGTTTGTCTAGGTTGGTATCACACCCTTAACTATTTTTACGGCCAAATATCAGTGTGCGCACTGTTGTATTCCAGTATAAGTTAAATTGAATTTTCTTGTATTAAAACTAAGAACACTCTCAATCATGTTACTGTTCAAACAAAAAAAAACTATATCTAAATCGGTTCATTCGTTTGGGAGCTACGATGACACAGACAGACACACAGGCACACAGATACACACGTTAAACATCTAACACCCCTCGGTTTGCGTCGGGGGTTAATAAAGGATATTGAAAAGCAGTATAACAGGAGTCCTTTTTTATTTAGAGTTTGTGGCGTGCATGGGCCACTTACCATCAGGTGGACTGCAAGGTGATTTGTCATTTCAATTTAATAAATAAATTCAAGCCCAAGAATATATTAAGTTAGAGAGAATATGTTATATAGTAGGCAGAAATGAAGTCATTCCATAGTAATTTAAATCTAAATGGTGAAATTTTGCTAGATCTCACGTCATAATGTTCTATAAACATGTTCAGATACCACTCTCGCTTTTCTATAAAAAAAAAATGACAGGTAACGTCACTATTATGCAAAGATGGTGATATTTTTACGACAGACGTCAGTAAGTTACATTGTCATTCTAGTGATACGGTCGGACGGCCGCTAGTCTCGAACACAGAACATAAGTACCCTGACGGGGTCTCGAATAGTAATAATTTCCGTATCGCAATAACAAAGAATGGTTGAGTTATTATTATATATGAATGTTTTTTTTTAGAATAACAGTGACGACAAACGAGCGTATAGTAAACCTGATGGTAAGTGGATGCTGTGATCCATATACATTTACTATCCTCGATTATGAATCAAATTGCAGATGCGTTGTCACTCCTGAAGACTAAGATGGAGTGCTTCATTCCCAGTTAAAAGGGTCTCCGGTTCTCTACATTCACCATACGAAACACAGCAGCATTAAGCTGCTATTTCACGCTGATATTCTGTGAGAGCGTGGTCCTTCCCCGGTCGAGCCCACCCATTCGTGCTACAACCATAATATACCTGCAGCATGGCTCTAAAAGACTTAAACAATTTTTTTATTGTCTCACCATCATCATCATCATCATTTTAGTCCATATCTATTTCCATACTATTGCTGAATATAACCGGCCTTATTAAATTGCAAAAAAAAAATCTCGAAGCTGGCTTACTTCACGCCTTATAATATTATGTCGTCGCTCTATCTAAGTTCTACACTGCGCCTGACGTATGAATCTGAAACCACAGATTAATAATCTTGTTTGATATCGGCTAAACCGTATCAGAAAGGTGCTCCTGCCAATCTCTGCAAAATTTTCCTCTCTTGCCTTATAAGGACGGTTAGTATATTATATTACGCCGCCATTTCACGACGATACATTTCATTTCATACTGTTCAATTTAAAATGAATAACAATATTTAATGTAGAACCTCTCAATAATAAACTGCTACTTACAGGTATATTTTTTTAATTAAGAGCAATGCATGTAACTTGATCAAAAGTTAGAAAATCTTCGGTAACGTACAAAATACAAAATAAAAAAGATATGAAGAATTACAATATACTTACCTAGTTTTAGGTAATACTAACAAAATGTGAGTCTTAATCACTTGAATAAACAAATTCATGTTTCCTTAAGATTAGAAGAGGTATTTACTTAAAACAAACGCTTATCTATGTGATTGCTGATGAGTGTTTAAAATGGCGATATTAATTATCTATACATATGAATAAAATTGAAGTATCTGTCTGTAATATTGAAATAATTTGCTTTAAATTAAACTCGAGAGGTTATTTGAATGTTTAAGACAAATAACTAATTTCAAAATTTTTGTCTGTCTATTGTCCGGGCTTATCTTAGTAATGGCAGAACCAATTGTGATGAAACTTTACGAACAGATAGAAAGCAATGCAGGGAGGGATTTAGGCTATACAGGTGTTTTATCCGAAAACTTTAAGTTTTTTTTTTATAAAAATGAAATATTTATAAGACAAATAGTATCTATCTTTAATTATGGATTATCTATATCTAAATAACCAGGCAAAGCCACTCACCGTTTTTTTTATAGGATAGGGTGACAAACGAGCACACAATCCACCTGATGGTAAGTGGCTGCTGTGGCCCATAGACATGCGTTGTCACCCGTGAGGACTAAGATGGAATGCCTCTTTTCCAGTAAAATGGGTCTCTGGTTCTCTACACTCACCATACAAAACACGGCAGTGTTAAGCTGCTATTTTACGCTGGTATTCTGTGAGAACGTGGTCCTTCCCCGGTCGAGCCGACACATTCGTGCTACAACTATACTACTAATATAGCTGCAGCATGGCTCTACCACCTATACCACCGTTCCGTGGTCCCTCCCTAGTTCTAATGACGTCTTAACTGTCATGTGCCTAATTGTTTTGGTCACGTAGTATAGTCACTATGCTTTAAAACTCGGCAGACGTTAAGGGCGGGTGTTCCAAGCGCAATAGGTATAATAGGTATTTACATGCAGACACCGCCGGCGTGGCGCCGAAAAAGAAATATAGGTAACTATTATATTTCTTTCGCGATTCGCGCAAAAATTTAGCACAGGTCTTACCTCGGCAACGTCCCGCGTTACACTTGCAAGCTCGGTAGAATCGATTCCAAAATGAATTACCTATAAATTGATATTATTTAAAGAAGAAAAGGAATATTAGAACTTGTTTAAAATGAAATTTGGCTTGTAAAAAACCTGCAAATCAAACGTAGTTCGGTATTTTTTTCTATCGAGATAATTGTATTGTCTCGTGTATTGACCGCGTACATCGTAAGGATGACTAAAATGATGACTAATGTATCTAAAATACATATTTTTTTAGATTCTAAATGTACCTAATAGTTTGCCTATCAAAAAACAATTTTAAAACGGACAAAAACAGGAACACTTAGCCTTAACATTGTTCTACCCTTTGCAGTAGGCAACGCAATGAGTTTCTCTTTCATTCCGGACTTTTTACAGAGCCTATACCGTACCTATATACGTCCCACTGCTGGGCACAGGCCTCAATTTTGAGAGTTTTAGTCTTCGAAATATTTTTTGTTCTTATTTTTTAGACATGCAGGTTTTCCCTCACCGCCGAGCGCGTGGTAAATCAGCGCTTAAAATTGCAATTAACAATTTCATTGATGCCGGCGGGGATCAAAACCGGGTTGCTTGCGTGGTGTGAAATTTACATCGAGCGCTTAGCCCCAGTGTAGTAAGAATAAAATATATTGACAACTCGACCACGGTGGCACCTATCGCATGCAGATTTTGTGTTTGTTTTTGCTAATAAAACAAACATTACTTTGTGTGTGTGAACTGTGAATATAGATTCAATCGTCAAGTCGTTTAGAAATTACAAGAATATTAAGGAAAGCAACGATTATATAATATAAAGACCGGCCCTGGCTTCGCCCCGGGTAGGATCTATTAATGTAGCGGTATTTAATGATTTTTATGTTTATGCGGACACTACACATTTAAATGATTAGCCTTATTACAGCGTTATTTAGATGTAAGATAATAAAAACCACTTATTATGTAATTTTATCGTTCTAGCAAGAAAAAAACTGCAAGTTTTTCGTATAAAATATGGCCAAAATCACTCCTAGCATTGCTTTCTAACTGTTTATGAAGTTTCATTACAATCGGTTCAGCCATTCCGAAGATTAACATGGACAGATGGACAGACAGACAGACAAAAACTTCAAAAATGATTAGACGTGTATTAATGGCGTACAAATATCCCACTTAGCTCAATATAAAGCAGTCATTTCGATATTACAAACAGGACTTCAATTTTATTTATATGTATAGATGAAATAATTTACCATTACAGAATTTTTCGAAACCCATAAAGAAGATACGATAAATCTACAAACGTTAAGAACGATAAGCAGGCATTCCAATCGTTTATTAACTTATTTAAGATGTCCCATTGAATACAGTATGATACTCTACTTCGCTGCCTCATGCGTGTTGTCGAACATAATATGTTAATAATAATATAATGCTAGTTACCTCATCTTTAACCGACGAGTTAAATTAACATTTAAAATCGTTTTAATATATCATTCAGTACTTCCTACACTGCTATACGAATTCGGTTTGCCTTATAAGCGTCTAATTAAAACACCCCAACCTGAGGTCATGCCAAAAGAAACTAGATACTCAAGAATTGTAATATTTATTATTTACTAGCTGTTACGGGGAGCGTTGCTGCCGCAGAAAAACAATTGTGGAAATATCGTTTTAAATTTGGAAGAGTTATATTGTTTAATTAGGAATTATAATACATTCATTGAAATTTAATGATCTACAACTTCAAATAAATTTTTCGGTACGGTACGCGCGCCACCTACTGTAATTTAATTGTAACATGCATATAACCTTCGCGCAAGTGCCAGCAAGAAGTTGACAAAGTTTTACCGCAATCTGATGAACGGTATGGTAGTGAACGGACGAACAAAAAAAAAATCATTATTTTTTATATATTTGATAACAAGTACCAACCTTTTAAAATATTTACTTGGAGCACGTGGATATACATATTTCCTTATCACTTTTCTTTAGACTCCTCAGAAATCTCGAAATTTTAAGCAAGCAGTATCTACGTCTTCTTTGGTCTTTAATTTCTTGTCGTTAAATTTTTCTTTGATTTTGAAAACACGTACAAAGTGTTCTGCCAGATGTGTGTGGCGCCGCCTCTGTGGTGCCAGATCTGGGGCCGGATTCCTAACTGGGTGCTGATAGCTGATAATTCTTTTAAGATACAAACTACCACTCGGATACCTGTATCTGCTGTTAAACGATATATATACAGAGTTAATTCTCAAAGCGTAGCTAAATTTTAATCTTAAGTTCAAATATATAAATATAAGTAAACAAAATAAAAAATTGAACTTTTTAAGAAGTCTTATCGGCAGCCTTCCTTTTACACAGAAGTCTTGTAATGACGTGCATTTCTTTTAATATGAACTTAGTCGTGTTTCTTTGAAACTGACAAGGTTTGTTTTACCCAAAACTATGAATGACGCTGCTGAAACGACGTAAAAATTAGGTAGGATAGGTTTCGTTTTTGCAAAAAGTCCCGTTAATGGCTCTTCCGTTAAAACCGATCTTCACTTGTAAAACACCGACTGAAAGTCAAATAATTATTCGTAGTTAATATTTTTTTAATTCATTGAACATTGTTAAGATTGTGCTAAATCGTTAAAAATAAGGTTTACGTAGAAATTGACCTGCGTGAATTTGTTTGAAATTATCCCAAATTGAAAGTGATTTATGGACAATAATGTTTTTGCCTACCGATCGATCCTTACGAATGTGCGCGTGCGCAGTAAAATCAGTTAAAGTAGTGCATTACCACGCATTTTTAATTTAAAAGATAAAAAGTATAGAATTATTGAAATTTTTAGTAACATTTTTTTTTCACCATTGCCTATATATATATATATATATATACATATATATATATATATATATATATATATATATATATATATATATATATATATATATATATATATATATATATATATATATATATAACACATAGCTACATAACCATTGGTGATGTATCGTGTATACTCACGACTGGATTACAATAGGTCAATATCGACGTTGATCAAATACGATTTAATCATTAATAATATTTTTTATAGAGTGAATAAAGTAGCGGGAGCTTGCAATCCACTTTTTTCTTTTTTTTATATAAAGTAGGAGATTAAAGACGTTTTGCTTTTTAGAAAGAAGTAAGTTTTTTTCTTGAAGGTCCCTAAGTCGTATCGGTCCGGAAAAATCGCCAGTGAGTTTTTTTTTATAGAAGAGGGGGCAAACGAGCATGCGGCTCACTTGATTGGTAAGTGACTACCGCCGCTCATGAACAAACGCAACACCATGGGAATTGCAGATGCGATGCCGGCCTTTTAGAAAGGTGTAAGCTCTTTTTTGAAGGTCCCTAAGTCGTATCGGTCCGGAAAAATCGCCGGTGGTAAACAATTCCACAGAGAAGTTGTAAGAGGAAGAAAACTCCTAGTAAAACGCACAGTCGTTGACCGCAAAGCATCCAGATGGTGAGGATGGTATCGTGAATTTTGATGCAATGTGCGTTCGTGAAATTTGGCGAGTGGAATTAATTCGAACAATTCCTCAGAGCACTCCCCGTGGTAAATTCGATAGAAAATGCAAAGGGATGCAACTTCCCTACGCAGTGCCAGTGTATCGAGCCGATCCGAAAGAACTTACCATTTACTGCTAAGTAAACCCTAAAGCTCACGAAATCCCCAGTGAATAACTAATAGAGACGCTATTGAAGAACTGGCCATCTCCGCAGCAAACAAACGGCTGCTACTTTTGTCGGCCAAAGGTAAAGTATAGCCATTAAGCGAAGAAACAGTGTTCTTAGCACTATACCTACCGTGGAAAATAGGACTGTTTGATAATTTAAGATTTAAGTTGCTTTTATCGTTATAATTCAAATGCTTTTTAAATATCCATATAATTTAATGACTGGGTAAAATTTTCCGGAAACTGGTGCTTTGGTATATCACAGCGTTTGTATAATGAATCACTATATTCGTAGTAAAGATAAGTCACTGAAACACTCACAGCATAACAATAGTTAACCATGAGTCGATTATCAAAATATCGAGGAAAAAAACAACAGGATATCTCTTTTCGACTTCAATAATATTACGTTTCGATTAACAAAAAAACCATCACAAGCTATTCGATAGCATTGTTTTTAAGTATTACAAAAAGAGGACACTGTTAATGTTTGGACACCTGACACTTATATTTAATTCATTCAATTCATGTGTATGATGAAATTTTTTATTCAGATCCAGAAGTTGGTTTTTTAAAGATAAGGAAAAAGAGTTCCTGTATAATTGCCGTGTGTGGCGGCGTAATAAAATCTACTTCTATCGCGTAGGTGTTGTATGAAGCGACAGAGATAGATAGAGAACGACAAAGATAGATAGAGCGACAGAAAGAGTTAGAGATATAAAACAGAAGATGGGAAGCAGCATCTTTCTGAAAATAACTCAAAATAATAAAAAGTGTGATTGCCAACCGAAAGCGAAAATATTTCCCTATGAGATAACCTATGGGAAAGTCAAGTAATCTATGTTCAATTGTGGACTTTAAAAAAATTCTGAACCTTTGGCACTTTGCATTCAATATTTTTGAGTTTAACTTAGTAGAAGAAGACTGAGAGAGATTGCCTCGTGGTATAAATGTTTTGGACATGATTTAGGGCAGACAAAGTTTTAATAATTTAAAATTAAACATTTTGTACCACCGACTTCAATATAAATTATTAAGATTAACTCAAAAAATATTGATCAAACCTTAATCAAATCAATTTATATGGGACCACATGTGAAGCACCAGCTTTCAAATAAAAAAAGAATCATCGAAATCGGTTAACCCAGTAAAAAGTTATGAGGTAACACATATAAAAAAAACATACAGTCGAATTGAGTACCGTCTCCTTTTTGAAGTCGGTAGAAAATAAAAAGGGATAATTAATGAAGACACTGAATTTGAAACTACGAATTTTTTTGATACGCGGTAAAGCCAAGCTGCAGCTATATTATGGTTGTAGCATGAATGGGTCGGCTCGACCGGGGTAGGACCACGCTCTCACGGAATACCAGCGTATAATAGCGGCTTAATGCTGTTGTGTTTCGTATGGTGAGTGTAGAGAACTGAAGACCCTTCTTACTGAATATGAGGCATTCCATCTTAGTCCTCAGGGGTGGCAACGCATTTGCATTTTGATTCTTAATCGAGGATAGATGTAGATGTCTAAGAGCCATAGCATCCAAATACCATCAGGTGGGCTGTGTATCCGTTTGTCACCCTTATTCTATTAAAAAAAGCTAACTTTTGCCCGCAATATCACTCGCGTGAATTTAATTTAGTAACATAAATTGGCAATGGTATAGAAAACTCGAAATAAACTATATAGGTATGTATAGTTTCTTTCCAGTATACCCAGTTATAGTCTATATTAGCAAAAATATTATAAAATGATAAGTTTATGTAGTTACGTTTACTATCTAATATTTTTTTTACTTTTTAATTTTTATTTGTTTCTTATATTTTTGTCATAAAGTTTGTTTTGAATTCTTCTTCTTAGGTAGGTGTATTGTAAAAGCGACTGCTACTCTTCATATATAATCGTGTATATCGTTAAATGTTTCTGAATCATACGTCATTCATTCCCTATTTCTTAGTTCTCTAATATGCCGTTATAGCTCGTACGTACTTACAAAATAAGGTATTCTTTTTGTTCATCAACAATTATATTTACATTTATAGCCAACCTAAATTACTAATAGTCCTTACTACGGTTTTAATAACATTTAACAAATTATATTCTAATTACTTTATCGCGTTATCATAGTGTTTTAAACAGCTGTAAAATTTTGTTACGTCACGTTATAATTAAGCTACACGTAAGCTTTGCGTGATCAAATGCTATATTAAATGACTCGTTCTCAAATAATATACCACAATTTCAAATCGATTGTTAGGTCGGTAACGTAACGGCATATGTAGATACTTATATACCATACCGATTTTTAAAGAAGTATGTTTTATAATCGATAACCAGATATATCAACGGGTTTATCTGCTAGTTAACGCATTTAATAAGATTTTTCCCTTTTTTTCGTTATTAGAAACAAATTTTTGCATCTTCTATCGCATATACCACGGGAAGAGCTCAGAGAAATGTTTGGATTAATTCCAGATGCTGAAATTCACCATCGCACACTGCAATAGAACTCGAAATCCTCATCATCTCTATGGTTGGCGTTCCACTAGCGATTTAAGCGGAATTTTCAGCCCCGCACGATCATACGAGTACTATGTATTTACTGTCGGCAGCGGTTTTCAAGGCCTATATTACTTAGGGACCTTCAAAAGGTTCTTCCTTAGTAAAAGAGCTCACTTTTCTAAACCGGAAACGCACTTGCAATTCGCAGATGTTAATCACTCATAGCAATGGTAATCACTTACCATCAGGTGAGCCGTATCCTAACTTGCCCCCTTCTCCATAAAAAAGTTGCTTTCAGGATTGGAAGTGTTGTTCGCGTCATTACATAGATATGGCATCACAATCACACACGTCCTTCAATTAATTGATCTTGTGATAGTTACAAGGGATACGGGAAAGTAAAGAGTATTTCTACGTTTGTGCATTTTTTGTGACTCTATTATTAGATATTACTATTACCATTAGACAGTATTATTGCACACTGAGCATTTATGACACTGTGAGTTTAAAAAAAAATTATTTGTGGTAAAACAACAAGTTTTGTGTGTGTTTTAAAAGGCCGGCAACGCATCTGCAATTCCCCTGGTGTTGTGGTTGTTCATGGGCGGCGGTGGTCACTTACCATCAGGTGAGCCGCATGCTCGTTTGCCCCTCTTTTATAAAAAAAAAACAAAGATCATTCATTTTACTTAATAAATATACAATTAGAGATGGACAGTTACATCTTTTTGATAAAACTGAAGTCAGAAAGAAGAAACTGTAGTCTCCGCAAAATCTTCCCTACGAGGTATTCGAAGGGTAGGCCTGTGATCAGCAGTCGACATTTGATAGGCTATAATGATTAGAAAATTAAAAGAGTAAAATTACGGCCTATATACATCCCACAGCTGTGCACAGACCTCCTCTCACTTCTGAGAGAGTGTTAGGGCAAGGAAGTGTCCGAGGCGCTGCCCAAATGCGCGTTAGCAGAATGCAAATTCTTCGAATTTTTTTTTATTTCTCTGTCATACAGACTTTCTCAGGATGTTTTCGTTCACCGCGCAGCACGTGGTAAATCAGCACTTAAAATTGCAATTAAAAAATTCATTGGTGCCCGCCGTTGCTCGCCTACTGTAAAATGTGAATTTTACTGTAAATTGTGTGTAATGAATGAATGAATAAATTATACAATTTATATGATGCAACATAATAATTACACATAGGATAATTATTTCTTTTTAAAAACGTAAATAAATCATTGATGCTTTTTTTTGTTTCGTGACTCTGACATGTTTGAATCCAACGTACAGTTTTTTGTACACGGTTTGGGTTTTGGGTTTAGTAACTACTTAAGGTATTGTTACGGTTTAGATAGGACTATGCGCAAACCAGCGAGTATTATATCGATGACAAATGACTTACATTGTTTGAAATGGAGCTAGCGTAGCGTTCCAATACCAAGGCTAAACCACATTATGACACACAATTGGAACTTTATTTGTGCCTATTTAAGGTTATCTATGTTTTAAACAGAACAAATATCGAAAGAGATACATAATAGAAGAGTACATGTCACTGAAGCGCGAATCTTGAGACAAATGTATGGGGTGATGAAATTGGTTATAATTAGAAATGAATTTATAATGGGACAGTTTGGAACTTTGAAATTGGCCCCAGTCACGGAAAAAGTTGAAAAGAAGTAGGCTAGCGTGGTGTGGGCATATTATGCGAAGGAAATAAAATTATATAACAAGAAAAATGTTGACTGTGAAAGTGGATGGATATAAGAATAGAGGGAGGCCTAGGAAAAGATATATGGATTGTGTCAGGGATGATATGGGTAAGAAAGATGTAAGTGAAAAGCTAACTGCTAATAGAAGAAAATGGAGTGATATGCGTAAGAAAGGCGCGAGTGAGGAGCTGACTGCTATAGAAGAGAACAGAGGAGGTAGGCATGGTATGCTAAACCCAGATAACTTGGGATAAGGGCGATTATGGCTGTAGCAAGAATGGGTCAACTCGGACGGGGAAGGACTACGCTACGCTCGCTCGGTATAACCAGAGAGAAATAGTAGTTTAACGGTAACGTGTTAAGTATGGTGAGTGACGAGAACCCGAGGTATTTTATCGTAGTCCTCAGGGAAGACAACGTATTTGCATCTGCTTTTTCATTCTTATCGAGGACTCGTTGTTCCCCAGTGCGATTTCGCCCGCGTGTAATTTAGGGTTTTAATTATATTGCGCGGAACTCTAATTCTTTTTCTCAAATATAAGTAGCCTAAGTTACTCTTTGTGACATCAGCTATCTGCCAGTGAAAGTCCCGTCGAAATCGGTCCAGCCGTTTCGGAGATTAGCCGGAACAAACAGACAGACAGAGAAAAATTTAAAAAATTGTGTTTTTGTTATAAGTATCGTATATACTTTCATATGCATTTAGTAAAACGCTGTTATTTTAACATTACAAACAGACACTTCTATTTTATTTATGTCTATAGATTAGCGAGCTAGCTACCAGTCCCAGCAATTGAATGAATGCAATTTACTACTGTGGTGTTATCTTTTGACAATTTGATTACAAAACGTCGTTATATCTTCATAAAATATTTATTTGTTATCGACAAAGTATATATTTATTATTCAGTCCTTATAATATTATTATATTACAGAATACTGAGTCATTCTATACAGTACGGGGCTTGTCAAGGTATAAAATATTTTATCTAAGTACATCTATTGTTAACCATCACGTACATTACAAGGCAAGGTATTTGATTCCTATGAATTATACAGAATGCTATTGGAACACTATGTAAAGTATAAAATGATGGACAAATGAATTTTTTTTTTAAATATGAGTGACAGTAGGTTGTGTAATTTGCACACTTTGCCGGCCGTCTATTCTTCATTCTATAAACCATATGGGACCATAACAAACTACACAAACTAATATGGTACATAATATTTAGAAATTTATAAAATTAAAAGTCCTAACTAGTTTAATCCTTGACATAGATCCCACAACAACATTAATGACCCCCCCCCCCTCCCATTTTTTTATTTCTAAAAATAAAAAACGAATGAAAATATGTTTGCTTTCTCTCCACATAAATAGGGCTCCGTTTTACCCTTTACATACGGAACATAGGGTTCCGTACGTAGACCTAAGTACAGAAAACAACGGTTGGCTAAACTTTACTTACAACGATGGTTAATCACCATCATCATCATTACAGCCCTTCACAAGTCCACTGCTGAACATAGGCCTCCTCCAAGCCAAGCTGAACCACCAGCATTTATCGACTTCCTGCATATCTTACCAGGTAGTCACTCCATCCTTTGATTAATAATTATTTATAATGCTTTTGTCATAGTAGGAAGTTATGGTTATAATATCAGTAGATCTTACTTATCAATGATAATTAGCTGCGTTGTGTTTTCTCAAGGTAAACTGTCATCTTCAATTCATTGACACTTCGCAAGCATTGGAGTATATCGATGCATTTATAAAGTCATAAGCATGTGAACAATCTTATTCAATGAGTTATTACCAACTATGGCAAAAATCCCGCCTATGAGATAATCTACGGGGCTACAATGGGTATAGCATATATAATATATATAGGCTGTAATGAATAGATGTATATAAGATAATCTACCAGGAGCACATGACCTACTGAGAGGTGAATATTTCAAATCACCACTAACACATTACAACTATGGCAAATATCCCCCATGTGGCAATCTATGGGGAAGGCATCTATGTTCAGCAGTGGACTTTAATAGGCTGTAATAGATGGATGTATAGAACCTACCAGGAGCACATGACCCACTGAGATGTGAAATTATTAAATTAACAGTAACATTACAACTATGGCAAATATCCTCCCTATGAGATAATCTACGGGGGAGACCTATGTTCAGTAGTTGACTTTGATAGCTGTAGGGATGGGGTTCGAAACCAGAACTCACTAGGTAGTTCTCATTACGAGTGAAGGCTACAATAAGAGCACAGCTGGTGAAATGCAGAAAACTGTTTTTTGAGAACTGCGGTGGAGATTGAATGCCTATCAATAAATAGAACATTCGGGTAATTTATCATACGAACATAGTTTTATTATGCTGCTACTTAACTCTAAGGTTCTATGAGAGCTTGGTCCTTCCTTCATCAAGCCGTTTATTCATGCTGCAACTTACAGCTGTACAGCTGTGTAGCATGGTGCTGTTACTTAAAACAGAAGTATAGTGATATACTTTATCCACTTAGCCACGAATTCATAATTGACTGATGATTCATCGTTTTATAACACTAAAAACAAACAGATAAGAATAATTAGGAAATAATGAAGTTATAATCTATACAAATAAATAAAATTGAAGTGTCTGTAATGTCAACAGCTTTTTACTAAATGCATATGAAAGTATATACGGTACTTATAACAAAAATACAATTTTTAAAACTTTTGTCTGTCTGTCTGTTTGTCCGTCTGTCTGTCTGTCTGTCTGTTTTTCCTGAAATAATTAAGAAAATGACACTATGTATATGAATATTAATTCAATTTTCTTAAATCTCTCATATCTTATTCGTGTTGTCACTTTATATTTCACTTTTTAATAATTAGAAACTACAGTTATATTAAAATATTCAACATAATATTTAATTAGTATTATCTAACCATTATGCGGACATTGTAATGGTTTTAAAAATCTATATGCTATGTATTCTGTAAATTTACTAACCCCTAGTTTTAAGTGTACTAACAAAGTGGGTGTAATTACCGAATAATGAATAAATAGTAATAATATGCCAAAAATTAAAAACAAAATTAAAAATTAAAAAAAAAAACAAAATTAAAAAAAAATTAATCTGGAGGTAACCGTAGTTAACTATAACATTGGGACGTCATACACCTCAGTCCCCCCGTAACCATGGGTACTGTAAAGTGCTTGAAACGTCGGGAATATAAAATAAGTTAATATACTCGATAAAATCCGTAAAATTAGTTTTAATTAAATATGCGATTTCTACGCCTCATAAATGTTTTGATACAAAAAACTAATTATATCAAGTTTTAGAAATAATAAATTGAAATAAAAAAATATAACTTGTTTCTTACTCAAATAATACATTGTAATGAAAAAATAGCGTGGCGGGAAGCAGTCTCTGACCTCCTAAAATTTCCTTTCTGAACTTTAAGTGTGGTATACAGAGACAATATCAAGCACGTAAACCTTATAAAATCTGTGACCTACACGGCATAGGTTTAAATTTTGACGTAGTAGATATGTAGATATGTATGTTGATGGCATCGGTATACGCTAAGGCTGTACAGCTTATATTTATACTACACATCAATTTAAACATTGTAAGATTGTTGTTTACAATATCTTAAAATCTTGTATTCAACATCTTCACTATTGAAATTGATGTTGCATACATATGTGACCATACCTCAATTTCGCTACATGAAATCGTTCTTATACTTTTAGCTAGACATCAAATTCATATTAATATTAACGTTACAATAACTACAGACATTGAATTATAAGATTAGTTTATTTTCTAATTGGTTCACTTTACATAACAAAAAATTTTATTGAAAAAATATATGAAAGTCGATCAAATTCTCTGTTTTTTTTTTCTTGTAAAAATTGTCGTCACTATTTTTATTTTTTCATCAAAATTAAATGAAACGCTCATGAGACGTGCACTTTTGGGTTTTCCAAATTATTCTTTAATTTCAATAGAATCGCGAAGAAAAAAAAATATAAGTATACTCTTTGATTGTGAAGTTTGAGTTTAAGCCTGTACTTGTATTTGAATACCAATCTTCGTAGAGTCACATGAGTAAAAAAAAACGACATTCATGTGGTAGATCAGTAGTTAAGCCCTCTTATGGGGCGTTGCAGGTCGCAGGTTCGAATACCACATGAATCGAATATTTCTATGCATAAGATATAATTGTCCTGGGCCTGGATGTTTGAATGCAATTTATGTACGTAAAACGCTTCACAATACATATACGAAAATTTATGAGGGTAGTGTGGTTTTTAAATAAACATAATTAGGAGCAACCTATGTTTAGTAGTCGAATTTATTATGTTCGAACGGCTGCGACTACAGATAATGTTATATTATGTACTAGTATTTAATTTTTTGTTAGTTCAAAACAATTTATTAAACTGGTTTTGAGGTAACAATATGTTAAAATATTCCTATTTATTACTTACATTTACATAGCCGGTGGTAAAACAGCGTCTAGAATAATCATCACTATTTGTTTTTGTAGCGGCAGTCGGAAAAACAAAAGGCACGGCACTGCTATTAAGCGAATATCTAGAATCGATTGACGACCGCATCGATTAATGGATGACGTAACTAACTGCCGTGGTCCCGATTTCTAACCCAACAGACGTTTGTGCGCATGCATATGACACTGCTATTAATAAAAGATATTAGTTGCCGTGGTCAAAATTGATCTTATAATCGATTGGGTGAGAACTCAATTTAATTTGCGCTTTACCATCTGTGGCTACATCACAACTTACCATCAGGTGGAATAGAAATAACGCACTGGCTTATAAAAGTTAAAAATACTTTAATTAAATAATCACCATTAATACTGCAAAAAGTTCGCTGACGTCTACGGTACCTATCTACGCTACCTACATAATTGAAGTGTGCTTATGGTTAACAAAGAAGTTATTTAATTCGTCGAATACTACGTTATTTTTTTAACTATGATTATATTGAGCACTCTCGTAAGTAGATACGGCGTAATAAAAGTTGTTACGCTGGATACTGTTTCTTTTTTTAACTTCAGTAATCCACATGTTTTTTTATATAGGGTTATCAAATATAAAATTAAAATATACGTGAGTGTCATGGAACACTCGGTTGGAACGAAGTTCCTTCCATAATTTTTTTTAAATACTAGTAATGCTATTAAACATTACTAATATTCCCTTAAACCACTTATGGTAAGCTTAAAATGCTTGTGTTAGAAGTAGTTTACGACAGTAGTCAAATAGCGGACGAACCTACGACCTTTCGAGTTCGCAGTCCGCGCCCTGCCATTACGCTACTGACGCTTCTAATAATTTATTATTGATAAACGTATTATATTATTGATTAACAAATACAAATAAATGAATTACTAGCGTCTACGTCAATTAAAATAAAATAACATTTCTTTCTTGGCAAGATAAGAAAAAGTGCGAGGGATATGGATATTATTCAATCTCGCTTCTTTATAGCCGCCAAGGCCTACACTACGTCAGAAGGGGTCGTGACGGAAAAATCTTACACTTTTTCTCGCCTAGCAGCGTCCGATAAAGAACTTCGTTCCAAAAAAAACCGGACATGGCATTATAATTAGCCGAACATTTTGTTCTAAAAGTTTCAAGTAGTTAATACGTGATCGCAACGGCGGAGTTAGACTTAAACCAACGAGGTCTGAGCCTAGGGCGGCATTATTAGAATTTTTATCATTATTATGCCCACCTGAGAATAACTGGCAGCATTCTTCTTTAGATAGGACCGTAACTACGGTTTCCTTAATAGGTAGGTAGTTGTAATCGGATCAACGAAAACGTTCCCATTGCAGTCCGCATTAAATCATTGGTCCAATAGTAGGTACCTATCGTTATAGATTCTGGGAGTTCGCCTTCTTTTAACTGGTCTCTACATAGAGCGGGCCACTTATTTTGTTAATTTGTGTTGGCTGCCATCGACTTTAAAAATAGTTGTTAATTATGAATACTTCTGGTAAATAAAAGAATAATTACACAACATCTAACAAAAACACTGTTGTTTCCGTTAGAATTAACTTAACAAAACTCCACCATTAAAAAATTAAATTTAAATAAATTTTATTACCTCTAAACAGACACGCATCGGGAAAGCGGAGTCTTTGACAATTCTGTTACTCTCCAGCCAATACAGAGGTAATAAAACCAAATACAATTTGCAAATTTTTTTTTAATGACCGAGTTTTGTGAGGTGAAGTTATTTTCTACCGACTTCAAAAAGGAGCCGGTACTCAATTCGACTGTATGTATTTTTTTTTTATGTGTATTACCTCATAACTTCTTACTGAGTGAACTGATTTAGACGATTCTTTTTTTTATTTGAAGGCTGGTGCTTCACATGTGGTCCCATATAACGATCAAGGTCTGACCAATAGTTTTTGAGTTATTCTTAATAACTTATATTGAAGGCGGTTGTACAAAATTTTTAATTTTAAATTATTTATACGTTTTAATACTGATTATGATACACACTTAACAGGACCATAGGGTATTTATTACATGTTGTATAATTATTATGGTTTTGTTCTTGAATTATTATTTTTTTTAAATTTTGACAGTGTGCAACATATTATTTTGCCATTTTAAAGTTCGGTTTTTCTGGAGGCGGTTCTCGTTTCTTTAAATATATATTTTTTCTTTTAAATATATACAGAGATTCAGAGCAGTAGTTTTCCTTTGGTTTTTATTTCTTTTTATGAGTAGTAATAATTAACATAACAAAGAGGATGTGTTCATTAAATTTTACGTCGGTTTTCGTTGTTTACAGACTGATGCTATATAAGTATGAATTGAGTAATAAATGGATCACAAATAAAAAATGGAATAAAAAAATTAACCTCGACGTTCATTTTACATATGCACAAATAAATACATAACGGTGTTAACCCATATTCCGGTGTAGCAGTGACAAGTAACATGACCTTGGGTTAAAGTAGTTAAAGGCTGCCTCATTTAAAATAAAGAAACTAGCGGCCCTAACGGTGAATTTTTAAAACAATAGGACGAGAAGTAAGAAGTCATTGAATAATTCATGTTTTAAGTGTGTTTAAATAGAAATTAGTTTTTTAGAAGTTAAATCTATGGGGTGAATTCTATTCAAATCGGATTGGGTTTAATGAAAAAAGGTGTTTATGTTTCGGTTATTAACAAATCATATAATTTATTTTTTTATTTTATGATATCTGTGTAGTCTCTATTGTCATTTCTTATCCAATTAATAGAAATTTAATTTAAATCAAAATTCGAACGTGGTATAAACGTACTAAGTATTAAAATTACTAGTTGGTAATTACGTCGCCAATGTACACAACCTTACGCTTAGGAGCCCAGCTAGGTATATATACAGGCTGTCCCAGTAATGGTGGATAATCCGGTACGTACGTGTTCAGGCGGGTGGTCTCGGTTCCCTAAAAAAAAATTCTACCCCAAACGGTTCGCGCTCTACGCCATGTTTTATAAAAATCCGAAAATTCGTACTTCTGCTCACATTTGTGGTCATCACGTCCACAGTTTAATGCATAAATCGGATTTTTTTCTTTTAATGTGTTCGCTAATAATGATGTTCCTAAATTACCCTTAAAAGTTTTTAACTACTATGGGTAGTATTTTACAAGACGGCACTTAATTACAAAATTATTGGCAGATAGTTTTTTTAACATTGCATGTTAAATTATTAGGTAAGTACATCTGTCGTCCTTGAAAATTTTACTTTAGTATCTGCTCGCCTTGTTTGGACGAATTATAAGCTTTGTGAGCGAAACAAACAGTGAAACTTGACATGTTCTATTATGTACAGCTGTGAAAATATGGTTTGTACTGTTTTCTATTTGTTAAGAATGCGTAAATTAATGAAAAGGACATGAGTTATATCCAATTTTTTTATTTAAAATAATTTATTATTTTTCGAATTGGCCTCCTCCTGCCCTTATGCAGGCTCTACATCTTTTTACAAACGATCTTTCTAAAAGTCTTGATAATTTTTGGTTGAAATAACTCTTGCTGCGTCTGTGACGGGAAGTCTAAGTTCGTAGATTTTCATCCATTCGCCTCAGCATTTCTCTACAAAAAGTAACTCGTGCTGGGTAGTCACGTTGTTGAAGCGTTTGCACACGTATAACGTGATAAGGGTGAAGTCTTTTTTTGAAGTTGGTTGTATTTGTCCGATTGCTATTAAGTTACTAAGTAACTTAATAGCAATCGGACAAATACAACCTGTACTGGTGTATTTTTAGTTCAATTATCTCTTATAAGAACAAATTATCATCAGAAAAACCTATCAAAATGTTGAACATAGGTCCAGCCCATACATTTCCTTATATTTTTTTATAGTCACCACGGTTGATAAACTCAGTTATTATTATTTTCAGTTGTTCAGGAAGTGATATTATAAAAAAAATGTATGTAATATTATAATAAATATTAATAAAATCATAATATTGGATTTTCTTATGCCGCATTTCAAGGTAACTTTTAAGAATTAATTAAATAAAATACCCAACAAAAGAGTTGCAACAACACTTTATCTAATCTTAATTATATTGAACAAAAACGTCACTTAATTACATGAGGAATTCCTTATTGTATATGTACAATTTATTTTGGGTAGTTGAATGAATAACAATGAAACTGTTCCATGGTTTTTGTATCTAAAATTATAATTTAATGAGCGTGACGATGTTATATGCATTATATAAAATACGTTCGTAATATTACTTAATCTATTTTTATTAAACAAGGTGACGACAGACCACACATTCCACCTGATGATTAGTAGATACTGTGGCCCATAGACCACCTACATCATCTTCGAATAAGAATCAAAATGCAGATGCGTTGTCACACTTGAGGACTAAGATGGAAATCCTAGTTTCCTGTAAAAAGGGTTTCCGGTTCTCTACGCTCACCTAATATATTATTTAATAATATAATATATTATTATCAAATAATATATTGTACTTGGCCATGCCATGCTACAGCTGTATTAATTGTATAATTGTAGCACGAATGGGTCGGCTCGACCGGGGAAGGACCATGCTCTCACAGAATACCAGCGTAAAATAACAGTTTAACGCTGCTGTATTTCGTTTGGTGAGTGTAGAGAAACGGAGACCCTTTTTACTGGAAAAGAGACATTCCATCTTAGCACTCACGGCTGACAAGGCATCTGCATTTTGATTCACAAATGGCGATAGAAGTAGATGTCTATGGGCCACAGCAACCATTTACCATCAGGGGGACTGTGTGCTCGCTTGTCACTCGTATCCTATAAAAAAACCACATACGGAACGTTGCAGCCTTATACTGCTATTTTACCCTGGTATTGTGAGAGCGTGGTAATACCCAGGTCGAGCCGACCCATTCCAGCTAAAATCATAATATAGCTACAGCGTGGCTCTACCACGTAAATAATGTGTTATAGCATGTGGAGAATCACTTACTATAACACGTTCTAAGCAATGATAATATAATTTAGTCGTCGGATAATGAACCTGTGCTTCAGTGGCTCATCGCAAAAACGTTTGACAATGAACGAGATAACTTGCTTTGGGCGATTGGACGTGCGATATATTATAGTGCTCGAAAATCATAACTGACAGATCTAAATTATTTTATATTCGTTATGAGCGACTAGCCAACTACGACATAGCCCAACGGATTAGTAAGCTGAAGTGGCAGTGGGCCGGCCATATAGCTCGAAGAACCGACAACCGATGGGGAAGAAAGGTTCTCGAGTGGCAGCCTCGTACCGGTAGGCGAAGTGTAGGGCGTCCCCCCACGAGATGGAGTGACCACCTGGTAAGACATGCAGGAATTCGATGGATGCAGGTGGCTCAGGACCGTGCTTTGTGGCATTCTTTGGGGGAGGCCTATGTTCAGCAGTGGACTTGTGAAGGGCTGTAATGATTGGCGACTAAAGGAGATGGTCATACCACATGAGGAAAGAAATCGTACCGTACAGAGGCAAAGCTTCATACAACCGCGCTATGATAAGTACACTACTACAGCTTGAGGCGCATGTGTGCGTGAGTGCGTACTGGCGGCTCGTCAAGTAAAGAGAGAAGCTTCTTGAAACTAGCTCGGCCAGTGCTCAAACTCAGGGTTGTGTAAAAAATAATAAGTGTCAAATTTTGTTTTTCAAAGAATAATTCGTATCAAATGAAACTCTTTTGCATGGCCCCTTTAATATATAATAAGCTTCCGAAATGTTGGAAAGAACAGAATGCCCGTGTATTTAAAAATAAGTTGAAATTATACGAGTATTTAGAAGGCAAAGCATACTATAGCATATTAGAATTTTTGAATAATAAAATTTAAATCTTGTAACAAGCAATTGTATTATTGACATTGTATAAAGCAGATAAAATATAATGTATCTTCATAGCAAATAATATTAACAGACATTTAATTTTAATTTATTACTTAGATTTAGATTTATTGATAAAATTGTTAAAATTAGTTTAATAATAATTTTATTCGATAATTTGTTAATAATATTTCATTTTCAATTATTGTAAACTATTTATAATATTTTCATTGATTTAAACATTTGTACGCCACAAAGGCCAAACATGACTGATCCTTTTAATGTATCTGAACAACCTGCATGCTTTGTATTTATACTCATGTTTCCACACATAAATATCTTGTATCTTGTAAAAAAATGAAATATAAAAAAGTGTAAATATGGTTTACGTAGATTTTGTAAATAAAATTAATAATTTCTTTGATTTCTTAAACTCAAGTACACTGCGATCTCCTAATAAACATAAAATACCTTTTCGATGAGATAGTTATCAAATTGAGGTTTTAGAAAAATGCTAACATTTTTCAGGAATTAAAAATCAATAAGAAGTGATAGGCAGAAAGACGTTACAAATAGCATGAATTTCATTCACGAATTTCAAGTGTGTATAAAATCTTTAATAAAACTTCATGAAGAATTAAAATCAGAACAAATTAAATTCATTTACATTTACGAGACGTCTCCATCAAGATTGTCTCGAAAATTTCCTGTGCCAGCCCTAGCAAAATAGGTAAAATTTTTGACAGCTCCTTAGAAGCTTTCCCTCTGTACAGTTTCTTTACTTATGTGACCATACCGCATCCAGGAATATCCTGGTCAGAGATCGAACTTTGATTGTTCGCGTATTATGAAATTGAAGATAAGCGTACAGATCCTAATCGTAAGTTAAAATTAAATAACAGAAGTCGTCGAATCAAGAACACGAGACCTAGAAAATTTATTACCAAGTAAGCGATGGTGCAAAATCTTGGAAATCTTGCTCACAAGTAATTGAAGTTGAGTTATTTACACGAATAATGGCAGTGTATGAGATCAAGCTTCGAACATTACTTCCAAACTACATTTGTTTGTGTGATGTTTTAAAATAGTATCACGCCTTAAGTTTACGAGATCATCACTACTTTATTGCCCTAGGATCTGATACCGGGCCCGCATGGCATCCTTAATTTAATCAACTTCAAAACAAAAGTATGTAATCGAGTTGGGCGATTTTAAGTTCGCGTCACCGATATAGTAATGTTAACTGTATATCTATAAGTATGACGTTTTGCGCGTATGATATGTGCGTTGGACCGGACGCTTTTGGATGAGTTTTAAATTAAAGGGCTTGCGCAGCTTGCCATATGTTTTAGATAAAATAAGCCATATAAAAATGTATATAATCTAAATAAAACTAGTTTTTACGGATTTTATCGCGTATATTAACTTATTTTATCAATTGGTCACGGGGAACTCAGGTGTTCGTCATCTCAACGTCATAGTTAAACACGGCTACCTCCAGATAAAAAACTTGCTGCTGTAAAGTTATCGAAACGTCGGGAATATAAAGTAAGTTAATATATGCGATTAAAACCGTAAAAACTAGTTTTATTAAAATGTGTGGTTTTCGACTAAATATAAGAAATCATTATATATATAATTGTTACTCGGAATGCCGATAGCTGTGAAAACCGGACTAATGTTAATGAGTTTAATTTACAAATTATGAAATTAACATTTTTGATACTTACTACGGTTAATTTGAAATTCTAAAAATAAAACACTGTTATTTAAATTTTCACTTGTGTCGACAGTTCCCAATGACTGCCAATTCTCTTATTTTTTATTGGATTTGCTCAGGCTAGTTAACTGATTCTTAATTGATTTTGTAATACTTTCATAGTTATCTCATAAAAATTATGAGATGCAATCCAGATTTGAGAAGAAAAACCAATTTCCTCTTGAATTATCAATTCAATGATTCGAAATACAATATATCAAAATATTACTTATTAGAAATAAACGGTGTTAAGTTATCAAAGAAACCATATGCCGGGAACGCCTTCTATTGTTAATCCCGTTGTGACAGGGATCAATGCATGGACATGACTTGAATATTTAATACGCAGCCTTGTTTAAAACTGTGTCACCAAACGGACCGGCGCGGAGCGGCGGCTGGCAGTGGAATGCGAGCGGCGAAAACGTAAACAAAGCCTTATTTCGCTAGTTGTAATTGCTACTATCGGTGAAAGGCTGTGACGTCATCGATTATTTGTCATTGTTATTGATTGTGAATTACGTTTTAAGATGAGTTTAAAGTTACATTTCTGGATTCAAGTCGTATCCAATTCCTAAAGGGATTTCAGCTCTTTGCATGCAGCCCTAATCTCGCTCGCTGTGCAGTGGTGGCGAACATCTATTAGCACATATAGAATAGAATAGAATATAATAATTTTTATTCAATATACATTACATGTGTAATTCTTATTGAAAATCATTTTTTACTTTACTACTGGTTCGAAAAAAAAACCCTCTGTCCTGGGAAGAACCTGCAAGAAACCCAGCGGGACTTTTTTTAAAAATAAATTTTACAATATAAATGATTACGAACTATTTACAAAATTTATTTTAGAAACTGCTTGGAAGCGACCACCTCATTCCTAGGGTTATTATCAACCATGTATTCATTTATACTATAATAACCCTTTTTATACAGTTTCAGCTTAATAAAACATTTAAACTTGGTAATAGAGAGAACCTGTACACTTTCCGGGACCTTGTAATAGCGTATACATTGCCCCAAGAATGAATTACTGACTCTGTGGAGTCGAGAAACTGGCACCACTAGCTTGTGTCTGTTCCTAGTGTTTACAGAATGTATATCACTTTTTTTACTAAAACTATCTTTGTTTTTGTGAACATACATTAAATTTTCGTAAATATACTGAGAGGCCAAAGTTAATATATTAATTTCTTTAAATTTATCTCTAAGAGACTCTCTCGGTTTTAGATTGTAAATAGCTCTAATGGCCCTCTTCTGTAAAACAAAAATAATTTCTGAATCAGCCGCATTTTCCCATAGCAAAATCCCATAAGACATTATGCTAAGGAAATAACTAAAATAAACTAATCTAGCTGTCTCGACACTAGTGAGACCTATAATCTTTTTTACAGCATAGGCTGCAGAACTTAGTCTGCTTGCTAATTTGGATATATGGGGGCCCCACTGAAGCTTTGCGTCGAGAGTGATGCCAAGAAAAACAGTGGATACAACAAGGCTCAATTCCTTCCCATTTAAAAACAAATTGGTATTCAGATTTTTAACATTTGTTGTTGTAAATTTAACACAATTAGTTTTATTTCCGTTCAAATGCAGATTATTAACGTTACAGTACAGGTGACCCGGAAGAACTTTTACCATTGATAATAACCTTCTGCTTTTTAGTACTTAAATATGAAATAATAAGTTTAAGCGTTGTGTTCTTGATATCATCCCGTGGGTGTCGTAACAGGCGACAGAGAGAAAATGATACAGGAGATAGGTATCAGTATCTTCCTGATAATAGCCGAAAGTATTAATAAATCCACCTGCCAAACGTAGGAACTATGGCAAAATCCATCTATGCAGTGGACGTTTTTGACAGGCTAAAATTACTGAATGAATGAGTGCTACTTTGACGCATGTTGGCAAAACTTAGATTTTATTTTAAACATCTGAGCGAGGATGAAATAAATTCTGCTTGCGTACGTTATGACGTCGGCTTATCCCCCGAGCTGTAACTCTGATAAAAAATGCAAATGTAAAGATTATTTACGTTTTTTTTAAAAATGTTAATTACATTCTTATTTTTATTTCATCATCATCAACATTATTACAGCTCTTCACAAGTACACTGCTAAACATAGGCCTCCCCCAAGGAATGTCATAAAGCACAGTCCTGAGCCACTTGCATTCATCGACTGCAGGTGGCTCAGGACTGCATTCATCGACAAGTCTGACGTGTCATTTTTATTTGAAGACTGCTTAATATTTTTAAATTATCCATTCGGTTTTTAGTTATCTGTTACAATAATTTTGCCTCTTCACCTTTAAAAAAAGATTGCTAAACTATATATTGCTTTTGCATAGACGATTATGGCTTACGTTACGACATAAGAAGATTATATTTTAATAACTTCCATTTTAGAATTGCATTAATTATTATAATCGTTGCATAATCTTAGGTCTATTTCGCCGGAAGCTATTATGTATCTGAAGAGCGCGGCTAAACGTTTAATTTTCTTGATTGTCAAGTAACTTAAATGTACATCTAAATATATTTTTTTTAAAGAGAGGGTTCAAACGAACATACTGCTCACGTGATGGTAAGTGGCTGCCGCCGCCTGTGGACATTGTACCACCAGATCAATATTTATGCAGTCACACAGTGACTAACTGCCACTTTATTTCTGCAGATTTGTGGAAACACTACTTGGTTTTATTTTTATACAAGGTGTCACCCTGTAAGTCCACCTGGCGGTAAATGGATGCATAAACCTATCCTCTATCCGACCTATTCGTGCTACAACTATAACATAGGTGAAGCGTGGCTAAAACGTTGCACCTATATTATAGTTGGTAGAACCACGTACAAACTTACTCATTATACAAAACATTACGCTGCCATTTTGCGCTGTCTTCATCTTAACTTGTCGAGTTAACTCATTCATGCTGCATTCATTATATACATCTGCAGTGTAACTCGATCACGTATTAGTGTTGGTTTTCTTGAAGTAGGGCATAAAGTAATTAATTGCCTTAATGTCCTTGAATCTGTGTCTAATCCCTTATGCTTACATGATATTTTTTTTAATATCTATCACTGACCAGTGACCACAAATGTCCTGTACATTTGGGGACTGATGACACGGACATGGGCCTTTCTCATTGACGCTGTTTCTCGTCGCCGGTCTGTTTTTCTTACGTCTGGCGTAAGAAAGATACTACCACATATCCGCGGAAACATTGACCTTTATAGTTATTACTTCTTTCTGACATGGCTCAAAGCCGCCTCTTCTGACACCCGATAACGACGACGTGGGAACGCAACATGAGATTATGGATTGATCTTACACCGCCGCCGCCACGCTTTTTCTAAAATCATCAGATCTATAATTTATGACGCACGTGGTAACATAGAAATAAAATTTAATATATGATATGAATAGATATTACAATTGAATGTTATAAAAACAGACTGACTATTATTCAATCAACGAGAACAAGATCGCAGCTCTTAAATTCAAAGAAGTTACACAAAAGAACTAGGGTAAAAAAAAAACATGTACCATTCAAATCACGTTCACAGCTGTCCTATAGATAAATTGCAAAATTGATAATGATTCAAATAAACTGGAATGGTGATTAGTAAGTAATGTAATTCCCGTCATATAAATGAATTGTTTGATATAATTTCAAAAAGTATCTAACTAGTTTATTTCGCCTATGTTATTTGTAACTTTGTGTTCGTAACTCTGACGCGTGACGTTAGAATTACAGCACATTCATCATCATCATCATCATTACAGCCCTTCACAAGTCCACTGCTGAACATAGGCCTCCCCCAAAGAATGCCACAAAGCACGGTCCTGAGCCACCTGAATCCATCGACTTCCTGCATGTCTTACCAGGTCGTCACTCCATCTCGTGGGGGGACGCCCTACACTTCGCCTACCGGTACGAGGCTGCCACTCGAGAACCTTTCTTCCCCATCGGTTGTCGGTTCTTCAAGCTATATGGCCGGCCCATTGCCACTTCAGCTTACTAATCCGTTGGGCTATGTCGGTTACTCTGGTTCTACTGCGGATATCCTCATTCCTAAGTTTATCACGCAGAGAAACTCCGAGCATAGCCCTCTCCATAGCTCGCTGAGCGACCTTCATGCGACGGACGGACGACGACGGACTTCACGGACGCTTCCTGCGACGTCTCAGTTCCGTATGTCATCACTGGCAACACGCACTGGGTGTACAGTCTCGTTTTCAAGGTTTGAGGTATACCTGACGAGAAGATGTGCCGTAATTTCCCGAACGCTGCCCAACCGAGTTGAATCCGTCGATTGACCTCTCGGTCGAAGTTGGACTTACCTAGTCGGACTATTTGTCCCAGGTAAACATACTCGTCAACAACTTCGAGCTTAGTGTTCTCAACAACTACCGGCATAGGTGTGACATGGACATTAAACATGATCTTAGTTTTGTCCATGTTCATCTTAAGACCTATCCGTTGGGAAACACTATTGAGGTCATTGAGCATAGTGCTTAGGTCCTCCAGCGATTCTGCCATAAGGACTATATCGTCGGCAAATCGAAGGTGAGTGATGTACTCGCCATTGATGTTGATACCGTATCCTTTCCAGTCCAGAAGCTTGAAAACGTCTTCCAATGCAGCGATGAAGAGTTTCGGGGATATGACGTCACCCTGTCTTACACCTCTCTGCAATTGGATAGGTTTCGTACTCTGGTTCTGTACTCGGATAGTCATCGTAGCCCTACTGTACAAGCACTTCAACACTTCGATATACCGACAGTCAACTTGGCACCGCTGAAGGGACTGCAGCACCGCCCAAATTTCGACGGAATCAAAGGCTTTCTCATAGTCCACATACGACAGACATAGTGGCAAATTGTACTCTTCGGACTTCTGTACAATTTGCCGAAGGGTATGTATGTGGTCTATGGTGCTAAAGCCTTTCGGAAACCGGCTTGTTCGGGAGGCTGGAAGTCGTCAAGTCTGCGCGCAAGACGATTCGTAATGACTCTCGAAAACAGCACGTAGACGCGGCTCAGAAGGGAAATCGGTCTGTAGTTCTTCAAGAGAGCGTTGTCACCTTTCTTGAAGAACAAGACCACCGCACTTCTGCTCCACGCCTCCGGTGTAATGCCACCATGGAGGACGGAATTAAAGAGCCTCTCAAGGACTTCAAGTACCGGTGTTCCACCCGCTTTCAGAAGCTCCGCTGTAATTCCATCCTCGCCTGGGGCCTTACCGTTTTTAAGGTGCTGGAGAGCCATTCTAATCTCGCTCAGACTGACGTCCGGGATATCTTCGGAATAGTGTCGGATGAGACTCGCTCTTGGATCGTTACTCACAATTGCGTGTGGCTCCAACGATGACGTGTACAACTGCCCATAGAACCTCTCAATCTCACTCAAAATCTCAGGTGTCCCGGAAACGATGCTGCCACATTCTGTCTTCAGCTTTGACAGTTGGCTCTTTCTGGCAGACAGATCTCTGGCAAAGACTTTGGAGCCTTGGTTCCGCTCGATCGCTTCTTCAATACGAGCTGTATTGAAGTTGCGTAAGTCCCGCCGCATGCATTTGGAGATCTGTCTGTTCAGATGCCTGTATGCTGTCAAGTCTGTTGAAGAATGTAGCTTCATCTCCCGTCTAACAGCCATGAGATTAAGAGTGTGATCGGAGAGTTTTTGTGTTCTTCTGCGGCGGGTCTTGCAGAACTTAGCTCCGACCACATGGACAGTTTCCACGAGCTTGTCATTCATATCGTCCACTTCATTGCAGTCTTCTAGGCACTGAAAACGGTTTTGTAACTCGAGCTGAAAGGTTTCGGGACTTTGGATTAGAGCACGAGGGGGACGGAGCGTTGACTTCATTAGACGAGACCTCTCCAACTTAACGTTTAGGTTCAGTGTGCCTCTAACCATTCGGTGATCGCTACCAGTTTTCACCCTCGCGATCACGGAGACATCACTGAACAGTTGTCGTCTGGTCGTCATAATGAAGTCAATCTCATTTTTTGTCGAACCGTCGGGGCTCGACCAGGTCCACTTCCTGTGGGGCCGCTTCTGGAAGAAAGAGTTCATCATAAAGAGTCCCTCTTTCTCCATGAAGTCGGCCAGCTGCTGGCCCCTTGGGTTCCGTTGCCCTATTCCAAATTTCCCTACTTTCAGCTCACCGTTCTCTCTTGTGCCTAGTTTTGCATTAAAGTTAACACCGTATATTGGGTTTTGGAGGAATGCATGGCTCTAGAGATATCCTCATACATTTCCTCCACCTCCTCATCGGGGTGTGCCGAGGTTGGTGCGTAAACCTGTATGACCTTCAGCGAATACCGTTTGGTGATTCTGAGTATAAGGTACGCAACCCTCGTCGACACACTCCCGATCTTTACAACGTTGTTAACGAGAGACTTGTGGACGATAAATCCGACACCTCCTTGGGACAGATGGTCGCCCTCCCGGTGATAGAGCAAGTTGCCGGATTCGAGGATTACCGTGTCCTCCCCCTCTCTTCGGACTTCGGATAATCCTATAATATGCCAGCGCAACTTGTCCATCTCTTCTTCCAGCTCCACGATCTTCTCGTCAGTCCTCAGGGCGCGTGCGTTGTACGTTGCCAGGTCGAGTCGTCTAAGGTGGCAACCGAATCTCCACCGGAGATTCTTAGCACCCCCTGCCCCGCCGTTACCATGGTCGCCACCGTAGCCAGGAATAGCGGGGCCGCCGGGGACTGGGGGCCGTTTCTTTGTTACTGTCATTCATAGGGGGGTATTTGCCATAGTTGCCACGCTTGGCGAGCGGGTTGGCAACCGCAGTTTTTTTTTATTGTTAGTTTGTTGTTATCAAGAAGATGCTGCTGCCCATCTCCTGCCTGTTTCCCTTTGTCGCCTTTTACGACACCCACGGGAGGATATGGGGTAGTGGATATTCTTGACCGCCACTACACGGCAAACAGCACATTAGTGCGAGTAGAATTCACAATCTAAGAGTTCCGTATAAACATTTGGTCACTGAAATTCATAAAATATACTTACTTAGGTAAGGTAAGTACCGTAACCGAACCACATTGCCGTAACGAAGAGATAAACCAAACTTAACTTTGAAGTTGAAAAAAAATTTATCTCACCGTAATTTGTTGCATCTCAAGGATCTTGTTATTCGATTTTACAAGTACCTCTGCCCGTTACCGAGAAATGCCTCGACAGATGGACACGAACGGATGGACAACAAAGGGGTTATTCCGTTTATCCACCCTAAGAAATCCACCCTACGGTCGATAGGCGGAAACGCGTGTTCGGTTAAATTCGTATATCATTTTCCTTTCGATTTTCTCCCTCGGCTGTGTACAGTCGTTTATAAAAACATTATAGAAAAGAAACTGGCAAAAGATTTCCTTATAAAAATACATACATACTTACTTTTTAATTGTTCAATTACATATCATTCGATATAACATAATTAACGTCATTGGATAATGATGACAATACGATGGCGTTTGTGAATTACTATGAAAAGACATGGCTCAAGGACGAGAATTATGTGGTTGCTTGGTATTCATTCGGAGTGTCTCACAGAACTACAAATTAGTTGGAATCTTGATGGAATCTTGACATAAAACAATATCAAATGAAATTAAAGATAAGGATCCAAATTTAGTAAAGTTTTCGGATTGCTTGCAAAAAACGCCCAGTTTTTTGCTAACACATCTATTGTAACAGAGACATTTAGAAAACGATTGCAATTGTACATTAAAAGAGACGAATGTGTACAGGAAATACAATTACATCTATTCAATAATGAAATTAATGTTGGTCATTTCCTAGACATATTTCAGAATTTATTAATTACTTATTATTATTTAAAATCAGGAAGTTTAATTTGGTTTAAATGCAATAGATAATATGATTTTGTTTAAGTTTGTGATTATTAGGAATTAATCAATAATATATTAAAGTATGAATATATTTTCAGTTGAACTGTACTTGGGGTGGAAAGACTAAACAACAATCAAAAAGTGAATTCCGACTATCCACCCCGTCTTGGGTGGATAAACGAACACGCGTTTCCGAGTATCAAACCTAGGGTGGATTTCTTAGGGTGGATAAACGGAATAACCCCAACAAAGTCATCCTAAAAGAGTTTCGTTTTTTTTTTCGAATTTTTTGAAATACGGAACCCTAAAATGTTATTTAAATATGCTGATTTACCACAAGCTCGGCGGTGAAGAAAAATATCGTAAGGTAACCTGCATGTCTGGAAAATAAGGAAAAAAATATTTCGAAGATGTAAAGTTCGCGAACATGCATTGGGGCAGCGCGGCGGACATTTCCTTGTCCTAAAACTCTCTTAGAAATGAGAGAAGGCCCGTGCCCAGCAGTGGGACATCTACGTAACTAATGTAACTTTAACGGCTGTAACTTTAACTTTAAAATTTTAAGATGCGGTTCACAACTTCGAGTAAAATAAATCAAGTAAGAGCGTGATTTACTCATCGTAGAGCTGTTGATTGCAGTACACTTGTTCGTGCGTCTAGCTGTGTAGATGCGGCTTCATGTTATTCCGTCTTATTTTATCTATCTCAGCCGGAACTTGTCCTGTACGGTATAGGTGCTTTACAAACATAAATTATGATGGAACAAATAATACACGGTCCAAGACGTAGAACAATTAATTGTAATCAAAACTGAAGCCCGTCGCGGCATAGCCATATTTGGAATTTAACCACCACCAAACGACTTAAGAAAATTCAAAGGACGAAATGGGGTGACATATTTTTTTGCGCCACTGTAATATAGCCTATGTTGGGTACAATATTTAAAAATTATGAGTTTAAGATAATTTTAAGCGAAATATCATAGCAAGTATTTGTTTCCTTCCAGTAACATTTTTGGAAAAGTAATTAAATATTGTTTTTGTTGACGTTACTTGGTAAATGACGCTTCTCGATGAATGTTTTTGGCACCTTGTTGAGGAGAAAGGAATTGACATTTATCACGTAATCTAATTTAAAGCGGTTTTTTTTTTTATTAGATAATAATCTATTCAATTTCACTTCCGTCTTGTTTTTATCTCAATTTTGCATAGTCATGTCTACATTTTCACTTTAATATTATATTCTATATTATGTAGATTAGACTCTTGGTGATATTTGAGTGGTAAGTGCATACTATTTTTATGTTATTTTAACCAAATTCTGATAAAATCAGAACATATCTTCAGGAGTCAAGAAGGTTTGCACGTATGAATATATATATATATATATATATATATATATATAATAATAATAATAAGAGTGGGCTACCATACTTTGAAAATGTAATGACCACCATTGGTAATAGTATTTCACTACTAAGTCTCGGACCTTTAGTGTAAGCTCTAGCCATAGCTATACATATAACCGTACATACATAAGTGAAACACATAGAGGGATAGGCAGAGAATACGGATTGGGTACGAATTTGTCATCTCTCTCGCAAATTTTACATCCATATATCTACGCATACGTGCTTATTAAATATATGCAAAAAAGTTATATTTATGACTTTTTTAAATACTGCTGTACGGTAAAAACCTTTTTTAATTGTTATGTGGTGTGTACCATGTGTTAGTTGCCTAACAAAATCCACTACAACAGATTGTGTCTTATGGTGACTATACCAGGTATATGTATATGGGAAGATGTACATAAGTTAGACAATTAAGTAAAAAGAAAAAACACAAGGTGATGACAGTGATAGGTATTATAGATACAATTAAGGGCGGGAATTATTATAGGAAATATTAGAGCTCTAAGTAATAACATATGAGTAGATTTTTTAAGAAAAAATAGAGACTGGGCACGTCGAACACATAAAGGCAAGGAGTTCAAGGGTACTGCTATTGTATACGCTCCATTCTGCGGTCCATTCGCGAAGTGCGGTGGATATATGGCAAAAATCTTCTCTAATATGGAATGGGCTCATGTCCAGCAGTGGACTGGCACAAGCTAATAAAGAAGAAGAAGCGTGTGTTACAATGCCATTGCATTGGTTGGTTCGTACGAACTAACGCCACTTTTGTTTCTTTCTCTATCCAGTATTCTTTGCCACGTAAAAACGTCCTGCACTGTTGATAACTTCCGAACATTTCTTCTTTATCTATTTTTACTTCTTCTGCATCAGCGTACAAAAGACCACAGGTGGCCATAGGCCCATATAGTGAAACCTATCTAATGTAGAAGTGATTTGCCTTTATAGTCATGCTTGGTAGACTACCTACGATCGCAGTATTATTAGGCGTTTCACATCTTTAACGTTGCTATTCCTCGCCTTACTGGTTATTTTACACTTGGCGTTAACGAGATGGTTGTATACTGCCATATACTGCCTAGTTGGTCTAGTGACTGTAAGCGCAACTGCTAATCATGACAACCTGGGTTCGAATCGCAGGTCGAGCCGATATTCAGTAATTGGGTTTTTCTGTCAAAAATTTCCCAATGGCAGGCACATCTACACCTGATCTCTCACCAGTCACCGTCACCTCACCGTCGTCAGATTGCCATCCTATAAGACTATGAGAGTGAAAGAATAGAAAGTGTACACACACTCGTGCACTATAATCCTGTACTGTGCACAAAATCTAATCTCAGTTAAAAAGGGGCCCCCGTGAACGAAATTCGGCCTGGATGTGCCATCTGATGATTATGTACCGCGATCTATCCGAAGCCGTAAGATCCTTTCAGTATATTTCGTATTCGTCTATTACTATTATACTATATATACTATACATATTATTGATGAATTTTTTACGCTGCCACAAAGGCCAGCCAAGCCAGCCAGCCAAAAGCCAGGCCAAAAGTTGTCGCCGTGGTCGAAGTCTGTTATGAGAACGTTATCAAAGAATATTAAAATTAAGCATATGTATATATTTGCTCAAAGATTTAAAATTATTTTTGCCTTCCATCCGTTTAGATTTCGTATTCTTTATTTGAATCAATTCTGCTTTCGTAATATTCTAGCAACAAGGACAAACAAAATGTTTACGTTTTGTTTCTTTAAGAAACAGTTAAAGAAATCATTGACTTAATTAATATAAATTAGCCATTTTTTATTCATGACGACATTCTTCTTAAAAAAAATTGTGTGAAAAAGTATTTCGGAACTTTAAGGAATAAAATATTATATTTATTTCTATGACGTAAGAAAATAAATTTTGTTTGTCACATGTAATTTTTTTTCCGCTTCGAAATGAGTTTCCTCCGACCGGAGAAGAACCGGCGGAAGAACTCCGCATATATCCTTTTGTGTAATATTTAAAAGTATTGCACAGCATAGAATATAATCAGAATGGGTAACGACAATAGACCCATCGGTGACTGAAGTATGATCTATGATGTACTCAGAAAAAAGACCATTAAAAATTCGGAGCTCCTTATCAGCGTATAGCGGACCTGAGCAGGCTAGCCCCCAAAAACATTACATTTTACGTGGTTAGATAGATACTCGTGGATAACAAGTTATTGCACACCAATAATATTTATTTGATTTATTTATTTACACACACATACAATATACACAATCATTACAGGGTGAGCACCCTAATTCGACAGTGTAGCCAACCATACAGTATGATATGCCATTTTACTGAGCTCTCTCAGCGAACATGAAAATAAATCAGTTCGTTCGCTAAATATAAATATTAAAAAAAAGAACAAAAAAGAATAGTGGTACTTACAAGGGCGACCTTGCGTTGCATATCTTAACTTATTGCGGACTTTAATGCGTAAACGTAGCCCTCATTTGGGAAACTGATTATTAAGCTCGGAAGTGGAAAGGCTCTAAACAACTATTTTAGTTCCTTGAAGATACAGTACCAGTTGGCTTAGCAGTAAAGTAGAAGGTAAAGCAGCGATCACAATAGATCTTACTTGTCGCAGTGCTACTGGTCCTGCTAGACCTTCATAGCCTCCGCACTAAAAGCGAACTCTTACAGACTGGTAAAGAAGAAGCTTCTGTGTCACACTATCACTTCACCGGCCATTTTAAGTCAACTGCCAGGTGTGCCTTTTCAAAAATGTTTTATATGGAAAAAATTTTTGGCAGATTTGGCCATTCTCAACACTAACGGTGATCGCTGGCCCAACACAGGTTACAAGTGTGTGGGACACTTGTAACCTGTTTCCTATTGCATCAAACAGTAGGATGCACTGCGTACAGTTGTTATTAGCATTTAGATAAAACAATGATTTTATCTCCCTTACACACAGAACCATTTTAGATTCATTACAGTCCCTGGGCATTTTAGGATAAATGGGACCCCTATATCTGACATAGGGCTATTAACAATGGAATAGGAGTAGGAACTGCGAACCCCATGGATTGCGGGGCGCTGCGCACTTGCCCAGTGTGCCCATTCGCAAAGATAAGCCTGCTTAAATTCCAACTTCTGTTCAGTACATAGAAATTTCAAATTCTGATAATAAATTAAGTATTTCATATATTATTTAAAGCCAATGTCAATGAACCGTAAAGAACGGTCATGACAAAAGTCGCTTCTGCAAGGGCGTAAGTATGAATTACAAAATAATAACCCTTGTTCGCGCAAAACTCTGTTGTCGGAATCGACACCAGATGTCACTCGGCTCGGCGCGATTCCGGTCTGAAGTTCTTCCGAGCGTCACAGTGGCGCGCGGGTCGCAAGCGAGTCAGTCATCTGCCAGATGTGCTAATGTTTGCACGCTGTTAATTTTGTGCGGGAACCGCGGAATAGTTAGGGCGTCTAGTAAATATCCTGTCTAGGAATTATAACGCGCATTCCCTGTTTGGATAGCCTTTCCCGGGACTTATTGGGTCCGACTCAGAATCTGTATAAGTGCATTCGACAATATAAGCTAGTGCGGCCTCGGTATTTAGAACTGTTGCCACGCGAAACGGTAGTGACCTTTGACCTAGAAACTCCGGGCGTGTTTTGTGCGGTAACCTTATACCCCGCGATAGTTAGTGGCTTCTGTAAGCTAGTTAATCGTACGATAGAGTTAAGTGACTGGCATCGTGGTGAACCAAGAAAGTGACTGTGGATAACCTCGAAAGGCCCCCTCAAGTTGGAGCGGTATCGACGCTCGGGCTGCTGCCGACGGCTAAGGTCTAGGTTCAATCACCATCAGTCACACCCAGATACACACCACATCACCATTCTTTCCCTTGCACTACACAACCACATGCGACCTGACCGACTCCGGAGGAACCAGTCGCCTTGGATAGAGGTAAGTGAACTCCGCCAAATTCCTTCCGGTCGACTGGCCGTAGTATAACGCTCCCCCATATATTTAGTGTAATTAGAGAACTTCCACGTGGCCTTAGGAGGCCCGACCTACGTTTGCTCGGGAAGTCTTCTGCTGATGGGCCCCGGGGGATTGGATCCTTTAAGGGAGCAACCGTAGGCCGTAACAATTGGTAGCAGAGCGCGGTTCCGGGTTCGATTCCCGGTCGATCCCGACTATAGTGTTTGATAAACATTAACCAATTTTGGTGGCAGGGAGCGTTGGTGTGATTGGTTTAATTTGCATCTACAATCACGCCCGTCCGTAATACGTAAAAATATTTTTTTTGTACGTAATAATAGAATTATTTTCCTTTGTTGCTTTGTTGCTTGCCTTTTTTTTGGTTAGAGGGTAATTTGAAAAGCCGCGCCCTAGGTTGTGCAAGCGGGAGATTTTCTAGAGATATACGTCATGTAGGTAGATGGTTATTTTTACGTAATCGGTTAATTATCGTTGTCGGAGAGTTGTAGTGGATTACTTATCGAAGGTTCGATTTCCGAGCTAGGCATTTTTTGTTGATCGACCGTGATGTGTATCTTCGTTTATACTGTAAGTTGTATTTGAACTAAATAGTAGTAATTTGTATTTGCGCAATTTGAATTTAACTTGATTCGATCGCACTAGTATTTGTTATTTGTTAATTTGATTTGTGTCTTTTTTGTGCTAATTTGTATTTGGTTGATACGTAGCAAGTAGTTCGTATTTGTGTAATTTCTATTCAACGCGATTTGATAGGAACTGCATTTATTAACTGTTAATTTTTTGTTGTATTTTTTATTTGTTATCTTTGTAAACTGTGCTCAAGCCGCGTCGTAATTTGTCTTTAATAGTGATGACATCGCCCAAGCTACTGATCCGTTGTTTGCGGACTGAGCTACGCTGGGCCACAAGCGCCCATGCTTTGATAGGTCGACCGGATAGGGTCCATAACTTGATGAAGCGGTTCGAGCAGGTGGATGCTCGAAGGGCCGCAGTGGAGGAGGCTTACGCTGAGCTCGAGGATTCGGATGTGGAGAAGGGAGTCCTGGACTCCTGCTTCGCGGACTATGAGCAGTTCTTGTGGCTCACGGACGAGTTGATCGAGGCTGAAGGCAGGTATGCCGAGGAGGCGCGTGAAGCTCGGATGAGTAACCTGTCCGAGTCCTCTCTGAAGCAGCTTCAGCCGGAGCTGTTGGGACGACTCCCAACTCTGGACCTGCCAAAGTTCTCCGGGGTCCTTTCCGAATGGCTGACCTTCGTTGGTCTTTTCGACAGCCTAGTGGACGCCCGGAGTGACTTGACCCCGAGCCAAAAGATGGCGTACCTCCTGGCCTCACTGGAGGGGGAGGCCCTGGGCGTCGTCGGCCACTTGAAATTGTCGGACGACGCCTACCAGACTGCTCGGGACCTCCTAGCCAGAAGATACGCCAACGTCCGGCGAATTGCAGACGAGCATGTTAAGCAGCTTCTAAGCCTCCCGCTGCTTAGTGACCGGGCCAGACTGCGTCCGGACCTGTTGGATCCAGTCTTGGTGGCCTGTAATACTTTGAGGCGGCTGGGTTTACCAGTGGGCGAATGGGCTTTTTTGTTGCTCCGCATCGTGCTGTCCCGTCTACCTCTCGACCTGCGAATCCATTTTGAGGAGAGGTACGGCGGGGACGAGGCCTCCTATATTCCGCCCTTCTATGACCTGCTGCGGTTTTTGGAGGAGCAGTGCCGGCAGATCGAGAACGCGGCGGGCACCGTTGACGACTTGCGAGACGTGCCCAGTGAGAGGCTGAACCCGCCAGGCAAGTCGTCGTCAACCCCCCCCTGCTCCTATTGTCGAGCATCTGATCACCGGGTAACGTCGTGCCCGAAATTATTAGGTAAGCCGGTTCCAGCGAGGCGAACTATCGCCAAGGAGCGCCGCTGGTGCTGGTCATGTCTGGGAGGGCACCTCCAGCGAGACTGTCCGCATCGACGGCCCTGTCTGCATTGCCAGGGCAATCACCATGCCGTTTTGTGCCTGGGTGCGAACGGCATCTCCTCTCGGGGCTCTGCCAGGCCCTCGACCCCCACGGGCGGGGGCGCTCAGCCACGCCCTCTGCAGGGTGACTGTCGGCGCCCGCCGTCCAGCCACCAGGCCCCTAAGTTTGAAAGGAGTCCCTCCCCCGACCAGTCGGGGGGTAATTCCCCCAGGGGCGGGGGTGTCATCACCCCCCCTCAGCGTGTGGAGAGGAACTTCACGGCCACTCATCGGTCCGCTGGACCCTTCTCACTTCCGTTAGCTGAGTGGCCGCGACTGGTGTACCACTGTTCCCCATTTGATGGAGGCGGCCCTGTCTAGCTGCTGCCTTAGTTCCCACCACGGCCGCCTCCACTGAGCCTTAAGCCGTCAACGGTCCACTTGTCAAAATGTTCTGTTGCCGACGGCCTCAGTGAAGGCGTACAACCCGAGTGGCAACTGTTAAAGGTTGTGCTCTATTTATCTCGGGTTCACGCCATGTGGCCTCCCCTTGGTGGTGGGAAGATTAGGGTCCCCCTGTAGCGTTGAATCACGCTGTCAAGGGGTATTAGATTTGGTTTGGTCGAGCACTTAGTCAAAAAAAATACTTGAATTAAAATTAAAAATTGCTTTGGGCTTTCCGCGAAATTCTCCTATTTGTAGCGGTTTAAATTAAAAGAATTGAATTTAATCTACTCCTTTAAATGCTACTGCATGTGTTTTGTACATATATTTAATCACTGTATTTGATTGTTGCGTTTGTTTGCTGAAAGGAAAATTTGAATTCATCTGAAATGGAATGGCGCACTATTTGAAAAATTATGTTTATGTTTAGGATAGTGTTTAATCATTTTTGTTTTCTAAGAAGTAGGGCTGTCCCTTACGTTATTGTTTTGTTTAATTTGCAAGTTGACCTATGCGCATCGGTGATTAATTTGGTTGAATTAATTCTGTAGTTGAACATTGATGCTTTTGAAAAATTTGTTGAAATATGAGCATAGGACTACTTGTCTAACAGGCTAGCTAGTTTTGGAGATTATCAGATTGAAATCAGCTGCCGCACTATTTTAGTAAATGATAATATGGTGGGTGGCCTGGCTAGGCCTACTTGTTGAAAATTCATACTAGGGACTATCTGTGCGTTTCGTTCGGCTCTCCACAGACGACGTTCATGTGGAATTTGTGGGTGCTCTCTGCACTGAAGCTTAGGAGGCCGCTCGAGGCCGCTTCGTGTCGCGTCACTGTTTGCAGAGCTGATCCGGTCGGATTGCGGAACTAATCATAGGGGCACAGATGGTGTTTGAAAGAGGTCGTCGGACTTCTGTCCAGTACAGGACTTATTAAAGTGCTGCGATGCCCAGGAGGGGCATCCAGTGGAGGCTGACCCTCCGGCTTGCCACATTAGGGATATCTTTGAGGCGTTGATTAGGGTTGCAAGACCTAATAGATTGCCTAAGGTGGCCTAGTTTGGTTGTAGATTCGGTCTTGCAACTTGCAGTCTCGACCTTGTCCCGCTGACCGGTTGCTCGCGGACCTAAATCCTTATGTCCGGGACGGGGGTTTGTTCGCGCAAAACTCTGTTGTCGGAATCGACACCAGATGTCACTCGGCTCGGCGCGATTCCGGTCTGAAGTTCTTCCGAGCGTCACAGTGGCGCGCGGGTCGCAAGCGAGTCAGTCATCTGCCAGATGTGCTAATGTTTGCACGCTGTTAATTTTGTGCGGGAACCGCGGAATAGTTAGGGCGTCTAGTAAATATCCTGTCTAGGAATTATAACGCGCATTCCCTGTTTGGATAGCCTTTCCCGGGACTTATTGGGTCCGACTCAGAATCTGTATAAGTGCATTCGACAATATAAGCTAGTGCGGCCTCGGTATTTAGAACTGTTGCCACGCGAAACGGTAGTGACCTTTGACCTAGAAACTCCGGGCGTGTTTTGTGCGGTAACCTTATACCCCGCGATAGTTAGTGGCTTCTGTAAGCTAGTTAATCGTACGATAGAGTTAAGTGACTGGCATCGTGGTGAACCAAGAAAGTGACTGTGGATAACCTCGAAAGGCCCCCTCAAGTTGGAGCGGTATCGACGCTCGGGCTGCTGCCGACGGCTAAGGTCTAGGTTCAATCACCATCAGTCACACCCAGATACACACCACATCACCATTCTTTCCCTTGCACTACACAACCACATGCGACCTGACCGACTCCGGAGGAACCAGTCGCCTTGGATAGAGGTAAGTGAACTCCGCCAAATTCCTTCCGGTCGACTGGCCGTAGTATAACGCTCCCCCATATATTTAGTGTAATTAGAGAACTTCCACGTGGCCTTAGGAGGCCCGACCTACGTTTGCTCGGGAAGTCTTCTGCTGATGGGCCCCGGGGGATTGGATCCTTTAAGGGAGCAACCGTAGGCCGTAACAACCCTATTTCCAAGTATCCCATTATCTTTGTATCAAGTAATTAAGTTCTAAATGTACAGCAATGGAAAAGACAACGATCTACAAATTAATTTATCAAACAATTGTAAGAATTTGATAAGAACTTGTTCACATAACGATTTGTTGTTTATTCTGTGGGCGTTGAGAAAGGTCAAGTTGAAAAGCTTAATTGCAGAATCAGATAATATAAAATATTTATAATTATTCCAATAAGTACAGTTATTTATCAAACAAGTGGAAAAATTAAGAATTTTGTACAACCGACATCAATATAAATAAAATGAGAACATTATCAATTTAGTCGAAGTCAATTAAATATGATATATTATAGTAAACTGAAAAACTACTAGTCAGATCTTGATCAAATTTATATGGGACCACATGAGAAGCACCAGCTTTCAAATGAAAAAGAATCATTAAAATCGGCTCACCTAGAAAAAAGTTCTGAGGTAACACATAAAGAAATACAGTCGAATTAAGTACCTCCGCCTTTTTTTTGAAATCGGTTAAAAATGCTTGACTACCACAACGTAAAACTTGCATTGGTATATCGGGAGAATACCTTGAATTTTATCATTAAATTAAGTAACTCACGTTTCAAAGCTTTTCCTTCCGGCGTACAGCGATGTGAATTGATTAGACAGTCCACATAATTTCTCACTAATCTTTTGCTATTAAACAATGCATCTACATCTAAATAGTCATACCTAGACTCGTATTTTGGTAAGTTTGCCATAGCATTAATGTCCTGTCCACACACAACATTCCACGCACAAACTGTTAGGATGATCACAAAATGCATTTTGCCACATATAAAAAAAAATCAAATTCTAAATTTGAAATCACATATCTTGACAACTGGGATCGATTCCCACGCAAAAATGTCTAAGTCCGTCCGCGCGACTCGAGGTTGCGTGTTGTTATGATCCGCGTGCAAGACCTGCGCGTTCGTTATAAGTTAGGTAAATGCATGTTGCTTTCTAGCCGGCGCCCTGAAACAAGGCAAGTTCCTTTTCAAGGTTGTGCCTAATAGTTTTAAAAATTAATTACGGTCTAGAACCTAAAATAATATAACTGTACATATAAAATTTAGTAGCACATTTTCCACATTTGAGTATTATCGGTCATGACCGATTGACATAAACCCAAGGCAAGTCTGGAAGAAAGGTAAAAGAGAAGCTCGAGTGGACCTTTATCTATATATTAAGTATTAATACGTGAAGAGAATCTTTGTACCGTTTTTTAACACCGACGAAAAAGTGCATCAGTGTGTCTGTCTGTGGAATTCATAGCTCCCAAACGAATGAACCGATTTAGGTTTAGTTTTTTTTTTTGGTTGAAAGGTGACTTGATCGAGTGTTCTTAGCTATGAATTTTTACATAGTAGTACACCCCTTCCATGCTGCAGCTACATTAAAGGTATAGTTGTAGCACTTTTTGTTGGGTCGGCTCGACCGGGGAAGGACCACGCTCTCACAGAATACCAGCGTAAAATAGCAGCTTAACACTGCTGTGTTTCGTATAGTGAGTGTAGAGAACCGGATACCCTTTTTACTGGAAAAGAGGCATTCCATTTTAGTCCTCACGGGTGACAACGCATCTGCATTTTGATTCGCAAACGAGGATGCTGTGGCCCATAGATGTCTATGGGCCACAGCAACCATTTACCATTAGGTGGACAGTGTGCTCGTTTGCCACCCTATCCTATAAAAAAAAAAGAAAATCTTTTCAGCTGTTTGAAGATCATCAGCTCTTTATATTTCGAGGGTTTCAAATTTTTTTATTTAAGTTATTAAGAATATTGCGCGCAAGGACGAATGCGAGATTTGACGTAGTTAAAATTTTATATGGATAAGGAGCGCAGAAAGCTAAAATGCATATATAATATGTGTTACAAATACATAAGATAAAGTAAAATAAAACTTATAATGTTTAGGTTCATATTGCCATTGTCAAATATCTATTTATCGATTGGACAAATTATGTTGTTTATTGGGCGTTCATGTTTCAGAGTAAGTATGTAGAAGCATATAAGTAAGCATAAGCATTATTACTCTAAGGCCAATGTCGTACACTAATTAGTCTGTAGTCAAACAGTAGCACAGTGTAGACATAGTCACTAAAGAATCTTAAAATGTTGCCAACAAATATGTACTGACTGAAGAAGCTGTGAATTTTGTGTGATTTAAAATTTTATTTTTTCAATAGCGTGTGAAGTGATTGTCAAAGCAAAAAAGCGTTTATTTTATATTTTGTATATTAGATTTCCGTGTTCTTTATATAATGTGTATTATAATATTAATATACAAACCCAGAAATTTAATGAATTACGCTTGAATTTCCACCACTAGATTTCTCTAGTAATCATAATTCGTCTTTTGCCAACAAGCAGCAATGCACACTGCTACTTTCGGTTTTAAGGATAAAATAGCCAGTGTAATCTCAGCGATGAAGGTTTTCACCTGTCTTCAGAGCAGGTCCAATGGCTACAGTAATCACCATTAAATAAACTGTTAGCCCTTACTCGTTGTAAATTTAGGTATCAAAAAACTTTGCCTGTCACAGATTCTCAGCTTGATACATCTAAGCTGCAGTGTGGCTCTACATTAGGTAGAGCCACGCCAAGCCAAGCCAAACCACCCTTTTTTACTGGAAGCTAGGCATCCCTTTTTAGACCTCAGGGGTGACAACGCATATGCATTTCGATTCTTAATTGAGAATATATTATGTAGATGTCTGTGGGCCACAGCATTCTCTTTTCATCAGGTGGACTGTTTTCTCTTTTGTCGTCATTGTTCTATATAAAAAATCTACTTTAACTGAAAGAAAACTTAACTACCTAGATTTTCATACAGGTTAGTGAGCACAGGGCAGATACCCTGAATTTTTAATGCTGTTCACTACTATCAGTTCCGCTCTTTGAAAAGAATATATCGCATTAATTTATTTTTCTTTATGGCAACGTAAAAGTCCACTGCTAGAGATGGAGCTCTGGGGTGGATTTGTTTAAAATGTAACGCCTAACAGGTGGATTGATGATCACACCCTTGACACTTCTGCCCGTAAACGTGATGTTTATAGCGGAAGCCTTAAGATTTTTTTTTCAGTATGTCAAAATGAGGTGAAAGATTCTACCACACGAAGAGGGTAACCTAATAATATTCATTATTGAATGACGCAAAAATGAGTTTCTGAGAGATGACTTTATATTTTTGCCATTACCTGTAGAGTCTATCAGTCCGTGGGGTCAACGCGCAGTAAAGTTTCTAAAGTGTATACACGACTGGTCGTTTTCGCTGAAGACAGGAGGGCTTGTTCTTTTTTCTTCCATAGGCTAAGAATAGTTAACTAGTTGCGGTTGCGAGGATAAGCAGCCAGCATTCTTGGCATTATACCGCAGGAATAGGACTGTATGTTGTATGAAAATATTAGTTTTTTTTTAATGCAATAAATATTATTTTGTACCGCGCAGTCCAGCTAAATAGCTTTAATTTGATTATAACGGTTTATTAACCTTCAAAGATCAGTTAAAAGTTGTTACGTTACACATACTCCAAAAAAAAAGTAAGCCAACGACCTCAAAGCACATATTATCGACTCGAAAGTTGTCGCACTAAACATTGAATTCGGAAGTAGTCGTTTGGGTGTTTATCTTTTCAACAGGCTTTTATTAATTTCACATATATATGTGTGTATTTATGTATATATGTGTGTATTTATAAATGCAAATGAATTTTATAATTCAGTTTTCAACCACTTCTGAACGTTTTAAATTTCGAATATGTCTTATGCAGATACGTCTGCTGTCAAGCTTATTACCCAGAGGTATAGGCAGAGACTACGGACTTCCATTTAGCACGATCCTGTTACACCTCTTTTCTTTCACATCTATGTATATATATACGCATACATGATAACCGGTTCAGAGTACGCTTAACGGGGATCAACTTTCTTATATCGCCCATTTGATCGATGCACTTCCGTCTAGGGCGTCTCTTATTGACTGTGCCACTCAATTCGTTTGCATAAATTTGCTTTGCAACTCTTTCTTCATTCATTCTTTCTTCGTGTCCAAGCCACAAAGTAATACTTTCTTAACCCTGGCCACATTTTGCAAATCACTCGTTTTTCTTATCACACAATATATCAATGACCGCATTCCATTAATTTTACTCTCGTACTTCTTCTGCCACACCCGACTTTCACTACCATACATTGAAGTAAGGGGCTATCCCAGCACTGTGAATTGTCATTAGTGCCTTTTTGACATATTCTCACTTAATAACAATCGATGACCAGAGAGTATATAATCACTACGTTTTATTGATGACAGTACAATAATTTCATTACTGTCTTTCTCCATAACCTAATAAACCTAATCACAGCTCATAATCAATGCGTGTTGTTTAAATTTTTTAAACTGTCATATTATTAACGAGGATACACGACTTTATTTGACACTTGACACTTGATATTCAAGACAGTGTTAATGTCCGCGATACCGAGTTGCTCACTATTTCACTCTAATGTGACAAAAGTGTCGACATTTACTTTAATCAAAATATAATAGTTAGAAAATTCATTCAAACTCAAGTTGAATTAAAATGAATCAGGAAACACAGGTACTAATGTTACAAGTTTTTATCCATTTAATAAATGTTTTAGTTTTTAACAATAGATTGCCAACAAATTATTATGTAACCGTGAATTAAAAACAAAAAAGCAACGATCTTGGCCGATTCTGATACTCGGTTACGTACTATGAGTACGTTGTACGTATGTATTTTGTTTTCTACCCACAAAAAGTAGGAGGTACTTAATTCGACTGTATGTTCTTTTTTATGTGTGTTACCTCATAACTTTTTTCTACGTGAACCGATTTCGATGATTCTTTTTTTATTTGAAAGCTGGTGCTTCACATATCCCCATATTGATGAAGGTCTGACCAATAGGTTTTGAGTTATCCTTATTAATATATATTGAAGTCGGTTGTACAAAATTTCTAATTTTTAATTATTGCAGTTAATAACATGAATATTATCATCAATTTAATAAACATGGCATTAAATAAAAGTTTTATATGTAAGAGTGATAATCGAGCACCCAGTTCAGGTGATGGTGAATGCCTTGGTCCAGAAACGCCTACATTTTTTTCCCTATTAGTCTTTTCTGCCTGGGTAACTGGGTCTGGGTAAATGCTGTCCTCTTACCTGTTTTTGTCGCAAAATAGTAGTGCCTGAACTATCAGGTAATGAAGTATCTAAACTGTGTTCCTATCTGAAGGGTATAGAGAGCTCTGTGGTCGCATATATAGCCTTATTTGTTTGAAGTTGATTGCATGTGTTCATGGACTGCAGTAGCTACTTACCATCAGGTGGACTGTACGTTCGTGAGTCACTTCAGTTATCTAAAAAAAAGAAGCGGTCTCATCCTTGACGATTAAAATGGTTTCACGCTGGTATTCTGTGCGAGCAAGTTTTATCCCGGTCGAGCTAACCCTATTTTCTACCCATTCGTGCAGCAGTCACTTGTGTATCATGTACTCTATGTATATAGCATAGTTTATACTTGACTAGCTGGTACCCGGCACGTTACTGCCGCAGTAGAAATAATTGTGAAAATGTGGTTTTAAATTTGAAAGAGTTATATTGTTTAATTGGGTACGATATGCGCGCCACCTAGTGTAAGTTAATTGTACTTTGATTATAACATTCGCGCAACTGCAAGCAAAAAGTTGACAAAGTTCTACCGCAATCGGATGAACGGTATGACAGTGCATAAAATACGAACAAACAAACATTAATTTGTATATATTAATTACACATACACTTTCGTATAAACGGTCACTTTACCAAACTATTAAATGTATGTAAATTGGTACAGTGATTCTGTAAAAGGCGAAATATTTTTACAACACAGTAACAGTAAAAAGTAACCTAGAATATAGCATAGTCTTTTTTAAATACATGTATAATAAAATCAAAATTTGCACTAATCGCGGGCACAACCGGTTATTTTATGTAAAAAGTTACCTCCACACTAGCATTTTCTCCTGTATTGTAGAGGCAATTTACATGCATAAATTGCACACGGACAAACATCCAGATCCGGAAGAAATATTTGTAGGCCATAACTTGTTCCGTGCGAGATTCGAACCTGCGGCCCGCATCGCTACAACTCATTGCTAAGCCACTGCGCTACGAAGCCGTCATCTATAAAAATATATTTTATAAATAAAGTGATTATAGAGAAATTAATCAAGAAAGAGCCGCGGGGTCAAATCCCGTCCAGAACATAATATATTATATTATGTTCTGGACGGGATTTGACCCCGCGGCTCTCAGCGCCACAACTCAATGCTAAGCTACTGTACCGTAAAGCGGTTAAAATCAATACCATTTAAAAAATCATTTTATTAAAATTATAGCAAACACATTTAAACTTTAGAAAATAATGTATGACATAATACGTAATTTGCAGACATCATACGCTTGATTTATCAACACTTGGACATTTTTTAATCCGATAAATTTGTTACAGAACAATACAAAATATAAAATAATATAAAATAAAATAATATAAAATATAAATCAACAGAAATCACGATCATGTCGAACAATGACCTTTAAACCATAACAACGCCACGGATATGTTAATGGAAAATATTATTATAACATTATTAATGCATAATAATTGAGATTTTACGTCATAATATGTTGTCTGGTCTGTTGTTACTGTAAAATTCAAATTTGTAAACTGGTTTGGACGTCTTCCTTGTTAATTTATATTCATATCGGAAAATTCTAAGCGCTTAAAATCCAAATTAAATTTAATTCTGACCGATATTATTAAGTTTAGAGATTTGCAAACAATGTACGTAATAAACAACTTATTTACAAGTATTTACAATAATATCGATGGTTCCGGTTAGATTCCCACATGTTTGATTTGATTCCATGATTTGCTATTAAAAAATTTTAAATATAATTGTTAATAAAACGATTACATAACGTAGATTAAGATTATATAACATAGAGAAATTATGTTAGTATTTTACACAATTCTATATTACTAATTCTAAAATAAATAATAATTATAACTATTAAAAACATATTCTCATTATCAGTGACCAGCTAATAGGCGGATTACTCTTCGCACAAAATTCTTCTATATTAGAGAGTCGTAACTCTCTGTAACAATTCTCCGTGAAGCTAGGACTGTCTCGTACCATTCGTACACTGTTCGTCAGTTTTTCGCTCAAAGTAACGGTAGAATAAAATATAAGCGGCGATATTAAGATTTCCTCCTAGTAAAGAATTAGTGATTTTCTCCTATATTGTGGAGACTTTTTACATATTTGTAGGTATAAACACCTTTGCGAATTATTGCGGAGGTGGGACAAAAATGTTACACGAATTTTTCAAAAAGGACTTTTAAAAATAACTTCAAATTCTGGTTGAAGAGAAATGTTCATTGATGGAAATTGTAAATATACTTTTAATTTATATTACAATTATTGAATTAGGCAGTTTATTTTACATAAATGTATTTATACTTATTAAGTAAAAAAACACAGTAAGAAGTAAAATTTTAAAGCGAGTGCATGACTTTCGCCAATAAACTACAGCAAAACAATGTAGTTCCTAATTAGTTCTTAATTTTGAAATAAATGAAATTATTGTCTGCGGGTTTAGAACCCCTGGTACCGCAGCACCGCAACCAATCACAACCACTAGGCTACCGAGGCATTTTGTTAACTGTCTGAGTGTTTTTCCATGTTTAATTTATTGTGTGTAAAACACATCCGCAAAACAGGACAAAATCCTAGTATTTAACATATTTTAAATAAAAAATAGACAACTTAGAAGAAGAATTAAACGGAAGTGATCAAAAGCGATAATTGGATAAACATGGTTTTCAACGTTAATGTATTTAATAGATAACATTGCCTATGTATTATTTTACTTACAACAGTCTTTATAGGCACGAGGTGGTCATTGTTTCTGTCCAGCCATTCGGAACCGCTGGCAGGTTGCTCATACATACATTATGGTTCTTGCGACAAGTTGCGGGAAATCTTACCTAGTTTGAATACAATTTGGCTCTATTGCGCGCATCCCGTATCAAGATACTGCCGCGATTGATCTTTTATAAGGTACAATGTTAGAAGACGTTAAATAGAAAGAGGTTTTTTGTATGTTACGTGATATCAACGTCCATTGTGAAGGAATTTTAATGATTCTTCTTTATTAAATAGTTTATACTTCTGGAGTGGTCCTAAAAGAATTTGGAGTAAAAATTTTACACCTAAAGGTGGAAAAATAGGAGATGAAGTTACTATTAAGGAAACATTCTAGCTGTTCTCTTCAGCTTATGGTATTCCTTAGTCCTCTGAAGATTGATAAGGGTTTTTAATAAAACATAATAGTCGACTTCAAACAACTAAAAGGATTATTTTTATTATTAATTAAATTCAGGTCGTGACCGACATAGCCCAACGGATTAGTAAGTGAGCGACCGAATAGCACAACGGATTTTAAGCTGAAGTGGCAATGCACAATGGGCCGGCGATATAGCTCGAAAAACCGACGACCGATGGGGAAAAAAGGTTCTCGAATCTCGAGTGGCAGCCTCGTATCGGTAGGCGTAGTGTAGGGCGACCTCCCAATACATGGAATGACGACCTGGTAAGACATTCAGGAAGTCGATAGGTGGCTCAGGATCGTGCTTTGTAGTATTCCTTGGGGGAGGCCTATGTTCAGCAGTCGACTAGCGATGGGCTGTAATGATGATAATGAAGGCAAAATATACTACTTTTTCCTTTTGATGATAGATGGCACTGTTTTGAAAACTAAAACGTAGATATTTATTCCACGACAGTTGAGATATTTCCCACATAATATCTTCTAATTTCGAAGTTTTATAATCTTTTATATACTATGTTGTTACACCGTCTTTAGAAGTGCCAATTTTTCTATTAAACTTTTAATACTTTCACTGTCCGGTATCTAGATACAATAGTGAGACAATAGCAATTACCCATATGTGGGTCGTGGGTATGGTGGGAACGTGTTGACGTTAACGTTCTTTGACGTTAGCTTTTACTTATAATTAAAAGTTTAGTTTTGAAGAATAATAAGAATTTTTATATTATATTTATGCATATTAAATTGTTTGATACAACTTTTGGGACTCTACCACATGTAAAAATGTGGCGTGCAGCATGGTGCAGGCAAATTATTGTTGTAACACCAATGGAGCGGCTCGACCGTGGAAGGACCACGTTCTTACAGAATACCAACGTAAAATAGCAGTTTAAATTAAGCTACTATTTTACGTTATTATATTCTTAATGTTTCGTATGGTGAGTGTAGAGAACCGGAAACCATTTTTACTGGAAACGAGGCATTCGATCTTAGTCCTCACGGGTGACAACGCATCTGCATTTTGATTCTTAATCGAGGATGGATGTACTCGTAGATGTCTATGGGCCACAGCATTCACTTACCATCAGGTGGACTGTGTGCTTGTTTGACACCCTTATTCTATAAAAAGTGTAATATAAAATTACTTGTTCACACTATTGCACTAGGCTTGCCCGGTGATTGGAACTTGACTGGATTGTCCGGTTTCTTCGTTATTTTTGTTAAGCGTCCCGGTTTTAGGCAAAATTTCTCGTTCAAAATAAAACGAACGCACCGCCGCGCCACGCAGCCTAGCTGCAGCCACGCGTCAATATAAATTACAGTCTATAATCTATATACGTCCTACCATTGGCCTCATTTCTGAGGGGGTTTTGGGCCCAGGAAATGTCTGCCGCACTGCCCCAATGCGTGTTGGTTAACTACACATTTTTTTTTGAAATATTTTCTTTTCATAATTCCCAAACATGCAGGTTTTTACAAGCTGTTTTCTGGCGAGAAAATTTATTACTTACTAATCTGTGGCACGCGCTTGATAATTGGCGCCTCGTTCGTTAGAGAGTAGTACATTACGCCACTTCTAGCCGCCACTCGCGTGAACCGACATGGACCAAAGCGCTAATAAATATGCGTGTTTCTGTTGATTAATACTGACTTTTATTTTACCCAGCCAAAAATCTTATTGTACAGTTGTTTTAGAATATGGTCCAAAGATTTTACTTTCTCATTCTGGCAACCCTGTATTGCATGGATCTTGATTACACGAAGCTAAACTCGCTGATGACGTACAAGACAATGCGATTATGCACTTTATTAATTAATGATTATATTTTTTCTCATTCATAAAGTTAGCATAGTAAATACAATCTACTTTAAAAAGCGTCAGAGGCCTAATAATAGTAGGGTACGGATCGGCAACTCAATAGTCCCGGGTTCAAAGAGATTACTTTCGTGAACACAACATACACACAACAATAAACACAAGCGTTTTAAGCTTACCAGGACTGTTTAACGGAAAATTAGTAATGTTTTATTAGCATTGACAGTATTTACTTAAATTTAATCAAGGATAGATAAACAGTGTGATCGATTGTTATCTTTAAACCACAGCATACACTTACCATCAGGTAGACAGTGTGGTCGGTTGTTATCCCTACTCCTATGATAAATAAATATAAGCGTGACCTAGCGGTAATACGAAATTAACAGTGAAAGTAACAGATTTCTATATTTATATTCTCTTCGACATTTACCGTTGTTAATTTACTATATTATTTAACAAAACATTTTACGCCGTTTAGCGGTCACATCTTAATTACATTGTCAATGACTTTTGAAAGTCGATACCCGTTATGTTTGTACGAAAAATAATTTCGACCTAATTACGTCTTGTCGAACTTAACCCACTGACTAAAAAATTAAAGTGTATTTATAACTTTATTAGCAATGCTTATTTATTAGTCGTTAGCAGTAAAATCCGTTTGGTTGTAGAAATTAAGTTTAAATTGGTATTCGAAATATCTAGCTTATTTATTATAATGACTGAAAAGACTAAAAATTTTAGGTGTCGATATTACTACAAAGGCAATTATCTTAAATTCTCAGAAACAGCCTGTACATGGATGACGTTATCCATGGCTGTCATAGCGCTGACCTTGCGAATGGGTTGAAGAACGACCTCATCAAACTATTGAAAGTATTTAGTGATGAAGACATATTCAAAATATTAAAGCAAATCTAACATAAACCCACAGGTTTTTATGCGAATCATAAATCATAAAAATAATAATCGCTATCTTGTTCACTTTAGCATGAGATTTTGTATAAGCATATAAATATATGCATATGTATAAATAAATATATATAAAATAAAAAATAAATATATATAAATAAATATATATCCGCCCCGACTTCGCACGGGTTATTTCTGGATATGGACAACAGCACCACCTACCGGATCCAAATATAATTTAAAACATCTAAGGACCCATTCCAACATACACAAAAATTTTCATCAACATCGGTCGAGCCGTTTTTGTGTTTTTGCGAGACTATTCATTTTTATAACATAAAAACCTTTTTCGTTTTCGACCTTACTACTTCTTACGCTAAGACTTTTTCAGTAATATTACGAAAAAGTTACTTTATATCGTATTAAACATAAGCCACAATTGTATTATATTAATTTAGATAATATGGAGGGTGAACGAGAGTACGGAAGCTGTATACTAAGTCGCTCCGGGTTACTATATAACAAATTGAACAAAGAACTAGAGATCTACAGCAAAACATATAAGGAATGTAAGAAATTGATTACAAATTTCTAACTCCCTTAAATTATGAGAAAACAGAGATATTATTACAATACAGATACTTAAAGAACTTAATACATACTCACACACTACTCATACAACATGCATATACAACACCACATACTATAACTACCTTATACACATACACACTACATGTATGAAATACAACCTAATAATTATTGATTTATTGATGTATTGATGTATTAATGCTATGTGACTGATGGTAGGACACTAAATGTCATGTTTTTACTTTATTATTCCCTATTAGTTACTTTATTTCGTTAAATTTAGCTATGGAAGGGCGAAGTCACCTGTTACAGGCATTATTTTGCTTACTAGGTGACCTCGATCACTGATCATATAATGTAACTTTAATGTTTGACGAAATAAATAATTTATTATTATTTTTATTATTATATACAAGCGATATTTCACTAGGTGGTAGAACTCCGGTAGTCTTCCGTTTACATGGTAGAGCCATGCTGCAGCTGTATCATGGTTGTAGCACGAATGGGTCGGCTCGATCGGGGAAGGACCACGCTCTCACAGATTGCCAACGTAAAATAGGTTTGAGTTTGAATATAGACAAAATATTACATCTTTTTTGGACACACAATATTGTAAAATAAAAAAATAGAGACCTAGTTTCATAGAAGTTTCTTATATATATATATTATAAATATGATCCCAAGGTTGTCGTAAGGACGACAGTGGTTAACTAAATTGGAAGATGGGGTTTTCCCGGTAACAACTAAATAATTATAATAAAAACTGCGGTTAAAAATAGACATAATCGAGTAGGTTATTTTAATCATTACTTAATTGCTCCTCTTAAAGAACTCATTTTATAATTTGTTTATATAAAATATTATACAAAAATGAACGGAATCATTATCATAGTTACACCTATGTAATTTTAGTAAATATGATGTGCTCGAGTTATTTTTAATAAAACTAAAGTGACTAACGATCTTACAGGCGAGATGATGGTTATTGCATTCCATGGATATCTGACAACTTTAAATAAAGGAGGCTACAGGTGTGTTGCGACTTTGGAGAACTAAGATGGAGTGCCTCACATAGCCTGTAATTATGTATACTGGCTCTCCATAACCTTCGAACCGGAATATATCAGTGCACGCATACTGCTTGACGGTAGAAACAGATAAGAGGGCAAGAAAAGGGCCTACTCCTTTTAAAAAGGCTGGCAACACATCTGCAATTTCCCTGGTGTTGCAGTTGTTCATGGGCGGCGGTAGTCACTTACCATCAGGTGAGCCGCATGCTCGTTTGCCCCCTCTCCTATTAAAAAATACCTACCCTGAGAAACTTCTAAAGAGAAATGGGGTACTACCACATTAGATGGAGGAGCGAACTGTAAATACTAGATTTTTTTAGAATAAAGGCGATAAACGAGCGTACAGTCCACCTGATAGTAAGTAGATGCGGTGGTCCATAAATGTCCTAAATATTAATAATCTACGTTTAATAGTGTCTGAAATTCCAAAAAAACAAAATTCCTATATATACAAACAGACAGAGACAGACACCGAGGTGACATCACAAGTGATAAAATTTTGCTCTTTTTGGCACTGAGCCCAGATATTCCTAAATTAAATCCCACGCGAGTGAAATAAAAATCATAAATCTTAAGGTCCCGGAGCCAGACTCAATTGCTATAATATAATACAGTTAACTTAGCTGCGCACAATAAGTTAAAATAAAAACTGAAAAACTTACAACTGGTTATAATTATGACTTCTTTTGGTTTAAAAACAAAAACATCGTTTTGTTTACCTGATATAATTGGATTCAATTCGTCCATATATATGATATCTATTTTAGATCATGATATCGGATTGTATAGGTTAAGTTTTTTACGTGGTAGAGCCATGCTGCAGCTATATTACTGGTATAGTTGTAGTAAGAATGGGTCGGCTAGACCGGGGAAGGACCACGCTCTCACAGAATACCAACGTAAAATAGCAGGCTAATGCTGCTGTGTTTCGTATGGTGAGTGTAGAGAACCGGAAACCCTTTTTACTGGAAACGAGGCATTCCATCTCAGTCCTCACGGGTGACAACGCATCTGCATTTTGATTCGTAAGCGAGGATAGATGTAGATGTCTATGGGCCACAGCAACCACTTACCATCAGGTGGACTGTGTGCTCGTTTATTACCCTTATCCTACAAAAAAAGGAACAAACGGTATAGTCGTCTGTTACTGTTGAGTTGTTGGTACGAATCTCAGATGAAGTTAATAATAAATGTTTGTGCAAGTAGTTAATTATATTTTGTTTCAAAATTTTCGATATTATATGATTAAAAAAAGACTTATGCTGTGTTAAGTTTAATAATATTTACCGTATACTATTTTTTTTTTTTTTTTTATAGGAGAGGGGGCAAACGAGCATGCGGCTCACCTGATGGTAAGTGACTACCGCCGCCCATGAACAACCGCAACACCAGGGAAGTTGCAGATGCGTTGCCGGCCTTTTAAAAAGGAGTAGGCTCTTTTCTTGAAGGTCCCTAAGTCGTATCGGTCCGGAAAAATCCCTGGTGGTAAACTATTCCACAAGGAAGTTGTGCGAGGAAGAAAACATCTTCTAAATCGCACAGTGGTGGACCGCCAATCATCCAGATGGTGTGGATGGTATCGGGAGTTCTGCCGCGATGTGCGTTCGTGAAATTTGGCGGCTGGGATTAATCCGAACAATTCCTCAGAGCACTCCCCATGGTAGATGCGAAAGAAAATGCAAAGAGATGCAACATCTCTTCGCAGTGCCAATGAATCGAGCCGATCGGAAAGGGCTCGGTCGTCGACGATTCGAGCCGCTCTGCGCTGGATGCGGTCAAGTGGAAGGAGCTGGCACTGGGGAGCCCCTGCCCAGAGATGGGAACAGTATTCCATGTGAGGCCGAACCTGCGCCTTGTAAAGTTGCAGGCGGTGTGCCGGCATGAAATACTGTCCCGCTCTGCTGAGCACGCCAAGCTTTTTAGAGGCCAATTTGGCCTTCTCTTCCAAGTGACCACGAAACTGCACGTCACTCGATATGTCGACTCCGAGGATACCGATACTGGCTGAGGCAAGAAGGGGAGTGCCTTGAAACTGAGGAGATACGACAAAGGGGTTCTTTTTAGCGGTAAACGCGCAAACTTGTGTCTTCTGAGGATTAAACTGGACTAGATTTAGTCGCCCCCAATCCGAGACTTTGTCCAGCAAAGACTCGACTTCAGACACAAGTTTGTTCCGGTACTCGGCGACGTTTTCCCGAGAAATATTGGCCCGGCCGGTGTATAGAGCATCACCAGTGCTGTCATCCGCATAGCAATGAATGTTACCAGTTAGCAACATATCATTGATATGCAGAAGAAACAGCGTTGGTGATAGCACACAGCCTTGTGGAACACCAGCGTTAATAGGCTTGTAGTCAGAACATGCACCGTCTATAACGACCTTGATGTTCCGATCTGCAAGAAAGCTGGTGATCCAATTGCACAATTTCTCGGGAAGCCCATAGGAAGGCAGCTTTGAAAGAAGCGCTTTGTGCCAAACCCGATCAAAGGCCTTCGCAATGTCCAGACTAACGGCCAACGCCTCCCCCTTGGACTCTACTGCCTCCGCCCATCTATGGGTCAGATAGACAAGAAGATCACCAGCTGATCGACACCGACGAAAACCGTATTGGCGGTCACTAATCAGCTGGTGATCCTCAAGGTACCGGATGAGCTGGCAGTTAATAATGGATTCCATTATTTTGGAGAACAAGGAGGTGATCGCGATAGGCCTATAGTTGGACGGGTCTGAGCGGTCGCCTTTTTTAGGGATCGGGTGGACAAAAGCTGTCTTCCATGAATTCGGGACTACGCCTTGGGAGTACTATTACTATTATTACTATTCTTGGTAAGCATAAAATTCTTGTGTTAGAAATGGTTTATTAGTTCGAGGCAGTAGTTGAATGCCGAATTGATACCCACGATTTTCAAGTTCTTGGTTGGTACCCTTAACTAATGGGCTATTAGGCTGTCGATAAATACTATCACAGTGCCGGTAAGTCAGTGGTGTGCACATTACTGTTTGTTTGTTTTGCATGTATTAGGCATGGCCTATTTATCCTTACGAACGAAAGTTACTTCATCATCAAGACAATTTTATGAAGATAAACTTTGTTCTTTATACCATGTTATTTGGACGCATAGATTAAGAGATAATGTAAAATTAAAATAATTCAATACTTGGCTGGGCGCGCGAACAACGCATAAACCCTAGCCGCCCGGTGAGAACTGCGAGAAGCCAGTATAGAAAGTTTCTAAGAGCGAGGTTAGTTCAATCATTATAGCTAAAATAAATTAAAAATTTATTGAGTACTTTTATGACAATGATTAGTAATTAGTTACATCTTTATTTCTGAACTCTTTCATTTCACGTTGCTATGGTATTTTGAAAATTTAATTGATTAATAAGTATAAGAGTTTGTTACGGCCTACGGTTGCTCCCTTAAAGGATCCAATCCCCTGGGGCCCATCAGCAGAAGACTTCCCGAGCAAACGTAGGTCGGGCCTCCTAAGGCCACGTGGAATCTCTCTAATTACACTAAAATATATGGGGGAGCGTTATACTACGGCCAGTCGACCGGAAGGAATTTGGCGGAGTTCACTTACCTCTATCCAAGGCGACTGGTCCCTCCGGAGTCGGTCAGGTCGCATGTGGTTGTGTAGTGCAAGGGAAAGAATGGTGATGTGGTGTGTATCTGGGTGTGGCTGATGGTGATTGAACCTAGACCTTAGCCGTCGGCAGCAGCCCGAGCGTCGACACCGCTCCAACTTGAGGGGGCCTTTCGAGGTTATCCACAGTCACTTTCTTGGTTCACCACGATGACAGTCACTTAACTCTATCGTACTATTAACTAGCTTACCGAAGCCACTAACTATCGCGGGGTATAAGGTTACCGCACAAAACACGCCCGGAGTTTCTGGGTCAAAGGTCACTACCGGTTCGCGTGACAACAGATAGTTCTAAATACGGAGGCCGCACTAGCTTATATTGTCGAATGCACTTATACAGATTCTGAGTCGGACCCAATAAGTCCCGGGAAAGGCTATCCAAACAGGGAATGCGCGTTATAATTCCTAGACAGGATATTTACTAGACGCCCTAACTATTCCGCGGTTCCCGCACAAAATTAACAGCGTGCAAACATTAGCGCATCTGGCCGATGACTGACGCGCTTGCGACCCGCGCGCCACTGCCACGATCGGAAGAACTTCAGACCGGAATCGCGCCGAGCCGAGTGACATCTGGTGTCGATTCCGACAACAGAGTTTTGCGCGAACAAACCCCCGTCCCGGACATAAGGATTTAGGTCCGCGAGCAAACCGGTCAGCGGGACAAGGTCGAGACTGCAAGTTGCAAGACCGAATCTACAACCAAACTAGGCCACCTTAGGCAATCCATTAGGTCTTGCAACCCTAATCAACGCCTCAAAGATATCCCTAATGTGGCAAGCCGGAGGGTCAGCCTCCACTGGATGCCCCTCCTGGGCATCGCAGCACTTTAATAAGTCCTGTACTGGACAGAAGTCCGACGACCTCTTTCAAACACCTACCTGTGCCCCTATGATTAGTTCCGCAATCCGACCGGATCAGCTCTGCAAACAGCGACGCTACACGAAGCTGCCCAGACAAATTTGGTGCCAGCAGTTGCTTCAGTGCAGAGCGCACCCACAAATTCCACATGACCGTCGTCTGTGGAGAGCCAAACTAAACGCACAGATAGTCCCTAGTATGAATTTTCAACAAGTAGGCCTAGCCAGGCCACCCACCATAGTATCATTTACTAAAATAGTGCGGCAGCTGATTTCAATCTGATAATCTCCAAAACTAGCTAGCCTGTTAGGCAAGTAGTCCTATGCTCATATTTCAACTAATTTTTCAAAAGCATCAATGTTCAACTACAGAATTAATTCAACCAAATTAATCACCGATGCGCATAGGTCAACTTGCAATTAAACAAAACAATAACGTAAGGGACAGCCCTACTTCTTCGCAAAGCAAAATGATTAAACACTATCATAAACATAAACATAATTTTTCAAATAGTGCGCCATTCAATTTCCTTTCAGCAAACAGACGCAACGATCAAATACAGTGATTAAATATATGTACAAAACACATGCAGTAGCATTTAAAGGAGTAGATTAAATTCAATTCTTTTAATTTAAACCGCTACAAATAGGAAAATTTCGCGGAAAGCCCAAAGCATTTTTTAATTTTAATTCAAAGTATTTTTTAACTAAGTGCTCGACCAAACCAAATCTAATACCCCTTGACAGCGTGATTCAACGCTCCCGGGGGGCCCTAATCTTCCCACCACCAAGGGGAGGCCACATGGCGTGAACCCGAGATAAATAGAGCACAACCTTTAACAGTTGCCACTCGGGTTGTACGCCTTCACTGAGGCCGTCGGCAACAGAACATTTTGACAAGTGGACTGTTGACGGCTTAAGGCTCAGTGGAGGCGGCCGTGGTGGGAGCTAAGGCGGCAGCTAGACAGGGCCGCCTCCATCAAATGGGGAACAGTGGTACACCAGTCGCGGCCACTCAGCTAACGGGAGTGAGAAGGGTCCAGCGGACCGATGAGTGGCCGTGAAGTTCCTCTCTACACGCTGAGGGGGGGTGATGACAACCCCGCCCCTGGGGGAATTACCCCCCGACTGGTCGGGGGAGGGGCCCCTTTCAAAATTAGGGGCCTGATGGCTGGCCGGCATGCGCCGAGAGTCGCCCGGCAGAGGGCGTGGCTGAGCGCCCCCGCCCGTGGGGGTCGAGGGCCTGGCAGAGCCCCGAGAGGAGACGCCGTTCGCACTGAGGCACAAAACGGCATGATGATTGCCCTGGCAATGCAGACAGGGCCGTCGATGCGGACAGTCTCGCTGGAGGTGCCCTCCCAGATATGACCAGCACCAGCGGCGCTCCTTGGCGATAGTTCGCCTCGCTGGAACCGGCTTACCTAATAATTTCGGGCACGACGTTACCCGATGATCAGATGCTCGACAATAGGAGCAGGGGGGGGTTGACGACGACTTGCCTGGAGGATTCAGCCTCTCACTGGGCACGTCTCGCAAGTCGTCAACGGTGCCCGCCGCGTTCTCGATCTGCCGGCACTGCTCCTCCAAAAACCGCAGCAGGTCATAGAAGGGCGGAATATAGTAGGCCTCGTCCCCGCCGTACCTCTCCTCAAAATGGATTCGCAGGTCGAGAGGTAGACGGGACAGCACGATGCGGAGCAACAAAAAAGCCCATTCGCCCACTGGTAAACCCAGCCGCCTCAATGTATTACAGGCCACCAAGACTGGATCCAACAGGTCCGGACGCAGTCTGGCCCGGTCACTAAGCAGCGGGAGGCTTAGAAGCTGCTTAACATGCTCGTCTGCAATTCGCCGGACGTTGGCGTATCTTCTGGCTAGGAGGTCCCGAGCAGTCTGGTAGGCATCGTCAGACAATCTCAAGTGGCCGACGACGCCCAGGGCCTCCCCCTCCAGTGAGGCCAGGAGGTACGCCATCTTTTGGCTCGGGGTCAGGTCACTCCGGGCGTCCACTAGGCTGTCGAAAAGACCAACGAAGGTCAGCCATTCGGAATGGACCCCGGAGAACTTTGGCAGGTCCAGAGTTGGGAGTCGTCCCAACAGCTCCGGCTGAAGCTGCTTCAGAGAGGACTCGGATAGGTTACTCATCCGAGCTTCACGCGCCTCCTCGGCATACCTGCCTTCAGCCTCGATCAACTCGTCCGTGAGCCACAAGAACTGCTCATAGTCCGCAAAGCAAGAGTCCAGGACTCCCTTCTCCACATCCGAATCCTCGAGCTCAGCGTAAGCCTCCTCCACTGCGGCCCTTCGAGCATCCACCTGCTCGAACCGCTTCATCAAGTTATGGACCCTATCCGGTCGACCTATCAAAGCATGGGCGCTTGTGGCCCAGCGCAACTCAGTCCGCAGACAACGGATCAGTAGCTTAGGCGATGTCATCACTATTAAATACAAATTACGACGCGGCTTGAGCACAGATTACAAAGATAACAAACAAAAAATACAACAAAAATTAACAGTTAATAAATGCAGTTCCTATCAAATCGCGTTGAATAGAAATTACACAAATACGAATTACTACGTATCAACCAAATACAAGTTAGCTCAAAAGAAAAGACACAATCAAATTAACAAATAACAAATACTAGTGCGATGAAATCAATTTAAATTCAAAGTACGCAAATAAAATTACTACTCTTTAGTTCAAATACAAATTACAGTATAAACGAAGATACACATCACGGTCGATCAACAAAAAATGCCTAGCTCGGAAATCGACCCTTCGATAAGTAATCCACTACAACTATCCGACAACAATAATTAACCGATTACGTAAAAATAACCATCTACCTACATGACGTATATCTCTAGAAAAACTCCCGCTTGCACAACCTAGGGCGCGGCTTTTCAAATTACCCTCTAACCAAAAAAAGGCAAGCAACAAAGCAACAAAGGAAAATAATTCTATTATTACGTACAAAAAAATATTTTTACGTATTACGGACGGGCGTGATTGTAGATACCAATTAAACCAATCACACCAACGCTCCCCGCCACCAAAATTGTTTAATGTTTATCTAGCACTATGGTCGGGATCGACCAGGGAATCGAACCCGGAACCGCGCTCTGCTACCAGTTTGTTACGGCCTACGGTTGCTCCCTTAAAGGATCCAATCCCCTGGGGCCCATCAGCAGAAGACTTCCCGAGCAAACGTAGGTCGGGCCTCCTAAGGCCACGTGGAATCTCTCTAATTACACTAAAATATATGGGGGAGCGTTATACTACGGCCAGTCGACCGGAAGGAATTTGGCGGAGTTCACTTACCTCTATCCAAGGCGACTGGTCCCTCCGGAGTCGGTCAGGTCGCATGTGGTTGTGTAGTGCAAGGGAAAGAATGGTGATGTGGTGTGTATCTGGGTGTGGCTGATGGTGATTGAACCTAGACCTTAGCCGTCGGCAGCAGCCCGAGCGTCGACACCGCTCCAACTTGAGGGGGCCTTTCGAGGTTATCCACAGTCACTTTCTTGGTTCACCACGATGACAGTCACTTAACTCTATCGTACTATTAACTAGCTTACCGAAGCCACTAACTATCGCGGGGTATAAGGTTACCGCACAAAACACGCCCGGAGTTTCTGGGTCAAAGGTCACTACCGGTTCGCGTGACAACAGATAGTTCTAAATACGGAGGCCGCACTAGCTTATATTGTCGAATGCACTTATACAGATTCTGAGTCGGACCCAATAAGTCCCGGGAAAGGCTATCCAAACAGGGAATGCGCGTTATAATTCCTAGACAGGATATTTACTAGACGCCCTAACTATTCCGCGGTTCCCGCACAAAATTAACAGCGTGCAAACATTAGCGCATCTGGCCGATGACTGACGCGCTTGCGACCCGCGCGCCACTGCCACGATCGGAAGAACTTCAGACCGGAATCGCGCCGAGCCGAGTGACATCTGGTGTCGATTCCGACAACAGAGTTTTGCGCGAACAGAGTTTGATAGCTCAAGAATCATTTCATGCTTTCACACTTTTCATGTATCGGGTACGGTTTTCTTTAAAAGTGGAAATAATCGCGCTTCGTGACACTTCCTGTGACGTGGGGTGGGGGGGAGGACGCTCAAGCGGGAGGGGGAGGGAGAGTGGATAAAACTTAACTTCGCTCTACATCATACATAATATGCCGACAGATAAAAGTACTCCATTAATTATGCCAATTTTTCCATCCATTGCTATCAAATAAAATTTTCAATCCCCAGAAGACACAAGTTTGCGTATTTACCGCTATAAAAAGAATCCCTTTGTCGTATCTCCTCAGTTTCAAGGCACTCCCCTTGTTGCCTCAGCCAGTATCGGAATCCTCGGAGTCGACATATCGAGTGACGTGCAGTTTCGTGGTCACTTGGAAGAGAAGGCCAAATTGGGCTCTAAAAAGCTTGGCGTAACAAGTTCGAATAGTCGAGGACCGAGTTCTTTCCGATCGGCTTGACTCACTGGCACTGTGTAGAGATGTTGCATCTCTTTGCGTATTTCATCGCATCTACCAAGGGGAGTGCTCTGAGGAATTGTTCGGACTAATTCCAGCCGCTCAATTTCACCATCGCACATCGCGACAAAACTCACGATACCATCCATATCATCTGGATGATTGGCGGTCCACCACTGTGCGATTCAGAAGAAGTTTTCTCCCTCTCACAACTTCCTTGTGGAATCGATTACCATCAGGATTTTTCCGGACCGATACGACATAGGGACCTTCAAGAAAAGAGCCTACACCTTTTTAAAAGGCCGGCAACGCATCTGCGATTCCCCTGGTTCATGGGCGGCGGTAGTCACTTACCATCAGGTGAGCCGCATGCTCGTTTGCCACCTCTCATATAAAAAAAAACAATTTTAAAATGCTTGAACTAGATCATGTCGTGCACCTCCGACACTTGATGACGCGGGTGAAACCGCGGGGCACAGCTAATATGTATATAAAATAAGAACCTGTTATTGGCATTAAGTATTATTTAAGAATTTCTGTTTATATTTATAACGTGCTGTTGGTACTATGACCAACAAAGAAATAAAGAAATAAAATTGGCTATCACAGTATTAAAAATCTCGCATCTTTAACACTGTCACTGATTCCCCTCGCTGATCTGGGTATTTTATATCTGAACTAAGTAAAATAGCAAGAATGTTTGTACCACCACTTATTTGAAACCGTATCTTACTGATATCTCCTAAAAGTCACCTTTTACGACGCGGTTCGAAGTAGGGTGATGTAATGTAATGAGCAATTTACTTAAGTTTAAGTTTTACAGGCGACAACTGACTTTTTGTGCTTATTGACTTTACTGCCGGATATCGGATTCATACAATGATAGTGTGTGATAGTGATATATTTTAGTATATTAATTTGTATTTTTTAATAAGATAAGAGTGTCAGAAGAGCACACAACCCACCTGATTGTAAATGAGTGCTGTGGCTCATAGACATGTGTAATATGTACTCGTACATCCATCTTAACTAATAATGAAATGCATATGCGTTGTACATGAAATGTTTCGTTATTACTTAATAAATTAATAGAATTAGGCGTTACTTTGTGGAAATCGATTCTGTTAATGTTAGTAAAAATTACTTTGCCTGTATGCGCCTAATGAAATAAAATTCTTGGCTCCATCTTACCTAGTTTGAGAAGCACCCGCCCTCCCTCAATTGCGTGCACTATCCCCGTCGCCATTAATCCCAGCAACACTACACTCAACACCACGACACCAGGAAATACACACCACCGACGATAATACGACACGTGTTTCGCCTCTACCCAAATGCATCCTCAGGTGAAGTAGACTCTGCGGTAGTAGCTAGTAGAAACTGTTATCAGCCGTATTGGCTCGCGGGTCACTTATAATAATTATAATTGTGCTTTGAAATGAAGTCGGACAATTCCGACTTCATTTTATTATTATAGTAGACTAACCTATATAATATTATAAGTCATTCAACTCGCTCGGTGTCAGTGTTTGATTAAATCAGTTTTGTTTCACCCACCATAGTTCATAAAATATTAAAATTTTCAAGGAGGAATCCTTTCAACTCGACAAGAATAATTTATTGCAACATATTTTGTAATATTATTAATATTCACTTTAGTGTGCAAGTCGAAGTCGCAGACATTATTGCAATATTGCATTTATAGTCTTCTCCAACCAGAATAATAAATTTCCCCCTAGGGGTTTGACCTCAGTCTTGTGCAGAAACATTGGTATTGGTTTCCAACACAGTTTACGGATGATAGGTTTCAAATAATTTGACACCAATACCTAACTAAAGACATAATATTTATAAATACAAATTTTAAAAGATTTTTTGTAAAAATTGCTTCGCTTAAGAAACATCAACGGTAACCGTAAATTTCTTACTAATCTCTCACACCTTCACTGTTACAGTAAAAGTCCTGCTTGTTTGTCCCGCGACTTAGTCTGTTTTTAAGTAAAACACGTATTTTAATTATTATTACTATTCATAATTTGTTTCTATTTTATCGTTCTCTATTCTATTCGTTGTTTATTAAAACTGGTATTTTCAAAAAGTTACTTTATTTGAAATGATTTTGCTTATTATGAGAAAATAAAGGATCTAAATAAAAATATACCCGATTACGAATCTAATTTGTGTGGTTATCGCGAACTAGAATGTTCTGGCGATTAGATATATAGATATATCTCGATTGATATAAGTTTAAAAATATAAGAGTTATTTCATGTATGCGCAATTGTTATTCCGAGCATATTATATACGGTTTCAAGAAATACCAATTCTCGGCCGTCAACACCGTGTCTAAAACCAAAAAAATAGGGTATTTTGTCAAGCCTGCTGATTCACCACAGTAACTAAATAGCTGGTCCGAACTCTCGACCCTTTAATTTCGCGGTCTTTACCCATAAGTCACTTGATATTTAATAAACTGCCGTATAGTGGCGGCGCAGCGTAAGAAAATTGCATATACTATATCTCGAGGGTGTCGTAAGAGGCGACAGGTGGAAATGAAACAGGATATGTTCAGCAACGTCTTCCTGATAACAATTCAAAATAATAAAAAACTGCCCTTACCTATACAAAAGACCTTTGTTCGGCAATGGACTTTTAATAGGTTATATAATGGATCAAAGGATGAATGGAAAAACTTCTGTTATAATTCTAACTATGATGATTTAAATTCGATTGAGATAAATAAATATGTTATTTTATTATGTATACCATAAACATCTAGAATCTATTTAGTTGAAGCATTCCTTTTCCATAAAAATCTTATTTTAAAAGTAAACTGGTTTTGTGGCGCCGTCGTTTGTATAGAACGTGTTTTAAATAATATTAACTTTTATTCAAAACCTATAAATGAATGTCAGGTATATTATTTATTTTGCTTTTCTTCGGTCTGCTTACTTAGTAGTTAAAACAGGCCTCCATCTGTGATCTAAGTTTTAAGTAAGTCTGTATATGATTTTTTTCTGTTTATATAGTATTTATATAAATAACAATCAAAATAGTATCATCCTGTGGATGGCGTAAGAGGTAAAAGAGGCAAACGAAAACAGGAGATGAGCAACAGCATCTTCTAAATAACAACTCAGCGAATACCAACCGACCTGCTAAGGGGACAACTATAGCACAAACCAATGTATATATGGCAACCTATGGGAGCCTATGTTCTACAGTGGACTTTTGATATGATGTAATATGGATGGATGAAAAAGAAAATAGAAACTAAAATCATACTGTCCTACTTACTAACCGCGATACACTGTTTAGAACGCTGGCTGCGTTTTCTCGCTGCTAGCTGCTTTCTAATATGCCTTTCGGCGAGAAAAGAATCAGCCCCCATCTTGATTTTCTTTGAATTATTGGGTTAGCAATGTCTTACATATACATAAACTTCCTTTTCTTCTCTTTAAGAAAGGCTGTTAAAAGTAACACTTTTTCTTTACATACTGCTGGATGTAAGCATTTTCAAGAATACTTACGACGCTGGTCAGGGGTGTTTGTGAGCGTGGGGCTGTTATCCTTTAACTGGAAATGATGTACATCAGTAGTATGTTGAATTTAGGTTCGCAAAAGCTTCTTTTATTATTAAATGGAATGCAGCATACTCAGGCGAGGTTTACATTTTGAAGCAAATTGTTGCACTATTATTTGTAACACTTCCTTCATCATCATTACAACCTGTAAAACATACATACAAACATAAATCCACTGCTAAACAAAAGCATCCCATAAGGAATGCCATAAAACACGGTCCTGAACCACCTGCCTCTATCAACTTCCTTAGTACGTGGCGAAATCTCTTTCCTTCCTTTGTCTTTTAGTTTAAAAAATATTAGTATCCCAACGTAGACTTTTCTTTTGTTTCGTGGAGGCGTTTTACATACATAAATTGTACCCATACAAACATTTGTTCCGAGCGGGATTCTCTACGCTCTGATGCACCGCGTCCAAAGGCTTTAACTACTGCGCCACTGAGCCGTTAAAAACATGGCAAGACGATGTGCTTTATAAAGATAGATAAAAAATAACATAACAGCATTAATACTTATAATTATTAAGTACTAGCGATCCGCCCCGGCTTGACACGAGTGATTTCTGTGAATTGTGAATCTAAACCATCCAGGAACCCATTCAAACACATACAAAATATTTCATAAAAATCGGTCCCAAGGTTTATTAGTTTTAGCGAGATTTTTCTATATAGAGATAAGTAAATAATGTTAAATAAAGTCATATAGTCATGTAAAGCTATGTCAGAGCAAACCAGTAAATATATTTAAAAAAGAAACGTTGACGATGCACCTTCTTTATTGGAAAAAGTTTTTAAAGTAGGCCAATAATAATTGTATAAATTGTACATAATAATTGTCTATACTCTTGTACTTTATTATTTAAATCACACAACGTATCGTTCCAAAAGTGTAATTATTGAAACTAGAAACTTGCCTCATTCTTGTCGAGTGTTGTAAAACTCTTACCATATTTGTCGAATTGGGTAGTGGACACTATCATTAATAAATTACATTAGATTATAATCTAAATTTGTTGCCTTTAGTAGTGTATTAAAACTTAAAATTTCCATTTATTATATTTTATACACTCGTGCTCAATGAAACAAAGATTTTCCCACGGTAGCTAACTGCGATTCACCACTTAAATATCGGTTGGTAGGGGTCTTTTTCCTATAAACAATGTGAATAATAGTGTTATCAGGATTTTGGATGACTAAAACATCTAGAAAAGATTAAGAATTGTTTGCCTCTAACTCCATTGTGAATTGTATTTTAGAGTTTATGGAATTAAGGTGGTCTAAAAATGCAGTTACTTTTTCAGATGGTAAAATTGTGTAAGTATCGTCTACGTACCGATTGCAGAATCTTAGATTTACAGGAGCAGTAAGAAGGGCTTTCGCCTCAAAGTCCTCCATGAATATGTCGGCAAATACGGGAGATACAGGTGAGCCCATCGCCACACCATTTACTTGTTTGGAGAACTCTTCCTTCCACAATAGATAGCCAGATGTGAGGCAGTGTTTGAGTAATACTGCATATTCTGTAGGCATGTTGTTATCTTCTAACTTCCTAGTTACAATTGAGATGCAGTCTTCAATAGGTAAGCATGTGAATAGGGACTGAACCTCAAAACTGACCATAGTTTCATTGTCAGCGAGATTTAGGTATTTTATCTCACTAACAGAATGGTAGGGATCCTTTGTGTGTACTCTGATATGTCCTCTCAGTGGTGACAATATTTTTGCCAAGTGTTGAGCCAACTTAGAAGCTGGTGAATCAATCTGGCTCACTATGGGGCGTAGTGGAGCGTGTGGTTTGTATAGTTTCGGTGACCCATACAACCTCGGTGGTTTGGCACATGATGGTATTATCGAATTCACGTCGAGATTTACTTTTTCGGATTATTTCTTTATTAAGTCGGTAGTTGTTTTAGGTGTAATAGTTGTAGGGTCTATTTTTACCTTTATGTATGTACTTGCGTCCGATAAAAGTTGTTGTATTTTGAAATTATACTCTGATGTGTCCATTATTACCGTAGCATTTCCTTTATACGCGCGGAGAATTGTGAGCTCTGGTCTATTGCGTTAGTTTGTAGTGTTATGCTACTTACATATCATTTTACATTATTTTAAATTCATTTTTCCATTCTGTTTCGATTTTCTGCATTCACCTCAAAACTGGATATTTTACATCACCTTTATTTCCATAGGATCCTGTAACGATTTTAAACCATAAGAACACAATAACAAATCATTTTTACTTCGTATTTTCACACTATCAGCACTTTTAAATTGGTGTCAATGGAGGCTACCTTTTTCGATCTTTTATTTAGTTTTCCGTAATTCTGCAATTTCGGGCTTTGTGCGCGCAGGTGCGCTACCTTTTTTCCTATATCAATAATATCTCATTTTTCACTTAAATCTTGCCGTTTTTCTATTACGAGCCTAAAACCAAAATTTGACATGTTTTGACATCGTGGTTTATCTGGTTGTCATGACAATTATATTCAAATTCGCTACCGGTCTGTTGTTTCTACTTCGATAATTCCACATAAATACTCTTTCCTCTTGGCTATTTACAAAAAAATTTGCGTTTAATTTAAATAATTTTTCCGTTCTCTCTAAAAAGGTATAAAAGCCGAACAATCGGTCAAGAAAGTCAGTCTCGCTTCAGTTCTCAAATTCGAAGCATCTCCTAAAGGCCTTATCCCGGGGCCGCACTGCCCCGGGATCCTGCAAGCCTCTGTCCTGCCTGAAGCCGCTGGATCCTGCAAGCCTCTGCTCTATCTAAAGTCGCCGAATCCTGCAAGCCTCTCTCCTGCCTGAAGTCGCCGGATCCTGCAAACGTCTGTCCCGCCTGAAGTCGCCGAACCCTTCAGGCCTCTGTCCTGCCTGAAGTCGCTGAGGATCCTGCAAGCCCCTGTCTTGCCTGAAGTCGCCGGATCTTGCAAACCTCCGCATTCACCTGAGGTCGTCGCCTAGAGACGCCCACACCTTCACCTACGCTGTGCGTGCTCGTTCCAGGCGCTGAGAGCACTTACTACACCTTGGATCTTCGGGCTCAACTTCAACACTAATCTTTTTTTTTATTATCTTTTTTTTTTTAAAAAAATAATTGGAAATCACGACATCCATCCTCATCTTCATACTCCATTTTGTTATAGAAAATTGTAAATATCTTTTAAATTTTAAATATATTATTTGTTTTTGTTCTATTTTTGTTGTTTTGTTGCTGTTAGGTTAGATTCTTTTGTATTTAATTGTCGCTTCACGACAAGTTGTACAACACTTTAACCTTGATATTTTGTTTCGCTAAAAGAACATAGTATTTATATATAAATATACTTATACGTCTTGGACTTTATGGATTACCTGGAGGTGTACTTCTCTAGTCTATCTGCTAATGGAACTCCTCGACGAGTAGAACTAGGTGTGCCAAGGTTGTGCTCGTTATGTTAGTTATGATGAGACCTTACCCCCGAACTAATTTACCTAAATTACCTCATAACTTATTTCTAGGTGAGCCGATGTGAATGATTTTTTTATTTGAAAGCTGGTGCTTTTCATGTGGTTCCATATACAGTTTATGAAGATCTGATCAGTAGTTTTTGAGTTATCCTTAATAATGCGTATTTAATTGACTGCGACTACATTGATGACGTTCTCATTTTATTTATATTGAAGTCGGTCGTAATTTTTTTTTTAATTTTACCACTTGTTTACATGATACTCCTCCAGACAGAAACAGATACTTTATAATGCAAAAGGTCAAATTACTACGAGCACTTAAAGTGCTCGTAGTCAAATTATTATTACTAACATTTTGAAATCGGTATAGAGACTATCGTAAACATACCGTAAGAAATAGCGAAAATATGGTAATCTGGTTTGCCTGTAAAATAATATTATGTTAGCTACTTATGACCCGCATGGCAGCTGCGAATTTTCCACATAATTTTACGAAAGGAAAAACATAAAAAACAAATCAATAATTTGTTACTCTCCGTCGATATATTTATTTTATTAATACGTCAGAAGCTGTACCCTTTTTTTGGAGATTTCTAGGTTAAATTGAAGCTTGACGCAGAGCAGCTTTGCTTTAACAGCAGATTAATTGCAAGTTGATAGAACGCGGTGTAGACAAAAAGAGCTCGGTTTGTTTTGTTGTGTTTGATGATGCATGTGTCGTCACGTGGTCGTTTTTGAGCAAGCAGCTATGTAGGTCTATAAACACCAGTATCACTGCGACCTATAAGATCTATTATCACAATATGCCTTGGCTATAGTTCACCGCTAAGCCCCATGTCTTCATTGAATTGAACGAGTTGCTAAGCTGTGAGCATCATTATCATCATTATAGCCCTTCATAAGTCCACTGCTGAACATAGGTCTCCCCAAGGAATGCCACAAAGCACGGTCTCGAGCCGCTTGCATCCATTGACTTCCTGCATGTCTTACCAGCTGTGAGCTGTGAGCAATTTCAATATTATTATTAGTAAGACGAAAAGAATCGTCATCGTCAGCCTGCATTTATTTTGGGCATGAGTCTCTACCACTGTTTCGGAAGATTTACCGAAATGAACAGACTTGAATGACCGGTTGACCACAGAACCAAACGTTTTATACTTTGACTCTGCCTCCGTCACTAGTTCGGGTTTTCGGACTACTCGTTACATTCCCGGTGTTACTTTCATCCACTATATGATACTGAATGTAGGCGATGGAGTGGCTACATAACAGAATTTATGTTGTATCTATATATGTAATTTGTGTAATTCATTTTGTTCCTGTTTTGTTTTTAAAGATGCTTTGACGTATCGTGTAGAGTAGACCAAAAATAAAAAATAAACTTTAAATAAAAAGAAAGAGTCGATTTTTAAAGAACTAAAAGAATAATGTAATATCCAAATGTAATAGCTTCTGAAGTGTGGATACTTTGGCGGCCTCTCATCTGAAGGGTTTAGAGCTGGCCTCTCATCTAAAGGGTACCCTTTTTTTAGAGCCGAGGCGGCATCAGAGGCAGCTGAACTGAGTAAGTGGCGCATATATGAGTCTCTGAGAGATGACTACATATTTGTGCCATTTGCTGTAGAAACTGTCGGGCCCGTGGGGTCCACGTTTGATGAAGTTCCGAAAGGAACTCTATCCGCGACCGGTCATTGCTGCTGGTAATAAGAGGACTGGTCCTTTTCTCACTTAAAGGCTATGTATAACGTAATATAATATAAGTGGGGAAACTCAGCCAGCGGTCTTGGCACGATACCGCGGGGAGTAGGACTGTATGATAATTAAGTTAATAGTTTTAGTTTTTTTTTTTATTATAATGTAAAATGTATTATGTAGTAACTTCCGAACTATAATTATATAAAAAACAAATAAAAACAATAAAAAATAATGTATAGAAGAATTAAATCTCTAACTTGAGAAGCTACCACGAGGAAATTATTTGAAAAATTAAAAATCTTGAGGAACTGACAAAAAACGCGTAGCATGACTAAAGAGTGCGAAACGTCTAGTATTGTGATCGTCAATCCCCTTAGAATCTACTAGTTAGTCTGTGAATCCCCCTTAAGCTGTGATACGCGACGGTTAAGGCAATTCTACCCTACAACTAAAAAGGTCATGTACGGCAGTGGAATTTATGGACGGATAGAATAGAATAGAATTGAATATTTTTTTATTCAATATTGATTATTACATAATACTTATTGAAAATAATTTTTTATTTACCACTTGTTCGGAAAATACCTCTGTCCTGGGAAGAACCAGCAAGAAACCCAGCGCAACTTTTTTTTCACTAAACAATAATTTCGTTTATACAATTTTTAAATGATTTTTCATAGAACCAGCATGGTGGCGATCACTTTATTCCCAGCTTACCTTATTCATTCATGTATTCCTTGATATTATAATAACCGTTTTTGTACAGTTTTTCTTTAATAAAACTTTTAAACTTGTTTATTGACAAACTTTGAATATGTTCTGGGATTTTGTTGTAAAAGCGTCTACATTGCCCCATAAATGAATTACTGATTCCGTGGAATCTAGTAACTTGCACATCCTTATTCTTATTAAAGCTATTTATGTTTTTATGCACACACATTACATTCTCAAAAATGTATTGCGATGCGAAAGATAATGTTTATTTCTTAAATTTTTTCTCTGAGGGACTCTTTACAATTTAGGTTATAAATCGCCCGTACGGCTCTCTTTTGCAAAACAAATATAGCTTCAATATCATTCGCATTACCCCATAGCAAAATTCCATAAGATATTATGCTATGAAAGTAACTAAAATACACTAATCTAGCTGTCTCAACATCTGTGAGACTTCTAATCTTTCTTACAGCATATGCTGCAGAACTAAGTCTGCTTGCTAATTGAGATATACTCGTATGGGGGCCCCATTGAAGTTTCGCGTCAATAGTAATACCAAGAAAAACAGTGGTATCCACAAGACTCAACTCCTCCCCATTGAACAGCACATTGGTATTCGAATGTTTTACATTAGTTATTGTAAATTTAATACACTTTCTCTTATTGCCGTTTAAGAGCATATTGTTGGCGTTAAACCAGTGTACTAATTACGATAGAGCATTATTCATCATCGTCATAATTAATTAACTGCCGTTTGAGTTTGAAAATTAAAGAGGTATCATCAGCAAATAATACTATATCGTGATTGTAACCTACAAGATAAGGTTAATTAAGTTTCTAGTTTTAGTTTTTTTTTAATTTTATAGTTTTTAATATTGTATATTATCTATATTGAATAAAAAAGTTTATAGATAAGGTAAGTCATTAATATATATTAAAAACAGGAATGGGCCAAGAATCGAGCCCTGAGGAACGCCAATTGATACTACCGATCCGGAGGAACTTTTACCATTGATCACGACTTTTTGAGTTCTGTTACTTAAATATGAAGTATATAATAAATCCAAGCGCTAAATTTTTTACACCTAAATAAATAAGAAAAAAAGTAAAGGATAAAGTGAAAAATTCGCCTGCACCGTCACCACACAGCAAATACGGAGTGCTCTGAGGAATTGTTCGGGTTAATTCCAGCCGCCAAATTTCACCAACCCACATCGTTATAATACTTACGTTACCATCCACATCATCTAGATGCTTGCCGGTCTACTACTGTGCGTTTTAATATGACTTTTCTTCCTCGCACGACTACTTTGTGGAATCGTTTACCTACCGAGTTAGGGACCTTCAATAAACGAACTTACTCCTTTTTAAAAGGCTGGCAGCGCACTTGCTACTCCCCTGGTGTTGCAGTTGTTCATGTGCCACGACACATGACACTTACCATCAGGTGAGCCGCATGATATTTGCCCACTCAAAAAAAAAACAATACGAAAAACTGCGTTTTGCGAAAAGTCACTTTATTTACTTATTTTGAAACGCTAATCGTTCATTTTTATGTGAACCCACATGCTGCTATATAGATAAAATATTACTAAATATACTGCGAAATGTTATCTGGATGCCTGCATATTCTGCAAATAGTTGTTTGACCTTCCTAAACTTCTTCAAAATTCACATTCACTTTTTATTAATTGCAAAATCGATTTATTTAATTGCTAAACGCTAACATAATTTAAACAAGGATTGCGATTATTATTGAAGCTTTAAAATTGTTAACTGCTATACCGATTCGTCGGTTTGATTTAAAGTTTTGTTGCAATTTTTTTTAAACTTAACAACCGTAGTGTTCTTCAGCGCAAGAGATACTCGCAAATATTACAGAAGTGCCACAAATTAATGGCTCCTCTAACCGTTTGGTCGCGAGTTTGTTTTTCACTAAGAACAAGTATGCATTTGTAAGACGATTGATAATGATGATTGATATATCTTCAATAGATGTTTGTTCATTAGTAACTTATGAATATAATTTTTTTTTATGTAAGAGTGACAATCAAACTCACAGCGTCCTAGATAGTAGACGGCTCCGTGGCGCAGTGGCTTAGCAATGAGTTGCTGCGCTGGGGGGCGCGGGTTCGAATCCCGCACGGAACAAGTATTTGTATGGCCTACAAATAATTGTTCCAGGTCTGGATGTTTGTCCTTGTGAAATTTGTGTTTGTAAACTGCCTCCACGATATAGGAGAAAATACTAGTGTTGGGGTAACGTTTTTTTAAAAATAAAAAATAAATGGATTCAGTGGCATGTATATGCCGAAATCTGCTCACGATTAAGAAACAGCACGAAAAATTAACCTTGAAAAAGGAATACTCCATTACTAATATGAAGAGTTTCCGGTTCTTGTCACTCACTATACGAAACACCTTACGCTGTTATTGCGCTAGTATTCTGCGAGAGTGTGGTCCTTCACCGGTCGAGCTGACCCATTCGTGCTGCAACCATAAAATAAGCAAATAAATAAACTGGAGAAAAATTAAAAACATAATATAATTTAAATAAAGTATAGTAGATTGGGTCCATCAAGGATTAGGATTTAAGTTTACGATGGTGTTGCAGATTAAATGTTTTACGTGAAAAAATAAAAAAAAAAATTATTTAAAAAAATATATCGACTGTCGTATCTATCTATATTTCAATATCAAACTTATATTTCAATACATGTCGTCCAAAAATATTACAAATAAATATCGATATTTCTAAATAATAAAATAGATTTTTCGATATATCGATATTTTATCAAGTCCTAGTTCAAATGTAGGGCGTGGCCGTGGGCGTTTGGTTTGCGTGACTCCTATAAAATCTATACAAATAAATAAAATTGAAGTGTCTGTTTGTAATGTCAAAATACCAGCTTTTTACTAAATGCATATGAAATTATATACGGTACTTATAACAAAAACACAATTTTAAAATTTTTGTCTGTCTGTCTGTCTGTCTGTTTGTTCCGGCTAATCGCCGAAACGGCTGGACTGATTTTGACGGGACTTTCACTGGCAGGTAGCTGATTTCATAAAGAGTAACTTAGGCTACTTTTATTTTAGAAAAAGAATTAGGGTTCCGCGCAAATACATAAAAACCCTAATACGCGAGCGAAGTCGCGAGGAACAGCTAGTATCATATATATATATATATATATATATATGTATATATAGATAAATTAAACGGTATTAAATAATGTCTAAATCTTATTTAATATCATTTCCTGTCTATTAATATATATCTATACAAATAAATAAATTTGAAGTGTCTGTTTGTAATGTCAAAATGACAGTTTTTTACTAAATACATATGAAAGTACATACGGTACTTATAACAAAACACAATTTTTTAAATTTTTGTCTGTCTTTCTGTCTGTCTGTCTGTTTGTTCCGGCTAATATCCAAATCGGCTGAACCGATTTTGACGAGACTTTCAGTGGCAGATAGCTGATATTATAAGAAGGAACTTAGGCTACTTTTAATTTAGAAAAATAATTAGGGTTCTGCGCAAAACCATTAAAGCCCATGAAATCCAATCGTAATAAATTACACGCGGGCGAAGTTGCGGAGAACAGGTAGTTAATAGATAGGGAATTATATTTTTAATTTATAGGAGTTACGCCAACTAAACGCGCACGGCAGCGGCTCCGTCGATCGAGAAATAAAATCCGTTCCGTATATATATATAAATATCGTTTCCTATATATTAACACTTCAAAATATATTTTTATTAATGATAAGGTCAGTATTAAGACACTTTTAAGAAATGGGTCAGATATTATGATAATTTTAGTCATTATGGTAAATTTTATTTATTTTACAAATGTATTATTTATTTTTATCTGTTATCTGTTTATCTGCTCTCGACGTGTTACATACTAAAATAAAGTTGAAGCAACCAAACGTCACGTATTAAAATAAGTTAAACAAAATAAAATCCGAAAATTTTGTTTTATTAAATGTGTAGTATTCGTATAATAAATCAGTCAAAAATAATTGGATTCTAAATACTGAGTACAGGTATCTTGGTCATTTGTAGGAATAGGTGTTAATGGTGCTTGTAGGTTTTCTTGAAGTACGCAGATATATTAGTCTACCGTTTGTAGTTGGTTATGCTTTTTCCGTTCTTTCTTGTTTTTATTGCCTGTAAAATATATGGTCGATTTCTAATTTTGTACCTACTTAGGAGTTTTGCTGCTTTTTTAATTGCCTGAAAACATTATAAAGTGAATAATAATACTGTTTGTACTTTTTATTATATTTATATTATTTGTGTAGTTAGTACTTCAGCCCTTTCAAATGAGCACAAACACGATGGTGTTTCGTAGTGGCATAACTGAGATCTTTTACCCCACCTTCTTAGTTCACCATCATGAAGGTAATATAATCACATTGAACTAGGTCTTTATAAACCATTTCAAAGGAGTTCAAACACAATCATTCTACTTAGTGCCGTTCACCTTCGGATTGTATCATCAGAAAGGTGAGGTCATATCAGTCACCTAGCTCTTTATAAGCCCTTTCAAATGAGTTCAAACACGATCATTTTATCTGGTGCTGCCACTGAGATCCTATATCCACCTTCGGATTGCACCATCAGAAAGGTGAGGCCATAACAGTCACTTAGGTCCTTATGAGCCCTTTCAAATGAGTTTAAACGCGGTCATTCTATCTAGTGTAGTCGCTGAGATCCTATACCCACCTTCGGATTGCACAAACATAAAGGTAATAACATCACAGTCATTTAGGTATCCATTTACCTATTTGAAAAAGAGTCCAAATACGATGGTTCTATGTAGTAGCATCACTGAGAACCTTTACCCACCTTCTCAGTCCACCATAAGGAAGGTGACATCATTACGATCAACTTGGTCTCCATCCTCTGTCAAACCAACTTATCTAAATATATAAAATAATATATAAACTAAACAGCATACAAATAATGTTATAAAAATTATAAAATATGTATAAAAGCTACTAAGAAAGTATGTACTTACCAATAATGGAATCGAACTGAAGGCAGCGGATTACGGTGCGCCCGGAAAAATACGTGGGTTGCCGTCAGTTAAAAATTTCAACTTAAGATTTCACATTCACGGTCAGTTTTTGGATGTGCGTCAGTTAAACTGATCAGTTTAACTGACCGTGTGTGGCCACCGTTAGTATATTCAACCAATCGAGATGGGCGACATAATTTATAAATAAAAGCGAAATTTTCAAATCAATGGGTCGAGCCGTTCCAAAAATTTAAAAAAAAAACAAACAAAAAAAAAACAACAATTAAGTAGATAAGCGGGAATTTCCAGGAATGGCCTGCAGGGTCAACCGTTTTTCAGATTTTTATTTCTTTATTTATTTTATTGTTTTATTGTGTTCATCTTATGCACAATATAAGATAACAAAAACGGAGTTAATGCCAGTTTACAATCTCTGCCAGTCAAGTTATGATGTTGTGAAATATAGTAACTTATCGTAAATAAATATAATTAATATAAATTAATGTAAGACTACATAGCTAGTAACAATAAGCTTAAGTTGGTTTTGATGTTTTAAAAAGTATTCCCGAACCTTTTATTAAAAATGATCCTCTTGTGACAAAGAGATACAAGGAAGTGCAGCTTGAACAGACGCTGTGAAGTAATTCGAAGAAAAGTTCTAAAATAATATTACAGAGTTAATTTTGTATATTTTTAATGGAATAAGATGATGAGTCTGATGCCAAGTGAATACTGTGGCTCTTAGACATTTACATTTATTGAATAAAACTATTCTTTTTACGGATTTTATCGCGTTTAATGTACTATTTTTAAATTTACAGCAACCCATGTCACGGGGGGACTGCGATGTTTGACGTCCCGATGTCACAGTTAGCCCGGCTACCTTCAGTTTTTAATATTAATTTTTGGTTGGTAAAAATAGTACATTAAACGCGATAAAATCTGTAAAAAATAGTTTTATTCAATGTGTAGTCTTCGCGCAAATATAAGAAATCATTCTTTACATTTATCCTCGATTAAAAATGAAAATACAGATGCATTGTGACTCCTGAAGACAAGGGTGAAATGCCTCTTTTCCATTAAAAATGGTCTTCCTTTCCCTACAGTTTATGCATAATATATATACAAAACACAGGAGCATAGCTCTACCACGTAAATTTAAATCTGTTACGCCCCTGAGTATTTAAAAAAAAAAACAGTATGTAAAATATAAATAGACGCTAGTCCTATCGACTCTGACACGCGATTATAAACCAAGTATCGGATTATACGCTTATTTTAAAAGTGTTGCGTTCACTTCCGCATACGTTTAAAGTTGTCCGTCGAATTTGATTTAGTTAGTTTATATAATAATAAAAGTTTTACAAGAATCTGATACAGGTTTTTAAGTCTGTGCATCAATGAAAATCGTGATTTAAAAATAATTCTGCTAAAGAAACAAAAACAGAACATACACTTAAATCTATACAAATAAATAAAATTTAAGTGTCTGTTTGTAATGTCAAAATAATAGCTTTTTACTAAATGCATATGGAAGTATATACGGTATTTTGAAAAAAAAATTTTTTTTTAATTTTGTCTGTCTGTCCGTCTGTCTGTCTGTTTGTTTCGACTAATCTCCGAAACGGCTGTACTACTGATTTCGACGGGATTTTCACTGGCAGATAGCTGATGTTATAAGGAGTAACTTGGCTATTTATATTTTTGAAAAAGAATTAGGGTTCTGCGCAACATAATTAAAACCCTAAATCACACGCGGGCGAAGTCGCGGGGAACAGCTAGTTAAAAATACAACAAAAGCGCTATTCAAACACTCCCACAGAACTCAAATCTCAAGTTGGTTAATATTTTACATAAACTTTCATTTTTTGGCACGAAAGCCGGAGAACCATCGAAACAATTATTCTCTAGATCTTAATTTTTCATCGAATAAAGAATTGAATCATTTTTTCCGTTCCTGAAATTAGTATTATAGAATAGATCTTTCTGCTGCGGGACGACAAAAATCACAATTTTACACCCATTTTTAAATGCGTTAAAAGAGACACTTTTAGTAAAATAATATTTCTACTTAATAAGAATAGTTAATATAAACTTTAGCAGACATCAGGATGAACTGTTTTGCAACCATCGTTCCAACTCATTGATTCACTATGGTAAAGTAAGGGTCAACTAAAGTATCCTGATGTGGAAAAGTAGCATTTGTGGCGAAGACACAGCTTCTAAATTAACAGTTTCACTGTCCGATTTTCAGACACAACAGTAAGATAATAGCAATGAACTATATGTAGTACACGGAACAACGAATGGCTTAATAATATATGCCTGGTTAGAATTTCAATCTTTTGATCAAAACCAACCCAAAAGCATTCACTCTTCTAGTTCATCATTACCGTGTCCTTTTCTATTGTATATTACCTATTTTCTATTACTTTTTATTTTTATACTTTACTAGCTGACCAGGCAGACGTTGTTCTGCCCTTTTCGACGACCATTTAATATCCTAAAAAAAAAACGACAAAACAAATTGAGGGTCACTTATCGGGATAAAAACTATCCTATCTCTCAAGTTGGACCAAAATGCACACAGTGTGCAAAATTTCATTGAAATCAGTTTAGTAGTTTATGAGTTCATCGCGGACAAACAACGTGACACGTAGTTTTTCTATATAAAGATATTACTTACTGCTGAACGTTAGCCTTTTTCATTAATAATTTTTTCATTAATAATTTAAAATAAGAAAATAGGGATTAACATAAAAAAATCATTTTATTGTAAAAAAACGTTTTCAGATAATTATATGATGACGCTAATTTTACAAATATCCACAAAAATATTTACAACGATTGACATCAAACACCCCACACTTTCTTACAATAAAATTATTTTTTAATACAGTTGCTCAAAAAGTGGCGTGTTGCAGGGACGTATAGCGTTCGGGATGTGGGCTATTACATACTCGTGCTTTTTCTTAACCTTTTCCGAACTCGTGCGTTTTCTTTCCCAACTGTCAAAATAATGTCTATTAAAAAGAAAAAATCAACCACGAAATTTTTATTAAAAAAAATTCATAGAAGTTTTTATGATTCATGCAAATATTTCTAAAAAGAAGCTACTAATTTGTTTCAATATCAGATTTAATGATTTGATTCAATGATTTAGGTTAGGTTTCATTTCATTTCATCTCATTAAATTTCATTTTCATTTCATATCAATAAAAAATTCTACTGAAGACTTGGCTGTATGGGCATAGTTCCCTTTGCCTACCCAGAATGGGAGAAGAAAACAAAAAAATCTCTGCTTATATTATGGAGTGTAGAGTAGAAGGAGAACCATTTTATAAGGTGCGAAAGTTGAAAAAGTGTCCCAATATATACTGAAAATAGAGGTTCCAAAACCTACCACAATAGCGCTGGCGTCTGAAAAACTACGATATGAATATAGCTGTTGTAGACGAAGTGAAGTCAGCTGAATTAAAATATTTAAAAAATTTCATGACTAGAGTAGTTAGTAAAATGCCAGTATACAAAACCTCAACTATTTACGTAGTACAAAACCAAGCGGATTGGTCGGTCCTTGTTTATTTCTCCATCTTATTCTAATAAATTTTGGCGCTTTTTTTTAAATTTATCCTATGCTACTGCAGCGCCACCCTTATTGGACGCGTTTTTAGGGACACTTTTCATATACAGAGATGGTCCTCCTTCTACTCTACACTCCATAGCTTATATTCTTTTATGGTTGGCGCCATTTTCCAAAAATGTTTTTTTTATTATTTTATTAAATTCCTTCATTTTTTCGCAACTGTATTAAAAATAGTTGTTCAGTACACCTGCGGAACCGTCATTGCAACTTGTTCCGACTGTCAACCCTCACCTTCGGCTGCGCCTCGGCTCGGGTAGACATTTGTCGGAACTCTTTGCAATGACAGGCTTTCCGCACTCGTAATGAAATATAATATATTATGTTAATCACATTTTCTTATTTTAAGCTAATGAAAATTATTTTCCACTATTTAGTTCGGTTATTTACAAAAGTCATTGGTTCTTAATAAGTTTGCGAAGTTTCAAATCCATCCGACGTTTTGAAGGAGATGAAAATCACATTCAAAAGTTCCGTTATATACCAAGCTAATAAAAGCGTGTTAAAAATAGTTCGAGTTACAAAGTAGGAATTTACTTAAGAAACAGGTTTTCATTGGTTGCATTTTGTTTATAAATTCAGATAGCACCATAAGCCCTCAGATATGCACTCCACAAGACAACACACAACAAGAAAGTTATCTCACTTTCACTTACTGACTGATTTTGATAAAGGCGACATATTTCGGTTCTTATCTTCTTATTCACCAGACCTTAAAAGATCAGTTCTGGACATTGGCCTCTCGAGTTGTATGGAAGATATGCCGTTATCGCCACGTTTAAGCAAATGCAATGAAGTGTTCTTGCAAAGATGCTACGGTACTCACGCCGAGACAGATGGTTACTCTATATAAAGCGCAAGTCCAGTCGTGCATGGAGTATACGCTTGTACATATGAAATTGTGCTTCAAAATACCAACGAAGAACTTTGGTTTTGGACTTAATGGAAATGTATGCTAAGAGCCTTATTAGTGTGTAATCAAGTCTTGAGGAAGATAGTCTTTCGGTGTTCTACGAAATACGTTTCGGAGAGTGTGCCCAGGAAAACATAACTTTCCCTTCCATTATTGGAAAACCATACACATCAGCTAGTCAGTTAGATATAATCTTCTAAAATGCATTAATGTCATTAACAGCCCGGAAAATTGTAAATATTATAATATTTTAGTAACTCTATCAAACGTTTTATGAACTACATAGTCATCCAGGAAAAAGTTTTGGAATTATTATTCCGTTGTCAGTCTGTGGTCAATTATGCGTTGTATTATCTAGTAGTCGAATTTCATTACTTTTTATTATAAACAGGCCATCGCCGACCTACATTTTAAACACTTTAAACTGCCTATCCACTTTTACCTTAGAAATTCCAATTCCAAAGAGTAGCGGTCAGGAAAGATAGAATCAGGTTAAGGTGTCCATGCAAAAATTTCTTCATTTTAGTTGCTACCAATGGGAATAAGAACTAGACCTTTATCTAGAAATACACCTTTATTTAGTGTACCGTTACATCATAATAATTATGGCAAGAATTGTGTCCTCACCAGAATAGTTAATGGGTACAGAGTATTAAAAGTAAATTCTCTCAAATTGACCCATTTATTAATTCAGAAAATAATATATGTATGTATATATATATATATTATTTTTTTATAGGATAGGGTGACAAACGAGCACACAGTCCACCTGATGGTAAGTGGTATCTGTGGCTAAAGTAAGCTGCTATTTTACGCTAGTATTCTGTGAGAGCGTGGTCCTTCCCCGATCGAGCCGACCCATTCGTGCTACAACTATACCCGAAATATAGCTGCAGCATGGCTCTACCACGTACAATATATATATATATATTGTTTTTGTTCATTAACGAGTTTTATTAGTTATTTTTCCATACTTCTGATTCTTTATAAATTGTTAAAGTGGATAACTATTATTAGTCTTATATGTAAAGATATCAATTATATAAAAATAATGTATCTCAAAATGAAGGCTGTTGTTATTTCTATTCAAATAAAAAAAGAATAATAACTTAACCTACGAACTACAATCTGTTTTGTGTGATGAATTCTGAGAACAAAATGTCGTTTTGTTGGGAAAGATTTTGTGTTTTCATCACTTGCCTTAAATTGTCGGAAGTTACACTGTGGCATAACATATGTGCTTGATTATTCAAAAAAATTGCATAACATGCGGAAGATCGCATGTTGTTCATACTAAATTTGATCTCTCCGTCTGTTAGAAAGTGTAATAACTTATAACTTAAAATATGGGCAAAGCGCGAAGAGCTGGTTGGTTAGAGTCATCACAGTATAAAATTCTGACAAAGCCCAATAATGGAAACGAACTGAAGCCAGCGGATTACGGTGCGCCCAGAAAAATACGTGGGTTGCTGTCAGTTAAAAATTTTAACTTAAGATTTCATATTCACGATCAGTTTTTGGATGTACGTCAGTTCAACGGAGCAGTTTAACTGACAGCACGCCCGAAAAAATCCGTGTGTTGCCGTCAGTTAAAAATTTCAACTTAAGATTTCACATTCACGGTCAGTTTTTGGATGTACGTCAGTTCAACGGAGCAGTTTAACTGACCGTGTGTGGCCACCGTTAGTATATTCAATCGAGATGGGCGACATAATTTATAAATAAAAGCGAAATTTTCAAATCAATCGGTCGAGCCGTTCCAAAGATTTAAAAAAAAGAAACAAAAAAAAAACAAAAATTAAATAGATAAGCGGGAATTTCCAGGGATAGCCTGCAGGGTCAACCGTTTTTCAAATTTTTATTTCTTTATTTATTTTATAGTTTTATTGAGTTCATCTTATGCACAATATAAGATAACAAAAACGGAGTTAATGCCAGTTTACAATCTCTGCCAGTCAAGTTATGATGTTGTGAAATATAGTAACTTATCGTAAATAAATATAATTAATATAAATTAATGTAAGACTACATAGCTAGTAACAATAAGCTTAAGTTGGTTTTGATGTTTTAAAAAGTATTCCCGAACCTTTTATTAAAAATGATCCTCTTGTGACAAAGAGATACAAGGAAGTGCAGCTTGAACAGACGCTGTGAAGTAATTCGTTGTAAAGGAGTTGCACAAGTAGGAATAAAACCGGTGAAATTAAGTTACAATGTAATCACTAGATTAGATAAAGAAAGAAAAACTTTATCATGATTTCAGGACAAGTGTTGAAAGTTTTACTGAAGTGAGGAAGAATTCACTTCTTCATCATCATTCGAAGTTAGTGGAATAGGCATAAGAAAAGTTCTAATATAATATTACTGAGATAATTTTGTATGTTCTTAATGGAATAAGATGATGGGTCTGATGCCAAGTGAATACTGTGGTTCTTAGACATTTACATTTATTGAATAAAACTATTTTTTTACGGATTTTATCGCGTTTAATGTACTATTTTTAATTCCCGACGTTTCGGGTGCTTTACAGCAACCCATTGCCACGGGGGGACTGAGATATTTGACGTCCCGATGTCACAGTTAGCCCGGCTACCTTCAGTTTTTAATATTAATTTTTGGTTGGTAAAAATAGTACATTAAATGCGATAAAATCCGTAAAAAAATAGTTTTATTCAATGTGTAGTGTTCGCGTAAATATAAGAAATCATTTTTTACATTTATCCTCGATTAAGAATCAAAATACAGATGCACTGTGACTCCTGAGGACTAAGGTGAAATGCCTCTTTTCCATTAAAAATGGTCTTCCTTTCCCTACAGTTTATGCATAATATATATACAAAACACAGCGGCATAGCTCTACCACGTAAATTTTAATCTGTTACGCCCCTGAGTATTAAAAAAAAACAGTATGTAAAATAATAATAGACGCTAGTCCTATCGACTCCGACACGCGGTTATAAACCAAGTATCGGATTATACGCTTATTTTAAAAGTGTTGCGTTCACTTCCGCATACGTTTAAAGCTGTCCGTCGAATTTGATTTAGTTAGTTTATATAATAATAAAAGTTTTACAAGAATCTGATACAGGTTTTTAAGTCTGTCCATCAATAAAAATCTTGATTTAAAAATAATTCTGCTAAAGAAACAAAAACAGAACATACACTTAAATCTATACAAATAAATAAAATTGAAGTGTCTGTTTGTAATGTCAAAATAACAGCTTTTTACTAAATGCATATGGAAGTATATACGGTACTTATAAAAAAACATAATTTTTAAAAGTTTTGTGTCTGTCCGTCTGTCTGTCTGTCTGTTTGTCTGTCTGTTTGTTTGTTTCGGCTAATCTCCGAAACAGCTGGACTGATTTCGACGGGACTTTCACTGGCAGATAGCTGATGTTATAAGAAGTAACTTAGGCTACTTATATTTTAGAAAAAGAATTAGGGTTCTGCGCAACATAATTAAAACCCTAAATCACACGCGGGCGAATTCGCGGGGAACAGGTAGTTAAAAATACAACAAAAGCGCTATTCAAACACTCCCACAGAACTCAAATCTTAAGTCGGTTAAATTTTTACACAAACTTTCATTTTTTGGCACGAAAGCTGGAGAACCATCGAACCAATTATTCTCTAGATCTTAATTTTTCATCGAATTTAGAATTGAATCATTTTTTTCCGTTCCTGAAATTAGTATTATAGAATAGATCTTTCTGCTAATGTGGGTCGACAAAAATCACAATTTTACAACCATTTTTAAATGCGTTAAAAGAGACTCCTACAGATAAATAATATTTCTACTTCATAACAACAGTTAATATATAAACTTTAGCAGACAGTCGGATGAACTCTGTGCTTCAACCAGTATTGATTTGTGGAGAAGACACAGCTTCTATATTAACAGTTTCACTGCCCGATTTTCAGACACAATAGTAAGACAATAGCAATCAACTATATGTAGTACACGGGACAACGAATGGGTTAATACGAGTATATGCCTGGTTAGAATTTCAATCTTTTGATCAAAATCAACCTAAAAACATGCACTCATTCACATTTTCTATTACTTTTTATTTTTATACTTTATATTACTTACTCCTGGACGTTAGTCTTTTTTATTAATAATTTTTTCATTCATAATTTAAAATAAGAAAATAGGGATTAATATAAAAAAGTCATGTTATTGCAAAAACATGTTTTCAGTTAATTTTATGATGACGCTAATTTTACAAATATCCACAAAAATATTTACGACAAATGACATCAAGCACCCCACGCTTTTTTACAATATTTCTTTTATGTTAATCACATTTTCTTATTTTAAACTTTTTGAAAATTATTTTCCAGTATTTAGTTCGGTTTCGTTATTTACAAAAAAAAGTACGCTTTTGTAAAAAACAAAAGCGTGCTTTTTTTAAGTTTTTTAAACTATTATTTATTTTCTATTTTTTAGTGCGGCTAACTACAAAAGCGTGTTCTTTTTGGTACGGAGTTCTTTTATGCGGCTTACAATAGATTGAACTCGCAGAAATCGTAGTTGTTTTATGAATTATTCGCAAATGCTGAGGATCCTGGCGAGGGTAATGGGACAAACTATTAAAATTATTGCATTGTCATTGGTTCTTGATAAGTTTGTGAAGTTTCAAATCAATCCGACGTTTTGAAGGAGATGAAAATCACATTCAAAAGTTCCGTTATATACCAAGCTAATAAACGCGTGTTAAAAATAGTTTGAGTTACAAAGTAGGATTTTACTTAAGAAACAGGTTTTCATTGGTTGCATTTTGTTTATACATTCAGATAGCACCCTAAGCCCTCAGATATGCACTCCACAAGTAACTGGTTTGAAACCGCACAGGGTAACGACTTAGCCGCGGTCAGTGTTCTGTCTATCCTATACCGTGTAGTCACCAATAGCTGTGAATTGATATTTGTTAGGTTATATGTATTTTCTTTTAGAACAAAAAGGTTGTCTCACTTTCTCTTTCTGACTGATTTCGATCAAGGCGACATACTTCGGTTCTTCTCTTCTTCTTCACCAGACCTTAAAAGATCAGTTCTAGACATTGGCCTCTCGAGTCTTATGGAAGATATGCCGTTATCGCGACATTTAAGCAAATACAATGAAGTGTTCTTGTAAAGATGCTACGGTACTCACGCCGAGACAGATGCTTACTCTATGTAAAGCGCAAGTCCCAGTCATATGAAATTTTGCTGCAAAATGCCAACAAAGAACTTTGGATTTGGACTTAATGGAAATGTATGCTAAGAGCCTTATTAGTGTGTAATCAACTATTGAGGAAAATAGCCTTTCGGTATTCTACGAAATACATTTCGGAGAGTGTGCCCAGGAAAGCATAAATTTCCCTTCCATTATTGGAAAACCATACATATCAGCTAGTCAGGTAGATATAACCTTCTAAAATGCATTAAAATCATCAACAGCCCGGAAAATTTTAAAGATTATAATATTTTAGTAACTCTATCAAACGTTTTATTTACTACATAGTCTCCTAGGAAAAAGTTTTGGAATTATTATTCCGTTGTCAGTCGGTGGTCAATTATGTCTAGTATTATCTAATACTTTTACTCATAAAGAGAAGACGTTTTATCATAAACAGGCCATCGCTCAACATAGATCCTACCTGATAGATATTATATGTTAATATGTGAGAGCTGATGGGACCTACATTTAAAACACGTTAAATTGCCTATCCACTTTTGCCTTAGAAATTCTAATTCCAAGGAGTAGCGGGCAGGAAAGACAGAATCAGGTTAAGGCGCCCACGCAAAAATTTCTTCATTTTAGCTGCTGCCAATGGGAATAAGAACTAGACACCTTTATCTAGAAATACACCTTCATTTAGTGTACCTTTACATCATAATAATAATTATGGCAAGAATTGTGTCCTCACCAGAATAGTTAATGGTTAAAAGTATTAAAAGTAAATTCTCTCATATTGGCACACACACACGCCACGCACACGCACACGCACACGCACACGCACACGCACACGCACACGCACACGCACACGCACACGCACACGCACACGCACACGCACACGTACACCCACCCACCCACCCACCCACACACACACACACACACACACACACACACACACACACACACACACACACATACATACATACATACATATATACATACATACATACATAAATATATAAATATTTATAATTTTATTGAATCATAAAAGTGGATAACTATTAGTGGTCCGATGTAAAATCATTAATTATATAAAAATAATGTACCTCAAAATGAAGGCTGTTGTTATTCCTATTAAAATAAAAAAAGAATAATAACTTAACCTACGAACTACAATCTGTTTTGTGTGATGAATTCTAAGAACAAAATGTTGTTTTGATGAAAAAGGTTTTGTGTTTTCATCGCTTGCCTTAAATTGTCGGAAGTTACACTGTGGCATAACATGCGGAAGTGTTAGTTAGATCTCTCCGTCTGATAGAAAGTGTAATAATTTCTAACTTAAAATATGGGCAAAGTACGAAGAGCTGGTTGCTATAAAATCATAGTATAAAATTCTGACAAAGCCCAGGGCCTTTGGTTCAGGAGCAGGTGGCGTAAAAGGCGAGAGAGGGAACTTGAACCTTTAGATAAGCAGCATCTTCCTGATAACAGCTCAAAGAAAATAAACTGCTGCTGCCGGTTGCCGACCCGCTTTCCAAGCATGGCAACTATAGCAAATATCCCTCCTATGAGGCAATCTATGGAGGGGGCCTATACTCAGCAGTGGACTTTTGACAGGCTATAATTATAATGTATAACCATAAATGATTGCCCAACTCATCGTTTACTTATATTTCCTAATTTAACTCACATCTCATAAAGTTCCTGACACCTTTCTAGATTAAGTTGAAAAGTAAGACATTATTTAAAATACGAAACAAAACGTTTACGATAAACCAATTACATATTTTAATCTATAGTCGAGTATATGTGTAGTCGATTACAAAAAACAAGAAGGTTGTACATATATTCGACGCATACGTTTTGTTTTTATGTGTATGTTTATCGTTTTCTCGGAAACGTCCTAACCGATTTAAATTATTCTTTTTACATAGAATAAGGGTGACAAACGGGCACACAGTTCACCTGATGGAAGTGGATGCTGTGGCCCATAGACATCTACATTTATCCTTAAATAAGAATCAAAATGCAAATGCATTGTCACCCCTGAGATCTGAGATGGAATGCCTAGTTTCCAGTAAAAAAGTTCTTCGGTTCTCTACACTCACCATACAAAACACACCAGCATTAAGCTGCTATTTTACGCTCGTATTCTGTGAAAGCGTGGTCCTACCCCGATCGAGCCGACTCATTCGTATTGCAACCACAATATAGCTACAGCATGGCTCTGCCACATAACATAGATATACATAAACACTCACGCCTGTCACCCAGAGGGGTAGGCAGATACTACGGACTTCCATTTGGCATGATCCTGACACACCTCTCTCGCCTCCTTTACATTTATATCTACGCATACACGGTCGTCGGTTAAGGGTACTCCTAATATGGCCCATTTTCAATATATCGCCAATTTGGTCGATAAACCCTCGTCTAGAGCGTCCCTTCCCGACTTATCTATATATACATCTACATAGATTTGCTTTGTCACTCTTTCCTCGTTCACTCTTTCTACATGACCACACCACCGAAGGATTCCTATCTTAATCCTGGTTTGAACATCATCTTGCAAACCACACTTTTCTCTTATCACACAATTTCTCACCCTGTCATTTAGATTCAACCCTAACATACTCTTTTTATTACATAGATTCCATTTCGAAGGGTAAAAAAACAGGGGATGAAGATTTTAATGTAAAAACAACATGTGAAATGTGAAAACAAGTGGTAAAATTAAAAATGTTGTATAACTGACTTCAATATAAATAAAATGAGAACATAATCAATGTAGTTGAAGTCAATTAAATAGGCATTATTAAGGATAACTCAAAAACTGCTGATCAGATCTTGATCTAAGCACTGGCTTTCAAATAAAAAAGAATCATCAAAATCGGCGCAACTAGAAAAAAGTTCTGAGGTAACACATAAAAAATAAATAAAAAATACAGTCGAATTGAGTACCTCCTCCTTTTTTGGTCGTCGGTTAAAATAGGCGACATTCTAGTCGGTTTCTTTACTCATGTGATTCTAGTAGCATCTTGCGCTTGTGATATTGAACGAAACGTCGGGAATTAAATAAATTAAAATTAAAAATTATGTACAGCCGACTTCAATATAAGCGACTTCAATATAAGTTATTTAAGAATAACTCAATAACCATTCGTCTGACCTTGATCAAATTCATATGGGACCACACGAGAACTATCAGCTTTCATATAAAAAAAGAATTATCGAAATCGGTTCCCCCAGTACAAAGTTATGAGGTAACACACATAAAAAAAAACATATACTCGAATCGGGTACCGTCTCCTTTTTGGAAGTCGCCAGATTAAAGAAAAATTAAACGCGACAAAATCCGTAAAAACAGTTTTTTTGAACTTGTGTTCCAACCATTCAAGGGAGTAAAAAAATGACACATATATAAAAAAAGTTAAAAAAACAATTCACATAATATCTTTTGAAGTTGGGGCATTGATTCTTTGATACACTATGTTTTAGAATTTAGCCACTGTCTATGACTTCAGGTGTATTATGAAATTGTTTTATTCTTAATGGCTTTTAAAACCGCTTTGTAATTTTTATTATAAGTAATTTTTGTAATAATTAACCCTTTTCACGAAAAACAGAACAATAATTGCTTTCACTTTGTATTTTATTTATTTATCATATCATCATGTTATTTTATCATCATCTCTGGCGATACCTAAGATGATCTCCTCGCACATGCTCTGCTACTGAAGCGTTGACTGCACAGACTACATTATTGAAAGTCTTTGTTTCTTGATGATAGACGTATGAGTGACGTAGTATCATGCTGTGTTGCGGTGCGCGGTCGGTACTCCTTATTTGATAATTTGGAGTAAATTTTATTTTATTTTAAGTAGACCATTAATTTAGATTTCGATTTGATTGCCGTTGTTATGTAAGTCAAAATTGTAACAATACACTACGATACGGCAAGGCCAGCGTGAAGGCAAACAATAGGCGCAACTGTAGTACATATCCACTTCATTACTTACCACTACTCGTACTTTAGTACTATTAAATATTATCCACATACATGTAGGTTTTTCCTCCATTAAGATGCTCCGATTGATATGCTATCGATTTTGAGTTTACAATTAATTAATTAGTAATGATATATTACTATACTTATCTCATTAAAATACTTACTCGTATTTTGCGATTTTAGAATACGCAAAAAATTGTAATGCTTAGAGAATATTTTCTTATAAATAATGTGTAATATTTAGAGAACTTTATGAATGCAACAAGGAAACGTTAATAACGTACTTAATATCGTGTGATTTTTAGTGTTTATTAGCAAAGCACACGGTAATAATCGTGTGGGAAATAATCAAAATATTTTAATTAATTGACCAACAAAGACTTGTTGTATTCTTAAGGTGTTATTAAGGATTTTCAAGATGATTTCAAACGAAAATTATGACTCAGTAATTATTAAAGCTTATGACACACTTTATAGAAGTTGCAGTTAAAACAAAGCACTTACTCAATGACTTGACTTTTTTGTTGAAATAATCTTCTTAATACATAAAAATTAATTTTTGTTTGTCTGTATTTTATGCGCTGACATACCGTTCATCAGATTGCGGTAAAACTATGTCAACTTAACTAGCACTTATGAGAAGGTTATAGGCCTAGTACATTTAACTTACAATAGGTGGCGCGCGTATCGTACCAACAAATTTATTTGAAAGTAAAAGAAAATACATCATTCAACTTCTATCATACCTAAATAAAAAATATAACTCTTCCAAATTTAAAATGATATTTCGACAATTATTTTTTCTGCGGCTGCAACGCCGCTTTACTTTTTCTGATTTTACTGATTTCTGAGATAACTGATTCATTCTTTTATTTCGTAGCTGAATATACTGTTTCTGGTAAAATTTTTGTATGCTCTTTTATTATAAGCTCACAACAATCTATTGCTGGACATATTTTTACATAGCTCATTACGTTGATCATTCTTTTCTTCTCCTTCATCTGTCCATAAATACATTGATGTCACTTCATTTCCAGAATTTGCCTTATTCGTCACGATTGGCAGACGGATTCATAAACGCAATACCAAACGTTTCGGACGTCTCATACCTTGCCTCCCCGTCGCTAGTTAAGGTTCCGTACCTAATGGTTAACCAACGGGACCCTATTAGTAAGCCTCCGCTGTCCGTCCGTCTGTCTGTCAACGGGCTGTATCTCATGTTCCGTAATAGATAGAGAGTTGAAAATTTCAGTTTGTATTTCTGTTGCCGGTATAAAAACAAAATAAAAATAAATAACGAAAAGTGGCTGCTCTACTAGAAACGTGTATTACGATGGTACTGAACCCTTCATGCGCGAGTCCGACTCGCACTTGGCCGGTTATTTGATTATTTTCATCAGGCGTAAAATAATCAAAAAACTACTGAACTGATTCCAATAAAATTTGCACACTGTACAGTTTGGTCCAACTTGAGAGATAGGACAGTTATCCTGATAAGTGACACTCAATATTTTTTTATTATGAATTTAAGGATTTTTTATTCGAAGGGTCGTCAAATAGGGCAGAACAACGTCTGCCTGGTCAGATATATATAAGAGTAAAAAATATTTTTCTTTTTTTGCTTAAAGAATTGCTCTCAATTTGCTCTATAAATTAAAAAACAAGAATGCGTTTTTGCAATATTTATAATAATTATTATAGAAAACAGTATTTATCCATTGTATTTATCCAATCCATTCATAACAATCCCTGATTTCAAAACTTGCCGATCATAATTTTTTGGGTTTTAGATATGTAAGTAGATATTTTATGTTTTATAGCAAAATTAAATTTTCGATAATTAAATATAACAAAAAATAATTATACATTTGTGGCGGCGCTGTCGTCGCGCCACAAGCGAAACACATCGAAGCCTAAATCGCGCTAACAAAGTTCCGAAATTAAAGCAGTATACATATAATAGCTCCGAACTACCACTCGGAGCGTTGGCCGCTCCCCGGGCAGCACATCTTGCCCGGCGGGAGATCTCCCCTTTTCCTTCTACCGGCTACAGTGGTGACCCCGACGTGATATAAACACGCAACCAATAACCTTCGGAAAATACAACTTCAAACCTTTGTCATCGTCCTCAACTACCCCATTCATTCGCTCCCGAGCAGATATTGTCTGCAGTCTTCACATTCTTCAAGCCTTTATAAAAGGTTCATCGCATCACTGGTATAATAATGCTTCCTGTTCCTTCAAGCTACCCTCTGCGCTACAGTGTTCGGCACGGCTCTGAGCCTTACTGCTCGCCTCTGCTTCACAGCACTCTTGCAGATTACTTGCCTTCTTCTCGACTCACAGCAGACTTACAAGGCAATTCCCTGGCACTTGCGAATTCGTCGACATCTAGACTGCACTATCGACCTCCGGTCTGAGCAGGGGGGTGATGTGGCGGTGCTGTCGTCGCGCCACAAGCGAAACACATCGAAGCTTAAATCGCGCTAACAAAGTTCCGTAATCAAAGCAGTATATATAGAATAGCACCGAACTACCACTCGGAGCGTTGGCTGCTCCCCGGGCAGCACACCTTGCCCGGCGGGAGATCTCCCCTTTTTCTTCCACCCGCTACAAATTAACTAATAGTAATAGACGTCGAGCAGGTATGGATTCTTAAGAAGCAATTAATTGGCATACAGTTTATTAAAAAAAAATGTTCTACGTTAACTTCCTTCTGGTGCGATAAGAAGATTTTTTCTATACGAGAGGGGGCAAACGAGTATGCGGTTCACCTAATGGTAAGTGACTACCGCCGTCCATGAACAACTGCAACACCAGGGGAATTGCAGATGCGTTGCCGGCCTTTTAAAAAGGAGTATGCTCTTTTCTTGAAGGTCCCTAAGTCGTATCGGTCCGAAAAAATCGCTGGTGGTAATCGATTCCACAAGGAAGTCGTACGAGGAAGAAAACATCTTCTAAATCGCACAGTGGTGTACCACCAATCATCCAGATTTTATGGATGGTATAGCGAGTTTTGTCGCAATGTGCGATGGTGAAATTCAGCGGCTGTAATTAGCCCAAACAATTTCTCAGAGCACTTCTCGTGGTAAATGCGAAAAAACACGCAAAGAGATGCAACATCTCTTCGCGGCGCCAGTGAATCGAGCCGATCCGAAGGGACTCCGTCATCAACCATTCGTGCCGCTCTGCGCTGGATGCGGTCAAGTAGAAGGAGCTGGCACTGGGGAGCCCCAGCCCAGAGATGGGAAGAGTATTCCATGTGAACCTGCACCTTGTAAGTTGCAGGCCGTGTGCCGGCAGAAATACTGTCCCGCTCTGCTGAGCACGCCAAGCATTTTAGAGGTCGAATCGGCCTTCTCTTCCAAGTGACGACGAAACTGTACGTCACTCGATATTTCGACGCCGAGGATTCCGATACTAGCTGAGGCAACAAACCTTGAAACTGAAGAGATACGGCAAAGGGGTTCTTTTTAGCGATAAACGCGCAAAATTGTGTCTTCGGAGGATTAAACTGGACTAGATTGAGTCGCCCTCAATCCGAGACTTTGTTCAGCAAAGACTCGTCTTCAGACAAAAGTTTGTTCCGGTACTCGGCGACGTTTTCCTAAGAAATATTGGCACGGCCGGTGTATAGAGCATCACCGGCTTGCAATATATCATTGATATGCAGATGAAACAGCGTTGGTGATAGCAAGCAGCCTTCTGGAACACCAGCGTTAATAGGCTTGTAATCGGAGCATGCACCGTCTACTATGACCTTGATGCTCCGATCAGACAGAAAACTGGTGATCCAATTGCACAATTTCTCGGGAAGCCCATAGGAAAGAAGCTTCGAAATAAGCGCTTTGTGCCAGACCCGATCGAAGGCCCTTGATATGTCCAAACTAGCGGCTAATGCCCCCCCCCTTGGGCTCAATCGCCTGCGCCTATGTGTTAGGTAAACAAGACGATCACCAGCTGAGCGATCCTGCCGGAAACCCTCCTAGCGGTCACTAATCAGCTGGTGCTCGTCAAGGTACCGCATGAACTGGCAGTTAATAATAGACTCCATTACTTTCGAGAAAAAGGAGGTGATAGCGATAGGTATGTAGTTGGACAGATCAGAGCGGTTACCTTTTGGAGGGATCGGGTGCACGAAAGCTGTCTTCCATGAATTCGGGACAACGCCTAGGGAGTAGGATTACCGGAAAATATGCGTTAGAACCGGTGCCAACTCTAGAGCACACGTCCTCAGCACAATTGGCGGGATTCCGTCAGGCCCTTTGCGTTCTGAACACTGTGTGAATCGCACATCAGGCATAGATCACTTATACTGCGGGGTGGTCAGGGCTGTGTTCTCCCAGTCATCGAGAGTCGAGTTGGATGTAAAAAGGGAGCCTAAATAGAATAGAATAGAATATTTTTTTATTCAATATAGATCACATGTGTAATTCTTATTGAAAGTCATTTTTTACTTTACCACTGGTACGAAAAAAAACCCTCTGTCCTGGGAAGAACCAGCAAGAAACCCAGTGGGACTTTTTTTTAAAGCAAATTAAACATTAATATTTAATTTGTAAATTGTACAAACTATATAATTACAAAATTTATTTTAGAAAGAGCTTGGAAGCGACCATCTCATTCCCAGGGGTTATTATCAACCATGTATTCATTTATACTATAATAACCCTTTTTATACAGTTTCAACTTAACAAAACATTTAAACTTGGTAATAGAGAGAGCTTGTACTCTTTCCGGGACCTTGTTGTAATTGTATATACATTGCCCCAAGAATGAATTACTGACTCTGTGGAGTCCAGAAACTGGTATCACTAGCTTGTGTTTGTTCCTGGTGTTTACAGAATGTATATCACTTTTTTTACTAAAACTACCTTTGTTTTTGTGAACATACATTAAATTTTCGTAAATATACTGAGAGGTCAAAGTTAATATATTAATTTCTTTAAATTTATCTCTAAGAGCCTCTCTCGGTTTTAGATTGTAAATAGCTCTAATGGCCCTCTTCTGTGAAACAAAAATAGTTTCTGAATCAGCTGCATTTCTCCATAGCAAAATCCTATAAGACATTATGCTATGGAAATAACTAAAATAAACTAATCTAGCTGTCTCGACACTAGTGAGACCTCTAATCTTTTTTACAGCATAGGCTGCAGAACTTAGTCTGCTTGCTAGTTTGGACATATGGGGGCCCCACTGAAGCTTTGCGTCAAGAGTGATGCCAAGAAAAACAGTGGATACAACAGGGCTCAATTCCTCCTCATTTAAAAACACATAGGTATTCAGATTTTTAACATTCGTTGTTGTAAATTTAATACAATTAGTTTTATTTCCGTTCAAATGCAGATTATTAACGTTAAACCAATGCACTAATTTTGATATAGCATTATTCACTTCGTCACATTTAAATGATTGACGTTTAAGTTTAAAAATCAAGGAAGTATCATCAGCAAATAATACTATATCATGATTATCCCCTACAAGAGAAGGTAAGTCATTAATATACACTAGAAATAGGAATGGGCCGAGAATCGAGCCCTGAGGGACACCCATTAGTTTGATAATAACATTCTGCATTCTATTACTTAAATATGAAATAATAAGTTTAAACGCTGTGTTCCTGACACCATAGTACTGTAGCTTTTTGATTAATGTCTCATGGTGAACGCAGTCGAAGGCCTTGGAAAGGTCACAAAATATACCCAAAGCATCCTCCGAATTCTCCCACGCACAAAAAATATGTTCAATAAGCTCAACTCCAGCGTCAGTTGTCGAGCGAACCCTTGCAAAACCGAATTTATTTTTATGTACCACTAAATAGGTTAGTTTTCTCTTTAGCGGCGTGGGTTATGGTTAGGGTTCTCTTTAGCCAGTGAGTCGTCCTCCGCGTTCAGAGATAGTGATGACTTACAAAATTCCCTTGAACAGCCTCGACGAGAGACCAGAATGCATGGGTTCCCGAAGGAAGGCGAACTAATTTCTCGCCAATTCTGCCAATGTGCTCATACTTTGCCTTGGCAATAACTCTTTTGAAGGACCTGGAGGCGAAATTATACTACTTTTTAAGCATGCTGGTGTTTACATCCCGAGCCGCCGAAGCTTCAGCTCAGGTCTGATAACATTCCTGCTTACTGTGTAATGCAGTCTTACAGGAGCGACCAAACCAAGGCTGAGATTAACCTCCGATGGGTACCACAGATGATTGAATAAATAGTTCCATTCCCTGTAGCACCACATCAGTGACAGAGTCAGCAACAGCCCTGGGATTATCCGGCAAAAAATCCCGTCCCAATCCGCCAACCTATAATGCCAAACACGGAGGCAGCCTGCAGAACGCAATCGCGAGGGCAGCGTGAGAGGCACATCACTTCGGATCAGACAATGGTCCGAAGAGTCACGAGGGGCATCGACGGAAACCTGATATCCGTCCGGATGAGTCAGCAGAAGGTCCAACCGGGATCGTGTATGATCCTCTACATCTGGAATCCGCGTAGGCGAACTAACTAGTTTTGTTAGACAATATGCCTAGGCAAAGTCATAAACAGATCTTCCCGCATAATCAGTCAAAGGTGAACCGAGCCATTCGGCGTGGTGGGCGTTAAAATTGCCAAGTCGCGTCTGTAGCCATTTGGACGTGGTCGATGAGTCGGTCTGTGTCGACATTACCGCTATGGGACCTATACTGGGTACCCGTAGACGCGGGGATGGTCGTCGCTATCTACGCGCAGCCAAAAGATGGACAGGTCCGTACCTTCAATACTGCCGAGGCGTCGAGGACAGATATCCTCTCTGACTTATACGCAAACTCCAGCCCGGGGCACAAAAAAGTTTTCTAATTTGTAATTTTAAATTCTAATTCTAAATTTCTAATTTGTTGGACAGATACGAAGTATCAGCCGGAGAGGACACCTGCGTCTCGGTCAAAAAGAGCAAAGCCGGCTTCACTTTCTCTAGATGGTAGTGGACGGCGTTAAGGTTCAAGTGAAGTCCCCTGATGTTGCAGGTAGCGTGAGAGGGGTCGCCATGGTTTCATCGGTCTGTTTCCCCCCCCCCCCCCTCCCCCTTTCCCCGAATATGCGTGGCAGCCTGTGCACCCACGCTCAGGAAGAAAAGGGTAGCTTGACCGTGGATGCTCAGTGAGGAATTCTCCATTACCAGGGGTGCTGGAGTAGTCTTTTCTATTATATACTACAAAGATATGGATATAAGACTAAAACTTCATCAATCAAGAGAAATTTATTAGTAATATTTGAATTTTAACAAAATAGTGTGAAAAAAATTAATTTAATCTATTGATTCACGAAGACCTCGCCGTCTGTTTTCTTCGCGTAATATGACAAAAACAGATGACCTTAACGTTACGTTAGGTCATACAAAAAGTGGTGTATTCACAAAAAAGAACAAAATTTAAAGGTCCCGATAAATATAAACACAGACGAAACTAAGTATACGTTATAATTTAATGAACCATAAAAGCAAACTGACTAACCTTTCATAATATGACATTGTATTGCAGACAGTTCTCTCACATCAAAGTAAAGTAAAGATAATACAATCAGGCGTTACAGTTTCAGTTACCGACCATCAAAAGTTCACTGCTGCACATATTATGTCTCCCATAGATTGCCTCATAAATTGCCGCCATTACACAAATCAATAATTTTATAAATCTAAACAAATAAATAAAATTTAACTGTCTGTTTGTAATATCAATATTACAGCTTTTTACTAAATTCATATGAAAGTATATACGGTACTAATAACAAAAATACAATTTTTAAAGTTTTTGTCTGTCTATCTGTCTGTCGGTCCGTTTGTCTGTCTGTTTGTTCCAGCTAATCTCCAAAACGGCTGGACCAATTTTGACGGGATTTTCACTGGCAAATAGCTGATGTCACAAGGAGTAACTTAGGCTACTTTTATTTTAGAAAAAGAATTGGGTTTCGCGCAAAAAAATTAAAACCCCAAATAACACGCGGGCGAAGTCGCGGGGAACAGCTAGTATTTTATATTATTATATACGCGTAAGAGTCATGCTGCAGCTATTTTATGGTTGTAGCACGAATGGATCGACTCGATCGGGGTAGGACCACGCTCTCACACAATACCAGCGTTAAATAGCAGCTTAATGCTGCTGTGTTTTGTATGGTGAGTGTAAAGAACAGGAGACTCTTTTTACTGGAAAAGAGGCATTCAATCCTAGTTATCAGAGGTGACAATTTTGGTTTGATAAATCTAGATATCTATGGATCATAGCATCCACTTACCATCAAGTGGACTGTGGGCCCGTGTGTCACCTTTATTCTTAAAAAAAAAACTTCCACTTTCTTTTATGGTCGAGGAGGGCGATGGCTGCCACATGCGTCATACTTGCGAACAGATGCTATTCAATATTTTTTTTAGGATAGGGCGACAAACGAGCACACATTCTACCTGATGGTAAGTGGTTACTGTGACCCATAAACATCTACATCTAACCTCAATAAAGAATCAAAACGCAAATGCGTTGTCACCCGAGAGAACTAAGATGGAATGGCTCTTTTCCAGTGAAAAGGGTCTCCGGTTCTCTACACTCACCATACGAAACACAGCAGTGTTAAGCTGCTACTTTACTGTGGTATTCTGTAAGAGCGTTGTCCTTCCCCGGTCGAGCCGACCCATTCGTGCTACAACTATACTACTAGTATAGTTGCAGCATAGCTCTACCACGTATAAAATATAGATATTGATTATTACTATATAACTTTAAAGTATTTTTTATTTACCACTGGTTCGGAAAATACTTATTATTTTTTACCCCATATATAATCTTACAATAATTTTGTGCAATTTGTATTATGCATTATAAATGATTGTGATTTTAAAAGCGTGCAATGATAAGTTCCAGATTTTAACGTCTTTTTTCAGTTTATCACACATAATCATTACAAAAAAGACTAATTAGAGGTTACTGTGGAGATTTTTTTGTCGTTTCTTCTGCGATCATTGGAACCTCATTTCGAAATTGTAGTAGATTTAAAAAAAATAGAAATTTGACAAACGAAATTCTTATTTCTCACGTCGAAGATATTAATATTATATTATATTGTATTTTATTTTATTTACTTATATTTTATATACCGATACGACTTAGAGACCTTCAAGAAGAGAGCGTACTCCTTTTTAAAAGGCCGGCAACGTATCTGCGATTCCTCTGGTGTACTAGTTGTTCATGAGCGGCGGTAATCACTGACCATCAGGTGAGCCGTATGCTCGTTAGCCAACTCTCCTATAAAAGAAAAGCTATCCAGCCAGGTTGGAAACGTGTAAATATGTAATGCTTATATAAATCTATGTTCTGATTATAAATATCTGATGATAAATCTTTGTTCTGATTATAAATGTGGGACCATCCTGTTGGCCTTCAACCAAGTCACGGCCGTTAGCCCGGTCAACACGACCATACGTTACTCGTATTAAGTTTGTTGCAGTGATTTGAAATTATATACTTACATTAGATTACGTGCGTGCCAAATTACCTTGGCTTAATTATAATGCTGTAAAAAAGAAACGCAAGCAAATAAATTTTAATAAAAAAATATCCAATGTAGTTAATCAAGACAATGTTTTATACGTAAACACATACCAACCACTCAGCGGTTCAGTAAGCTATGGCAATGGGCCTGCCATTTAGCTCGAAGAACAGACAACCGATGATGAAGAAAACTATGCTTACCAGTACAAGGCTGCCATTCGGGAACCTTTCTTCCCTATCAGCTGTCGGTTCTTCGAGCTATATGGCTGGCTCATTGCTAATTCAGCTTAATGATCCGTTGCGCTGTCAGTTACTCTTGTTCTTCTGTGGATATCCTCGTTACGGACTTTACCCTGCAGAGTAAATCCGAGCATAGCCCTTTCCATCGCACGCTGAGTGACTTTTAGCTTAGATTGTTTATTAGTGTCATGGACGCAAATATTTCTTTACGTCCATGATTAGAGTGTGAATACAAGACAATACAACATATTATATTATTTCTTTTAAAAGAATATTAAGAAAAACATATTATATTTTTAAGGGGTATGAAGTATGAATTTTAAGTATTTATATTCGACTTCGAAAAATGGAGAAAGTAAAAATTCGACTGTATGTTTTTTTGTATTATGTAACGCAACATCTTTGTCAGTTATGGACCGATTTTGATTACTCAGTCATCATCATCATTACAGCCTTTCACAAGTCCACTTCTGAACATGGACCTCCCCCAAGGAATACCACAAAGCACGCTCCTGAGCCACCTGCATCCATCCACTTCCTGCACGTCTTACCAGGTCGTCATTCCGTCTAATGATGGTAGCCCTTTTTTTACATGGGGAAATGCCTACGCATACCCGCTTCGCGGGGCCAAGGACGGGTTAGGTCGGACTCGCACCGACTATAACCCCATGGTGCTCCATCTTCGTCGCATATTGGCATGGCCACGGGAACGCTTTCGCATACATCCGCGGCCCCACCAGCGCTGGCCACCCAGGGCGGCCTCTCCTCGGAAGAGGCTGACTAATCTCTCATCTCCTTTTCAGGTAAGGCGCACACCAGCCTTCGTGACCCTAGCGGATCTGGTCTATGGCTCCGCCGCCGGCCAAGATTTGGCTGCGGAGGGTAGGAAGTGCGGCGCCTCGGAATACCAACACTCCTCTTCCCCCGCGACTCCACCTCTGCTGCAGCGGAAGGGCAGAGGGCACCCCTCTCGCCACAGCCCACCGACACACATCTGAATTGGGCTCGCTAAGCCCACTCGGAGTGGCCACCTCGGGCCGGCCCTACACCACGGGCCAGCCAAGGGGTTTCTCTTTGTTCACCGCGGGTGACCCAGCAACGGCTACTAAGCCCCCCCCCCCCCACGACAAGGCGGGAACCCGTTCGAGGGTAGCTCTACACTTAGCCTACCGGTACGAGGCTGCCATTCGAGAATCTTTCCTCCCCATCGGTTGAATACTACTGTGTGTAGTGGTTGTTGCCGTGTTGTGGCGGTGTAAGAGTATTACAATAAAAAAACTGCGCTTGCATACCCGCTTGCCATACAATGGCATGAGCAACAACCCAAAGACTGCAGTCATACAGCTAAATAATTTGACAAATGATAAAACTCTATGACGTTTTCCTTTGTTTAACCACCAAAAAAAAAGTAATGTACGATTGTCAAAATATGTTTTTAAAAAGTATGTTATCGCTTAAAGAGAAAGTCGGTGAAAGTTGCAGTTTGCAGTGCGTTGACAAGGATCTTTCTCTGCCATTATGCTTGCTTGAATACAAATCCGAGTTGTTTAGTAATCGCATTATACGTTTATGTTTGTATTTAATGTCGAAAATTTTAAATTCTAGATGGTAGAACTTTTTCTGCCTAGGATCCCGCAGTGTTGTATTGCAGCCTGAAGGGTTAGAGAGCCAGTATAATTACAGCTTGTGACGCATTCCCTCTTAATCCTCAAAGGTGACAACCTTCCTAGGTAGTAGCCTTCTTTGTTTGAAGTTGATTGGAGGTTAGGTACTGAACCCATGTAGGGTTACAGTAGCCACGTACAATCAGATGGACATTAAGGTTGTTTGTCACTTCAGTTTTATAAAAATAAAGTAGGTATCCACGCTAATATTAAGAGACTAGATTTTATCTGCGACTACGTGCACGAATGTCGAAACAAACCTGCACACCTGTTTACCTCCCAAAAGAGGGTCGCTTCCGATCCGGCAAAGAGGCTTAATCAGCCAATTGCCAGTCCCACAGGCGGTTTTTAGCGGGTATGACTTAGGGTCCCGGTTAGGTAGTCACAGTGAGTCCCGCATAACCACGACAGACCGGCTGTCGTGGTATGCATAAAGCATTTACCGCCTCCTCGCGTTATCGGGGTAGCCCTTTTCCAATTGCTTCTGGGCGCAAAAAAAAACTCATTTTTTTGCAGTTAAATCAAAAACTTTGAGCGATATGGGAAAATAAAATGGTCTTAACAATTCATTCTTTAACACTTGTTTGCATTTTAGTTGTAAAAATAGAATTAGTAAAAAAATTGTAAAAATAGAATTTGCATCAAAACTTTTAGAGAAAAAAGATAAAGTGCAAGGACCTTTTCTGCTGACTTCCAAAAAGGAGACGGTACTCAATTCGACTGGGTTTTTTTATGTATGTTACGTCATAACTTTTTTCTGAGTGAACCGATTTCGATGATTCTTTTTTTGTTTAAAAGCTGGTACTTCTTGTGTGGTCCCATATGAATTTGATCAAAGTCAGACCAATAGTTTATTGGGTTATTCTTAATAACTTATATTGAAGTCGGCTGTACAAAATTTTAATTTTAACAAATTCATATGGGACCACACAAGAAGTACCAGATTTTAAACAAAAAAAAAATCATCGAAATCGGTTCACCCAGAAAAAAGTTATGACGTAACACACATAAAAAAACCCAGTCGAATTGAGTACCGTCTCCTTTTTGGAAGTCAGCAGAAAAGGTCCTTGCACTTTATCTTTTTTCTCTAAAAGTTTTGATGCAAATTCTATTTTAAATTATTTGTGTAAAATTGAATACCAAAAGACAGCACGTAAAATACCTAGACGGGCGACGGACATTATCGTCAAAGGTGCGAGACGTTTGGTATCGCGTTTTTCGGTCCTCCTGCCTTATGTAATAAATAATTGGCTCCCTAGAACAACAGAGGTTGACTTTTAGGTGCTACGAAGACAAAAAGACAAGAAGACATTTTACTATTAAAAGTGGCAAATTAAATTTCAACGAGGTAGATCCATGTTACAGCTATATTATAGTTGCAGCAGGTTGGCTTCACCGGGGAAGAACAACGCTATGACTGTGTCTATGTCACCGGCCACAGCATCCACTTACCATCAGGTGGGCATTGCGCTCGTTTACGTCGTCACCATTATTCTATAATATATACACAGATATTCCACGTGACAATTCTCTATTTGAAATTGTAGTTCAGATTGCATTGTTAAAAAGAATTTCCGCATATCTACGTAGTATAGGCAGCAAAACTTCTTACTGCTATTTTACGACTTTTATTTGTGAGAGTGTACTCGTTTCACGGTCGAGCTGACCCATTCTTGTTGCAGCCATACTATATAAAAACATAAACATTTAGAGCTCATTGCAAGCCATGCATTGTTCACCGGTCAAGGTAAAGATAATTCTGGTTCAATCTCTTATATTTTCCATCACTGATAACGACGATTTGTGTTGTACAGATCTTAATGAGGTCCTGCTTGACAAACTGGACCGACACTTCAGTAACAGCACTTATCATATATCCAGTTTCTCAAGGTCCAAAAAAAAGATAAGAATAACACTTTTCCCGGTTTATTTAGTCATGCCGTTGTTAGCTTTGCAGGATATATCTTGTGATTTTAAAGACTCCGTATGTTTTTGGTTTTCTTATTGTCCCAAATAACGTTACCGGCCAATCCGAGATTACAGCAGCGTGGTATTCCATGACGGTATCGGTGCTCCGGCAGGTACGCCGGAGCACCGATACCTACTCTCTTCGAGTAATTTCCTTTTGCAATAGTCTTTTTTTATAGAATTAGGGTGACAAATAAGCACACAGTCCACCTGATGGTAAGTAGTTACTGTGGCACATAGACATTTACATCTATCCTCGATTACGATTTAAAATGCAGATGCGTCGTCACCCGTGAGGACTGAGATGGAATGCCTCGTTTCCAGTAAAAAGGGGTCTCCGGTTCTCTCTCTCTCACTCTCTGTGAAAACATAGACGCATTCATTCTGCTAACAACGGCCCTTACGTATCCGATCATCTCTACGACATACAGTCAAACAATGCATTTAAACCTATACAAGAACAACTTTACATTATATATCGTGCACGTAGGTACGATTATAATAGGTATATGCTTCGAACAAGAGTTGAAACCTAGTCCAATAGTGATCCAGCAATTAGAAAGCAAAATACCACTTAGGCCGTATACTTTTGTTGTTATCTTACAGTGAATTGCAAAACGTAAAAAAATAACTTTTAATAATAATTTAAAACAAAAAATTTTTTACAACCGACTTCGATATAATCAAATAATATTGGTCAGACCTCGATCAAATTTATATGGGACCACATAAAAAGCACCAGCTTTCAAATAAAAAAGAATCATTGAAATCGGTTCACCCAGTAAAAAAGTGATGAGGTGAAACCATGAAGCAAATACAAATACAAACTTTGTATTTGCTTCATGGGTAAAATACATAAAAAAAAGAAAAACATTATTTTAGTTCATCGCCCTGTTTGAATTCGGTAGAGAAGTAAATGACAACTTTAAAGAACAAAAAGGAAATAAAAAGATTACTCTGTCATTGTTTATTACCCTTTGAATGGACTGCAGAATATCACAATCTCAGTGTTATTACGTAGTACTATTATTATTCTGTGGTGTTATCTAAATAGTCACATTATTTATACGTGGTAGAGTCATGCTGCAGCTATATTAATAGTACCTATAGTAGTACCACGAACGGGTTGGCTCGCCCGGGGAAGGAACACGCTCTCACACAATACTAGCGTAAATTAACAGCTTAACGCTGCTGTGTTTCGTATGGTGAGCGTAGAGAACCGGTGAACCTTTTTACTGGAAACGAAGCATTCCATCTTAATTCTCATGGGTGACAACGCATCTGCATTTTAATTCGCAAACGAATATAGATGTAGATGTCTATGGGCCACAGCAACCACTTGCCATTAGGTGGCCTGTGTGCTTGTTTGTCACCCTTCTATATTAAAAAAAATTAAAAACTTCTATCAATATTGCCACCCTTTGGAGTATAGTTTTATTACCGCATTGACCAGCAATTTTTTTTGGATGATAACGCTCTCGTTCACCGGTTTGACGATGTGGAAACGTATATACTTGAGGTCGGACTTTGGCGTTTGGATTGGCCAGCTTGAAATCCATAGAACATGCTTGGGACGAGTGAGATCAGTGCAGCCGACTCCGCAGAGTTCAGAGTGCTAAAGTATGTGATTACCGCGGCAACATATTTTGCAAGAAACGATAACAGATATACTCTTGAGCATGCCTAGACGAAATCAAACTGTGATTTCAGCAAGAGAGGTATCTAATACGTACTAAACTGTTATCTGCTTTTACTTTATTAAAGAAAAAACAAACAAAAAAAACTTGTTTAATTTTTACTTGTCGAGCAGCTACATTACTAGCGCTTTGAACTTTAACATTAATATTATCATTTTATAATTTTCTCATTAATTTTATCTAAATACTGACGAAAACTATTTCTTGATAATTAATTTACGAAATTCTAACATGTATAAAACTATCTAAATTTATAAATCGAATAGTAACCATAAAATTGGTTCTTTGTTAAGGTGCCCGATATTTTGCAAGAGTGCTTATATTCGATGCGTATTTTTTTTATAGAATAAGGGTGACAAACGAGCACACAGTCCACCTGATAGTAACTGGATGCTGTAGCCCATAGATTTCTACATCTCTCCTCGATTATAATTTAAAATTAAATAATTTGTACAATCGACAATAATATAAATTATTAAGAATAACTCAAAAACAATTGGTCAGACCTTGATCAAATTATGGGACCACATGAGAAGCACCAGCTATCAAATAAAAAAAGAATCATCGAAATCGGTTCACCAAGAAAAAAGTTATGAGGTAAAACACATAAAAAAACATATAGTTGAATAGATAACCTTCTCCTTTTTGAAGTCGGCAGAAAAATCATAATGCAGATGCGTTGTCACTCCTGAGGACTGCGATGGAATGCCTAGTTTGCAGTAAAAAGGGTCTCCGGTTCTGTACATTCACAATACGAAAAACAGCACTGCTATTTCTAACCGACTTTAAAAAAGGAAGAATTTGTATATTCGACGCTGTGTTTTTTATTTTTGTTCACCGATTTCTCGGAAACGGCTGAATCATCTCCGTTCGTCTGTCTGTCAACGGGCTGTTTCTAATGATCCTTAATAGGTAGAATGTTGAAATTTTCAGAGAATGTGTATTTCTGTTGCCGCTATAACAAAAAATAAAAATAAATTTTAATTTAAAGGGGGCCCTTAATGGAAACGTGTTTTTTTTGACATAGTAGATATTGAATCCTGTACGATGGTACGGAACCCTTCATGTGCGAGTACGACTCGCACTTGACCGGTTTTTTATCTTTGTTAAATTGGCTGCAGGTGTCAAATGTCTACAGTAGACAGTAAATCTTAGGTGGAACTGAGTTCGTTTGCCATTTCTAGATAATTTTGTTCTGAAATATTAGCTATCCATTTTATTATTCTGATATCGAAAAAATTAATTCTAGTAATTAATATATCTGATTGATTGTCTGTCACTTTAAGCGAAACAACAGAAAAAAAAAGGTAACCAAGTTAGTGTCATTATCTTTCGTTACTTTGTCCTTACAAATAAATTACTTCAGTTGAACTTTATTGTCTTTAAAAAAAAATAACAGACATCTTCGTGATCTTCTTCTGAATGTTAATTGTTCCCGGAAGAAAATATGACAACCATAAATGGTTTCACTTAATGGAACTGATATTTTATTCTTTTGACATTTTTCTCAAAAAAAAACACTATTGCACAACACAGAATATTAAGTGGTAACCTTATTAACTTCGACGAATAGAACACAGTCTTATTTATTAAACTAGCTGTGCCCGCGGCGTAGCTCGCGTATACAGGTTTTACATAAAGAATTTGTCGTTTAGGTAAGAGAATATTAAACGATTTATTTCATTACTGTATCAATAAGTGGTAACAAAATAAATCATTATCATCAAAGTTCTAAAACGTTTATGATAGAGCTTCTGTGTAAACGACGTTAGAAGTAGGCTTAGCCTGGGTATACACAAAAAGGTTACGGGGGCTACTAACGCGGGAAAAAGCAACATAGAGTTGGCCATGTGCAAAACAGTCAGTACTGAGGTACACTCCTACAACGCGTAAAGTTTGACCTTGTGCTTTATTTACGGTCATCGCATAACACACACTCACTGTAACTGGGAACTGAACGCGCTTAAAACTGAAAGGAAAGTTACTTCTTAATAGAGGGTTTTTGGGCAGTGCTGCCAGATAAAAAAAAACTCATTCAGCTCTAGGACAACACAAAAAGCGCTAGATTTCATGAAAACAGCGCTTTAAAAAAGCCCTAGATTTCGCGCTAAATTAACTACAAACAAAGTTTGTGTTTTTTATATAATCATAATAAAGAAAACAACATTAAGTTTTTTTTCTGGCAATATTTTTTTGATGTATCAATACTTCGCAGGACATCGACTTATAATTATAGCAATTGCTGTCAACAGTAGTTAGTACTGTACGAACAATAAAAATGTCATTAATTGTTTTAAAGTGCAATGTATTTCGCAACTTAGTTTCAGATGTCAGCATCTGATTGCGGTTGCTACACAGTTTCTTTGTGTTATAACTTCTAAGTAACTTTTAACTTAGCTGTGCTCTAAGCAACTGACTGAAACTGAATAAAGCAAAATAAATGTGTTGCCAAAACCATAAACGAAAACTTTAATAAAGGGGATTTCCCCGCTTATAGTCGTCGGTAAAAAAATCAAGTTGATCATCCTAAAGGGGAAGCCAGGAGATCCATAGCACAGGGTATCCTAGTTTGGACTCGTCTCCCATGCTCTTTGTTTTGTGGAAAAAATATGTTTGAAAAAGATAAACTGCAATGTACTATTTGTGGGAAAAAATAATAAAGGTCATTATTATTATTATCGGTAATGTGGACTAACAGTGCTGCTATAAAAGAGTTAATATCCCGCTAGTCGCTAAAATATTGAAATGTGTGCTAAATACACCAAAAAGCGCTGGATTAAGCGCTAGGTGCTAAAATTTCGAAATGCGCGCTATACATTCCAAAAAAGTGCTAAATCTAGTTCCCAAAGCGCTAAAATGGCAGTTCTGATTTTGCGTATATTATAAATACAATATCACGACATTTCGTTGCAAAATTTTTATTTTTGGTCGGGTTCCGTTGTATGGCTTCGATGGATACAAATTTCTTCAGTAAGTCTCAATACGATTCATCGGCGAAAAATCTCAACACAGCAATTCAGAAAAGTTTGTAATTTGTACAACTCCATCTATTACGTCCTTTGTGTGAGAAAACATCCTATCTCTTTTTGTGTTTTAAGTATAAATATATTAATTATTATGGAACGTTTTTTTTTACACAGAGATCTTTTTATTACTATTTCTGAGATTTTATGGCGCCATTGAACAAATTCGAACCTACATTTCAAAATAATAATCATTACTTTCGATAGAATTAACCAATTTTGATAAAACAAAGATTAAATGTAACTCAAAGATACGCTTTATGATATTCTTAACGATTTCTTTGAAAATAAAAGATGTTTACTTTAGACGTGATGCGTTCATATAATAACAGACAAATAGACAGACAGACAATTCTAAAAATTATAAAATGTTCTTATTTAATTATTTTCAGTTCATCATAATGATTTTAGCCACCAAAATATATATACAATGTACAGAAAGAGACACAACATGTTATCATCATTTTTATTATATGTATATATTTAAAGAGAGATGGCGCTGCTAACATCAATTCTAAAAATAAAAGAGATTAATTGACGCGATTGATACATTATATAAAACGTAAGAGAACTTATAAATCAGTGCCTGCACAGTAAGCAAAAAATAAAGTTTGACTCTCGCCAAAACCAATGCAATTGTTAATAGCTCTTTTAAAATTTGATTTACCACATAGAGTACTCGGCGGTAAAGAATAAATTGAGTTTGTCAACACGCAGTAGGTCAGCGAGTAATATAATAAAGATTAGCAGTAAATATGAAAACTCATCTACAGGAAAAAACCACATTTGCAATTGCGTTACATTTTCACAACACCACCATCTATCGAAGAAATGGGTTAACTATTGTGCTTCAGATTTAGTTAATAACGTTAATATATTTTTGTATAATATATTTAATACGTTCTTTAATACTTTTGTTTACTGCGTTTTAGATATACATAATTATATCATTATTTTACATAATTTAACTATGATTTATGATATGATATTAGTTTAAAATGCACTTGATGACTCAAACAAAGCCACCGTTGAGCAAATTCGTACCTATACTTCCCTACCCATACTTCAGAATATTTATCATAACTTTTGATGGAATGAACTGATTTTAATAAAATAAAGACTAAATGTAACCCGAAGATACACTTTATAATTTCCTTAACAATTATTATGATATAAATTAGTACTTTATACGTGATACGTTAACAAACAAACAGACAGACAGACAGACAGACAGACAGAAAATTCTAAAAATGGTAGAAATGTATTTAATTACTTATTTTTAGTACCCCTCAATCACTTTTATTACAAAAATATAAAATGTACAGACATCTGCTACTTACAGTTTTATTATATGTATAGATTTCAATTCGAAAATTTCTTTAATTACTTTTACAAATGGGTACCTAGGCAACATGATGGTTATGGTTATATTTGTTGGCGACGCGCTTAAAAAATAATTTTAATAATTTTCCATTTCATAAAAATAAGAATATTTACGATTAAAAGTAAAAAAAACATTCCAAATTATTAAGCAGTCAATGTTAAGAAGGGACAAGCTAGATGAATTTTTAAGGGCGACGAAGGCTAGACGTGACCTCACCAACTTAGATATTGAAGTTCAAGGACCTCCTACAAAATATTATTTAATAAACATGATACAAAATGTAATCGCCAGTTGTTTCGGGATGCCAGAACTCGATCAAGAGCGTTACAGGTACTGCTGGATCAAAAATGGAAATGTTCATATCCGAAAGCACGAAGGTAGTCCAGCCCGTACCATACGAAGTGCTGCTGACATGGACCGCTCATAATTAGGCTCGCTTATAGCCTCCAGACTCGAATACAGCTACCAGACCTACCAAACCTACCAGACGGACTTCTACGCAGAAAAGAAGTCCTAACAGCTAGTTGTTTTTTTTTCTTCACTGAAAAATACGTAGTAAATTAGCATCTAAAAGATAGACAGATAGAAAATACTTTATTGCACTCAAACGAATAAACATTGAGTACAAATGCGAACTTAATGCCGAAACGGCATTCTCTGCCAGCTAACCTTTGGTAGTGTGGTGAGCTATGGGTGGAGCCGCGACAGATAAAACTAACTTATTTTCACATATTATTCAAAACATATAATATAATTTAAATATGTTTTAAGAACTGTAACAATTAAGAATTACGTTAGTGCTGGCGGGATCGAACTCGGCTTTCTCAATTGTATGAAAAAGGCGAGCGCTTATCCCTTGAACTTCTATGGCGTCCATTTTCCCATGTTAGGATTTAATATGTTTTCTTGTATACAAACTTGTGTTTTTATTTTTTTTATTTTCCACTTAAAAAAGACACTGCTTACTAAAAAAGTCTTCTATCGTTGAAGTTTTTTAAATTCCAATCGGACAAAACTTCAGATTCGGAACAACTATTTTAGGGCAAATGTTATTTAATTGTTTGTAATTATTAATATCTACTATATTTTTAACTTCTCATATCAATTCGTAAAACATACAACTTTTGAATTCACAGAGACCTACACCTTTTGAATATATTCGACAGAATAAACAAATTCTGTACCTATGAGTGTTATAAGTATAATTTTCCTTAAGGAAAAATTATTAATTGGAAATAAAAAATATTAAATAACAATAAAAAAAACTTTTTAAATTGACTGCGTATCATTAATAGTAGCAACTGCCCTTCGCGAGTATACTCAAGAGGATCATTGTTTACAAACACACCTTACTCCTTGTTTATGGATTTTTAATAGACCCGGAAACTTCACTTTGGATTTATTTTTAAAGAATGTGATATTTTAAAATCCCGCGGCATTTTCTTCCATTGAGAACATGTGTTATATTTTTTTTATTGATATTCACTCAATTTCTGCGTATAGAGTGGGTATAAATTTAAAAAATCCTATTAAAAACTGTAAGTCAATTCATCACTATCGCTAAAGCCCTTCACAAGTCTACTGGCTGAACATGAACTTTTCGCTAGGATTACTACTTAAAAAAAACGGTCCTTAGCGGTCCATCAAGTTCTAGAAAATCACTCTATTGGGAGGAACGCCCTACACTTCGATCACCGGTACCAAGCGGTCACTCGAGAATATTTTTTTCCTCGATAGTCGATTCTTCAAGTCATATGGCCGGATTATTGGCAAGTTTAACGTGGTAGAGCCATGCTGCAGCTATATTATTAGTATAGTTGTAGCACGAATGGGTCGGCTCGACCGGGGAAGGACCACGCTCTCATAGAAAACCAGCGTAAAATAGCAGCTTAACGCTGCTGTGTTTCGTATGGTGAGTGTAGAGAACCGGAGACCCTTTTTACTGGCAAAGAGGCTTTCCATCTTAGTCCTCACGGGTGACAACGCATCTGCATCTTGAGTCTTTATTGATGATAGATGTAGATGTCTATGGGTCACAGTAACCACTTACCATCAGGTGGACTGTGTGCTCGTTTGTCACCCTATCCTATAAAAAAAAAAAAATTCGACTTATTGGTCCAACAAATGTCTATGGCTACGTCGGTTGCTAGATGTCTGGGTAGGTACCACCCTCTTACCTGTTCCTGCCGCCAAACAGCAGTGCGAACACTGCTGGATTCCGGTCTGAAGATGATAGGGAGCCAGATTGATTACAGTGTGTGAGGCGTTCCATATTATTCTTATTTTTTTTTATAGAATAGGGTGACAAACGGGCACGCAGTCCACTTGATGGTAAGTGGTTGCTGTGAGCCATAGACATCTACATTTATCCTCAATAAAGAATCAAAATGAACATGCGTCGTCACCCGTGAGGACTAAGATGGAATGCCTCTTTTCCAGTAAAATGGATCTCCGGTTCTCTACACTCACCAAACGAAACACAGTAGACTCAAGCTGCCATTTTAAGGTGGTATTCTGTGAGAGCGTGGTCCTTCCCCGGTCGAGCCGACCCATTCGTATTACAACTATATTACTGATATAGCTGCAGCATGGCTCTACCACGTATAAAGTATATTAGTCCTCAGAGGTGACTACTCATACACAGCCTTCTTTGTTCGAAGTTAGTTGCAAGTGTCCATGATTCTTATGTCACTTTTTTTTAAAGGTCTGGTTCTTCTATAATTATCCTCTTAATTATGTCACGCAGATAAACACTGAGCATAGTACTCTCCGTAGGTCGCTGAGCAACCTTGATCTTCAACAAACGGTATCAGTTAAGGACACCGTCTTACGAGTAGATCAATGTATCATCGGTAGCAACACGCTTCTTCATACTATTAAAAATATGTACAAGTACATATTTTTAATAGTATGAAGAATAGACTGAACGAGAAGATGAGTTTTATTAGTATTTGCTGAAAAAATGATAGAGGACGAAAAAGCTTCCTTAGCCACTTTCAACTAAAGGAGAGCAGTGTTCAAGAGTGTACTGTTACTAAATAATGGATTATGACAGTGATGATGATGATTATTTTTGTTTTCTGAATGCAACTATCATCAAACCAGTGGAGGAAACAAGAAAACAGTTCTTAAGAACGAATTATATTCAAATAAAGTGGAAAGCTCAAATAATGCCTACCGGTGTAACATAATGAATATTCGGAATTAGTTTTATTGTAAATACCTTGTGTAGTAGTAACTTAGCGAAGATGAGAAGATTGTTAATAAATGTTATTTATTTATTTATACACTTTGTACTAAAGTTACAAACAGCGGACTTAATGCCATATGGCATTTTCTACCAGCCAACCGGAAAGTTAGTGAGAGATATGTGTACTGCAGTGGGCTAGGATGAAAACCTAAAATTGATACATTTCACACATACACATACACACACACACACATACACATACATGTAGATTAAACATATATAAGGGTATAACAGATTATATGTTATAGATATTTATGTGTCAGATGAGCCAAAGTAATGTTCCTTTACTTTTGTTTTAAAATCCACTTGTTAGGGGATTTTCTTATTGCTAAGGGAAGCGCATTCCAGAGTCGTACAGCTGTAACAGCGAAAGAGTTTGAGAGGAAACCAGTACGTTGAGAGGGAATTTGCAGTACGAGATTGTTATGAGAGCGAAGATTGCAATCATGGGAAGAACCCAGGTATTGAAACTTACATTTCAAATACTCTGGGGCCAATGGATCGTTAAGGATAGTGAAAAGAATGCTAAGAATTCTAAGGTTCCTGCGTTGTGGGATATTTAACCATTTAAGTAGAGAGCGATAGAAAGAGATGTGGTCATACTTTCGAAGACCGTAAATGAAACGGATACAGTTGTTGAGAAGTCGATCCAATTTATTGACCAAGTAATTATCTGCATCTAAGTAACGAATATATATAATATTACTTTCATGGCAAAAAAGAAAAAGTGCGAGGAAGATGGATGTTATTCCATCTCGCTTCCTTAAAGCCGCCAAGGCCGTCTACGCTATATCAGAAGGGGTCGTGACGGAAAAATCTTACACTTTTTCTCGCCTAGCCCCCATCCGCGAAATTCGTACCGTCCGATAAGGAACTTCGTTCCAATTATAATATTTCCTCCCATTCATATTTTGACTGCCTTGTTTGTTTAGTGGTCGTAAGTGCGACAGCTGGTCTTGAAGTTTGGTTGCTTGGTTCGGTTTGGAAGCTGGGTTTGAATCTCGAGTCGGACCAACATCATTTATTGGGTTTGCCAGTCAAGAAATTCTGACAAACCCAATAAATGATGTTGAAAGAAACCCCGTACCTTGCTCTGTAAAGCACGTAAAGCCGTTGTTCCTGTTTATAATCTCTCTCTGATCATGTCGGACTGCCGTCCCATCGGGCTAAGCAAATCAAAAGTGCACCTGCACAGAATAGGAATGTAGTGCACTAATGCACTACATTCCTATTCTGTGCAGGTGGCTAGTCTCCGTTGAAACTGGCAGCCGTGCCCAAACATCGGTTCGGAGGGTATTATATCATTCATTATACAATTATATAGTATTATATTATGTATTCAACTGATTGACTGCCTCGTTGGTGTAGTAGTTTTAGTAGTGCGACTGCTGATCATGAGGTCCCGGGTTCGAATTCCGGGTCGGGCCAAAAAAATCAGTTATTGAGTTTTCCTATCAAGAAATTCTCCGTAGCTGCCCGGAGTCAGGAAAGTAATGTAGTTGTACCACTTCTAGACTACCTGAGTCAGACGTGGTTCAACGACGTTCGTCGACACACGATCCTAAAAAAAAAAAAAAGGTTTTGGCATGCTCTGATCACGAATCCGCGGTCCATTTTTGTGTAGAATGCACGGTTCCGGAGATGTGTAGATCAATTAGCTAATATCTAATTCATATCCGGTAAGGGCCTCCACCGTCATTAGCGTCCCATTGTTCCTATTTCTATTGTTCTATTGTTCATTAATCACCTTCATTGCAGCGTGTGCGTCGACTATATCAGTGCTATTGTATTGTACTTCTTTGTTCCTAATTATACAACGCTAATCTGAATCATCAATAAAACACATTACATAATTTTGTTACAATTTTTATTTATAAAATACAAAATCTTATTACTTATTATCTATAAAATAGGAGCGAAACATCTCATCCACTAAAATATCGTTGTACAATGTGTTCCTTGTAAATATACTCGTAAAACTATGTATTGAACATCCTTGAAACTTATATAGCAAATACATTAAGCAATATTCGCCACAAACTGAAGTCCACTCATTCTGAATCCTATCAACATTCCAGTTCCATCTTTTACAATTCCTTTTTAAAAACTCTAGATGATATCGTACAGGTGATCGTCCATATGAATCAAAATATTGACCGACGTCATTCGTATCGATATATAAAGCTACTGTAGTGTTATACTACTTACGTATCATTTTACATTATTTTAAATTCATTTTTCCATTCTGTTTCGATTTTCTGCATTCACCTCAAAACTGTATATTTTACATCACCTTTATTTCCATAGGATCCTGTAACGATTTTAAACCATAAGAACACAATAACAAATCATTTCTACTTCGTATTTTCACATTATTAGCACTTTTAAGTTGGTGTCAATGGAGTCTACCTTTTTTCGATCTTTTAGCTAGTTTTCCGTAACTCTACAATCTTGGACTTTGTGTGGGCAGTTGCGCTACCTTTTTTCCTATATCAATAATATCTCATTTTCCACTTAAATCTTATAGTTTTCTTATTATAAACCTAAAACAAAAATTTGACATGTTTTGTCTTTCTTATTTATATCGTTTCCATGGTAATTATATTCAAATTTGCTACCGACCTGTTATTCCTATTTCGATAATTCCACATAAATCCTCTTTTCTCTTGACCATTTACAAAAAATTTGCGTATAATTTAAATAATTTTTCCGTTCTCTCTAGAAAGGTATAAAAGCCGAACAATCGGTGAAGAAAGGCAGTCTCGCTTCAGTTCGCGAATTGGAAGTATCTCCTAAAGGCCTTATCCCGGGGCCGCACTGCCCCGGGATCCTGCAAGCCTCCATTTACACGTGAAGTCTTCGGCGAAGCCTTCTTCAAACTCGGGCCGCGCCACTCCGGAATCCTACAAGCCTCCATCTACCTCAGAAGTCGCTTCGAGTCTACTACAAGCGCGGGGGCCACACTACTCCGGGCACTACTACTACTTACTCCAGGCGCCGAGTGCACCTACCGCCGGCGCTACCTTTGGGCGCTGCAACTGCTGGCTCTAAGCGTTGCGCGCCCCTTCTCTAGGCGCTACGTGCGCCGGCTCCGGACGCTGCGTGTACTGGCTCCAGGCGCTGCGCGCCGTCGCTGCTAAGAAACCTACTTCTACAAGCGCAAACGGCGTGTGCTGGCTTCAGGCGCTGCGTGCCGTCGCTGCTAAGAAACCTACTTCTACAAACGCAACGTGTGTCGCTTCGACTTTTAGGCCCCACTTCAACGCTATATTCCCCTATTCTCTCACCTTTATTTTTTTTTTATAATCTAATTGTATTCTCACTTCATTCATCATCATCCTCACATCATTTTTTTTATAAAATTGTAAATACCTTTTATAAATTTAAATATATTGTTTTCTGGCTCTACCTTTGTTGTTTTGTTGTACTTAGGTTAGGTTCTATTTTTTTTTTTATTGTCGCTTCACGACATTTGGCGCCCAACGTAAAAGTCCTCTTTCTCTCTTAATTCTTCACCTTTACTGCGCCTTGTCCATTCCCTTTTGATTTAATTGCTCTCCCTTTCGTTCTTAACTCATTATTCATCATTCATTTATTCATCCTTTTCATACCTTCCAAATTCTAAAACAACACTTCATCTAGTGTTTCAACTTATCTGGATTATATTTAGACCTACATTTCACACAACACTTACATTCATCACTTTAATATTTTTATTGTAGATAACCTTCCAAATTCTAAAACAACACTTCATCTAGTGTTTCAACTTATCTGGATTATATTTAGACCTACATTTCACACAACACTTACATTCATCACTTTAATATTTTTATTCTAGAACAAAACTTCATCTAGTTTTTCAACTTATCTAGATTATATTTAGACCTACATTCAACACTTCACTTACATTCATCACTCTAATATTTTAATTCTAGGTAACTTAAAGAGGTATAACTTTTCAATTAAATCTTTATTTCTTAAACTTTACACTTTATATAAAATTGTTTTTCAAAGCTGAAGCGAGACGATTCATAACTTTTCTAAGCATTTACAACTGTTAATTTGTATATATGTATAAATATCTAAACATTTATTAACTGCTAATTTGTATATACATATAAATATCACCATCATTTTCACCTTGTTATTATTTCTTTTAATTTGTTTGTTTGTTTGGTAGGTTAATCTTCACTTCTTATTATTTCAGACACATCTCGCTAGTGATGTTGCTGATCTCTGGCTTTGAGCCCTACCGCTCTGGCCGTTCTTTATCTTTACTTAAGTCATAGCGACTAAAGCTTGCTTAAGATTGATCTCTTTATCTTTATCTTCACGCAGGAGCGGATGACAACTCCTTAAATAAGCCTGAATGTCCTTTCGAAAACACACTTTTAAGAGTGGTGTTTCTTCGACTAATTTATTTTTTTTTCCACGCAGGAGCGGATGACTACTCCTTAAATAAGCCTTAATGTCGTTTTGAAAACACACTTTTAGAGTGGTAGTCATTGAATGTGAACTCCACCCTTACCTGAACGGCAGATAATGTATGTAAGAGATGGTATATCTGATTTTGCCTGGTGATGTCTGTTTCTGCAAAGCTGTGTTTTTATGGTTTATTTTAGAATGTATATATCAAAATTTTTGCTGAGTCAAAAATTTTCCAGGGTCGGGGGGAAAATGTAGTGTTATATTACTTACGTATCATTTTACATTATTTTAAATTCATTTTTCCATTCTGTTTCGATTTTCTGCATTCACCTCAAAACTGTATATTTTACATCACCTTTATTTCCATAGGATCCTGTAACGATTTTAAACCATAAGAACACAATAACAAATCATTTCTACTTCGTATTTTCACATTATTAGTACTTTTAAGTTGGTGTCAATGGAGTCTATCTTTTTTCGATCTTTTAGCTAGTTTTCCGTAACTCTACAATCTTGGACTTTGTGTGGGCAGTTGCGCTACCTTTTTTCCTATATCAATAATATCTCATTTTCCACTTAAATCTTATAGTTTTCTTATTATAAACCTAAAACAAAAATTTGACATGTTTTGTCTTTCTTATTTATATCGTTTCCATGGTAATTATATTCAAATTTGCTACCGACCTGTTATTCCTATTTCGATAATTCCACATAAATCCTCTTTTCTCTTGACCATTTACAAAAAATTTGCGTATAATTTAAATAATTTTTCCGTTCTCTCTAGAAAGGTATAAAAGCCGAACAATCGGTGAAGAAAGGCAGTCTCGCTTCAGTTCGCGAATTGGAAGTATCTCCTAAAGGCCTTATCCCGGGGCCGCACTGCCTCGGGATCCTGCAAGCCTCCATTTACACGTGAAGTCTTCGGCGAAGCCTTCTTCAAACTCGGGCCGCGCCACTCCGGAATCCTACAAGCCTCCATCTACCTCAGAAGTCGCTTCGAGTCTACTACAAGCGCGGGGGCCACACTACTCCGGGCACTACTACTACTTACTCCAGGTGCCGAGTGCACCTACCGCCGGCGCTACCTTTGGGCGCTGCAACTGCTGGCTCTAAGCGTTGCGCACCCCTTCTCCAGGCGCTACGTGCGCCGGCTCCGGACGCTGCGTGTACTGGCTCCAGGCGCTGCGCGCCGTCGCTGCTAAGAAACCTACTTCTACAAGCGCAAACGGCGTGTGCTGGCTTCAGGCGCTGCGTGCCGTCGCTGCTAAGAAACCTACTTCTACAAACGCAACGTGTGTCGCTTCGACTTTTAGGCCCCACTTCAACGCTATATTCCCCTATTCTCTCACCTTTATTTTTTTTTTATAATCTAATTGTATTTTCACTTCATTCATCATCATCCTCACATCATTTTTTTTATAAAATTGTAAATACCTTTTATAAATTTAAATATATTGTTTTCTGGCTCTACCTTTGTTGTTTTTTTGTACTTAGGTTAGGTTCTATTTTTTTTTTATTGTCGCTTCACGACACTACCCAATGTGACCCTGGTTTATCATCTGTATCCAAATTACATATTATATACGTTGGTACGTGGGTATACATAGGCAGTCTATTAGCTGCATAAACATTATTTTCTAGACTGGGGTGAATCTTTTTCAGATGTTGTTGTACATCTAGTCTATCCATGATATTACTGCTATTAGTAGATTATTACAGTACCAATCTACTCAATGAATAACATAGGAATGGTCAATTATAGTGATTTCTAAATATTAAATTGCATTTTTGTGTTATACAAATCGTACTTGAGTCATTGATCACCAAACAAAACACAATACGAAGAAATGTTGAGATAGGCAACGGAAATGTGAGATAAACTGATATGTTTCTAAATATTAAATTGCATTTTTGTGTTATACAAATCGTACTTGAGTCATTGATCACCAAACAAAACACAATACGAAGAAATGTTGAGATAGACAACGGAAATGTGAGATAAACTGGTTGACGCATAAAGTAATTATCAACTCATTACGGAAATACTTTAGATTAGAATTTTTACGTACTGGTGGTATATAAGACCAACAGACGCAGTCATCGAGTTAGTGTACGGTCGTTTGACTACAGTGGATCTATCAATAGTACATTTGTGTTACTACAATACACCAAAGGCTATGGATGTAAGTGTTTATTCTATTGACTAAATTACTTTTTTTCTGTTATTTTCATGTGTGTGTATTATTTTATTTAAATATTGTGTATATATATGATTAAGCCGTGGTAACTCAGATGGTTAGCGCTAGCTGTAAATTTCACAGTACGCGACCCGGGTTCGATCCCCGCCAGCACCAATTAAATTGTTAATCGCAATTTTAAGTGCTTATTACCACGTGCTTGGTGGTGAAGGAAAACATCGTGAGGAAACCTGCATGTCTGAGAAAATTTCGAAGGCATGTGAAGTTCGCCAACACACATTGAGGGAGCGCGGCGGACATTTTCTTGCTCTAAAACCCTCTCAGAAATGAGAGGAGGCCTATGTTCAGCAGTGGACTTTAATAGGCTGTAACTTTAACTTTTTTAACTTTTATGATTAAGTGTTAACAAATTGATATTAACATGATAACTGTGTTGTTGCAGAAATCATTGAGCTTCGATGAAGATACCTATAAACAGTATTACTACTCGCCACTCTCCCCTCAAGAAGAGAGTGATAACCTCGTCATTAATAATAACACATGCGATGGTGGAAAAAGAAAATCGCAATCGATTGATCATTTTTTTGAAGCTGAATCAAAAATAAAAAAGAGGAAGGGAAAACTTCAGTGAAGTGTGCACCAGTGCTTTTTTCTCCACAATCATGGAAGAGAATACGGAACTATTCAATAGCGAATTAAATCAGGAGTTGTCTAAAGTTTGTGAAGAAATGGAGAGGGGTCAACTGTTCGATTCGTCATACGATGATGAGTTGTATCATCACTGTGCGATGGTTGAAACACAGTTTAAGTATGTAAAATAAACATTCATTTCGATCATAATTTACAAATTTAAACATTTTAGCAGTCAACCACTACAACTTGGAAGAGGAACGAAGCGAACGTGCAGCAAAGAATCCAAGATCATCAAAAAACCAACAACGGAAGCAGAAGCGCATACCTCTGCAGGGAACAGTATCAGTAACGATGATCAAGTGGAATGTCCAACGTGCCATATATTTATCAAGAAACGGTATTTAGCTAATCATTTTAAAAGTAATGTTCATAAAAATAATCTTTTAAATTCACATAATTCTTTATCAAACGTTAGTGTTATTGAATCTGCTTTTGGAAATAGGATTTTAACTTATAAAATCAAGAGTAGAGTAGATCGTTCGACATGGGTAAATTTTGAAACTCCTGAACTATTTTTAAATTCTATTAAAGATGATATTTTATTTTTATTACAAGAGTGTATTCATCAACACATAATTTTTAAGGTAAACTTCATATTGCATGCTGATTTTGTTCAACAAACTAAAGATATTCATGATACGTTCGATTTTCAAACGCTTAACTATATTATTTGTCAAGGAGATGACTTAAAGATTTTTCTTTCATCTTTAAATGATACAATTACTACTAAAATTAGTGCTTTCGAAAAAAAGATAGTGGATGGAGTCTAAAAAACATAAAATCTATAGACATGAATGTTAATAAATTTAACCCCCTACGCGGTACTTCATACATAGATCTTCCTCGTGACATAAAATTAAAAAAGGCTGTTATAAATGTAAAAAACAAGGATTATTTTTGTTTTAAATGGGCGTTACTCTCGGCGTTATATCCTGTAAACAAACACACCGATCGGGTATCATCGTACGTTAAACATGCAAATAAACTTAAATTTGATGGTATTTCCTTTCCGGTTAAAATTTCTGACATAGCAAAAGTAGAGAAATTAAATGATATTAGTATTAATGTTTTTGGGTTAGAATATAATAAAGAAAAACGATGTAATTCTATAGTAGGTCCATTATTTTTAACAAAGTGTCGTAAAGATAGACATATCAATTTATTATTTTTTTCCAAGGATACAAAAAATCATTATTGCTATATAAAAAATTTATCGCGGTTAGTTAGTAAACAAATTTCAAAAGACGGTCACATCATGTACATTTGTGAAGCATGTCTACTTCGTTTTCCATCTCAGGAAAGGTTAAATAACCATGAACAATACGATTGTGCCCACATTTGTACAGTATTACCAAACAGTGAAACTTAAAAAAAAAAAGAATTGGTTTGGTCAACCTATTTCAAATGATAAAATTAAATTTGATAGTTATGAAAAAAAGTTAAAGATACCATTCGTAGTTTATGCTGATTTTGAAGCATTTTTAAAACCAATAGAATCATGTTCTAACGATCCTTCCAAACCTTTCACTCGTAATATTCAGAAACATGAAGTACATAGTTTTGGATATTATATAAAATGTTCATATGATGATAAATTATCAAAATATGTAACATATTGCGGACCCAACTGTGCACAAGTGTTTATGGAAAGTTTATCTAACAATCTAAAAGAAATAAATAGACTTCAAAAATATCCACCACTTCCGCTAACAAATGAAGACAAAAACCAAATTTCAAATGCAACCATTTGTCATATTTGTGAAACTGAGTTGGCAAAACATTTTTATGATTTTGATTGGTACACTGGTAGTTTTATAGGTTTGCTCATGAATCATGTTGTTCGAAGATCAGAACACCTCGTTATATACCAATATTTTTACACAACCTTAGTCACTATGATGCTCATTTTATTGTTCACGCGTTAAACTTTTGTGATGGTGAAGTCGAAGTTATCCCTCAAAATAAAGAAAAATATATATCCTTTTCCAAAAAATTAAAAGTGAATAACCACGAAATTATATTGAGATTCTCAGATTCATTTAAGTTTTTATCGTGTAAATTAGAAGAATTGGCCAAAAATCTCAGTAATGATCAATTTCAAGAATTACGTAGAAATTACCCTAATGATGAAGATTTCTTTCGTTTAAAACGGAAAGGTGTTTATCCATATGAACTTATGACTAATTATGATAGTTTAAGTCTAACATCGCTCCCTGAACAAAAATGTTTTTATAGTTCACTCACAGATTCACATATTTCAAATGATGATTACAATCATGCTAAAGATGTTTGGGAACATTTTGGGTGTTGTAATATGCTAGATTATTCAAACCTGTATTTAAAAACAGACGTTTTACTTTTATCCGATGTATTTGAAAACTTTAGAAAGTTATGTATTAATACATATGATTTAGACCCTGTCCATTATTACACAGCACCCGGTTTAAGTTGGGATGCAATGTTAAAATATACAAAAATAGAATTAGAACTTTTAACAGATTATGAGAAAATTGCATTTATTAGATCAGGTATCAGAGGTGGTGTATCTCAATGTAGTAATCGTTATGCTAGAGCTAATAACTAATACATGGAGGATTATGATACAGGGAAACCAAATTCATATATCACATATTTTGATGCCAACAATTTATATGGTTGGGCTATGTCTCAATATCTTCCTACTGGTGGATTCGAATGGGTAAATCCAAATACAGAATTTAATGTGTCTAAGACATCAGACTTCGGTTTTATTTTAGAAGTTGATTTGGAATATCCAGATGAACTTCATGATTTACATTCGGACTTTCCTTTATGTCCAGAAAACATTTGTGTAGGCAATATTAATGAGAATAAACTAGTCCCAAATTTAAATAATAAAGATAAATATGTAATTCATTACAGAAATTTAAAGCAGTGCATAGAAATGGGGGTTAAATTAACTAAAATTCATAGAGTTTTAAAATTTAAAGTCTCCCTGGTTGAAGATGTACATAGATCTAAACACAAAATTAAGAACTTTAGCAAAATCAGATTTCGAAAAAGATTTTTATAAATTAATGAATAATTCAGTCTTCGGTAGGACTATGGAGAATATTGAAAAAAGGGTTAACATAAAATTAGTTACGCACTGGGAGAACCAGGGTAAAGCTTTAGGTGCTCAAGATCTAATCGCTAAACCACAATTTCATAGCCTTTCAATATTTTCGGAAAACCTAGTTGCGGTTCAGTTGCGAAAAACGAAGTTAATATATAACAAACCAATTTATTTAGGGTTTTGCATTTTAGATATTTCAAAAACATTAATGTATGATTTTCATTATAACTATATGATTAAAAAGTTTAGTAAAATCAAATTATTGTATACAGATACGGATAGTTTAATATATCATATATTTACAAATGATTTTTACACTGATATAAAACCTGACCTTTCATCATACTTTGATACCTCAGATTATGATACAAATAATATTTTTGAATATCCAAAATTAAATAAAAAGAAATTAGGTTTTTTTAAAGATGAAAATAATGGTAAAATCATGAAAGAATTTGTGGGTTTACGATCCAAAATGTACGCTTTTAACTTAGAGAATAAGACTATAGCCAAGGCAAAAGGGGTAAATAAATGTATCACTAAAAAGATGACAATGAATAGTTATAAGTCTTCTCTATTTAATAAAAAAGTGCAATATTATAGTATGCTTAGATTTAAATCAATTAAACACACAATTTTCACACAAAAATAAGATAGGTTTATCATATAATGACACAAAGAGACATATTTTAGATAATAATATTGAAACATTAGCTTGGGGTCATTATAAACTGCGTTAAGTGTTGATAGTTTTTACTTTTATGTCTGCGTTTAAGAAAAATTTATATTGATTGTAAAATTATGATAATACTATAATATGACGTAGTTTATTACATATTTAAACATTGTTTTATTGTAAATAATTTAAGTTAATTGTTGTTTCTATTTATTTGAGGTTGAGTTAATTGTAAAATTATGATGTACTAATTGTGTTAGAAATAGTGTATACAGATAATTCTGTTTTATATAATTTTTGGAATATATATTAATTGTTTACACCAACACTTTCATTTTTTATTTCACCCTTTTGAACTTTAGACGTGTGTTATGTTTCACTTTATCCATCCGTTCACTGCTATTGTGGCAGGACCAAGTGGGTGTGGGAAGTCAAATTTTGTAACAAATTTCATAAAATCAGTTACAGAAATATGTAATTGTGATTTTAATCAGATCACATGGTGCTTTGATGAAATGCAACCATTATATAATTTACCAAATGTTAACTATCATCAAGGAATTCCAAATCTTAATATGTTTGATGGTGAAAACCCACATCTTGTTATTATTGATGATCTAATGAGAGAGTCCGATGGAAGAATTGTGGATATATTTATAAAAGGTAGTCATCACAGGAATCTTAGTGTATTTTATCTAACACAAAATTTATTTCATCAGGGTAAAGGACAAAGAGACATATCTTTAAACTCAAGTTATATAATATATTTTAAAAACCCTCGAGATAAAACTCAAATAAGATATTTAGCAAGACAAGTATCACCAGATAACCCAAAATTCATTGAAAATGCCTACAGGGATGCAACTCTAGAGGCGCATGGATATTTAATGGTAGATTTAAAACAGAATACCAATGATTTTTGTCGTATCAAGACAAATGTCTTTCCATTTAATGGTTTCTGTACAGTCTACGTCCCCACAAAAGAGTTTAAATACACCAAGAATCAAACAATTGAAATCATTGCTAAATGATGCATCGTCGACTCACAACGTATAAACATTTGCTAACCGCTTTGCATACGCTTAAACCAAAATATCAAAGAGCATTACTTAAAACGTGTGATGAAGAAGAAATTAACTGTGTTTGTGAGTGTATTCATAACGTTTTACAAGGAAAAGTACCTCTTATAGATCAGGATAAACAAAAATTGAATAAAATAAAAACATACTCCGTAAACTAGTACGTAAGTGTAAACATAAACTAAGAAAAAATATAATTATACAAAAAGGAGGGGCTTTCTTACCAACAATATTAGGTGCAATATTGAGTGGATTAGTGAGTGGACTAGCCAGTTAACATGGAAAATGCAAAGAAAATGATACTTATCGAACCTGGATTGATTGAAAAATTAAAACAAGAAAATAAGGTTAATAGTAATTTATCTCGATTAGATATTGAAATGCAAAATATTATGAATAGTAAGACGGAAGACCGAAAGAAATGGATATTATATTTACAAACACTGCAAAGATACCTTCATTTTACCGAAGAGGATCGTCAACCACTCAAATTACCAATTTATTCTGATACATCTAATGAAGATTCAAATGAGTCAAAAATTGGTTTTAAAAATAAAGATAGAGATCTAAAAACTTCAGTTGATATTGAATCTTTGCTGGAGGAGAATCGATCCATTAAGAGTAAAGAAAATGATGAAAATCCACTTTACACACCAGCTCAAATACTCAGTTTAATACCAAAAACTTATCATAAAAAAGGGCAGTTATTATTAAACTTAGTTGAAACAAGTAAAAGTAAAATACATTGGGATAATGAAGGTACAGTCATAATTGATAGTGAAAAAATTCCTGGAAGTAATATTGTTGATTTAATAAATGATTCACTAAGACCCCTAAAAAGAAGTGATCCGGTAGGGTGGGTTAGATTTGCTGAAGCATTAAAAGATATTAAAGTACCACTTACTTATATTGGAAATCCAAGGAGATGTGAGTTTATTAACCAACTTCAAGCAAAAGATCTGAACAAACCCTCTGAGATTGAAGTTCAAGAGTTTTCTACACCGGTCAGTAGAGATAAAAAGTCTACAACTAAAATACGTAAAGGACTTGAGTGGGAAAAATGGACCCCGTACTAGAAGAAATTAACAGGATTTATTATGATCCATCTAATCCCGCTGGTTTTGGTAGTATTGATAAATTATCAAAAGCCATGAAGGGTAAAATGAATAAAAAGCAAGTAAAGGAATGGTTAAAATCACAAGAAACATACACATTACATAAACCCATTCGAAAAAAATTCCCGCGTAATAGGTACATTCTATCAAATATTAATGAACTGTGGCAAGCTGATTTAAGTGATATGCGAACTTATTCTCAATATAATGATGGTTTCAAGTATATACTTTGTATTATTGATGTATTTAGTAAATATGCTTTTGCAAGACCAATGAAAAAGAAAAACTCAGAAACAACTAAAGAATGTTTTGAAAGTATATTTACTGAAAGTAATTTAACACCTACTCACATACAATCCGATAAAGGTACAGAATTTGTTTCAAAAGATGTACAAAAATACTTTAAATCCAAAAAGATTAATTACTATACCACTAACAATCCTGACATTAAGGCCAGTATTGTTGAACGATTTCAAAGAACACTAAAAATGAAAATGTGGCGTTATTTCACTCATAATAATACTTATAGATATATAGATGTTTTACAAGATTTAATATACTCTTATAATCACAGCTTTCACTCTAGTATTAAGATGTGTCCATGTGATGTAAATTCCAACAATATTATGACAGTTTGGACTAATCTTTATGATAGACGGTCAAAAAAACTTTCTTTAGAAAATCCTAAACCAAATTTCAATGTGGGTGATTATGTTCGAATAACTAAATATAAACATGTATTCCAAAAAGGATATGAATCAAATTGGAGTGATGAAATATTTATTATATCTTCAATAATTGATAGATCTCCATGGGTTGTTTATACAATAACAGATTTACAAAATGAACCAATAATTGGTACTTTTTATGAAAGAGAATTACAGAAAATCACTTACAACCCCACCTCACAACATAAAATAGATAAAATAATTGACACTCGTTATTCAGGTAACAGAAAAGAAGTATTAGTGAAGTGGAAAGGTTATCCAGATAAATTTAACAGTTGGATTTTAGCTTCTAGTTTAAAAGAAATATGAATAAAGAAAGTTTCTATTTAACTTTGCTCAGCAATAGTTCAATGGAATACTTTCCTGATAACAAGACCACAAATTTTTCAACGAAATTACCAAAAGCTATAAAATTAGAAGGTGAATGGTCGGTTGGAGTTGTCGAGTTTCAATATCCATGTACCATGTTTACTGTTCAAGACCATGAAAATGTTATATATATTACAAAATCTATGTTAATGCCTAATGAAGATAAACCATCCACAGTGTACTACAAAAAACATATTCCAGCTACCAACTATGATAACGTTGAGCATATTTTAAGAGTGTTAAATGGTATCGGAGAGAACTTGAAATTTCGCTATGATGAAATAACAAAATTTGTGTCTATTTCGGTATTGGATAAAAATATAACATCCGTAACATTATCACCCAAATTAAGTTTACAGCTAGGTTATGAACCAAATAAAAATCTCCTAGAGAGAAATTTTGGAAAGTGTCCTACTAATTTACACTTAGGGTTACCATCTCAACTATTTCTATATTGCGACATTATCGATCCTCAGATTGTGGGTGATGTTATGACTCCTTTATTAAGAGTCATTTCATTAGATCCTACAAAATACATTTATGGTGCAAATAAAATGCACGTTTTCTCTCAACCTCACTACTTACCTGTTATGCGAAGAGAGTTCGATACGTTGGAAATAGTTATAAGATCGAGTACAGGACAAAAAATACCATTCCAGTTTGGAACCGTGTGTATTAAACTACATTTCCGAAAATTATAATAATGAATTCTCTTCGTGATCATCATAAATGTCCATATGAAAATTATTATACACATCAAGCTGGATCAGGAGTTGGAGTAATTTATAAGGGTTCACCATATCAACGCGGTCATGGTATTGGGAGCTTCTTAGGGGGGTTATTCAGATCAGTTTTACCTTTACTTTCAAGTGGTGCTCGAGTGATTGGTAAGGAGGCATTAAGCGCTGGAGTAGGACTTTTATCGGATATGGTTCAAGCCCGTCCTATGGAAGCCTCAATAAAAGATCGTCTAAAGCAAGTTAGTACGAATTTAAAACGAAAGGCTGATGAGAAAATTGATCAATTTAACATGACTGGATCTGGGTATAAAACTAAAAGAAAACGATTGACATCGTTCATTCCACCATTAACTGCTAAAGTGAAAGCTGCGAAAAAACTTTGTCTAAAACCAAAAAATATCAAAGATATATTTTCAAACTAAATATGTCTTTCCTTCATAATCATTCTTGTGAGTGCGTTAAGTCAGAATTGGATTTGTTTGCACTACCGTCTACACAAACTAGCATTGAAAATGGATTGTGGATTCATTATAAACCAATTTCATCTCTTGGTGATGATGGACCTATCGAGTTTCAAGTTCCTGGGACCGGCGATGACTACATAGATTTGTCTCATACATTACTCCACATAAAGGCAAAAGTATTAAATCAAGATTCAACTAACTTGGTATCTACTACAATAGTAGCACCTGTAAATAATTGGCTGCATTCACTTTTTAGTCAACTTGATGTTTATTTAAACCAAAAACTTGTATCACCACCTAATAATACCTATGCATATCGAGCATACATGGAAACCCTTTTAAACTATGCCCCTGCTGCTAAACAATCTCATCTTACTTGTAGTCTTTGGTATGAGGATACAGCAGGAAAAATGGATTCTACAGATGGTAAAAACATAGGATTTGTTAAAAGACAGGAATTGATTAGTGAAAGTAAGGAAATAGAAATGATTGGTCATCTTCACGGTGACATTTTTAACCAAGATAAATTTTTAATTAATGGTGTTGAAATGAGTGTTAAATTGGTTCGATCAAGAGAGAGTTTTAATTTAATTGTTGGGTCAAACGATGTAAAGTTTAAAGTTTGCATTACGGACGCAACTCTTATTGTTCGACGAGCACGAATTAATCCAAGTGTATTACTCACACACACATCAAAAAGTTTTAGCTTCTACCACTGCTAAATATCCTATTACTCGAGCTGAAGTAAAAGTTTTAACAATTCCTTCGGGTGTTCAAAGAAAAACTCTTGATAATATATTTTTAGGACAGGTACCGAAAAGATGTATAATTGGATTTGTGAACAATTCTGCATTTAATGGTTCCCTTACTAAAAATCCATTTAACTTTGAAAACTGTGGTATTAATTCTTTCAGCTTATATATTGATGGTCAACAAATACCTTCAAAAGCTTTGCAACCATCTTTTAATAATAGCATATTTACATCAGCATATCATACTCTATTCTCGGGAACTGGTATTCACTTTCTTAATGAAGGAAATGGAATCTCTTGTGAACAGTATGGCAAAGGTTACTGTCTATTAGCATTTGACTTAACTCCTGATTTATCAGCTAACTCATCAACTCATTGGAATCTCATAAAGCATGGTAGTGTAAGAATAGAAGTACGATTTGAATCCTCATTAATACAAACAATTAACTGTATAGTTTATGCTGAGTTTGATAATATTATTGAGATAGATAAAAACAGAAATGTTACTGTAGACTATAGTAGTTAAAGTTATAATATGTGTTGTATGTTAGATTTTATGTGTTATGTGTAATGCATTTTGTGTGTATGTAACTATGTGAAACGTTATAAAATTAAATAAAACAAATTGTATGCAATATATTTTTTTTTATTTCTTTATAAATCTTCTATTTAATCTAATACAAAACACTGTTCGAGTTGAAATTTTACATAAGCACACTGACTAAACCACTGAACATGCTGCTGCCAAGGATCATCATCATCTTCCCAATCTTTTAAACCACCACCACAATGGAAACACTTGGTCCCGTCTGCATGGCCAGTATAAAAGAAACCAGGTTCTGCAAGATCTTCAGGTTTCTGTCGCATAACGAGAGGCCAGTTTTCGAAACTAAGCAAACGGCTAGATTTTGAACTGAAGAATGGATATTCAGCTCTTGAGTACTGCATACTCTTCTCGTTTTCTTCTCCACTCAGTGTTGTAGTTTTGTTATTCAATGATGTGTTTTGTACACGTATGCCACACTAATCTCTTCCTTCCGCTCTTGTCTTCCTGTAATTGAAGTAAACAGAATCACATTCACTAATGATCAGCTAATGACTGTCATTGTTAAAAAAGTATTTTTTAACTTTTTCACTTTCTGCTATTGTCTTTGTTATATTGTATACGAGGGCGTTTGTGTTGTCATAGATGCTATCCTTATTAGTCTTTACGTAATATTTAATTCTCGTGGAAGCATGTTTCCAATGATCAGTAGTTGGAATCTTGGATAGCTTCTTCATATCGTACATTTCAATTTTGATGAGATGCGTCGCTTGGTCTCCGTCGTCAGAATTAGTAGAAATGTATGATACACCATCTCTAGCGGCTCGTGCTACGGTTGATGATAACAGCTTCCTCTTTTTTATTTTTGATTCAGCTTCAAAAAAATGATCAATCGATTGCGATTTTCTTTTTCCACCATCGCATGTGTTACTATTAATGACGAGGTTATCACTCTCTTCTTGAGGGGAGAGTGGCGAGTAGTAATACTGTTTATAGGTATCTTCATCGAAGCTCAATGATTTCTGCAACAACACAGTTATCATGTTAATATCAATTTGTTAACACTTAATCATAAAAGTTAAAAAAGTTAAAGTTACAGCCTATTAAAGTCCACTGCTGAACATAGGCCTCCTCTCATTTCTGAGAGGGTTTTAGAGCAAGGAAATGTTCGCCGCGCTCCCTCAATGTGTGTTGGCGAACTTCACATGCCTTCGAAATTTTCTCAGACATGCAGGTTTCCTCACGATGTTTTCCTTCACCACCAAGCACGTGGTAATAAGCACTTAAAATTGCGATTAACAATTTAATTGGTGCTGGCGGGGATCGAACCCGGGTCGCGTACTGTGAAATTTACAGCTAGCGCTAACCATCTGAGTTACCACGGCTTAATCATATACATACACAATATTTAAATAAAATAATACACACACATGAAAATAACAGAAAAAAGTAATTTAGTCAATAGAATAAACACTTACATCCATAGCCTTTGGTGTATTGAAGTAACACAAATGTACTATTGATAGATCCACTGTAGTCAAACGACCGTACACTAACTCGATGACTGCGTCTGTTGGTCTTATATACCACCAGTACGTAAAAATTCTAATCTAAAGTATTTCCGTAATGAGTTGATAATTACTTTATGCGTCAACCAGTTTATCTCACATTTCCGTTGTCTATCTCAACATTTCTTCGTATTGTGTTTTGTTTGGTGATCAATGACTCAAGTACGATTTGTATAACACAAAAATGCAATTTAATATTTAGAAACATATCAGTTTATCTCACATTTCCGTTGCCTATCTCAACATTTCTTCGTATTGTGTTTTGTTTGGTGATCAATGACTCAAGTACGATTTGTATAACACAAAAATGCAATTTAATATTTAGAAATCACTATAATTGACCATTCCTATGTTATTCATTGAGTAGATTGGTACTGTAATAATCTACTAATAGCAGTAATATCATGGATACACTAGATGTACAACAACATCTGAAAAAGATTCACCCCAGTCTAGAAAATAATGTTTATGCAGCTAATAGACTGCCTATGTATACCCACGTACCAACGTATATAATATGCAATTTGGATACAGATGATAAACCAGGGTCACATTGGGTAGCTTTATATATCGATACGAATGACGTCGGTCAATATTTTGATTCATATGGACGATCACCTGTACGATATCATCTAGAGTTTTTAAAAAGGAATTGTAAAAGATGGAACTGGAATGTTGATAGGATTCAGAATGAGTGGACTTCAGTTTGTGGCGAATATTGCTTAATGTATTTGCTATATAAGTTTCAAGGATGTTCAATACATAGTTTTACGAGTATATTTACAAGGAACACATTGTACAACGATATTTTAGTGGATGAGATGTTTCGCTCCTATTTTATAGATAATAAGTAATAAGATTTTGTATTTTATAAATAAAAATTGTAACAAAATTATGTAATGTGTTTTATTGATGATTCAGATTAGCGTTGTATAATTAGGAACAAAGAAGTACAATACAATAGCACTGATATAGTCGACGCACACGCTGCAATGAAGGTGATTAATGAACAATAGAACAATAGAAATAGGAACAATGGGACGCTAATGACGGTGGAGGCCCTTACCGGATATGAATTAGATATTAGCTAATTGATCTACACATCTCCGGAACCGTGCATTCTACACAAAAATGGACCGCGGATTCGTGATCAGAGCATGCCAAAACCTTTTTTTTTTTTTTTTTTAGGATCGTGTGTCGACGAACGTCGTTGAACCACGTCTGACTCAGGTGGTCTAGAAGTGGTACAACTACACTACTCAGGAATTTGGCGGTGTCTCACCCCCGTGCCTCGGAAAGCACGTTAAGCCGTTGGTCCTGCGCCTGATCTCTCTCCGGTCGTGTCGGTTGACAGTCCCATCTGACTATGAGAGTGAGGGAATAGAGAGTGCACCTGTGCTTGCGCATACACTCGGCCACTATAATCCTGTCCTGCGCAGATGGCTAGTCTCCGTTGAGGCTGGCCGCCGTGACCGAAATTCGGTCTGGAGGACATTATTATTATTATTATTATTATTTATTCAAAATACAATTTTAATTATCAGAATATGAAGAGTCGTGATAGCCTAAGGAAAACCACTCGCTTTAAATTTCATAATGCACGAGAAAAAGGAATTTGATCTCCGCTACAAAAAAACACGAAATTTGTAATTGCAATTTTATGTGCTGATTTTCCACAGCTCAGCGGTTAATGGAAAACATCAAGATGCCTGTATGTCTGTAATTTGTATTTATTATTTATGTTATGTTTAAAATTCAAGACAAAAAGTGATACCTGCGGATTTTTTTCACCGCCTCTTCTCCGGTCAAAACAACTTCATTTCGAAACCGTAGTAGAGAAAAAAATATGATTTATATGTTTACGGAATACCACATATTGCTTTACAGCACCCATATCGTCACCCATATGTCACGGGGGGACCATGGGTGCTGTAAAACGCACCCCGACCCCGCACGCGAAATTTCGGGAATCAAAAAGTTTAGAGTAAAATAACTTTAATAAAAGAAATTTTCAATAATTATGTCGAATAAGATATTACATTAAATTAAATTTCATATGTGAAATTTACAACCATTTCCCTACGCACCTAAATCTTCATTCTTCCACAAAGGTAAATGCTGTTACTTATGGATCAAAGTAATTAATTAAAAAAAAGTAAATCCATCTATCTTATAAACCATCCTAGGTATAAATGTCCGCTGCTGAACATAGGCCTCCCCCATAGTAGCCTCATAGGGGGGGATTTTGCCATAGTGCCCCACTTGGCCAGCGGCTTGGCTACCGCAATTTAATAACTTCCTCGGATGATTAGAATTGGAAAGCATAGAAAACGAACAAATAAAAAAAAATCACGGTCGCGCATACATCTCACCAAAGTTTCATCGCCATCATTTAACGAATAGCTTATCACTAGTTAATTTATAACTAAACATACTCGTATATTTAATTCATAAGTTAAGTCTTATTATGGATGCACATTATAAGACTCAATCAAGACAGTTAACGCAAAACCGCAAACAGCGCAAAATGTGGTTATTTCTAGACCTAAACTGTTGCTTGTATAGATTAGCGAAGCCGCACAAACCGCAAGTCAATACAATGTCCATTTACATTAACTATATAACAACAAATGGTAGAAGGTCCTTGTACTGGTCATTAATACAATTACCAACATTGCATAAATCATTGCGTTATTGTACATGTAATTGTAAGTTTAAAAATTACTGTCACAAAGTACGAAATTCCAAGAATCTAGATACTTATTAAGTTGTTTATACCTTTGTTTTCGTGAATGCTAAACGATTAAAAATCGTCACTGTGTCGTTCAAATCAGCATACTGAATATGTAATAATAATGTCCTCCACACTTCGATCACTAATAAAAACTAGATACACAATCCCATGCAAAAGTTCCCTAAAAACTGTCGCCAATTGTTTTTTGACGTAATGCCAGTTGAAATAAATATACATTAATGTAAATTCAACCTTAAAAGCATTGCCCAAAGTTGTATTCACTAAGCTACCTACAAATTTAAAACGCACCCAAATGTTCGAGTGGGCGCTCATTCGGTAAGGACTTTTTTGTCACTGATTGTGTATGTAGTTTTATATTAGTGATCGATTCCTCCACACTGAATTTCTGTCCAGGCTCGGTGGTCACAGGTGCACTCTGTATTCTCTCACTCTTATAGTCCGATGGAACGCAAACCGCCACTATCGGAGAGAGATCAGGCGCAGAACCAACGGTGTTACGTGTTTTTCGTAGAATGTGGATGAAACACTTGGCCATCGCATGAAAACACAATGTATCTCACAAGTAATACATATTTTATTAAATTAGATTGTTTCGTGCGATTGCCAAATCAGTCTATGTATTTAAAACATAAAAGATTTTTAATATTTATATGGTCACTATAAGATGTGATTAGGTTAGCTAATTACGTAATAACTTGAGACAGAAGGGCAGAAGGCCCCTTAAGTAGGGACTGAATAAATTAACCGACTTGGTATTACATGGATCTCACAACTATTTACGGTAGAAGAACTGAGTTGCGAGACTTGCTTTTTTTACAAGTTATGTTTTTGATGGCATCTCATTTCTTTTTGTAGATAATCCTACTTGTTTTCCTTTCCGGTACCCTCTACTTCTTGAATACCAACTACGGATTTTCGGGCAATTTAGTCTACTTTAATACTTTGCGGGATTTTGGTACAACTTCATAAGACATGTGCCATTCTTGCTTTTTCATTCCGTTGACCATTTTACAAGTTACCTTTGAACATAATTATATCTAGGTACCTATCTACATCTATTATTCCATTATATTATACATATACAGGTACACTGATTCATTCACTGCAAATGTAACTTGTAATTCTATATATTTATATAGGATTACAAAGTTATTTATATAGTTGGTGTATCTAGAAAACTGGACCTAAATTACAAAATATTTTAATTTTTTCTTGATTTATACATTAAACACTAATTGTATTCTAAATTTGAAGCTTCTACGTCTGCTAGAAGTACCTAAGTTAAAGTTAAACTCTAAGTTTAGATGATCGGTCAGTCAGTGAGTGACAAAATTAAGAAACTTTAACTAGTTATAATTCATAAACTACTGATTCAAATTGAATGAAATTTAAAATATACCGTGTTCATACAATACGTGCTTGGCTTTCTAAATTCAGGCTTCTAGTTTATTTCATAACGAAGTTATAGGGGGTCGAAAATGGCCTGAATTGCTTCTTGAAAATGATGGTACGCCCGTGCCGCCTTTTTGCTCGACTTGGCGGGGGCACTACCGTGCCCCCAGATCTTTACTATTTCGTTTCATTGCAGCCTATCAAAAGTTTACTACTGAACATATTCTTAGTTCTCGAGATATGGCGATGTTTGCCATAGTTGCCACGTGTGTTGTCAATACACAATTCATTAAAAAGAGCCTAATTTCAAAACCGCAAACAACTTCAAAAATATAAATAACTATCATGTGTCTGTGATAAATAAATCAATGAAAAATCCTTGACATTCAAACAGAGCTAAAAATCATTAAGCATGGACGTTTTTCTCGAAATGCAATTACGACCTTCAAAACGCTAATGCATTTTTTATATTTGGCCTGTCATAGGTACTTAAATAGAATAATATTTTTTGTTACAATCCTGTTTATTTGAAAATATCTCTTTAATAATATTTATATACTTCATCTATCGTATTACTGATATGATCTGTCTCCATTTCATCCCGTACGTGTCGCAAGAGGTGAGTATGGGAAATTTTTGTCACCATTTTTTTTTTAATTTCTTAGACATATAAGTTTCCTAACGATGTTTTCCTTCACCGCCGAGCACCGGCTGATCGAACACTTGCTGCTGGCCTACTGTGAAAATTACAAGCCTACTTGGCCTCTAAATAAATGCAAGTAGTATGTAACAAACATTAATTGTTCTTGGAAGTTTATAACTCATGTGTGGACACGGTTTTACACAATTTTCCTTTTTTTGCTTTTTTGAAGCATCAAGAAATTGCTAATTGCAAATTAAAGTGTTGATTTGCCACGTGCTAAGCGGTAAAGGACAATATTGCGAGGCATCCTGCATGTCTGAGAAATAAAAAAAATAGTTTATATAATGAAGTTAGCCAACGTTGAAATAAAACCAGTAATACTTTCGAGGCAGCGCGACTGACCCTTCCTTGCCCTAAAACTAAAACGCCTGTTAGAAATAAGAAGGCCTGTGTCAAGTGGCTCGACATACATATCAAGACTTCATTTCTTTCTTTATCGGCCAGTAAATGCCCACTTATGGACACGTGACTCTCCCGTTGTACGGAGGATTTGACTTAATGATTACGCTTGGCGAATTGACATACGTATAATGGAAGTTACTTCTAGACCGACAAGTATAATTTAAAATTAAAAATTTTGTACAACCGACTTCAAAATAAATTATTAAGAATAACTTAAAACCTATTGGTCAGAGCTTGATCTACCACTACATAACGGGAGCCAGCTTTCAAATAAAAAAAAATATCATCGAAATCGGTTCAACCAGAAAAAAGTTATGAGGTAACACACATAACAAAAAAACATACAGTCGAATTGAGTACAGTCTCTTTTTTGAAGTCGGTAGAAAATATTACTTGTCTTTCTTTCATAATGGTAGCAACTTCTCAAAATACACCGAACAACACCTGCAAGTAGATAAATAAAAATAAATAAAATAAAATAAAATAGCTTTTATTGTTTTCTTACTTTACATTTCGCTTTTACATTTTGTTTAAGTAATACACAATCAGCAGTACATTTCTAATTTAGGTGCTTAAGACTAACATGCACAAAATTAATACTTATATGTTTAGTTTTAGCAAACAGTATAGGTGATGTTGTACAGTTTTAGTAGTTATGGCAAATGTATGATGGAACGTTAATGACAGTTCAATAAACACAAATTGATTTAATAATCATTTACCAATTTATTAATTCTTACATCTTTTTGCTTCCAATTGTACGCATCTGTTTGCAAAATCATACTTTCTATGTCTAAATCTGTTCTACATTTGTCAACATTTGTAACATTTGTCTAACTATAGTTATACAATTTTATCATACCACATATGAAACATCTATACCACCACTACTGTTGCCTTAGTGCTGAGTAATATGCTACAATTATCTATTCTATACATATAATAAAACTGTAAATAGCAGATGTCTGTACATTTTATATTTTTGTAATATAAGTGATTGAGGGGTACTAAAAATAAGTAATTAAATACATTTCTACCATTTTTAGAATTTTCTGTCTGTCTGTCTGTCTGTCTGTCTGTCTGTTTGTTTGTTAACGTATCACGTATAAAGTACTAATTTATATCATAAGAATTGTTAAGGAAATTATAAAGTGTATCTTCGGGTTACATTTAGTCTTTATTTCATTAAAATCAGTTCATTCCATCAAAAGTTATGACAAATATTCTGAAGTATGGGTACTAAGTATAGGTACGAATTTGCTCAACGGTGGCTTTGTTTGAGTCATCAAGTGCATTTTAAACTAATATCATATCATAAATCATAGTTAAATTATGTAAAATAATGATATAATTATGTATATCTAAAACGCAGTAAACAAAAGTATTAAAGAACGTATTAAATATATTATACAAAAATAATACCTTATTAACTAAGTGACCTTATTAAGGCGCAGGTTGAGCAAAATGTCGCGCTAGTCGTTATTTGTGTTGTTTTTAGGAGCTATCTACTTTTTATTTAAAAGATATATCAACAAATAAAAAACACATTATATTTCTACATAATCTTGATTCCATAAAAGCTATATCCAATTTTTTTTTAAACGAATAAATATTAATATAATCTCCTTACAACGAAACCACATAAATGTGAAATTATTATTGATAACATGCATCTCCTCGTAAAGTAAGTATTATTTTATTTTGCGATTTACACCAATGGATAGGCAATTTATTAATAAACATTTCTATAGTAAATTTTTTTTCAAAAGACCAAAATTTGATTTTATTAAGAAATTATTTTAAAATCTGGGCATATTTACTGCTCACGGGCTTGCTGAAGTCAGTGAGCGCTGAGCTCTTCGACGTGAAGCCCGTGTCGTTAGAGCGTCGACCGACGCATACGCCACGTCATATGAGTCGATAATATTATTACTTATTAGGTTATTTATAGGTAGTATTATTTGTTTGTTTTGGGTATAATTTTTCGTATTAGTTATACATATATTTGTTGTGTTTTTTACTGCGCGATGAAGCTTTTTGCGTGTATTTTCTTTGAAGTAAATGCAAATAAAAAAATGAAGCACCATTAGCATGTAAGGTTCGAATCCATAATTAAAATTTTGACAAATATTATAATTTACACTACAAAAGGCTAATTCAATATTATCACCCAACCACAATATCTTATTAGGTATAGTACCGCCTCGTTGGTCTATTGGTTGTAGTAGTGCGAATGCTGATCATGAGGTCTCGGTATCGAATCCCGGGTCTTTTCAAAAAGTCAGTTATGAGTTTTTGGCCCGTTTTTGTTTTTATTTATTGCTTGTTTTTTCTTCTTTTTCAAAAAAAATAAAATAATTGAGTACATAAGATGTTCTATACGCCGAATGTCAGAGAGAAAAGCTAGTACATCTTTTGCTAAACTTTAAAATCTAAAACCAATTTTAAAACAGACGAATTAATCATAACTCCCTTAGCTATAAAATAAGTTATGATCTAATTAATGGTATTTATTCCAGTTTATGGCAGCTCTGAATTATATTACGTGGCTGAAATTAGGTACATCTTATTAGGTACGTCAAACCAAATAACAGCCGGGCGGCTGACATTATGCACTCCATACATTTCTTATATTATCTAATTACAGTCCCATTAATTTCCACTAAAAGAAAATAAATAAGTTGTAAATTCAAACAAAAATAACTGCATTACTATGTCTATAGTCATATTCATACAAATCAAAAAGCCTATATATGAGATAATGTAAAGTAAGCATAATTTTACCGGGATCATAACTTGTCAAATAATTAGGAAAATGATCGTTTTTCGTTGCGTACCTGTTTTGATTTTAACACTGTTAGGTTTAAAACTGCGAGGTAATATTTGAATAAATATAGCAGGCGTGTCACTTTGTAAAAATCTGAGGTATGGAAAATGGTGGCGCGATTTTCAAATTTGTTCGCATTACTCGTGGGGTATTAAGGTTTAAGAGTTTGCAGTGTATATACTCAACTTATTTATTGAACTATAAGATGTGGGGTATTGAGGTTTAAGGGCTTGCGATTTATTTATATGGGGTTTGTAGTAATATGCGATTTATTTCCTAATTTCAGCTATGGAATTCCATACCTTGAAAAACTTGAGGTATGGAGTGCTCCATACCTTCCATAGTGGAAGTGACACCCCTGAAATATAGTTTCCTCTAGGTACAAAGAATTTTTTAGATGAAAATATTTGTAGTTAAGACTACTAGAAATCTTATTTCTGGAGTAAAAAGGCGAAAAGACTGCAATTAGGGGCATGACTGGTATTAGGGGCTTCTACCCTAATTCGGTAAAAAGTATCTAAGTAGGTATTAATATACCTACTTTTTACTATAAACTAAAATTTTTTTTAATCTAAATTTAACTAAAAAAAAACTAAAGTGACCATTTATTTTTTAACTCAAAACAGGACATGGGTTTATTTACACTCTAAAAACTATAACTTTACACAATTAGTGTTCAATATAAAATTATATTCGGTATAGACGGTAATTATTAAATGCAACATATTTTTTTAAATTATTAATTACATTTGTCAGTGGATTAAATTTGCTTTAATAAAGTTGGTGATAATTTTAAATAAGAATAAAATTCTGCTTAAGTTTTTTTATTGTTACCTTTGTTATCAACATCGCCTTTAGAACTGGAACCGTAAGTGTTTCTTTCAGACGTCCACAATTTGTTCAAAATAAAAAAAATATTCTTTCTACTGGAGCATTTGTACCAGGGAGACATAAAATATATTCGATTAAAAAAAATTATGTTGAAGATTGTTGACTTTGAATACTTCCATCCAACGAGTTACGGGACAATTTTGTGTCCCGGAGCTTTGTTTGGGGACAATGGGACAGGTGACTGAGAAAAGGGACAGTCCCGTTCAAAACGGGACGTATGGTCACTTTAGCTATAAACCGGCGACGGCTCCGTGGCGCACTGGCTTAGCAATCAGTTGCTGCACTGGGGGCCGCGGGTTCGAATCCCGCACGGAACAAGTATTTGTATGGCCTACAAATAATTGTTCCGGGTCTGGATGTTTGTCCTTGTGCAATTTATGTTTGTAAACTGCCTCCACGACTCTCATTCTATATTACTCTCACTCTGCGAAACATCCTATTTATTTATTTATTCTTTATTGCACCAAATATTTGTACAAAAGGCGAGCTATCTATCTATTTACCTATAGTGAGTAGGTATCTTTTAAACACAATTTTCAATGCTTCATTTTTAATATATAATTAATTATAAAATTTCATAATTAGATAATATTATATGAGAATACATAACTCTATTATAATGCAACTAATATACCGAATAAAAAATTTGAGATACATTTATCGTTGTACGCTGTGTGTATTTCCATAAAATAGTTTATTGATGTTGAAAAAATACTACGTTCTTACAGTAGGTGGCGCCTTACATATTTCTTACGTGATATTATATTGTAGCGAGTCGGCGCGGCACACCAAATGCTCAAGGTCGTTCGCATGGAGTAGCCCCTTAACTAAATCTGAAGCACAATAGTTAACCCATTTCTTCGATAGATGGTGGTGTTGTGAAAATGTAATGCAATTGCAATGTGGTTTTTTCCTGTAGATGAGTTTTCATATTTACTGCTAATCTTTATTATATTACTCGCTGCCCTACTGCGTGTTGACAAACTCAATTCATTCTTTACCGCCGAGTACTCTGTGTGGTAAATCAAATTTTAAAAGAGCTATTAACAATTGCGTTGGTTTTGGCGAGAGTCAAACTTTATTTTTTGCTTACTGTGCAGGCACTGATTTATAAGTTCTCTTGCGTTTTATATAATGTATTAATCGCGTCAATTAATCTCTTTTATTTTTAGAATTGATGTTAGCAGCGCCATCTCTCTTTAAATGTATACATCTTTAATAATAAAAATGATGATAACATGTTGTGTCTCTTTCTGTACATTGTATATATATTTTGGTGGCTAAAATCATTATGGGGAACTGAAAATAATTAAATAAGAACATTTTATAATTTTTAGAATTGTCTGTCTGTCTTATATTTTGTCTGTTATTATATGAACGCATCACGTCTAATGTAAACATCTTTTATTTTCAAAGAAATCGTTAAGAAAATCATAAAGCGTATCTTCGAGTTACATTTAATCTTTGTTTTATTAATATTGGTTAATTCTATCGAAAGTAATGATTATTATTTTGAAATGTAGGTTCGAATTTGTTCAATGGCGCCATAAAATCTCAGAAATAGTAATAAAAAGATTTGTGTGTAAAAAAAACGTTCCATAATAATTAATATATTTATACTTAAACACAAAAAGAGATTTAAAAAGGATGTTTTCTCACACAAAGGACGTAATAGATGGAGTTGTACAAATTACAAACTTTTCTTAATTGCTGTGTTGAGATTTTTCGCCGATGAATCGTATTGAGACTTACTGAAGAAATTTGTATCCATCGAAGCCATACAACGGAACCCGACCAAAAATAAAAATTTTACAACGAAATGTCGTGATATTGTATTTATAATATACGCAAAATCAGTACTGCCATTTTAGCGCTTTGGGAACTAGATTTAGCGCTTTTTTGGAATGTATAGCGCGCATTTCGAAATTTTAGCACCTAGCTTAATCCAGCGCTTTTTGGTGTATTTAGCACACATTTCAATATTTTAGCCACTAGCGGGTTATTAACTCTTTTATAGCAGCACTGTTAGTCCACATTACCGATAATAATAATAATGACCTTTATTATTTTTTCCCACAAATAGTACATTGCAGATCTTTTTCAAACATATTTTTACCACAAAACAAAGAGCATGGGAGACGAGTCCAAACTAGGATACCCTGTGCTATGGATCTCCTGGCTTCCCCTTTAGGATGATCAACTTGATTTTTTTACCGACGACTATAAGCGGGGACTATAAAAGGGGAAATCCCCTTTATTAAAGTTTTCGTTCATGGTTTTGGCAACGCATTTATTTTGCTTTATTCAGTTTCAGTCAGTTGCTTAGAGCACAGCTAAGTTAAAAGTTACTTAGAAGTTATAACACAAAGAAAGTGTGTAGCAACCGCAATCAGATGCTGACATTTGAAACTAAGTTGCGAAATACATTGCACTTTAAAACAATTAATGACATTTTTATTGTTCGTACAGTACTAACTACTGTTGACAGCAATTGCCATAATTATAAGTCGATGTCCTGCGAAGTATTGATACATCAAAAAAATATTGCCAGAAAAAAACTTCATGTTGTTTTCTTTATTATGATTATATAAAAAAACACAAACTTTGTTTGTAGTTAATTTAGCGCGAAATCTAGGGCTTTTTTAAAGAGCTTTTTTCATGAAATCTAGCGCGTGTTTGTGTTGTCCTAGAGCTGAATGAGTTTTTTTTATCTGGCAGCACTGCCCAAAAACCCTCTATTAAGAAGTAACTTTCCTTTCAGTTATAAGCGCGTTCAGTTCCCAGTTACAGTGAGCGTGTGTTATGCGATAACCGTAAATAAAGCGCAAGGTCAAACTTTACGCGTTGTAGGAGTGTACCTCAGTACTGACTGTTTTGCACATGGCCAACTCTAAGTTGCTTTTTCCCGCGTTAGTAGCCCCCGTAACCTTTTTGTGTACACCCCGGCTAAGCCTACTTCTAACGTCGTTTACACAGAAGCTCTATCATAAACGACTTAGAACTTTGATGATAATGATTTATTTAGTTACCACTTATTGATACAGTAATGAAATAAATCGTTTAATATTCTCTTACCTAAACGACAAATTCTTTATGTAAAACCTGTATACGCGAGCTACGCCGCAGGCACAGCTAGTTAAGACTATTATTCTATTCTATGTAAGGACCGCTAAGCGGTAAAAGCCTCCTCCAATACTTTCCAATTGGCTCGGTCTCTAGCCAACCTTGTCCACACTCTCCCTGCTACTTTAACTATGGGATCGTCCCATCTTTTGAATGGTCGTCCTTTTTTTCTCTTCCTTCCCAGTGGGTACCAGTTAGTTGTTATTTTTGTCCATCTATCGTCCTTAAGTCTTTGAAGATGTCCTGCCCATTTCCATTTAGATTTAAGCAGAATCTTTATTATATTCTTTGCTTGAGTGCGAAGTCTTATCTCTGAGTTTTTTATACGATCTTTTAGTTTGATCCCTAGATAGCTTCTCTCAATTGCTCTCTGTGTGGTTTCTATTCTGTTGAGTTGTTTCTTTGTAAGTGTCCATGTTTGACAGGCGTATGTCAAACATGGAGTTAGACATACTTCCATAGCTTTAGTTTTCAGTTTATTGGGGAGGGTATCCTTAAATATATCTCTCATACTCCAGTATTTTTTCCATGTGTTCGTTATTCTTCTATTGATCTCTTTGTCCATTCCATTGCTAAATGAGATTTGATGTCCAAGATAAGTGTACTCATCTACATATTCAACGTTTCTTGATTGCAGTGTGACTGGTAATTTTGTTACATTTGTCATAACCTTAGTTTTTTCGATGTTGATTTCTAAGCCAACTGAGTTACTGTACTCATTGAGAGTTTCCAACATTTATTGTAGTTCTTTGTGATCTTCAGTCAGCAGCACCAGATCGTCCGCAAATCTCAGGTGCGTCAGATACTTACCATGTAGTTTGAGTCCCATTTTGTTCCACTCAAGATTTCTAAATATGTGTTCGAGGACGGATATAAATATTTTTGGGGACAGTGGGTCGCCCTGCCTGACCCCCCTTCTGATACTGAAGAATTGTCCAGGTGAGTCAATTTTAACTCTCGCTTTGCTATTTTTATAAATCACTTTTAATATTTCTATGTAATCGTTGTTTACTCCCTGTTCCTTTAAAGCGCGCCATATTGAATCGTGACTTATGGAATCAAAGGCCTTAGAGTAGTCTATAAAACCAATATATAATGGCATTGAAAATTCATTATATTTTTCTATTATCATTTTCAGGGTGTGTATATGGTCTACTGTGGAATAATCTTTCCTAAAGCCGGCTTGTTCTATCGGTTGGTTTTCATCAATCTTGGGAGTTATTCTGCGTAATAGTGTATTTGCAAATACCTTGTACAAGCATGACATTAGGCTGATCGGTCTGTAGTTTGATATTTGTTTGGGATCTCCTTTTTTATATAATAGAATAATATCTGAGGATGCCCACTGTGTAGGGATTGTTTTCTCTCTCATGACCCGGTTGAATATTTCCGTTAGTGGCTTAGTGAGGGCATCTTTCCCAGCTATAATCATTTCGTTATTAATTCCGTCTGATCCTGGGCTTTTGCCTGGTTTAAGTTTCTTGATAGAGTGCTCTACTTCGTTTTCCATGAATAATGGCGCTGGGTCTTCATTAGACAAGTTTGGTGGTGTTATATTTAATGTATGGTGTTGAGTGTCATAGAGGTTTTCGTAATAACTAGTAGCTATGTATGTTATCTCCTTTCTGCTGGTTGCTAAAGCACCAGTCTTCGATTTTAAGTGACACATGAGGCTTTTTGATCTCTTTAAGCACTTGTAGGCTTTTTTGATAGCTCCTGACTCATTGATATATTTTTCCAAAGTTTGTAGCCTGTGATTTTGTTCGTTCGCTTTAATTTTATCGTTAATCTCTCTGTATAGCTTACTCAATTTGTATTTTTCTTGTTTTGTTTTCCCCTGTTTGTTAGCTAAATTGTGTCTTTGGTTGATGAGTTCTTTTATTTCCTCTGTTATTATGTTTTTCTTCTCGTTTATCTTTGGTATTTTTGCTTCTGCAACACTGTTGAGGATGCAGTTTTCGACTCTGTTGTAGTACTCTTGTAGGCTTAAGGAAGAAGAAGAGTGGGGGTTTTCACTGCAATGTGTTAATTCTTGTGTCAGAATATTGTTAAAGATCTTAGGGTCAAAGTTGGCTTGAGGTTTTTGCTTGTAGTGCTTCCGCGACTTCTTTCTACTATTCAGATTTAGCTCTGCTCTCACTATACGGTGGTCACTAGGAAATTTAAATCTGCTCAGAGTTTTTACATCCTCTATTATTTTTGGAACGTTAGTCGTAATGAAATCAATTTCATTTCGTGTGATTCCATCTGGAGATTTCCAAGTCCATCTCCTACATTGAGGTTTCTTGAACATTGTATTCAAAATTTTTAGTTGGTGTTGTTGGCAGAAGTCAATGAATAGTTCTCCTCTCTCGTTTCTGTCTCCGTAGCCGTATTTTACCAATGCCAGGCTGTCTTCTTCTGTGATTTGACCAACTTTTGCGTTCATATCCCCCATTAGTATTATGTTATTTGTGCTTTTTTCAGCAGCTTTCTGGAGACAATCGTAAAATGATTCTATATCGTGCATTTCAGCTCTTTCAGTGGGAGCGTAGGCTTCTATGATTGTGAATAGTTGTTCATTTAGTTTAACATGAATCAGGGCAACTCTTTCCGATATAGGAATGAAGTCTTGCACTTGGATATCGTTTGACTTTTTGACCAGGAAGCCTACTCCTCGTTCTCCTTTTGTTTCCCCATAGTTATATAACACATAATTTCCTTTGTCTTCTATGCTCCATCCTTGTCTTCTTACTTCAGAGATCCCAATGATGGACCATTTTATTTCTGACAAAGCGTGCTCAAGCTGTACTAGTCTCTCATTGCTAAGAAGGGATCTGACATTAAGTGTAGCTATGTAGTACTTATTGTTTTTTGAATTGTTTTTGCTTGGAGGGTTTAGGTCTACTGCCCCCGCGGTGACCAGCCGTGGTGGGGGAGATGTGGGAGTTGGAGGGGGCTGTGTTTTTTGCTATAGTTTCTCTACTTCAGTTCTGGGAGTATTTTTTGGGATCTGAAACGTGTCATTCTTGTTACTGCTTTCGGAGTGTCTTGATACGAAGGGTAATATTGTCTGGGACATTTGTGTGTTATTCGTAGTAGGATTGCCATTGGGTTTCCTGCCTTGTGTGTTTTCTGCATGTTTTTTCATGAGAAATTTCTTTGTTCTTTTCGGCTGTTGGTTGGCTTCAGTTTCATCAGAGTAGGTGTCAGGTGATAGAGATAAATTCCTTTTGGTGCTTTTTCTGTTGTCATCTATAATTATGATTTTATCGTATTTCAGTATTGCTTTGTTTCCTTTATCTCTTTCTTCTTTTAGTTTAGTTTGGAGTTCTTTGCGTTTGGCTATAACCTCCTTTGGATAATCTTCCTTGATGTAGAAAGGCGTGTTTTCAAATGATCTTTTCTTCTTCAATACGTGGATTTTTTTCCCAAGTGTTGTGAATTTAATTAGTATTGGTCTGTTTTTGCTCCCAGATTTCCTTCCCAATCTTGTAACTGAGTCAATGTCGATTTCATGTAGGTTAAGACCCGTTGCACTATTTAAAGTTTCCAGAACTAGGTTTTCCAACTGATGGTAACCACGTTCAGTTTCGTTAAGATTAAACAGTATTATATTTTTCTTTCTTTCCGTTTTCTTTAGGTTGTGGAATAATGCCTCATACTGTTGTACTTCTTTCTCAAGTTGTGTGTAGCGGTTCTCAAAGGTTTGAAACTTTTCATTTATGTTTGTTGTAATACTCTCCCGGGTTAGCTGAAGTTCCTTTTTCTGTTGTTCTCGAGTTAAATGAAATTCTTGTTTTTGCAGTTCAATTGCTTCTTGGATGTTTTTTAAAGTTTTAACTATGTCTTCCATTCTTATGTGTATTAAGAATTTTATAATACAGTACAACAGCAGTGGTGGCAAAATGTCAAAAAACCTGTGTGGTCGTGGTACTGGGCACCTATTTAAAACAATAATTTACAATTAATATTTAGTAGCAAAGTTTCTTTGTAGGTATGCATTAACAGAAAGGCAGTACCGTTTATGCAGTAAGTAGTAAGTATATCACACTATAGTATTTATTTTACTAGTTTACCTTTTAATTACATGCAACGGTGTGGATACAATAATAATATTTATAAATAGAGCGAACAGAATGAATCTATTAGTTACTTCACCTTTCAAATTCTGCAGAGTTAAACCCAAGTTTTAACTAGCGAAACTGTACTTGAACAATTTAAAAAAAGAAAAAAAAAACTTAGTTATTTGTTATTACATAATCTCAAAATTTCATAATAAATAAATCATTAGCTGCAGCAATTATCAATCATATAAATAATAATATATAAATCAATTGTTTACACCCTTAAGTTAACTAACTCATACAGTATTTTAATTGAGGAATTTATAATGTTAATACAATATTCAAAATTATAATCTCAGAATTTACATAGTAATTCAATGATTAGCTATAGCAATTATATTGTCAGACTATCTAATCAATTGTTCACACCTCTAAGTTAACTAACTCACACAGGATTTTAATTGAGGAATTTATAATGTAGGTTTTGTATTACAGTCCCAATTAAGTACTAGGTTTTTACTCAAGCTGTTAGTCGTCAATTGTGTTGCACTGTGTTTACACTTTTGTCACTTGTAAAATATTAATGTAATAATGTACTTTCAGTTTATCTGCGATCACTATTAGGTAGGTACATTACAGAGTCCCGAAGTTATACGATGTTAAGTGTTTTTCATAAGCAGCTGTAGTTCGGTGTCATTGACCTTGACACATGTCCTTTGGATACGGACGCCGTTTTTGGTTTGTATTTCACCGACGACACACTCAATTATAGTAATCACCCGTCGATATAGTTCCAATACATAATAATATGTCAATGTAACCACTTTATGATTTTGTAGAAGTAAGTGTGGTTGAATCTTGTAAAATGCCCTTGTGCATTTTTCTGTCAAAGTTCAAAGTTCAAACGGCTATAGCCCAAGATATTTTGTATTATTTCCCGATCAATTTCACTGTTTTACTTCATACTAGAAGGTCATTTGTGATGATATGCAGGTTGAAAATCAGCATTAACCTTTTACTTTTAATAGTTGTTTAAAAGATTTGACCGTTTGTCTTCAAGTTTGTCACCGTCTCGAAACGTTGTTTTTACTTATTTAAACGAGTCAATTTGTTGCAATTAAACTTTTCACATATTGGTCGCTCACTAATACAACTTATTTGAACACTTTTAGGCACTACTGGTTGATATTTATAATTTTTCCCAAATTGAAAAAACGGAGATACTCGAAATCAGTGTTGACAGCGTAACGCCCGCCTACCCTCCCATTTCTTTCTTTATCGGCCAGTAAATGCCCACTTATGGACACGTGACTCTCCCGTTGTACGGAGGATTTGACTTAATGATTACGCTTGGCGAATTGACATACGTATAATGGAAGTTACTTCTAGACCGACAAGTATAATTTAAAATTAAAAATTTTGTACAACCGACTTCAAAATAAATTATTAAGAATAACTTAAAACCTATTGGTCAGAGCTTGATCTACCACTACATAACGGGAGCCAGCTTTCAAATAAAAAAAAATATCATCGAAATCGGTTCAACCAGAAAAAAGTTATGAGGTAACACACATAACAAAAAAACATACAGTCGAATTGAGTACAGTCTCTTTTTTGAAGTCGGTAGAAAATATTACTTGTCTTTCTTTCATAATGGTAGCAACTTCTCAAAATACACCGAACAACACCTGCAAGTAGAGCACCCCTTTAATTAACGGAAGACACTGTAGCGAACGGCAAAAAACAATCGAAAATACTGAACCCAAGTACTCACTACTTGTCTTCGGGAACATTATTACCGATAGCTTATCTGCTTTAAATTCATAATTTAGGAGTGTGACCCTAACCTCTCAGGGTTGCACTGAACCTACTTTGTTAAAGTATTGTTTGTTAGATTTCAGGAAAGGTGGCTTTCCTCTTTCTAGCTTACATGCTTAATGCTTGCCAACCAGCCTGCCCAGCTAAATATGTGTAAAATTTTCAAAATATAATTTTTTTATTGAACCTAATATAGGCAGGCCGTATAGCTCTAAGAACCGACAACCGATGAAGAAGAAAGGTTCTCTAGTGAAAGATGTACACATGTAAAAGCCGACCTTCGCTGGATGGCGTGACGACTTAGTAATAAAATGTGCAGTCGATGGTTGTAGGTGGCTCAAGACTGTGCTTTGTGGCATTCTTTGTGGGAGACCCTGAGAAAATAAAATAAGTATATAAATAAATACCACGGCGGCTGGATATTATTAGTAAAACAAGTTGAGTATAACAACATTATTAATTTCATTTTTTTAAATTAATGTTTTCATTGTACTACTATTTTATTTAACGGCCAAAGGTTTGATGCCAATTTTCTGGGCCATAAGCTGGCAGGAGTCAATTTGTCCTTGCGGGTATATAATGGTGCCCTTACTAAGAGTTGTCTGCCTGATATTGCGTTCCTTATCACCTGGCGCAAGTACCGGTAACGACGGATCTACCTGTAACATCGTAATTTACATTACATGGCTTATGTTACAATATTTAGGTTAGAAACACTGTTTCAAAAGCGACATGATACTGACTAATAAGTTATGGAGAAATTAAGCAATCATTATTTAAAAATCGTAATGCTTGACTCGCTAAAACAATTAGATTATAGCTTGTAAACCATACGAATGCACCCACCACACACGCGCTCGCACACGCACGCGCACGCCCACGGCCATGCACACGCGCACGCACACACGTACACGCACACGCACACACACACGCACACACACACACACACACATACACACACGCACGCAAGCACGCACGTATGCATGCACGCACGCACGTGGTACACGATGAATCATTTATTTTTTGTTTTTTTGCACTAAGGCAACATGTATTCCGAATGTAAGTCATTTTAGTCTATAAATATAGAACTTGTTAATAAATTGACTACAGTGCCACCTATCGGATCCTAGCATAGCTGTAGATAGACCGTCTCAAAATATATAGAATATGATCTCAATCCGTAAAGTTATACGATCACTAATAGAATAATTTAAAATTTAAAATTTTGTACAGCCGACTTCAATACGAGTTATTAAGAATAACTCAAAAACTATTGGTCTAACCTTGATTAAATTCATATGGGACTACAGGAGAAGTACCAGCTTTCAAATAAAAATAGAATGATCCAAAGCGGTTCACCCAGTAAAAAGTTATGAGGTAACACACATTAAAAAAAAACATACATTCGAATTGAGCACCGTCTCCTTTTTGGAAGTCGGCAGATAAAATAGAATAGAATAGAATGATTTTTATTCAATATTGATTATTACATAATACTTATTGAAAGTCATTTTTTTATTTACCAATAAGATAATAGACGAATCAACAATTTTATAAAATATTATAAGAATATTATATAATATAAAGATCTTAGATGAAGCTACGTAAATGAACTGCAGTCATTCCAACCAAATAACAAACAAACAATGCTGCAGATGCTTTGTCTCTTCAGAGGTGCAAATTCTTGTAGCCTGTAATAAATACTCTTACCTCAATCCCCCTTTATTTGTATCGAGAGCACGGCAGATTCATGGTTGCTTGGCAGCAAAAAAATCTCCTCCAATATAATTAATTTGAAATATAAGACAAATTGTGGCCTCACAAAAATACTAAATGTAAAAACCCTAATAACACTGATTGCGTTTAAGATCAAACTTTACGTCATACAATACCGTTTTATAATATTGTTTTTTTACTTTTTTGATGTTCGGAATTTAAATAATCTTAGGGAAATAAAAAGTAGTTGAGAAAATTTTAAATTTAAAGTTTTCGTAATGCCTTATAAGAACTTGAAGTTTCAATGACCTTTTTATCAGTGCCGTAACCACCATGGCTCCGACGATGGCCGGTTTTATGGAGCAGCATTTTGATAAAAGAAAAGTCAGTTCTTGATTTAAATTTTCAATAATGCCAAAAAAAATGTGATTCAATGCCGATGTTTTTTGTTATTATTTATATTTCTTATTTTAGGTTACAAGGGGTTATGTTAAGAAAAAACGTTACGAAGTTGCGGAGTGATTCCCACGGGCAACGATGCTCACCAGACTTACACTATCACTGCTAATTGACACGAAAGATCGGAATGGTCTAATATCATCAAAAGCATCTAATACTAATCCGATCGGTTTCGTATAAAAATATATATTTATTTTATTCATATCTCTCGGCGAGACATCGCTCCACACACGGATACATGTCGCAATATTTACTATGGAATGTGGATCTCACAACGTTAATGTAGTTGTTGTGAATTATCATTTAATTTATCACCTACTACAAAATATCATCAATATTTCTATACACAAATAATATGTTCTTTTAACTTCATTTCCAAGAAAAAAAAACACATATTATAAAGTTCCCTCTCTATTCTATTTTTTATCTTTATCATTATCATATATCCATTAAAGAATTGTTTTGTCCGTTTGCGCGTGCAGCACAAGAAACTGCCGTTTTTTTAATGTTGTTTTATAGTAAATTGCTTACAATCATTTCAAACCGAAATCCCACTAATAGGATTATCAGTTTAAATTTGCAAATCAACACTTACCAACTAACCACGGCAGGTGGCCTAGCTTAGTTAAAAAATCTTTAAACACCTTTGCAGTACAGTTACCATATATACTACTACGAATCCTTGATTTAATTACTACGGAAATAGAAAGTTTTTAGACTCCAAAATCTGAGAGGCAAAAAAGCGACTTTGTTTTGAAAGCGTTATTAATTTTTATCCTCTTAGAACAATACGTACTTTGTCAGGATGAATGGTTACATCAATAAAGTAAATTTAAAATTTGACATTTATCACCGTCGTCATCATCATTACAGCCTATCGAAGTCCTATATAAAAGTCCTATATAAAACATAGACCTTCGCCTTACATTGTCTTATATCGGCAATAATTGCCAGAGTAACCATGCTTGGCTGGCGGGTTGGCTACCGCCGTTTACTATTATTTTAAGTTGTTGGAATATAATTATGAGTTGGAAGATGTTGCTGCCCATCTCCTGTTTCAGTTTCCACCTGTTGCCTCTTACGATATCCGTGGTATGTTATGTGGTAGTGGTTTCTAGTGGCCACTACACAGAGAAATTTTTGGAGAAAGTTTTGCGTTATTTGCTTCTTATTTCAATCACGAATTTTATGTAACTTAGTTTCCAATATAACTACGTAGTACTATTATCTATTCTAGTCAACTTAGAATATGTAAACTGTAAAGTGAACAGAACAAAGCTGCCGGTAATGATATTTTTAGAAACTATTCCACTTCCGATATGTTAGAAATTATTCTCAAAATTATTAAAATAAAATAATGTTACTCGTATTAAAATTTACTCTGAAGGTTAATTGTTAAAAATAATAAAAGTGTGAGAGCGGATGTTCAACTTGCTCTCTTGCTTAAGCAATTAATCATTATCAGGAATAAGATAGCGTACACCACTACACATTCAATATAGAGCAAATACAGTTCGACCAACCATAATATGTACCAGTCACAATCACACATTGGTGTAACGTGATGGACATAATTACATGATTACACCAAAGTATGCAATGTAACAGTAACACTAGTCATCTCAATATAACACCTCCTCCCAGCGACACCACCTTCCTTGCTTACACTAGAAGAACTACTTCACGAACAGAACCACATCAATTGCCTTACTTAGGCAGAATCTCAGTATAGAGGTAATGTTTTAGTCCAACGGGAATAATAACGGCATGAGACTCATAGAATTACCGACTGATGCCTCTTAAGGCGGATTCGACCAAATACCATGTTACTCTAGAGTAACTAACCCTCGAATAATTTTACTCTTTGGTCTTAATCTCAGATAACTTCGTTTGCGTTTTTCCAACACAAACGTAGAGTAGCTAATACTGGGTATTGTTACTCTAAGAGTTGGTGAAAGAAAATGAATGAACATGTAAGCCAACTAAAATCGAAATACAATTGTTTATATAGCACAATGCAAGATTTTCTGTCCACTTCGTTTTGCCGGATTATATTAGTGTCAACTGTCACTGAACACCAGAATATTAACACGAGTCGAGTTGTTAGTTAATTATTCTTCTAATCTGATTCTTATGTTCTATATTTCGTAAATGTTGCATTATTTCAAAAAATAATCCCTACTATTATCATTTATCACAAAAATACAAGAAATTATAAATGCACAACGATAAAATATCCTACTTTTTAAACAAAGCATACGAAAACAGCTGTTAAAACGTAGCGGCCGCAATTAAAATACTCTGGGATAACTTGTTTACTCCATGAATTTTGGCGGTATAACAATTTACTCTCGGATAGACAGTTATACCAGGGTGTTAAGATTTGGTAAAATGAAAGTTCTCGAGAGTTTTTTTTTATAGAAGAGGGGGAAACGAGCATGCGGCTCACCTGATGGTAAGTGACTACCGCCACCCATGAACAACCGCAACACTAGGGGAATTGCAGATGCGTTGCCGGCCTTTTAGAAAGGTGTAAGCTCTCTTCTTGAAGGTTCCTAAGTCGTATCGGTCCGGAAAATTCGCTGGTGGTAATTGATCAAGGAAGTTGTGCGATGGAGAAAACTTCTTCTAAATCGCACAGTGGTGGACCGCCAATCATCCAGATGGTATGGATGGTAACGCGAGTTTTGTCGCGATGTGCGATGGTGAAATTGAGCGGCTGGAATTAGTCCGAACAATTCCTCAGAGCACTCCCAATGATAGATGCGATAAAATACGCAAAGAGATGCAACATCTCTACGCAGTGCCAGTGTATCGAGCCGATCAGAAAGAACTCGGGCGTCGACGATTCGAACCGCTCTGCGCTGGATGCGGTGAAGTGGAAGGAGCTGGCACTGGGGTGCCCTGGCCCAGAGATGAGAACAGTATTCCATGTGGGGCCGAACTTGCGCTTTGTAAAGTTGCAAGCGATGTGCCGGCATGAAATACTGTCTCGCTCTGCTGAGCACGCCAAGCTTTTTAGAGGCCAATTTGGCTTTCCCTTCCAAGTGACCATGAAACTGCACACTATTCGATATGTCGACGCCAAGGATTCCAATACTAGCTGAGGCAGCAAGGGGAGTGCCTTGAAACTGAGGAGATACGACAAAGGGGTTCTTTTTAGCGGTAAACGCGCAAACTTGTGTCTTCTGGGGATTGAACTGGACTAGATTTAGTCGGCCCCAATCCTAGACTTTCTTAAGCAAAGACTCGACTTCAGACACAAGTTTGTCCCGGTACTCAGCGACGTTTTCCCGAGAAATATTGCCACGGCCGGTATATAAGGCATCACCAGTGCTGTCGTCTGCATAACAATGAATGCTACCAGTTAGCAACATATCATTGATATACAGGAGAAACAGCGTTGGTGATAGCACGCAGCCTTGTGGAACACCAGCGTTGATAGGCTTGAAATCAGAGCATGCACCGTCTACTACGACCTTGATGCTCCGATCAACAAGGAAACTGGTGATCCATTTGCACAATTTCTCGGGAATCCCATAGGAAGGAAGAGAGTAATTAGTGATTTTATTTTCAGGATAAGACTTATACCAAATTTGGTCGAATCCGCCCTAAGTCAGCTGCTCGATACTTAATAATGCTGAAACAAGTGGGAGACTACAGTTCCACCTTCAACTCTTCTTACTTTCTTTTATTATTTTACCCTCATTCCTAACAATATTGACTATAAAGTCCTTCTGATGGTGCCCAAAGAGTAGAAGTAAACAAAAAAGGACTGGCCCTTTGTTACTTTACCTTGTCAATGTATTGCTGGTGCCATAAATAATTGTAATATGGCAACCTATAGTTGTACAATGAAGTTTAGTCGCATAAAAGTCATCATGTACAGCCATATGCAGTGTGCAAATATGTTTGTTCTAACTCTAAGTGTGTAAATATAATCACAGACAAATAATTATGATTCCAAACAATCATCAAGTAATATTATTCCAATAATAAAGCAATTAAATATATTACAGTTTGGAGAGGCGACGTAAGAGATTACACTACCCCATATCATCCAGAGGGTGTCAAAATGTAAAGGAAAATGAAACAGGAGTAGGGCAGCAGCTTCTTCCTGATAAAAATTCTCAAAATGATAAAAACTCTGATTGTCAAACTTCCTTCTAGGCGTGACAATTATGGCACATATCACTTTTATGAGGCGATCAATGAAGGAGAACTGTATTTAGCAGTGGAATTGATTAGGCTGTAACGGTAAATGGTATGGTCAGAAAAAAATATCAGTCAATAATAAAATGACATATTTTATAGTAAAATATTAATATTGGACTGTGAATCATTAGGAAGGTATTATATCTTAAAATCGCAGTGGGTTGGGGGATCAGATACATCATTTTTACTTTAGAGACTATAATTACGGTTACAAATCTGAAACCCCGTGGTTCAGTAAAGTACGTCAGCCACTAAGGCTTGAAAAATATTTGTAAACACAACTATAACTTACTGGTTCCAAATTCCTCCAATGCTGTAGGCAGCCAGCGACACGCTCGGCAAAGCCTGGAGCGAAACACTCGGGGTCTATAGCCACAAAACATTGTCCTAAATTTGGCGCAGTGTCCTTATCGAACGTCCATGATGGAACTTTGTATGAAGGGTTTGAACCTAGATGATAAAGTTTATTTAACACGTTTATTCTTATTGAACTTCAAAATCTTTCTAATTTTGTGCTTATTTTGACGATTCTTTTAACCACATTCTTATTAACTCCCTTTCTTCTCTGTTTGTCTCCTCGGTTCCGATTTTGAAATCGATTAATGAACTTCCGAGAAATTCGAAAATTTTTATATGCCCCAAAACTGGAAATGTGGTAAAAAAGTGTTCCGAACTACTCGTATAATTTCTTATTAATTAGTACCTACTCTTCTAGTAAATACCTCAAGTATTTGGCTTATTTTATTGTTTCCATTAAAATGTAAAGAAAAAAAATAGAGGCAGCCATAAGAACTTCTGACAGAAGTGAAAACTCCATAATATATCCGACGCAAAGTAGAGTTCATGACAAGTTCATCGGTGACGCAAACCTATAAGTTTTTCCCCTAACAATAATCGCTCAACGCGACTAAAGAAATTTTCACTTCAAAATTGTTTCCCAAGGGTGGTAAAATAGAGGTTGAAAATTTCAATGTAACTATTTAGATGACAGTAGTTGCAAAGTTGAGGTTGTGATATTGCTTTGTCTACTTATAAGGGTCAAAAATTAAATTTTTAAGAAAAAGTAAAAATACAACTTCAAATATCCAACTAAAAAGGACAAAATGATTTTCACACAATTTAAAAGCTTCTGAACTCGGTGCATCCAAAAATCAAAGCCTCGACTTTAGAAGCAATTAAATTATGTTTAATTTTGAAAACTAATTTTATTATTTTAAGATTTTTTAAATTCGAATTTTATTTTTTTAAGTATTTATTATGTCTTTTCGTTATCATCACTATTACAGCCTTTCACAAGTACTCTGCTGAACATGGATATTGACCTCCTCCTAGGAATGACACCACACACGGTCCTGAGCCATCTGCATCACAAAATTATTTTTAATTAATTCAAAGGTAGGTAGGCAGAAAAAGATAAAGTAACAGTTTATATTCGCTCTACTACAAGACCTTTCCTCATTTCTGAAAGGGTTTTTAGGTAGGAAAGAGTACAACGCTTTGCCGAGCTGCGTGTTGATAGATGTCACACGCCTTCAATATACGCATATTTCACAATATTTGAAAAAGTATCAGAATAGCGACTACAATTCGAGAACAAAACCATATCTGTTAAAGTTCACTGGTGAACATAGGCCCCCCTCTAGAAAGCCTCATAGGGGGAGGGGGGATATTTGCCATAGTTGCCACGCCTGGCAAACGGATTGGCAACCGCAGTTTTTTTCATTTAAGTCGTTATTAGGAAGACGCTGCTCGTCGCGTCTCATCTCCTGTTTTGTTTCCCTCTGTCGCCTCTTACGGTACCCACGGCATGATATGGGGTAGTGGATATTCTTACATCGTCACTAAACCATTGGGTCATTGAATAAACTGTTACGGGCTGGCTAAATATATTTCGGTTTTTCCTTGCTCGCTCTCCGGTCGTGTCGTATTGCTGTCCCATCCGACTATGGGAGTGAAGGAGTACCAAATTACCATCTGGAGGATATTTTTACTTAAGATCCTTAGGAATAAAAAGAAATATTTTTTTACCGGAAAGGCCACTGCAGAACATTTCAATCATTGTGCTCAGGCAGAAACCCTTGTGTCCACTTGTTCCTTCAAGCCCGCCTAGTGGCAGTAACTTAGCTGTTTTAAATGCCTGTATGTATAAAATAATAATATAAGACTTTAAAAAAAACTTAAACAACACTCATTGATCATAAGCTGTGATGATCCTGATAATTACGTGGTAGAGCCATGCTGCAGCTATATTAGTAGTATCTATAGTTGTTGCACGAATAGGTCGGCTCGACCGGAGAAGGACCACGCTCTCACAGAATACCAGCGTAAAATGGCAGCTTTACACTGCTGTGTTTCGTATGGTGAGTGTAGAGAACTGGAGACCCGTTTTACGGGAAAAGAGGCATTCCATCTTAGTCCTCACGGGTGACAACGCATTTGCATTGATTCTTTATTGAGGATACATGTGGATGTCTATGGGTCACAGCAACCACTTACCATCAGGTGGACTGTGTGCTCGTTTGTCACCCTTATCCTATAAAAAAAATATTTTATTTTATCCTGGTGATCCTGATCAGGATACTAGGATAAAGTTATCAAATTATTGTATTGTCATCAGTCCTTGATACAAGTGCAAATTTTGTTGGTTGTTATGTAAATTTTGTAAGTTGGTGAATATTACATTAAAATATTCCATTATTATTAAAAATAAAATTACAGAAAATTATAGATAGATACACGTGAAGCTAATAAAAACGTATTGAAAAGGAATATTTTATGAGTAGTAGAGCCATGCTGCAGCTATATTATGGTTGTAGCACGAATGGGTCAGCTCGACCGGAAAGCTGCGGTGTTTTTATGGTGGGTGTAGAGGAGATCCGCAGATCATTTTTACTGGAACCGGGGCATTCTAGATGTCTATGAACCACATCTACTTAGCAGCAGGTGGAGTGTAGGTCGTTTCTCACCCTTATTTTATAAAAAAAAATATGAGAATTTATGTTTATTTATTACGTAGTAAGGTTGCTTTCCTTCCTAAAGTGCGCCTGGATTGGAACTACCCTTTCCAAACTTTACTCTCGCCAAAAAGCATTGCTCCCATTACTGTTGTCCAGTTTGAAAGGAAAAGAACCAGGTAAAAATAAAAATTGAGGAAAGAATAAAAACCAATTTCAAAAAATAAAAACAATCAAATAATTTCCACAGAACATATTCACAGTTGGTGGTAAGACATAGTGTATCAAATAATTATAACACCAACTTCATAAGCTGTTATGTGGTAAGTAATTATTATTTTTAAATTCTTTTAGTTTTTGAAGTCAATTTTTACTTTTCATTAAGAGTTTAACTTTTTTATCTTTTTGAGTGGACAGGGGTATGACCACGCCTGAAGAATAACGTATAATATCTATACAAATAAATAAAATTGAAGTGTCTGTTTGTAAAGTCAAAATAAAATTTTTTTACTAAATGTATATAAAAGTAAATACGGTACTTATAACTAAAATACAATTTTTAAAATGTTTGTCTGTCTGTCTGTCTGTTTGTTCCGGCTAAACTCCGAAACCGCGGGACCGATTTTGACGGGACTTTCACTGGCAGATAGCCGATTTCATAAGGAGTAACTTAGGCTATTTTTATTTTAGAAAAAGAATTAGGATTCCGCGACAAAACAAAAAAACCCTAACATGCGAGCGAAGTCGCGGAGAACATCTAGTCTAGTAAGAAATATAATTTAAATCGGTTTCGGGAAATCGGTGAACATACAAACATCATATGCGTCGAATAATAGAGCCTTTTTTAAACTCAGTTCATAACAGGTTGTGAGGCATTTCTTCTTAGTCCTCAAGGGTGACAACGCATCCGTAGCTCTCTTTGTCTAAAATTGATTACAAGTATAGGTACGTGGACTATTGTGTTGAAGCTCTATGAAAAAAAGTTCAATGACATTTCTAAGAAGATTTGCTAATTTATTTATACAGGCGTTCCAAAGTAAATGTACAAAATTTTAATATTGATAACAATAAATCAATACGAAATACGTGTCATCATCATTACAACTTTTCACAAGTCCACTACTGAACATAGACCTCCCCGAAGGAATGGCACAAAGCACGGTCCTGAGCCACCTGCATCCATCAACTTCCTGCACGTCTTACCAGGTCGTCATTCCATCTAGTGGGGGACGCTCTACACTTCGTCCGTCGGTACGAGGCCGCCACTCGAGAACCTTTTTTCCCCATCGGTTATCGGTTCTTCGAGCTATGTGGCCGGCCCATTGCCACTTCAGCTTACTAATCCATTGGGCTATGCCGGTTACGCTGGTTCTACTGCGAAAGTCCTCGATTTTTAAGTCTATCACGTAGAGAAACCCCGAGCATAGCCCTCTCTATAGCTCGCTGAGTGACTTTGAGCTTCCTCATACGGCCAGCTGTGTACCATGTCTCAGATCAATGGGTTATCACTGACAAGCCGCAATAGTTGCACAATCGTGTTTTCAGACTTTTAGGTATGTCTGACGAATAGATATGTCGTAATCTCCCGAACGCTACCCAGTCAAGTTGAATACGTCGATTGATCTCTCGGTCGAAGTTGGACTTACATAGTCGGACTTCTTAATCCAGGTAAACACTCGTTAACAACTTCGAGCTTAGTGCTTCCAACATCTACCGGCATTGGTGTGATAAGGACGTTACACATGACTTTCGCTTTGTCCATGTTCATGTAACAACCTATCATTTGGGTGAGACTATTGAGGTCATTGAGCATATTGCTTAAGTCTATATCGTCGTTCTGCCATAAGAACTATATCGTCAACAAATCGAAGTTGAGTGATGTACTCGCCGTTAATGTTAATACCTTATCCTTTCCAGTCCAGAAGCTTGAAAACGTCTTTCAATGCAGCGGTGAAGAGTTTCTAGGATATAACGTTACCCTGTCTTACACCTCTCTGCAGTTGGATAGGTTTCGTACTCTGTTTCTATACTCGGATAGCCATCGTATCCCCACTATAAAAAAAACACTTCAGCACTTGGATATACTGCCAGTCTACTTAGTATATTCATCGAGAATGACTCTCAAAACCAACACGTAGAAGTGGCTCAGAAGGGAAATCGGACTGTAGTTCTTCAAGAGAGCGTTGTTGCCTTTGTTGTATAACAAGACCACCACACTTCTGCTCCAAACTTCCGAAGCAATGCCACCATGGAGGATGGAATTAAAGAGCTTCTGACGAACTTCAAGTACTGGTTTTCAGAAGCTCCGCTGTAATTCCATCATCGCCCGAGGCCTTGCCGTTTTTAAGGCGATGGAAAGTCATCCTAATCTCACGCAGACTGACGTCATCGAAGCGATATAATCGGAATAGTTACTCGGATAAGACTTGCTCTTGGATCATTACAATTGCATGTGGCTCCAACGACGACGTGCGTGACGTACAGCTGAAAGACACAAAATCTCAGGTTTCCCAGAAACGATGTTGCCACACTCGGTATTCATCTTTGGCAGTTGGCTCTTTCTGGCAGACAGATCTCTGGTAAAGACTTTGGAGCCTTGGTGCCGCTCGGTCGCTTCTTCAATACAAGCTGTATTGAAGTTATGTAAGTCCCGCCGCATGCATTTGGAGATCTATCTGTTCACTTGCCTGTATGCTGCCAAATCTGTTGAAGACTGCAGCTTCATTTTCCGTCTAACAGCCATGAGATTAAGAGTATGATCGGAGAGTTTTTGTGGTCTTCTGCGGCGGGTCTTGCAGAACTTAACTCCGACTGCACGGACAATTTCCAAGAGCTTATCACTCATATAGTCCACTCCATTGCAGTTTTCTAGCCACTGAAAACGGTTTTGTAACTCGAGCTGAAAGGTTTCGGGACTTTGGACTAGAGCACGAGGAGGACGAAGCGTTGACTTCATTAGACGAGACCTCTCCAAATTAACGTTTAACTTTAGTGTGTCTCTAACCATTCAGTGATCGCTACCAGTTTTCACCCTCGCGATCAATGAGACATCACTGAACAGTAGTCGTCCGGTCGTCATAATGAAGTCAATCTCATTTTTTGTCGAACCGTCGAGGCTCAACCAGGTACACTTCCTGTGGGGCCGCTTCTGGAAGAAAGAGTTCATCATAAAGAGTCCCTCCTTCGCCATGAAGTAAGCCAGCTGCTGGCCCTTTGGATTCCGTTGCCCTATTTCAAATTTTCCTACCTTCAGCTCACTGTTTCTCTCTTGTGCCTGGTTTTGCTTTGAAGTGTCCCATTAACACCGTGGGTTTTGGAGGAATGCATGGCTCTGGTGACATACTCATACATTTCCCCCACCTCCTCGTCACGATGTGCCGAGGTTGGTTGGTATATTTTGTATGACCTTCAGCGAATATCGTTTGATGATTCTGAGTATTGGGTACGCAACCCTCGTCGACACAATCCTAATCTTTACAACGTTGTAAAAGAGAGACTTGTGGACGATAAATCCAACACCTCCTTGACCAGATAACCATCCTCACCCTCTCTTTGGACCTCAGATAATCCTATAATATCCCAGCGCAACCTTTCTATCTCTTCTTCCAGCTCCAGGATCTTCTCGTCAGCTCAGCATGCATGCGTTATATGTTGCCAGGTCGAGTCATCTTAGGTGGCAACCGGACCTTCACTTGAGATTGTTAGCACCCCCTTCCCCACCGTTACCATGCCGTAACCAGGAACAGCGGAGCCATCCAGCGGGGACTGGTAGTCGTTTCTTTGTAGCTTTTGCCAAGGGGGGGTAATATTGCCATAGTTGCCATACCTGGCGAGCGCGTCAGCAACCGAAGATTCTTTATTGTTATTTTGCTGTTATCAGAAAGATGCTGCTACCCATCTCCTACCTCAGTTACCCCCTGTCGCCTCTTACGAAACCCACGGGAAGATATGGGGTAGTGGATATTCTTAAAAGAACTACAAGAGCTAACTGACCTCGACTGATGCTTGCACACATTTACACAATTTCTATTTAGCATCAGGCCTCGATCGGCACTGTCAGTACATATACACAGGCGTTTACGCACACCGCGTACGTATTATGTTCAGAACGCGATTTAAAAAAAAAGCTATTGATGGCACTAAAATATTAAAACACTATTTACGTTAATATGTTGCTTGTATATACTTGTATGATTGCATGTATATTAGTATGGTTTTTAATCGTTAAAAGAAATTTCTTAGAAGTGTCTTCGTGTTATTTATCTATCGTATCAAATTAGTAGTATCATGTTTTCAACAAACTATCTAACTAGCATATATCCCGAAAAATATCATATACTTTTCTGATTTTGTTTAATGCAGTAGAGCATATACTTTGAGGCATTATAAAACTTGCGTTTAGCTCCTGTACACCCTTTAACCGCAACGGCACGGCACGATACATGTACAGTGAAATAATTACATGATTTTCACAATAAAAAGTATGTTTTTAGGGTTCTGCACCTGCCGGCAACGGCAACGTAGAGGAGAGGAGGAACGATGCGGGGACAGAGTCCGACGCCGCATCGAGCAGCGTGGGAGGCTCAGAGAGCTCCCGACGCGTGGAGCCTGGGACCGCGGAGACCAGTAAGTTCTTCCGCAAGCGGTCCAGGCGGGATGGCGACCAGGGGTCGTCAGCCGGAGAAGAGGAGACTTCGGCCCGGAAAATCCCCACCAACAGGCGGGGCGGGCTGAGAGGCAAGGGGAGGGGGCCCTCTGACAATCAGAGGGCCGAACAAGCGGCAAAGCATGCCGAGGAGGGGCGCCACCCGGGCGATACGGCTCGGGTATCAGGCGAAGAGACGGATGCGACTGGCGGCTCCGAGGTGGAGCGTAAGGCCAGATTCGTAAAGGAGGTGGAGGCCGCGATCAAGGTCGTGGCCCACAAGCAAAAGGCCTCCTCAAAGTTAAAGGCCATTCCCGCGGCCTCCGCCTCCATCATGGCGGCTGCGGAGGCCAACTTTGTTGGGGCCGAGCTTAATGTAAACGAGGTAGCGGAGCTGCGGGCGGAAGTGGCCCGCCTGACGTCCGCCATGGAGACTCTCCAGAAGGAGAACGAGAAGCTCCGCGCAGACCTGGCCAGTCTACGTGAGCCTGCCTCTCGCGCGGCGCCCCAGACGCAGCGCCCAAGCCAGCCCGTGCCGGTGGAGAACCAGGTTCTGAACCTGGTCCGGCAGGAGCTGGCTGCCTTCCAGCACCGGTTCTCCGTGCTGGAGGGCATCGTCCTGCGCCCCCCCCTAGGGGCAAACAAGACGGCGGCGAGGCCGGCAACGGTCTCGTACGCGGCGGCCACAGCTGCCGCATCCAGGCCGGGGCCGTCCAGCCAGCCTTCGGGCGGGGCTGCAGTTGCCCCTCCTCCCCCTGAAAAGCCGGCTCCGGCAAAACCGGTATCGGCTGAACCGGCTCCGGCTAAGCCGGCAACGGGAAAGAGAGGCAAGGCGAAGACAAAAAAGGGCAAAGCGGCAGCACAGGTGGTGGCTGCGCCAGCCCCAGTGCCTGCGGCGAATGTGCCAGCGCCAGCGGCAAGCCAGCTGCCGCCGCCGCCACCGCCCCCGCAGCTCCCTACACCTCCCACGGCTGAAGCCGGTTGGCAGGTGGTCGGGGACAAAAATAAGGGGAAGAAGGCAGCCAAAAAGGCCAAAGAGCAGGAGCGGCAGCGCCAGTTCAGGGCGCGCAAGATGGCGGCTAGGCTCCGCGCCCCGAAGACCGCAGCTGTAGTGATTACACTACAGCCGGACGCGGAAAAGAAGGGCGTTACCTACCGCGATCTGCTCGCGAAGGCGAAAGAGGCGGTGGATCTCGGGGAGCTCGGGATCACCGGGGGCCTCCGGCTCAAAGTCACCCAGACGGGGGCCCGTATGCTGGAGATCCCCGGGGAATCCAGTGGCGCGACCGCGGACGCTCTGGCTGCGAAGCTCAGAGCGTCCCTGGACGCGGACGAGGCCCGAGTGTCCAGGCCCGTCAGATGCGCAGACCTGCGCATCATGGGTCTGGACGACTCAGTATCAGAGAAGGAGTTAGTGGCCGCCGTCGCCAGGTCCGGGGGGTGCACTACTGACCAGGTCAGGTCAGGCGCCATACGCCCGGACCAACAGGGTATGCATGCCGCCACGGTGTGCTGCCCTGTTACGGCGGCCAAAACCATAGTGGAGGGCCGAAGGCTTCTGGTGAGCTGGGTCTCAGCGCAGGTTAAGCTGCTGGAGCCCAGACCTCTGAGGTGCTACCGCTGTCTCGTGGGGCACCACGTATCTGTGAAATGCGCCTCGGAGGTTGACCGCAGTGGCCTTTGCTTCCGCTGCTGTCAGCCCGGACACATATCGGCGACCTGCTGCGCCACGCCGCACTGTGATGTATGTGCGGCGACCGGCAAGCCAGCCGATCACCGGGCCGGAAGCAAGGCCTGCGTGCCACCCGCCAAGGCCAAGGCCGCGGGTAGGGGAGGGCCCTCCGCCGCCACCGCCTCTGTGGCCACCGCCGCAGTCGCGACTGCCGCCGCCGCCGCCGCCGCTGTCACTGTCGCTGCCGCCGCCGCCGCGACACCGACGCCCGCAGAGAGGCGCCCCGTGGAGGAAGCTGAAATGGAATGCCTATAACGGCCCCATTAAGCTTCCTCCAGGCGAATATCAACCACTGCGCCTGCGCTCAGGATCTGTTGCTCCAGAGCATGGCGCAGTGGTCGATCAACATCGCTGTGGTCGCTGAGCCGTATTTTGTCTGGCCTAGGGAGGACTGGGTGGCGGACCTTAACGGCTCAGTGGCCATCATTTCTTCAGCCGCCGCCGGTACCCCGACCCTTGAAGGTGTCAGGAGGGGTCAGGGGTGCGTAGCAGCACGGTTCGGGGAGTTCGTCGTTGTGGGGGTGTACTTCTCCCCGAACCGATCTCTCGCCGAGTTTCACAACTCTCTTGCAGAGCTGAGAGCAGTCGTCGTCGGAAGTAATCCCCTCCCCGTACTTGTCCTCGGGGACTTCAATGCCAAGAACTTGGCTTGGGGTTCTCGTCGTACAGATGTGCGGGGTAGGATGGTGGAAGACTGGGCTCTGGAGACAGGCCTGGTCGTCCTAAATCGGGGTTCTGTCCCCACGTGTGTGCGGATGCGGGGCGAGTCGGTGGTGGACATTTCGTTCGCTAGCCCCGCTCTGTCGCCGCGTGCCATTGACTGGCGTGTCATGGAGGGGGTGGAGACCTACTCCGACCACCGGTACATCCGGTTTGACGTCTCCACCCAGCCCTCGAGCGCGCCAGTCCAACAGGCCCCGAGTGGTCCGCGTTGGGCGCTGAAGCAGCTGGACCGGGAGCTCCTCATGGAAGCCTCGATCGTGCAGGCCTGGGTGTCATCACCGGACAGGCCTGCCGACGTCAATGATGAGGCAGGGTGGTTCCAGGAGGCCATGTCCGAGATATGTGACGTGGCAATGCCCCGCGTCCGGCCAGGAAGCGCCCGGCGTCAGGTGTATTGGTGGTCGCGTGAGCTGACGTCTCTGCGCGAGGCGTGTGTCGCCGCGCGGCACCTGTACGCCAGGCATCGCAGGCTCCGCATTCGTCCACCGAATGCGGCAGCCATTGAGGCGGAGCTGTACGAGGGATACAGAGCGGCAAAGACCGCCCTCCGGGAGGCTGTCCTGCGGGCCCGGGATCGGGCCCGTGAGGAGATGCTGGAGACTCTCGATAGAGATCCGTGGGGGCGCCCTTACAAGATCGTGCGGGATAAACTCCGCACCTGGGCCCCCCCGCTGACGCAGAGTCTCCGGCCTCAGCTCGTGGAGGATGTGGTGAGCGCTCTGTTCCCTGCGCGCGGGGAACATCCGCCCCCGCCTATGGCTCCGCCACCTGCGGTGCCGGAAGCGGACCACCAGGACGACGACGACGACATCCCGGAAGGGACCGGGGTAGACCTGAGAGTGGCGGTACGTAGGCTCAAGGCCAGGAATACCGCCCCAGGACCCGATGGCTTGCCTGGCAAAGCCTGGGTCCTGGCCTGCGAGGCTCTCGGGCCCCGACTGAAGGGGCTCCTAAGCGCATGCTTGGAGAGAGGCCAATTCCCGCTTCGTTGGAAGACGGGGAAGCTGGTCCTCATTCGGAAGCCGGGGCGCCCTGCGGACTCTCCGTCCGCATACCGGCCCGTGGTGCTGCTCGACGAGGTGGGCAAGCTCTTTGAAAGAGTAATTGCAAACCGCCTCGCCGAGCACCTTGCGGGGACGGGGCCGGATCTTGCGGAACACCAGTTTGGTTTCCGCAAGAGGCGCTCTACGGTGGACGCCATCATGCGCGTGAGAGCCCTCACGACGGGGGATGCAGTGGCCAGGGGGGGGTTGTCTTGGCGGTGTCTCTCGACATCGCCAACGCCTTCAACTCCATGCCCTGGAGCTGCATTAGGGAGGCACTCCGGTATCACCAGGTGCCGACCTATCTCCGTCGTATAGTCGGGGACTATCTGACGGACAGGGCCGTCATCTACCCCGGTCGAAACGGAGAGTGGAACCGGCGAGAGATGTCGTGCGGTGTCCCACAGGGTTCGGTTCTGGGGCCGCCCCTGTGGAACATCGGTTACGACTGGGTGCTGCGCGCCGACCTCCCTACCGGCGTCAGCGTAGCAAACTACGCTGGTACTGGCACAAGGGGGGTCGTACGAGGCGGCGGCGGAAACTATGACACGCGGGGTTGCGATAGTCGTTGAGAGGATCCGGCAACTGGGTCTCGAGGTGGCTCTGCACAAGTCCGAGGCCATGCACTTCCATGGTCCTCGGAACAGGCCACCACCGGGATCCTCAGTGATGGTAGGAGGGGTATCCATCGGCGTCGAGTCGACGTTGAAGTACCTAGGACTCGTCCTCGACGGCCGATGGAACTTCGTTGAGCACTTCCGACGTTTGGCTCCTAAACTGGAACGGACCGGGGCTGCCTTCAGGCGGCTCCTGCCGAACCTGGGGGGGCCAAACGCCTCCTGCCGGAGGCTCTACGCGGAGATCGTGAGGTCCATGGCCCTTTACGGGGCCCCGGTGTGGGCGCGTGGTTTGGCGCGGCTTGCCGTCCACCACCTAAACGCGCCCCAAAGGGTGGTTGCCGTAAAGATGGTTCGCGGCTACCGCACGATCTCCCGCGAGGCGGCGAGCCTCCTTGCCGGATTGCCGCCATGGGATCTGGAGGCGATAGTCCTCGCGCGCCTGCACGAATGGCGCGCGGCAGCACTATGCCGGGGGGAAACCCCGCTGCCGCGGCAAGTTGTCGCGCAGCGGACAGACTTCCGGCATGATCTCATGGCGACATGGAGAGAGCGACTGTCGCAACCCCGTGCTGGGCACGCCACTATAGCGGCGATAAGACCCCTCTTTGAGGAGTGGCTTGAGAGACGCCACGGCGTCCTCACCTTCCGCCTGACGCAGGTCCTCACCGGACACGGTGTGTTCGGGAGGTTCCTGCACCGAATCGGGCGGGAGGAAACGCCCGGGTGCTCCCACTGCGAGGATCGACCGGAGGACACGGTGGAGCACACCGTGGAGGTGTGCTCTGCTTGGGCGGAGCACCGCCGTGTCCTCGTAGCGGCGATAGGCGGCGGCGACCTCTCGCGTCCGGCTCTGGTCGAAGCCATGGTCCGGAGCGAGACGGAATGGGATGCCGTCACCACCTTCTGCGAAGCAGTGATGCTAGCGAAGGAGGTGGCGGAGCGGGAGAAGGAAAGAGCAACAGCTTTCCTTCCCGGCCGCCGCGGGAGACGCCCCGGGCGTCGGGGGCTACGTCGTGGCCCCCGACCACCGTAGGCGCGGGCCTGTGGACGGCGAGCAATGGGTAGCTCGCCGTCCGTCCGTCTAACGACGACAGGCCGTGTCGACGGCGCGTTTTGTTCCACGCGCGCCTCAAAGAGCTGTCAGCAGCGTGAAGGGGCCCGCAAGGGCCGACGCCTGCCGGGGCTGCGGGCTGTTCGAAAGAGATACCGCGGCTCCGGAACGTAAGGGCACTGAAGGAACACGGATGGTTTTTAGTCAGTAAAAGTCTGACACTCCCTTCCGCTCCACCCACAGCGAAAGGCGTCATTAGATGATTTTCCATCCGCAAAAAAAAAAAAAAAAAGGGTTCTGCACCTCCAAAGGTAAAAAAGGAACCCTTATAGGATCACTTTGTTGTCCGTCTGTCTGTCTGTCAAGACCCTTTTTCCCAGGAACGCCTGGAGGTATCGAGCTGAAATTCATATCAATACCTTGGAGTTGTGAAAAAATCAAACTTCTAAGCCAACGCAGTCAAAATATACAGCCGTTTATGCCATAAATTTTCGACATTCGCAAGGGAATCAAAACCTACAGGGTACTTCCCGTGAACTCAGAATCTTAAAATTTGGTACGAAGCAACGTATTATAGCCACAGATAAAGGAAAAATTGCGAAAGGCATAAATTTTTAGTTACATCATATAATAAAAATATTTTTAATAATTTTAAACTTATATACCTACGGATTTGTTCGGAATCCTCGATGCGCGAGTCCAACTCGCACTTGGCCGGTTTTTTCATTGTCCTAATAGTTTTGTATACAGGAACATAGACCCTAACATTATGTCAGATTTCGAGCTGGGTATTCACTCAGATGGCGGTTTGATAACTTATCCGTATATCACAAATAACTTATCGAGTTTGAACAAACTTTCTCAATCCCAACAATCGGATGCACATGTGGAAAAATTGCTTTAAGCCAAAAAATATGTAAAAGAAACAACGTGAGGAAACTTGCATGTTTTTGAAATTAAAAACATTTCGAAGAAATGTAAAGTTCGCCGACATGTGTAAGGGCAACGCGGTAGAATCGACCCTGCTTGAAAAGCTTCTCAAAAATGGAAGGAGGCCTGTGCCCGATCTTGAGAACAAAGACATTAAGTAGTAGTAGTAGTAATAGTAGTAGTATACCTATATATTTAAATCTCTTTGCTTGAGAAGTTCGTTCGTTCTATAATATAGTATTACCGACACCCACGGTTTCATTCAAATTCAATTAAATTTAGTTAAACTTTTTATTCCATATTCAGTCAAATTATAACATTCGGAAAATAACTGATATAATAATATAATATATAACGGAATCTTTCCGATTAAGAAAAAATACTATTATAGTTATCTGATAGGATAATTGCTACATAAAACATATTAGGTGATTTAAGGCTTTAGTTAAGATTAATCTGAAGATTATAAACAATTCGCCAGTGAATGATTTAATAGTTTGTTACGTTGATTAATTACAATGATAATGTACGTTTAGTATATCTTTTTGGCATTTAGTAAATAGTTGTAATACTTGTATAAGTTGTGTATTGTGGATTTTTAAATACATTCAATATCCATCCATCTCTTACTACGTATTTTGCCATAGATGCCACGCTTGTTGCTGCCACCAATTTTGAGTTTTTATTAGGAAGATGCTGCTAACCATTTTCTGTTTCAGTTTCCTATTGTCGCCTCTTACGACACCCACAGGACATTATGATTTAGTGGATATTCTACCATCACCACTACACGGTTAACTGTTACATGACATTCGATAACAATTGTTTATTTGTTAATATATGATGTTGATTAAGAATAGAAGGCGAATTGGTCTAATTGTTGGATGAGTTTGTGTTTAAAGGAAGTTTGTTTAGCCGGGATGATAGACATGATAAGTATTGTATAGGAATAATAGAATAAGGAATAAAGAGTAACTACAGGGCATAGAGTAAATAGGGTTTATCACTCTATTATGGGAAGTCGGAATGTATCAGTAAAAGTACGTATGAAAATTCATAATGTTAGTCCCTACTTTAAAATATAGTCAAAGTTGGGTGCGGCAGAAGAAGCATGAACTTAAAATGAATGCTATAGAAAGGCGGTCATTAAGAAGTATGTTACGGATGACTCCAAATGATAAAGTGAGGAATTGCGTGAAAAGAGAAAAGAATGGTTTACATTGTTTTACATTGATGTAGGTAGTGACCAGGATTAAGATTCAGTGACAAGATTCCTAAAAATAATGAATGCGGAAGAGTGACACAGCAAATTTATAGCGCAGAAGTGAGGAATCGGCAAGGGACGCCCTATACGGAAGTTTATCGACGAAATTGGCGACATATTGTCAATGGACCAAGGTAAGAGGTATCCTTAACCGAGGAGTATGTATGCGTAAAAGTATGTGGATGTGAAAAAAGCGAGAGAAATGTAGCAGAATTGTGACAAATGGCAGTCCGTAGTCTATGCCTACCATTCTGGGTAACAGACGTGAGGACTTATAAAATTATGAAAATTTATTAATCATATTAAAAATTACGTTTTTTTCTCTTTATCAATTGGAAATGAGTTTTGATAAAAACTATTAAAAGTACTAGAATATCCTAAAAACAAAAAAATAAAACAAAGTCTGTGTACATAATAATAGGTCGGTGAAAAAACTTCTTCGTATTTTGTTTGTATATAATTTAAGAAAAATCTCTTCAATTGTACTGCTTGTATCTGGCAGGTTTTAATATCATGGTCAAAGGGTATTCAAGCTCCACAGACTGTAGCGAAACTCGGATTAATACGCAACAAGGTGATGCTGCGTATATGGTGGGATTGGATGGGCATCGTTTATTATGAGCTTTTACCGCCGGGCAAAACCATCGATTCGGATCTCTACTACAAACACCTCAAGCAAGAAATTGGAAAAAAATTATGTCACTACCTACAAGATGGCAACAAGTTATCGAACAAAATGGCACATATAACATTATTAAATGTAATTAAACTGAAAAAATATATATTGAATTTGTATCTAAACTACAAAGAAACTTTTTCCCCGACCTTATATTCGCTATCTAATAAATTCAATGGCCACAAAAGTCAACTATAAACATGTCATAAATTGCTGTGTTTCCATACCTTAAAGATAATGTGCAATAGAATGTGTTGTAAATCCATTTGTATAATGACAAAGATTTATCAATAACATTGGAATTTCCCGTAACCTACACACAGAAATGAAATTGCCTTTGTGTAATTTTCGAACTTTTGGCATCCAAACGGTTTTCTGCACATTTGATTTTAAACATGATTCTAATAATATATTTCTTATATGATGTACGAAAATACCAAATCAACTAAATACTAAAAAATATTCTGCCTTTTCTATGCTGTAGCCCATAGACATCTACATCTATCTACGATAAAGAATCAAAATGCAGACGCGTTGTCACTGTCCCTGATGACTAAGATGAAAAACCTCGTTTCCAATAAAAAGGGTCTCCGATTCTCTTCACTCACCATACGAAACACAGCACACAGCATTAAGCTGCTATTTTACGCTGGTATTCTGGGAGAGTGTAGTCCTTCTCCGGTCGAGCAGATCCACCATGAACATACAACCATAATATATTTAGCTGGCTCTACCCTCTACACGTAACGTGGCTCTACCACATAAATAGCTTGCCTTATTTAAATAGAAAACTATTGAATTTGACCACATAAATTTTCCCAACATGTATAAATTGACCTTGTGTAGTGGCTGGTAAGAATACCCACTACCCCATATCTATCAAAAAATGGGCAGCAGCATCTTTCTGATAACTCATCTGATGTCTCAGTGATCGCAAGGGTGAAAACCGGCAGCGATCACCGAACGATGAGAGGCACACTGAACGTAAATGTTAAGTTGGAGAGGTCTCGTCTAATGAAGTGACCGCTCAGGCCCCCTCATGTTCTAATTCAAAGTCCCGAAACCTTTCAGCTCGAGCTACAAAACCGTTTTCAGTACCTAGAAGATTGCAATGCAGTGGACGATATGAATGACAACCTCGTGGAAAATGTTCATGGCGTCGGAGCTAATTTCTGCAAGACCCGCCGCAGAGGAACACAAAAACTCTCCGATCACACTTTTAATCTCATGGCTGTTAGACAGGAGATGAAGCTGCAGTCTTAAGCAGATTTGAGCGTACAGGCAACTGAATCTCCAAATGCATGCGGCGGGACTTACGCAAGTGTGTGTAACGATCCAAGAGCAAGTCTTATCCGACACTACTCCGATAATATTCCGGACAAAAGTCTGAGCGAGATTATAATGGCTCTCCAGCACTTTGAAAACGGCAAGGCCCCAGGCGAGGATGAAATTACAGCGGAGCTTCTGAAAGCGGGTGGAAACCGGTACTTGAAGTCCTTCAGAAACTCTTTAATTCCATCCTCCATGATGGCACTACACCGGAGGCGTGGAGCGGAAATGCAGTGGTCTTGTTCTTCAAGAAAGGTGTCAAAGCTCTCTTAAAGAACTACAGACCGATTTCCCTTCTGAGCCGTGTCTACGTGCTGTTTTCGAGAGTCATTACGAATAGTCTCACACGCAGACTCCACGACTTCCAGTCTCCATAACAAGCTGGTTTCCGAAAAGGCTTTAGCACCATAGCAAATATAAATAGCCTTCGGCAAATTGTACAGAAGTCCGAGGAGTACAATTTGCCACTATGTCTTGCGTATGTGGCCTATGAGAAAGCCTTTGATTCCGTCGAAATTTGGGCGGTGCTGCAGTCCCTTCAGCGGTGCCAAGTTGACTGTCGATATATCGAAGTGCAGAAGTGTTTGTACAGTAGGGCTACGATGGCTATCCGAGTACAGAACCAGAGTACGAAAACTAATCAACTGCAGAGAGGTGTAAGACTGGGTGACGTTATATAACTGAAACTCTTCACCGCTGCAATGAAAGACATTTTCAAGCTACTAGACTGGAAAGAATACGGTATTAACATCAACGGCAAGTACATCACTCACCTTCGATTTGCCGATGATATAGTCCTTATGGCAGAATTGCTGGAGGACCTAAGCACCATGCTCAATGACATCAATAGGCACTATTGACACCCAACGTGTAGGTCTTAAGATGAACATGGACAAAGCAAAGACCATGTATAACGTCCATGTCACACCTATGCTGGTAGTTGTTGGGAGCACTAAGCTTGAAGTTGTTGATGAGTATGTTTACCTGGGACAAATAGTCAGACTAAGTAAGTCCAACTGAGGTTAATCGACGGATTCAACTCGGCTGGGCAGCGTTCGGGAAATTGCGGCACATCTTCTCGTCATATATATCTCAAAACTTGGAAATGGGAGTTTGTACAACCAGAGTATGAGTTGCCAGTGCTGACATATGGAAGTGAAACGTGATCCTTCACTGCTGGCCGTATGAGGAAGCTCAAGGTCTCAAGGAATGGAGAGGGCTATGCTCGGGGTTTCTCTGCGTGATAAACTTAGAAATGAGGATATCCACAGTAGAACCAGAGTAACTGCCATACCCCAATGGATTAGTAAGCTGAAGTCTCAATAGTCCGGCCATATACAGAGAACCGATAACCGATGGGGAAAAAAGGTTCTCGAGTGGCGGCCTCGTACCGGCGTACGAAGTGTAGAGCGTCCCCCACTAGATGGAGTGACGACCTGGTAAGACATACAGGAAGTCGATGGATGCAGGTGGCTCAGGACCGTGCTTTGTGGCATTCTTTGGGGGATGCCTATGTTCCGCAGTGGACTTGTGAATCACTGTAATGATGATGATGATGACACAAATTTTACATAGGTTGTATATTTTTTATAGGATAGAGTGACAAATAAGCACACAGGCCACCTGATGGTAAGTGGTTGCTGTGACCGATAGACATCTACATTTGTCCTCAACAAAGAATCAAAACGCAGATGCGTTGTAACATGCGAGGACTAAGATAGAATGCCTCTTTTCTAGTAAATAGGGTCTCCGGTTCTCTATTCTCACCATACGAAACACACCAGTGTTAAACTGCTATTTTACGCTGGTATTCTATGAGATCGTGGTCCTTCCCCGGTCTTTTGTCTTTAATATACACTCTAGTGTAGTGTAGTAGTTTAAAGATTGTGAAGAATCAGTATAATTAAAAGCTGTTTAGAAATCTTAAAGGTGAATCTAACTAAGCCATCATAAGTATTTGGAGTCAGTTGCTAGTGCCACCACTTGAGTGACTTAATATCAGAAATATTACAAAAAAGGGTGTTTTTTTAATGCATTAGATTAAAGTGGCAAAAGATTTTTTAGTCTAGCTGATGTTAAGCGGCTATTGAACTCGTGGACATCTAAAACTTATAGGTCTTTTTCAATCGATCTCTCCATTCATCCATTACAGCCTATGAAAATCCACTGCTGAACATAAACCTCTCTCATAGATTGTCTCGTGCTGAGATTTGCCATAATTCCCACGCTTGCAGGCGGGTTGGCAACCGCAGATTTTTATTTTTTTAAGTTGTTATCAGGAAGATGCTACTACACATCTCCTGTTTAATTTTTTCAATAGTTTATTGAAAAACTTCAATTAGTAAAAATTCTATTGTTCATTGAATAAAATTACTTTTTGACGGATTTAATCGCGTTTAATTAACTTATTTTATATTTCCGACGTTTCGGTTGCTTTCCAGCAACCATGGTCACGGGGGACTGAGGTGACTGACGTCCCGATGTCAGAGTTCGGGACGTCAGTCACCTCAGTCAATAAAAAAGTAGTTTTATTCAATGTGTAGTGTTCGCGTAAATATAAGAAATCATTCGATTGTTCAATCAATACATACCAATTGTGAGTCAGTGGTAGTATTGCCATCGGGCCCAAGAGCCCAACCCTCCGGAATTGGTTCGTTCTTATGAATCTGCACCTCGATCTGCAGACAAGAGATTAATTATTAATAACAAAGTAAAGTAAAATAAATATGTTCTCTCAACATCTATTGGTATTTGAAAGATGAAAACATGTGCAAAAAGAGATTTTCTTTCATTCATTCATTACAGCCTATGTTCATTGCTTTACATAGGCCTTCCCATAGCCCATGCCTCATAGGGGGTATTTTGTCAAAGTTGTTATGCTTGGCAGGCGTGATTGGCTACCGCAGTTATTTTATTATTTTCAATTGTTTTTAAGAAGATTTTCGTCACCTGTATTATTGCCCTCTGTAGCCTCTTATGACATCGTCAAGCGAATACGTGGTAACGAATTCTCTTAGGCTGCTATCACACGATAGATAATTCAATAAAATTCTTTAAAGTAAAACTGAAATAACTTTTTTGATAGGTAATCTCTTGTCAATTTTTTTCCGGATAACGAATCAAATGTGTGTATACTAGGAGTGGATATAGTTGCGCTAATGCTCATGTCAGCACAAACACCATCTGCACGTGGATGACTACAAGCGGTGTCCGCTGAATAATTGTAAGTACGTTAAAGGTTTATTAGAAAATGGCAGATCCATATTATTGTGTACCATAGCTGCAGCACGAAAAGAACGGCGCAACCGGAGAAGAACCACATTAGCACAGAATACTAACGTCAGATAGCAGCTTAATGCTGCTGTACTCCAAATGGTTAGTAACGAAAAACACTAAAAATGTTCTTCTTTTTATTGATAACGGAGCAAATTCTAGACCTCAGAGCGAACAATGCATCTGCATTTCGATTCTTAACCGCGGATAATGTCTGTTGGCCAAAGCATCCACTTATCATCGGGTGGAATGTTTGTTTGTTACCTTGCTTCTATGTAATCATGCACTTAAGCAAATGCTGCTGTTAAACCACTTTGTAACGATATGTTATAATATAAATTTATTATACATTTAGTTCACCTTTCCCATAGCAACTGCGGTCGTTGCCATGTCCACGACTAATGAATCTCCGTCAAGCGCTGGAGCTGCCATTGATATTGGGTTTGTGCCACAAGCACTCTAAAATCAAACAAAACATTTTTAATAAGAATACTATTTTAATAAAAGGAAATTAGGAGAATACCTAGATTTTATTTTATATAACTTTAGTTTGTATCGATTAAGGCAAATCCTTTCCTAGGAAGGGTAGGAAGGGAGACACACATGTCTAGCCATGGATTTCTATGGCTGAAGATGAAAAACAAAAAGACAAAATTTAAATCGAATTGAAAATGTGATCCTAAAACATATGTCCTTGAGCGTAATACTTTTAGGGGAGAAGGAGGAAATGTGAGTCACTACATTGAAAGAGAGTCCTAGTTTGTTGTACAATCTATGTAAATTTTATGTTGATAAATTTAACAGTTTTCAATTTAATACGCTAAACAATTTTTTTAACATTATATTAACATGTGAGTTTGATGCATATGTCTTACAAATATTTAAGCTCTCAAAGCTAAATTATTATCTGATATATTATATTATCTAATTAAAACTGCAAACATTTATTTAAAACCACCATTCTCCTACTTTTTTAAATGTACACAACAGTTTATCTTCTCTTTTACATACCTAATACCTAGTCAGGTCATAAATTCTGTCACATGTTTAATATAAAATAATTGAAACATGTTTATTCATTATGTAACCATTTACATACCAAAATGAACTTAACAAAATATAGATTCTTATGACACTAAAGTTTATTCAAAATGACCTCCGTGATTTTGAATACATGCCTTCAATCTACGCGGCCAGTCGTCTATCGCAGCACGAACGAGGTCCATGTCAATATCAGCGGCTGCCTTAATCAAGGATGTCTTGAGTGACTCCAAATTGGTAAGGCTTTTAGCACGCCTTTTCCTCCAAGTGTTGCCATATCTTGTAATCTAACGGATTCAAATCTGTTCAAATTTTTCAGTATGTCAAAAATTTGTATTGGCGCGTAACCGCAACGATGCAACGCAATAACTGCAACACGGTCTTCTTTAAGCGTCCACTCCATATTTAAAAATGAGTAAAGTTCTAAAAAGTATATCTGTTTTATTTTCATGAACAATTCGAAATTCGAATTCAATAAACTTTTTTGTGGCCAGCATTCTAAAAGAAAAGTTTTTACTGTGTGACAATACTTATGACCTCACTAGGTATATACAAAGTTTTGACCTATAAAATTAGTTTAATAATATTATGAAAAGTTAGTAAAATTTGTTTTTAGATATAATTATAGACGATAAAAAATATATGTGGAATTGACTTGAAGTAGTGAAACAGTCTAGAGCGAAGTTTTTCTTTTATAGGATAGGGTGACAAACGAGCACACAGTCCACCTGATGGTAAGTGGTTACTGTGACCGATAGACATCTACATCTATCCTCAATAAAGACTCAAGATGCAGATGCGTTGTCACCCGTGAGGACTAAGATGGAATGCCTCTTTGCCAGTAAAAAGGGTCTCCGGTTCTCTACACTCACCATACGAAACACAGCAGCATTAAGCTGCTATTTTACGCTGGTTTTCTGTGAGAGCGTGGTCCTTCCCCGGTCGAGCCGACCCATTCGTGCTACAACTATATTACTAATATATCTGCAGCATGGCTCTACCACGTAAAATATTTATATTATTATGGAAGATGTCAACCATACCATATTTAAGACCACATACACATACACGTGTTAATGGAGGTTCTAGTGTATTAATTTAAGTAAGCAAAGAATATCTTGCACGTCTACGAACGCAGTGACGAAACTTAAAATCTAAGTAGGCTGTCCTGTAAAACGGTATCCAATCCGTCCAACCCCAGCCTATAACAGACTATAACTAACTATCTTAAGAGTTTTGATTTGGATCTGTTCTATAAACGCTTGTAGTGCACTTTGTAAAACAATAGAAGCATACTCAAGAGTACTTCTTATCAAAGCATAGAAGAGATGAATAAATGTGGATCTGGTTATTTGAAATGTTTGGTTGTTCTGGTAATAAAACCAAATGTTTTGTATGGCTTATAATCAATGTGATCATAATGGTTTCTAAAAGTAAGTTTTTCATCAAGATAAACACCTAAGTCTTTTGCCCCAGAATTGCGCTTAAGAATTTGTCATTCAAGTACTTAATCGTGATTTATTTTATACCGTTTGTTGATAAAAGAAATAACGAAGTATCTATTTATATCTAAGTAAGTCAGTAAGTCGTTTATAAAAATAAGAAACAATAGAATGACCAGATGGAATCCTTGTGGGAAACCTGATTAATGGTGACGGCAGTCGATTTTAACCCCTTAACCAATTGTCTATGGTTTTCTAAGTAAGATTATATCCAGCGGAATAAACTATCAAAGATATCGTACCACTTGAGTTACTGAAAATGTAGTGCATGGTTCATCTTATCAAATGCCTTGCGAAAAGCGGTATATATTGAATCAACTTGACCACTTACTGCGAGGGTTAAGCAAAGATAAGCCTTATGTTACAACAAATTTGATATTGTTGACATTCCCTTGACAAAACCATGCTGTTGCTTAAAAAAGGTCTAGTTACATAATACATACATAAACACTCACGCCTATCACTCAGAGGGGTAGGCAGAGATTATGGACTTCCATTTGGCACGATCCTGACACACCTCTCTTGCTTCCTCCACATCCATATACCTACGCATCCATATACATACGCACGTCTAGTTGTGCATGATAATATATTCCATTATAAATTACCGATTCTAACACTTCTGCGATACAAGAAAAAAACTAATAGGTCTATAGTTTTTGCATAACGAATAATCTCCTGATTTGTGAATTGGAACAACATGTGCACGCTGATGGAAACGACCCTGTGCTTAAAGATTTATAAAAGAGAATTGACAATGGTGGACTATGTTCAGTAGCACATTATCTAAGGAATGTAGGTAATATTTGTTCTGGTCATGCCCCTTTATTAAGATTAAGTTTCTTTAATCTAAGATTTATATCATGTTCTGATATAGTGAATTCCGATAGGACATTTTCACACATTTGAAGTGATAGCAGCACTGACCGGGTGGAGCCTTCAAATACTGAACTAAAGTAATGCGATATTAAATCGCGAATTCTTGCTGCGTCTCCGGCACTATCAGGCATTATTGAGCTTGGGATAACTTTTTTAGCTTTCTATATATTAATAAAACTCCAAAAAGCTTTGGTATGAAAAATGCTGTCAAAACTAGACAGCATTTTCATTTAGAGTAACATTCCTCCAACAAGGATCTAGCATGCAACATTAAAAATGTATCGTAATCTCGAGGATTACCATATATTTTATACTTTTTATGGATTATTTTCTTTTCCGCAAAGCACTTTTGTATATTGTATTACAAACACCCACTTAAACCTATATTTGATTTGAAGGAATCTTAGTTATACATGGCATTAACTTGTAAATATAACGTTATTGCGAGGGAGATGTTCTTCCGTTGAGTCACTTTTTATTATTAAGATAATCAGGCCGTCTCTCCACCCTGGACACAGACCTCACCCAACATTACGCAATTACAGCAATCAAATAGCATTATCTTCGTAACAAATTCGATATGTAGTCTTCTCATTGCAGAAGTAATAAATATCTATTTGGGGAAAGTATATTAATGTGAATCTGATACATAAGAAAATCACATTTTGTAATCTGGCATTATTAAATTACTTATCGTTTTTAATAACCACTTCAGCTTACCTGCTTTGATCTTGTTGGGACCATAACGGGGGAAGAGTTAGTAAATGCCATGCCAATGAGACCTTCACGCTCCGCCTTTATAGCCCAGTATCCAGCCATACCGAAGTGGTTCGTTCCTAGAAAAAAATTTACAACCAAAGAATCCACTACTCCATTTCTTCCCGAGGGTGTCTTAATAGATGAATGTGGGGAATGGCAGAAAAATCAAAAAATTTTGTATTTTTCATAAAAACTTTAGAATTTTCTCCTGTATCGTGGAGGCAGTTTACAAACACAAATTGCACATGGACAAACATCCAGACCCGGAACAATTATTTGTAGGCCATACAAATACTTGTTCCGTGCGGGATTCGAACCCGCGGCCCCCAGGGCAGCAACTAATTGCTAAGCCACTGCGCCACGGAGCCGTCAAAAATTTCCAATAGATGGCGGTGTAACCATCTTGCTTACACCAGACGTAGTTTACCCAAACCGAAAACGGACAGCAGCATCAAAGGTTCGAGTCCACTTGCCAAGCGTGACTATTTAGACAAATCCTTCATTCAATGATGAAGAAGAAGAAGAAAATATAGATTTACATATAGACGCTATGTTGAATATTTGTTGCAATAGACCACGTAGCTTAGTGATGAGAGTACCTAGCTATCATGCCGCGGGTCCTGAGTTTGAATCTGAGCCAACATTAGTAAAGTAACCATTTTGTCCCAATTTGTTATATGATTGTCCACGTGTCACTGATATTATAGTCTTATCTACCACCAATGTTAGTATTGTCCTTAGGTATTGTCTATATCTGGTGATGACGACGACGAAGAAACGAAAAAATTGTTATAAAAGTACATATTAAAAAAACTGAAGTGACAAATGTAGTTACAGTTCACCTAAAGGTTACTTTCGTAGTCCATAGACAACTGCTGCCAACTTCAAAGAAGGTTACAGATACATTTTTACATCTGAGGACTAAAGTGTAATACCTCACAGCCTACAATTATACTGGCTCTATAAGCCCTTTTAATTAAAACAAGACACTTTAGCAAATTGCGCTTTTAGAATAACTAACGTTTTGCGGATACCCATCCAACGCCGGACTCCTTAGCCTTCTTAATAGCCAAATCCATGCAAAAGTTGGCTGCCGTCGCACCGAGCGTTTCCATACCGTCCACCCACGCTGTAGCCGCCGACTCTTTCAAAACAACTGGTTTCCTTTCGGGACATGTTAGGCCTCCTTTGATATCGTTAACGTACAGTTCTATAAAATAAAACAAACAAAACATTAAAAGCGGCTAAATATGGATACGTGCAAATGAGCAGCCTACATTTTAAAATATCCATTTTGTGCCGGACGGGCGTAACTCTCCGGAGTAAATGTTGTCGGAGATACCCCGCGAGTCGCTCACGTCCTACACCTGTAGGTTCCAGACTCCTCCAACTGCCGTCTTTCACTGCCGTCTCTTTGGTTGCTGCGGATAAACTGTGGACTGAGGTTCAAAATTAAAATGCACGATTTGTAAATTAAAATAGCAAGGGAGTGGCCAGCGGATCGACTAATTAATTTGTCGCGAGATTTTACACTGTTATTTATTTATCACTATTTTTCAACTATGATTGTTCACTATATATTTTAAAACACAGATTTAATTAAACACACAGTAATATTAAAATTTCTATTGGTTTTCTAAAATTTCTATTCGTATTTTTAAAATATCTGTTGGTAATATCAAATTTCTATTGGCAGTAACAAGTTTCTATTGGTATTCTCTACAATTTCTATTGGTAATTTTAAATATCTATTGAAAGTAACAAATTTCTATTGGTAGTATCCAAAATTTCTATTGGTAGCAGCTGGTTTTCTAACACTACTGACTAGCAGCTATTAATCAACTAAAATTAGTTGAATTTAAACACTTTTGTAACTGCGAATATCAGTTACCACTTTTTCCGTCTAGCTAACACTTTTCACGAAATGTAACGGCGAAATTTCCGTTACCACTTTTTTCAGCTAGCCAACACTTTTTCACTATATGTAACTGCGAATATCAGTTACCACTATTTTTGGCTAGCTGACACTATTTTTCTATGTGCAACTGAGAATTTTCAGTTGCCACTTTTTTCGACTATGTGTAACTGCGATTTTTCAGTTACGACCTTTTTCGGCTAGCTAAACTTTTCTATTTCACTTTAACTTTTCACTGTGTTCTGCTACTAGTCACTTCAGCTACTACCGGATACTGCTGCTTGTTACTGGTAGTTCTTCCTACTACAATGTTACTATGATTTGCCCCCATAAGGTAGACTTCGGCTATACTCTATAGAGAGCCGCTTGCCAATTCCCATTTGCCTCTTTATTTTCAATCATTTTTCTTTATGCAAATGGCACAAATTGCAACTTTTCTATATAATACAAATCTTAACTCTAACATGCTATACATCATTAAATAGACATTTTTGTTCTACATTAGTATGCGATAAAGGATAATTAATATATTTACATTTAACAAAGTTATTCATTGAAATGTCCTAAACTTTTACACTAATTGGTCATATTAATTCTTTAATTATCCTATAACTTTTAAATCGTGCTTAATTATACAAAATATTTCTTTATTATAACGATCTATACATCATATGCTAACTAAATACCATATTTACAACTCTTTTCAGACATAAAATTATTCTCATTAATTTTTTGCTTAAAACTATTACGCAGTTAATTTAAATTTCCAGAAAGTTCTATAGCGCGGCGCGCTGTGATTGGTCGATATTTTCTTAAACAAAATAAAGTTGTTTATATTAACTATTGTCAAATCGACCTTCTATACAAACATATTGAGAGTTGTAAATACATGGTAAAACTATATTTAATACATTATTTAGTCAATTTTTCCGTATTTTCATTTTTTAAACAAATAAATATTCCTTAATCACTTTCTCGTTTAAAGTCATTTTTGCCGTTGTGAACAGTCATTTTGGCCGTCTCGAACACATTTAAAGCTTATTTTTTAAGAAATTATTGATTTGAAACCTATTATTTAATACTATTTTTGATTTTTTTGATATTGTTCTCCAAATTCAACATAATACGTGGCAGATTTTAAAAAAAAACGGTTCGCCAAAGATGGTTAAAGTTTATTACATACATCTGCTGTCTAAAAGAAACTAATAAGAAATGACGAATGCAAACTCTTTTTTTTTTCGCTTTTTGTAAATATAACCCTATGTTAAACATACGGCTACGGCTAAAGACATTTATTCTCTTCTCAAAATATTACAAATAATCACTTACAGATAAAATACAATATTATGAAACAGTTTAATTAAACCGATTAGTGTAGTTGGTATACATAGGGTATAAGTTTAAAACTACACAGATAGGGCCTATTATACTAAGTCTCGGCTTGTATTTGTTATTTATTCTGTATCAAATTACTACAATTAAGTCCAAAAAAATATATATGTTATAGGTACATCTTTATTGAGTGATATTAAAGGTTCAAAATACAATACATTGTACTTTGCTCAACAAACAAACAGTGTCGATTTTAAAACCATTTTTCGTTTTACATCGTAATTACAGCACGAAATTATATTAAAATTGCATGTACTTAAAAGTAATCGTATTATAAAGTGATTATTTGAAAATCAGTAGTTTTGTTAACAAAAGAAAATAGTAAAACGGCTCACGCGGAGAGGCGCATATTATCGTGTTTAGCAGGCGTGTCACTTTGTAAAAATCTGAGGTATGGAAAATGGTGGCGCGATTTTCAAATTTGTTCGCATTACTCGTGGGGTATTAAGGTTTAAGAGTTTGCAGTGTATATACTCAACTTATTTATTGAACTATAAGATGTGGGGTATTGAGGTTTAAGGGCTTGCGATTTATTTATATGGGGTTTGTAGTAATATGCGATTTATTTCCTAATTTCAGCTATGGAATTCCATACCTTGAAAAACTTGAGGTATGGAGTGCTCCATACCTTCCATAGTGGAAGTGACAACCCTGGTGTTTAGTATCCAGCAATTTGAAAAACAAAAAACATCTTATGACCACAGTAACATAATTATTCTAAGTAAATCAGTACGACCATTATTGTTTCCGAAAATGTATTTCTATGAAGATTTTGTAAGAGTATCGCTTATACTCTTACAAAACTCAAACTCTTACTGTACGAACATTATTGTAGCCGAAGATGTGTCTAAGTTATTTTAATAATTCTATGTAAATTAATAATAGACTTTATTTATTACAGTGCATCAACACCCCGTTCTGAGAAAGATAATTCGGCACATAAAAAATTCACAGAAGAACAGTAAGTAACCAACAGGCATTGATTGAGCATATGCAAATTGATTTTATTTCCGCGCAAGTCATAGACATACACGTAGATTATTATACATAAGGTACCTGCGGGTAATAAGGCCTAGCTAAGGGAAAATCGAAAATAATATCCGAAATATCTAATTTGGTCTACAAATTTTAATATAGATCATTAGTTTAGTACAGTTTCTAATTTCTATAAAGTAGGAACGAATAGTTGTAACATTTGCTATAAAGAAAAACTACTAGTAAGGTTTTTAAAAATTCAACATTTTTAAAAAACCTTGCTAGTATGCCTTATTTTACTATGGTAGGATAATAAGGTCTACTGCTCTATCGAACTAAAATATTCAATTTATACCTAATATATTTAATATTTCTGATCATTAATCACATGAATGCAGCAATTAAGACTTAAAATTCTAAAAAAATATAAAAATTGCCTCATCTAACAGTACTTAAAGTCATTAGTATAATGATGAACAAACTGACAAACAAACTCACTCCTCGTGATTATCGTCAGTGCGTCGGTTGTGTCTCGAGTTGAGTTGAGTGTTAGGTAGAGTTGAGAATTGGGTTTATTGTTGTGTTGAGTGTCCTCCCAACCAAATTTCTGTCTCAGCGGCCAGTCTCAACGGCGAGTAGCCCAACAGCACAGTACAGAATTATAGTATCTGAATGTATGCGTAAGCACAGGTGCACTCTCTATTTTCCCAACAATCATAAAATCGCAATCCGACACGGTCCGAGAGAGCTTAGGCGCAGGACTCAGGATGTCAAAGCCTTAATTCTTCGACACACTTTGTCTTTGCACTGTTTGGAGAGCTGAAACCAGGCCTTTTTCTGACTATGACATTAGTGTAATAATAAAAGCGTACGACTTACTTGTATTTATAACATTTTAAAAGTTATATAAAATTCATAATAAAACAAAAAAACCTACACAAAAAAGGGAGGAGCCTCGCGCCTGACGTTAGGCGAGTAGCACGCGTTCACGCGCATTGCTAAGTGTTTACGTATAGATTGCTGTTCATTGTTTACTCACGCGTGTAGGTAGGGCCGCGCGGCCTGCTTCCGCGCAGGCTTACTCGGTAGTACTTACGAGTATAAGCGAAAATGACAGACAGAAATGAAGAATTTAACAATAATATTATATATAACGAAGACAATATTACAGAATTAGAAGTGGAAGAGCGGGATAGTATTGATATAAATACGCCTAGGATCATAAAAAGAATCAGAGAAACGAAGGAGAGTACGAGGAGTGGAGTATTGTGAAGGGAAAGGGTAAGAAAAAACGACTGCTCGAGAATGAGAACTTACGTAGAGAAACGGATATCGAGGTATATATTACATGCCTTGAAAAGCTGCCCAAGCAATTTGCTTTGGCACGGTTATTCAAAGAAAATAAAATATATATAATATATATAAATAAATATATATATATAAAGATATAATTAGAGTTAAATATTTAAGGAAAGAAGAAAAAAAAATCTACACTGATTTTGAAAAAGCTTTCGATCGTGTGGATCACATGATCCTGCTCAACAAATTACAAATATTAGGGATTCACGGTGACTTGCTCCGATGGACTGAATCATATCTCACAAACCGCTCACAAGCAGTCGTGATAGGTGGTTTCCGTTCGAGCTACATAAACATACCTACAGGTGTTCCTCAGGGCTCTCACTTAGGTCCACTTTTTTACAATGCCTACCTGTATGACATTGGTTCGTGCATTATACACACAAAATAGCTCATGTATGCAGATGATAAGAAGATCTTTTGTAAAATTAACACCATACATGACTGCCTATTGATACAAAAAGACCTGGACCGTTTATTTGAATATTACAAAATAAATAATATAACTGTCAATGCAAGCAAGTGCGAATGTATTAGTTTTACATGGAAATCTAAGCCAATTCTAAATAAATATCACTTTGACGGATTAGAAATCAGCCGAAAAGTAAGTGTTAGGGATTTAGTCGTAATTTTTGATCATAAAATGATACTATCCGAACACATTGATTACGTTATCAGTAAAGCCTATAAAAATCTTGGTTTTGTTCTTCGCATCTGTAAACCATTCTCGAATATTAATACAATTAAAATGGTTTATTTTGCATATGTCAGAAGTGTTTTGGAATATGCTAGTTCAATATGGTCTCCACAGTACAATGTCTACAAAAGCCGCCTTGAGCGTATTCAAAAAATATTTGTTAATCACCTTAACTTTCGCTGTCGGAATAAAATCGATACTTACACAGACAGTTGCACTGAGCACGATCTCTTATCTCTGGAACACAGGCGCATTTTGCTTGACATGGCTTTGTTATATGATATAATAAACAGTAATATTGACTGTCCATATCTTGTCTCAAGAATCACCTTTCGTACTCCAAAATTCCGTACCCGCAATACTACATTGTTACAAACTCCCTGGCATCATTCAAACTACTGTCGAAACACTGTTCTTTCGCGGCTTGCTCGTACATATAATGAACAATTTGGACACATTGACCTCTTTGCGAAATCTAAACTTACGTTTAAAGATTACATCAAGAAAACTATTACGAAATAGAGCAGTTGAAGTTCAAATCACATACAATCATATATTCTCTCATCTATTTCTTCTATATGTATTTTTGAGGCTACTAATATAAATATAAGTACTTAAGTTATTTTATTTAATATATATTATAATTAATTATTTGTATTATGTTTATATATTTAAACATTTAATATGTATATATACATAAGTAAATATATATGTATATATATATATATATATATATATATCTTATATGTTTATATGTATATATATATATATATATATATATTTATATTTATATATATATATATATATATATAAAGGTAATGTAATATATCATTCTACCTGACTATCTCTCCTGATCTGTAAACTTATGACCACCTTCATTACATTGAATTGCTTATAATTTACCTATTAGATTGTTCTTTTTCCTTTTCTTCTAACAACAATACACCTACAATCAAACAATATAAGGGAAACCTGTTATTGGCCATACTTTTAGTTTGTTACATTAATGTTAATATTTTCTATATACGCTGTTGGTTTTCTAAATAAATAAATAAATTTAAATCCTTTTAAAGTAAGGTTGCAATTGCCGAACGAGGAAAGCGTTAAGAATTTAAGAACCTGTGCGACATTTATTTCTATGGGATGCAGAATTCAAAAGGCAATGGAGGTTAACTACTGTTATGGAACTATAAGAGACGTGGAGTTAGAAATATCTGAAGAAGAAATTATGAAAAATATATCTTGCTCAGATTCTACAGAATTGATATCCGTAAAAAGGCTTAAACGACGAAGTAACACGAAACAGGAAGGTTGGTGTCCAAGTCAAACCATACAGCTTTGTTTCAAAGGGTCTTCCCTACCATCATACGTATATATTTTCGATATGAAAATAATTGTTCAGCCTTATGTATATCCTGTTACACAATGCTCACAATGTTGTAGGTTGGGTCACATTCGCAAATTATGCCCACTCAAGAAAACAATCTGCCCCAAGTGTGGGGGAGAACACGAGAATTGTGATACTAAAACATTCAAATGTATCAATTGCTCTGGTGCTCACATGGCTTTAGCTAGGACTTGCCCTGCTTATCTTAAAGAAAGGAAGTTGCGAGAACTTATGGCCGAGTTCAATTGCGCATACAGGAGGGCTTTAACAATCCATGTTGCGCCAACACCACATAGAGAAATGGACGTAAAACTTACAGGACATAATAATATCCAGCAGGAGATGTAGGTATAATTATAACACACGGAAGAGGGAAGCGGCTACAACCCAGAATGTTCCTACTTTTGCAGAAGTGACAGCCAATGTTATAATGCATAACGAAGCTAATATTAGTCAATGTGAAAGACGATACATTACATTATCGTCCCGCCGACATCAAACAAAAGAGGAAAAAAGAAATACAGAGCGTGACACGTCATTACAAAGTAATAGGTTTGAACCTAATACTAGATATAGTGAGGAAAATAACAACAAATCTCCTGGTAAAATATATTTTAGTGAGCTACTTGTGAGGTGATTAGAGTTGTAAATGGAGTCTTACAAGCGTCATCTCCTGATTTATCGCTCATTGTCTGATATCGTCTATAAATTTAATTGGAAGGTACTTCGAGAGACTTTAGGTAGTGATCATCTCATGATTAAAATATCAGCTTTATGTCAAAAGCGGTTAGCGTATGATCTTAAAAGAAATTTTAAAAAAGCAGATTGGGACGGATATATGAATACTCTTGAAAAACTTTTTCACCAATTCCCAATATATAGTACTGACCTTCAAAAATGTTACAATATATTTTTAGAATATTTGAATTTAGCAGCTGACATTCATATCCCTTTTATTAAAATAAATCAAAACCCAGAGTCTAAATTTGTACCTAACCTAAGCCTCACTGGGATGTAGAAATATCGAAGTCAGTAGCCATTCGTAGACAAGCACTGGCCAGGTATAGACGTAACTCAACACCTCAGAATTTAGCTATACTCCAAGACAAAATTAGAGACACACAGAGGTTAATTCGTCAGGCTAAATTACGTAATTGGGAGAGGTTTTGTGATTCGTTAAATGAAAAAACAACTATTAGGGATATGTGGCAAAAGAAGAGATGGATGAAAGGTTTTAGATAACATAATAGCCACCATATAGATAGAGAAAAAGCGGAAATACTTCTTCGCAGTCTAACGCCAGATTTTGCTTCATCAGAACAGGCTAGTTTTAGCTCTAGTAACATGTTACTAGAGGAAGAGGTCTCAATTCTGGAGCTTGATACATGTATTAAATTAAAGGAAACATATCCTGGATGCGATGGCATAGCATATTCAATGTTGAAACACCTTCCATTTAATGGCAAATGCATTTTAATCAAGCTGTATAATGCTTTTCTCAAAAACAGTTTCGTACCATCACAATGGAGAGATATTGGTATTATAGCGATCCCAAAGCCAGGAAGAGACATTAATGATGTATCGTCAAAAAACCAAACACTTTTCTCCTAATACGTTCGGTTTTAGGAGAACCCGATCCTGCTTAGATAGTCTTAGTAGTTTGGTATCAAGGATACAAATAGGTTTTACAGAGAGTCAGTCCACGATAGGATGCTTCTTAGATTTAGACAATGCGTATAATAATGTTGACATAAATGATTACAGTAAAGGTGTGCACCTTAGATCAACTTAATGTAGGAAAGAAAATTTTTCAATATCATAGTAGTTTCCTTAATGAACGACATCTTAAAATATATGTGGATAACGTGTGTGTCAGTAGATTTACAGGGCGAGGTCTAGCCCAAGGAGATCCGTTATCTCCTCTTTTGTTTAATGTAGCTACTCTTAATATATGTAAAAGCGTGAATAACGTTTATATCTCTCAATATACGGATGATTTTGTTATATATAAGAATTGTGATAGTATCAGTAACGGAGTTATTGATATACAGTTAGCTCTGAATACTCTTAATAGTTTATTTTTCAAGTTAGGACTAGAAATATCTTCATCAAAGAGTAAAGTATGCATATTTAAGAATGGACGCGTAAGAGAACACATAAATATAACGGTTAACAAAAGAAGCCTTTAAATCGTTAAAAGCATTAGTATTTAGGGCTATGGTTAGATTGATCTCTTTGATGGGCCAAGCACATAAACGAAATAAAAGGGAAAGCCCTTAAGTTTGTAAATATTTTAAAAGTTTTAATAGGACCAAGGGGGGGAGTACATCCAGTTCAGTTGCGAATGAGGCTTCGTTCTGGACATATTGCATTAAATAAATTTGCGTTTATGATGAGAAAAATGAATTCACCAAATTGTGTCAAATTCTGGAAGATACTATTCATATTATGATGGAATGTGAACGAAACGAAGCATATAGAAAACTATAAGGTTTTGACAAAAATAGTATAATAGTATTTTAGCTTTTCCATTGTCGGATAAGGCTAGAAAACTTTATAAACTAGTATTGTTAGGTATTAAGAACAGATATTTTTTTATTATTGTTTACGTAAATTTATCATTGTCTGATTATTTTATTGTATAACTATGAAGGTGACATGATCTAATAGATCAAGCCCTCTATAATCAATAAAGATAAAAAAAGAAAGAGGAGTATAATAAGGCCTATTGTGAAATTTAGTAGGCTTTAATAATCGCCGACCAAGTATTTAAGAAAAACCATAAAATATAAAGTAAAAATGACTCATTCTACTACTAACAAAATGATAATAATGCATGTAACAAGAAAATACTTTTACTGAATATTAGGTATTATTTTTAAATACATTATTAATAAAAAAGTTATAGATATTAAATAAGATGGTAAATTTTTTTACGTTTTTAAGTTATTTATATATAATACACATACATACTTATGCATAATATAACTAAGAGAATTGCCAGAAAAGTCTTGTGGCTTAAACCTACCTACTTCATCTGTATTGGTTCAAACGAACTTACAGTCCGTATGGTAATTAGTTATTGCAGCCCACGAACTTCTATAACCAAATTCAAATAAATGAGGGTACACATGCGTTGTAAGTCTAAGGACTGAGATCAAATGCCTCACTGCCTGCACTTATACTATCCTCTCCATACCCTATCTTGACGCACTGTAACACAGAAACGAAGTTCTACCACCTAGTAAATCAACAATTAAGAATTGATGATGTAAGAGCTACGTTTTTTTTTATAGAATAAGGGTGACAAACGAGCACACAGACCACCTGACGGTAAGTGGTTGCTGTGTCCCATAGACATCTACATCTATCTTCGTTTGCGAATTAAAATGCAGATGCGTTGTCAGCCGTGTGGACTAAGATAGAATGCCTCTTTTCCAGTAAAATGGGTCTCTGGTTCTCTACACTCACCACACGGAACACAGCAGCATTAAGCTGTAATTGTACGCTGGTATTCTGTGAGAGCGTGGTCCTTCCCCGGTCCAGCCGACCCATTCGTGCTACAACTATACTACTAATATAGCTGCAGCATGGCTCTACCACGTATATATACGTTTGAAGAAAAGAAAACGGCCTACTAACCAAGTCTATTCAGTCCATGACTAAAATGTCCTACGGTATCTGCATATAGTAGGAGATCAGCTTGCAACTTAGCTTCGGTCTCCGGAGCCCCCACCGCCACTAGGCTCTCCACCATAAATCTCCGCACCTCTTCAATTTGCACCTCAGGCATGGCTGCAATAACGGACAGACCGAAAAATTCAGCCTTGATATTTATACTTAGTTATATATAAGTTATATGCTAGCAACGCAAATTTCAACAGTTCGTTGCGGTGAAAATTTTAGAGCACCTAATTTTTAAACTTGGCACCTAAGAAGCCCTTAATTTTGGATTTTTCCAAATGCAAATTCCCGACTTAGCGTTGCTGGCGAGACACAACTCACTGCAAGACTACACACACAGTAAGTTCATTCTGTGTAGTTAGAACAAAACTAATAATTAAAAAAGCTGAAGATACTCCGGGTTAACTCTGACATCGAGACGTCAATTACCTTAGTCCCCCGTGACCATTGATGCTGTAGAGCACCCGAAACTTAAATAAAAAATAAGTTAATTAAACGCGATAGAATCCTTAAAAGTAGTTTTATTCAATGTGTAGTGTTTGCGTAAATATAAGAAATCATCACTTTCTTATAACTCAAAACCACAGCCTTGTTTGCATGGATAGCTCTGTGATACGATAACTCTTCATCAGTCAATCAAATAATAAAGGGTTAAAAGGGCGCTTCTTTATCAACGTCATTTCGACAGTTGACATTATCGTAAATAATTTTGTCGATTTAAGTGTTGTGTAGTAAAGTTAGTTTTATTTTAGTTGATTTTCCGAAGTGTTCCTAATTATTGCCAAAGCTTGTTTGCTATTTTTTCCTGATATATTCGTTATAGTATACAACCTTGTGTTTATGCCTCTGTCCTCCTCCTAGTTTTGGTTTTATAGGGCAACAAAGCTTAAGGAGGGTGACCATATTACCCTCACGTACCTTATTTAATTTTACAAACAATGTCTGATGCAATTGCATTATTTGTGTTATGAACATAATTCACAATTGGTTACAAGGATCTGACCTGAGGTCAGAGTAGTAGGTAATTGTTTATCAATCCCTATCTAAAAGTAGAATAAAGATAAATATATGATACGTTAACAAATAAAAGAAAAACAAGTTCACCATTTTTACGTACCTCATTCACCAAGGTTCTTCAAGGTCTTGCACAATCACTCGTTTAGTTAATATAACAAATTAAGTAATCACTTGCACAACTAACGTCGATTTCGTTTCAACTCTATTAGCTATGTTAATTCAACTGGAGCTATCGCAGTGATAAGAATTGCTTATGCGTGCTTTGTCTTATACGTTATCGAATGTAATTTTTTACCTACATAACATCCACGAGATGCGACACGCTCTGGGACTTTATCCAAATTGTTTATCATATATTATAATACGTAATTTTTTTATTATATAAAAAGTATCTTAAATACAAATATTATAAGCTTTTAAACGAGGATAATTAACTAAAGCATAAACAGAATAGAAAAAGAATAATATAGTAGTATGATAATTTATGTTTTTATTTTACGTTTTTTTTATTATGGTTTTATAACATTGTATATGTGTTTGAATATTATGTAAATAAATAATTAGGTATCACACTATAACTTCTGAAGCCGACATATGGCCCCGACTTCAGAAGCTATTATGTGAAAATGTTATTATTCGTTTTTGTTCTTTGAAGTCGGCTTGGTTGGTGTAGGGCGGAGCGGGCGGCCAAAGAAACGGATATATAAATGTCGCAGTCGGGTGATAAAACATAACATTACCAAATCGAAAAAGACTGGTTGTTTCATATAATACAAAACGTTTGATCACAATTGCTATGTGACGCCAAGCGTGGCGGCTATAGGCAACCTTTGGGGTAGGCCTATATGTTCAGCAATGATCATTAACGGGTTGAAGATGATGACAATAAATCGAAAAAGTAAATATTGTTAATTATATATTATTATGTTGATATTACATATAAATAAACATTCTCGCCCGTGGAAAAATATTATAATCAACAATGTTATCAGTTGTCATTAAATATCTATAACATACAGTAATAACATACATAACCACAATACTCTCTTCCGAGAATATGTACATAATTTATAAAATCGTATGTTATCTATTGTAATATTACGTGGTAGAGCCATGCTGCAGCTATATTAGTAGTTTAGTTGTAGCAAGAATGGGTCTCGACCGGGGAAGGACCACGCTCTCACAGAATACCGGCGTAAAATAGCAGCTTAACGCTGCTGTGTTTCATATGGTAAGTGTAGAGAACCGGAGACCCTTTTAACTGGAAAAGAGGCATTCCATCTTAGTCCTCACAGGTGACAACGCTTCTGCATTTTGATTATTTATTGAGGATAGATGTAATGTCTATGGATCACAGTAACCACTTACCATCAGGTGGACTGTGTGTTCGTTTGTGACCCTATCCTATAAAAAAATTAATTTCAAATGTTTTGAATATACGTTCCTTTTACTTATAATAAAACTTACTTACTTATCATCATCATCATCAGCCTATCAAAATCCTCTACCGAACATAGGCCTCACCTAATACTGCCTCATAAGAGGGATATTTGCCATAGTTGTGACACTCGGCAGGCGGCGAGTAAGAGGCTCCTTCTGGCGTCTCTTACCACACCCACGGGACGATATGGGGTAGTGGATATTCTTACACCGCCACTACACGGTAAAACTACATTACTAAAGTAGCGCAGCGCCTGCCCCTTAGATTAGACAACAAGTATGTTACATACTTGTGTCTCATTTAAAACTCATTCAGGTAATAAGAAAGATTTGGGGACTAAAAGGCTAAAGACATAGCAAAAACAAAAGCTTTAGAATTATGGTGGGGTTGTTATAAACTAATTTGCTTGATTCCGCGTAAAGAAAGAAAATGATATATCCTGACCAGTTTTAAGGAAATTAGCTTATAACAACCCCATTATAATGGATTTCCACAAAGTAACGCCTGATTCTATTATCTTTAGACTTATGCTATTATAAGAAAGTTATAGCGTACATACGTTGGGCGCACGCCTCTGTTTACTTCTGTGGGACAGAGAGGGTTTAAGAAAATGCCTGTCGCCTTGCTCTAAGAAGTTAAATGTTTTTGGTGATAATCTCTTCACTGTGCGACTGTTTCATCAATGATTAATAAGTGTTTGAGATTAACAGTATGAACGTAAGCAACATTGTTTACGTTTTACGTTTTATTGCATGCCTTAAGCGCGAAGCGCGTACGATGTTCTATTAGGGCCTAAAATTCAAGATTCAAACGTTTTGTTCAAAGAGAATATAACCACTGCGTTTAGTTTTGTCACATGAAATCGTATCTAACAATCATATTGTACATATAAATGATGTCAAAACCACATTGTCAAAAAGTTGAATGATTGTTGAACTTATTCATTTTTTTTTAAATCGATTAATTGCTATTTTTAAATATAAAAGCGGTTTTAGTGGCTTATGGTGTGGATTTATCAAGTCCGCATGGAAAAGTAAACACGATAAGTTTTGAAAATATCAATTTTTCAATATCTTCATCTATCATGTTGGAAGCCATGGAATGTAAATGGCAGTTTAATTTTGTTTTGTTTAGTTATAATTATTTTTTATTCGGCAGAGAAATTCCGAAATTTTCGGTGTTTTGAGCAGCCTTGTAATAATGCACTGCTGGCCGTATGAGGAAGCTCAAGGTCGCTCAGCGAGCTATGAAGAGGGCTATGCTCGGGGTTTATCTGCGTTATAAACTTAGAAATAAGGATATCCGCAGTGGAACCAGAGTAACCGACATAGCCCAACGGATTAGTAAGCTGAAATGGCAGTGGGCCGGCCTTATAGCTCGAAGAACCGACAACCGATGGGGAAGAAAGGTTCTTGAGTGGCAGCCTCGTACTGGTAGGCGAAGTGTAGGGCGACCCCCCACGAGATGGAGTGACGACCTGGTAAAACATGCAGAAAGTCGATGCATGCAGGTGGCTCAGGACCGTGCTTTGTGGCATTCCTTGGGGGAGGCCTATGTGCAGTAGTGGATTTGTGAAAGGCTGTAATGATGATGATTGTAATAATTTATTTTACTAAATAGACTGCCTCACTCAGCGTCATTTCGGGCTCAGCCGCCGTCGTGAGTGGGATACTGTATCGGTTGTTTGCAGCGGCTTGTGCTCAAAAAGATCGCTGTACAAATACAAAATATTGGCTTAACCAAATTTAATACATACTTGATTATTATTTTTATCACAGATTTTTATTACAATATTTTAAAAGCATAAAATAAGTAATAGTACTACGTACTAAAAGTAAGTAGGATTTATATATAAATATACTTAAATACATCTTGGACTTTATGGAGTGACCTGAATGATGATATGATGATCATATGAGCATTATGAGTCGTGCAATTTTCGATTTTCTAAACTTTTTTTTTAACTGAAGTTTGACATAAAATTATCGGAAAATTGAGAGTATAGATAATAATAAGGTTATTGATGAAAACTTGTGTGTAAAAAATTTTGCTTTGTGCACTCCTTGTCCATATATGAATTTTAACTACCTATGCAATATGCTTAAAAAGAGTTACAAGTTTTCCCTTCACGTATTAATAGACAAGAGAACGCTGTCTACTAAAGTAGCGCAGCGCCTGCCCTTCAGAGCAACATTAGAAAAGCTTTACGGTAGCCAAAATACACAGAATATGCTGGATAAAAATATAAAATTGTCGATATACTTCTTTGAGTAACAACACTACTTTAGTAGCATAAAATTCTCGAGGTCATGGTAGAGCCCTAACCTCGTTGTAAAGTATCGCCAAAACGCAATTAGCTGTGAATAGTTATTTTTTTTTCTTTATTTGGTATTTTTATTGATTATAAAACATTAATTATGTTTGATAACTAAATGGCGTCAATATGAAGTAGATTTTTCATAACGTTAATCCATTTCGGATTTACATAGACATACATACAACAATTACATAGGGTTAAAATATATTTGTACTTCTGTCAAGTTTTAGATAGGCAGGACGGGTTACAACATACTATATTTATATACCCCTATAGAGAAGTAGGCTTTACAAGCTCTTTTATAGAGTTTCAAGTTTTACAGAGTGGCTTAAGCGGTAGCTGCGATCTCAAAAGGCGTGAATCTCTATCTTCTGTACTTTACTATCCAACTTAAGGTACTGCAGATATTAACGCTGATTATTAAATCCTGTATTTTATCTCGTAGGTGGGTTGAGGTGTAAGAATATCCACCAACCCAACGACAGAGTGAAACTGATACAGGAGATGGGCAGAAGCATCTTCCCGATAACGACTCAAAAACATAAAAAAACTGCGATTGTGAACCTCTATGGAGGAGTCCTATGTTCAGCGGTGGATTTTCAAAGGATGTAATGGAAGAGAAAATCTAGGAAAATGTTATTCTATAGATGGCAGTGTACTATCTCTTATATGTCAGATGTTAAAAAATACCCAGACCGGTAATCAGTAAACAGAAACAGAAACTTTTTCATTCAATTATAAATATTACTAACTGAAAGTCACTTACCACTGCTGGTTCGAAAAAAATGCGTGAGTGTCGTGGAACACTCGGTTGGAACGAATTTCCTTGCGTAGTATATTATTATTGATAAACATAGGTATTATATTATTGATTAACAAATACAAATAAATGATTACTAGCGTCTATTAAAATGAAGCGTCATTTGAAATAAAATAATATTTCTTTCATGGCAAAATAAGAAAAAGTGCGAAGGAGATGTATATTATACCATCCCACTTCCTTATTTCGCCGCCAAGGCCGTCTACACTATGACTCAAGGGGTAGTGACGAAAAAAATCTTACACTTTTTGTCGCCTAGGTCCCATCCGCTAAACCCGTACCGCGATAAGGAACTTAGTTCCAAAAACCTCTGTCCTGGGAAGAACCAGCAAGAAACCCAGCGGGACTTTTTTTTTAAATAACAGCTGACAATCATGTAATCACAATTAACCACACAAAACAAATTATAAATAGCTTGGTAGCGATCACTTCAGATGTCAGACTGCCTTTCCAGTACTAACACATTAGCCACCACCTTAAGGGGCTACTCCATGCGAACGACCTTGAGCATTTGACCGGCGCGCCGTTCGCTACAATATTAATATATTGTAGCGAGCGGCTCGCCGGAAGAAATATGTAAGACGCCACCTATTGTACGAAAGTAGTATTATTTATATGTATGTATTTTCATATATTATCTAATTATGAAATTTTATAATTAATTATATATTAAAACGGAAGCATTGAAAATTGTGAGTTTAAAAGATACCTATTCACTATAGGTAAATAAATAGATAACTCGGCTTTTGTACAAATATTTGGTGCAATAAAAAATATATAAATACAAAAATCAACAAGAAGTATAAGGGTTCAATCTTTCAATTTCAGTTGTAAAAAAACGTTACACCCACACTAGGATTTTCTCCTGTGTCGTGGAGGCAGTTTACAAACATAAATTGCACAAAGACAAACATCCAGACCCGGAACAATTATTTGTAGGCCATACAAATCTTGTTCCATGCGGGATTCGAACCCGCGGCCCCCAGCGCAACAACTGATTGCTAAGCCACTGCGCCACCATGAAGCTAATACAAAGACTAACTTTGTATTTGCTTCATGGGCGCCGGGTTATAGCTAAAGTGACCATACGTCCCGTTTTGAACGGGACTGTCCCTTTTCTCGGTCTCCTGTCCCATTGTCCCCAAACAAAGCTCCGGGACACAAAATTGTCCCGTAACTCGTTGGATGGAAGTATTCAAAGTCAACAATCTTCAACATAATTTTTTTTAATCGAATATATTTTATGTCTACCTGGTACGAATGCTCCGGTAGAAAGAGTATTTTTTTATTTTGCATAAATTGTGGACGTCTGAAAGAAACACTTACGGTTCCAGAGTTCTAAAGGCGATGTTGTTAACAAAGATAACAATAAAAAACTTGAGCAGAATTTTATTCTTATTTAAAATCATCACCAACTTTGTTAAAGCAAATTTAATCCACTGACAAATGTAATTAATAATTAAAAAAAAATATGTTGCATTTAATAATTACCGTCTATACCGAATATAATTTTATAGTGAACACTAATTGTATAAAGTTATAGTTTTTAGAGTATAAATAAACCCATGTCCTGTTATGAGTTAAAAAATAAATGGTCAGTTTAGTCTTTTTAGTTAAATTTAGTTTTAAAAATTTTTAGTTTATAGTAAAAAGTAGGTAATATACCTACTTTTTACTATAAACTAAAAATTTAGTTTAGTAGTACTTTTTACCGAGTTATAAGTATAGAACACCTTATGTACTCAATTATTTTTTGAAAAAGAAGAAAAAACAAGCAATAAATAATATATTATATTTTAGCAAAAAACTATAACTTAGTAATACTAATTATAACTTAGAACATAAATGAAAAACTCATAACTGACTTTTTGGCCCGACCCAGGATTCGAACCCGGGACCTCATGATCAGCAGTCGCACTACTACAACCACTAGACCAACGAGGCAGTACTATACCTGATAAGATATTGTGGTTGGGTGATAATATTGAATTAGCCTTTTATAGTGTAAATTATAATATTTGTCGAAATTTTAATTATGGATTCGAACCTTACATGCTAATGGTGCTTCATTTTTTTATTTGCATTTACTTCAAAGAAAATACACGCAAAAATCTTCATCGCGCAGTAAAAACACAACAAATATATGTATAACTAATACGAAAAATTATACCCAAAACAAACAAATAATACTACCTATAAATAACCTAATAAGTAATAATATTATCGACTCATATGACGTGGCGTATGCGTTGGTCGACGCTCTAACGACACGGGCTTCACGTCGAAGAGCTCAGCGCTCACTGATTCAGCAAGCCCGTGAGCAGTAAATATGCCCAGATTTTAAAATAATTTCTTAATAAAATCAAATTTTGGTCTTTTGAAAAAAAATTTACTATAGAAATGTTTATTAATAAATTGCCTATCCATTGGTGTAAATCGCAAAATAAAATAATACTTACTTTACGAGGAGATGCATGTTATCAATAATAATTTCACATTTATGTGGTTTCGTTGTAAGGAGATTATATTAATATTTATTCCTTTTAAAAAAAATTGGATATAGCTTTTATGGAATCAAGATTATGTAGAAATATAATGTGTTTTTTATTTGTTGATATATCTTTTAAATAAAAAGTAGATAGATCCTAAAAACCGCCCAAATAACGACTAGCGCGACATTTTGCTCAACCTGCGCCTTAACAAAGCGTGACGATTACAACCAATACTTTGTCCCATATCTAACAGAGGACCGCTATGGGCTAACAAATAAAGTGAAATGCGCACCTTTTCTGCCGACTTCCAAAAAGGAGATTGTACTCAATTCGACTGTATGTTTTTTTTATGTGTGTTACCGCATAACTTTGTACTGGGTGTATCGATTTCGATGATTTTTTTTTATGTGTGTTACCTCATAACTTTGTACTGGGTGAATGGATTTCGATGATTTTTTTTATGTGTGTTACCTCATAACTTTGTACTGGGTGAATGGATTTCGATGATTTTTTTTATGTGTGTTACCTCATAACTTTGTACTGGGTGAATGGATTTCGATGATTTTTTTTTATGTGTGTTACCTCATAACTTTGTACTGGGTGAATGGATTTCGATGATTTTTTTTTTATGTGTGTTACCTCATAACTTTGTACTGGGTGAATGGATTTCGATGATTTTTTTTTATGTGTGTTACCGCATAACTTTGTACTGGGTGAATGGATTTCGATGATTTTTTTTTATGTGTGTTACCTCATAACTTTGTACTGGGTGAATGGATTTCGATGATTTTTTTTTATGTGTGTTACCTCATAACTTTGTACTGGGTGAATGGATTTCGATGATTTTTTTTTATGTGTGTTACCTCATAACTTTGTACTGGGTGAATGGATTTCGATGATTTTTTTTTATGTGTGTTACCTCATAACTTTGTACTGGGTGAATGGATTTCGATAATTTTTTTTTATGTGTGTTACCTCATAACTTTGTACTGGGTGAATGGATTTCGATGATTTTTTTTTTATGTGTGTTACCTCATAACTTTGTACTGGGTGAATGGATTTCGATGATTTTTTTTTTATGTGTGTTACCTCATAACTTTGTACTGGGTGAATGGATTTCGATGATTTTTTTTTTATGTGTGTTACCTCATAACTTTGTACTGGGTGAATGGATTTCGATGATTTTTTTTATGTGTGTTACCTCATAACTTTGTACTGGGTGAATGGATTTCGATGATTTTTTTTTATGTGTGTTACCTCATAACTTTGTACTGGGTGAATGGATTTCGATGATTTTTTTTATGTGTGTTACCTCATAACTTTGTACTGGGTGAATGGATTTCGATGATTTTTTTTATGTGTGTTACCGCATAACTTTGTACTGGGTGAATGGATTTCGATGATTTTTTTTATGTGTGTTACCTCATAACTTTGTACTGGGTGAATGGATTTCGATGATTTTTTTTTATGTGTGTTACCTCATAACTTTGTACTGGGTGAATGGATTTCGATGATTTTTTTTATGTGTGTTACCTCATAACTTTGTACTGGGTGAATGGATTTCGATGATTTTTTTTTATGTGTGTTACCTCATAACTTTGTACTGGGTGAATGGATTTCGATGATTTTTTTTATGTGTGTTACCGCATAACTTTGTACTGGGTGAATGGATTTCGATGATTTTTTTTATGTGTGTTACCTCATAACTTTGTACTGGGTGAATGGATTTCGATGATTTTTTTTTATGTGTGTTACCTCATAACTTTGTACTGGGTGAATGGATTTCGATGATTTTTTTTTATGTGTGTTACCTCATAACTTTGTACTGGGTGAATGGTTTTCGATGATTTTTTTTTATGTGTGTTACCTCATAACTTTGTACTGGGTGAATGGATTTCGATGATTTTTTTTTATGTGTGTTACCTCATAACTTTGTACTGGGTGAATGGATTTCGATGATTTTTTTTTTATGTGTGTTACCTCATAACTTTGTACTGGCTGAATGGATTTCGATGATTTTTTTATGTGTGTTACCTCATAACTTTGTACTGGGTGAATGGATTTCGATGATTTTTTTTTATGTGTGTTACCTCATAACTTTGTACTGGGTGAATGGATTTCGATGATTTTTTTTATGTGTGTTACCTCATAACTTTGTACTGGGTGAATGGATTTCGATGATTTTTTTTTATATGTGTTACCTCATAACTTTGTACTGGGTGAATGGATTTCGATGATTTTTTTTTATGTGTGTTACCTCATAACTTTGTACTGGGTGAATGGATTTCGATGATTTTTTTTTATGTGTGTTACCTCATAACTTTGTACTGGGTGAATGGATTTCGATGATTTTTTTATGTGTGTTACCTCATAACTTTGTACTGGGTGAATGGATTTCGATGATTTTTTTTTATGTGTGTTACCTCATAACTTTGTACTGGGTGAATGGATTTCGATGATTTTTTTTTATGTGTGTTACCTCATAACTTTGTACTGGGTGAATGGATTTCGATGATTTTTTTTTATGTGTGTTACCTCATAACCTTGTACTGGGTGAATGGATTTCGATGATTTTTTTTATGTGTGTTACCTCATAACTTTGTACTGGGTGAATGGATTTCGATGATTTTTTTTTATGTGTGTTACCTCATAACTTTGTACTGGGTGAATGGATTTCGATGATTTTTTTTTATGTGTGTTACCTCATAACTTTGTACTGGGTGAATGGATTTCGATGATTTTTTTTTATGTGTGTTACCTCATAACTTTGTACTGGGTGAATGGATTTCGATGATTTTTTTTTATGTGTGTTACCTCATAACTTTGTACTGGGTGAATGGATTTCGATGATTTTTTTTATGTGTGTTACCTCATAACTTTGTACTGGGTGAATGGATTTCGATGATTTTTTTTATGTGTGTTACCGCATAACTTTGTACTGGGTGAATGGATTTCGATGATTTTTTTTATGTGTGTTACCTCATAACTTTGTACTGGGTGAATGGATTTCGATGATTTTTTTTTATGTGTGTTACCGCATAACTTTGTACTGGGTGAATGGATTTCGATGATTTTTTTTTTATGTGTGTTACCTCATAACTTTGTACTGGGTGAATGGATTTCGATGATTTTTTTTTATGTGTGTTACCTCATAACTTTGTACTGGGTGAATGGATTTCGATGATTTTTTTTTATGTGTGTTACCTCATAACTTTGTACTGGGTGAATGGATTTCGATGATTTTTTTTTTGTGTGTTACCTCATAACTTTGTACTGGGTGAATGGATTTCGATGATTTTTTTTATGTGTGTTACCTCATAACTTTGTACTGGGTGAATGGATTTCGATGATTTTTTTTATGTGTGTTACCTCATAACTTTGTACTGGGTGAATGGATTTCGATGATTTTTTTTTATGTGTGTTACCTCATAACTTTGTACTGGGTGAATGGATTTCGATGATTTTTTTTTATGTGTGTTACCTCATAACTTTGTACTGGGTGAATGGATTTCGATGATTTTTTTTATGTGTGTTACCTCATAACTTTGTACTGGGTGAATGGATTTCGATGATTTTTTTTTATGTGTGTTACCTCATAACTTTGTACTGGGTGAATGGATTTCGATGATTTTTTTTTATGTGTGTTACCTCATAACTTTGTACTGGGTGAATGGATTTCGATGATTTTTTTTTATGTGTGTTACCGCATAACTTTGTACTGGGTGAATGGATTTCGATGATTTTTTTTTATGTGTGTTACCTCATAACTTTGTACTGGGTGAATGGATTTCGATGATTTTTTTTTATGTGTGTTACCTCATAACTTTGTACTGGGTGAATGGATTTCGATGATTCTTTTTTTATGTGTGTTACCTCATAACTTTGTACTGGTGAATGGATTTCGATGATTCTTTTTTTATGTGTGTTACCTCATAACTTTGTACTGGGTGAATGGATTTCGATGATTCTTTTTTTATATGAAAGCTGATAGTTCTCGTATGGTCCCATATGAATTTGATCAAGTTCAGACCAATGGTTATTGAGTTATTTTTAAATAACTTATATTGAAGTCGGCTGTACACAATTTTTAATTTTTAATTATTTATTTAAAATATTAAAGTTTTTCTAACGATAATTTAAAATTAAAAATTTTGTACAGCCGATTTCAATATAAGTTATTAAGAATAACTCAAAAACTTTTAGTCTGACCTTGATCAAATTCATATGGGACCACACGAGAAGTACCAGCTTTCAAATAAAAAAAGAATTATCGAAATCAGCTCATCCAGTAAAAAGTTATGAGGTATAACACACATAAAAACATACAGTCGAATTGAGTACCGTCTCCTTTTTGGAAGTCGGCAAAAATTAATATCATGCCTAAATATTGAAGTCTTTAATTTTATTGTAATTATTACTTTTAACAAAAAGTAAAAACCGACTTCAAATTGCTAAAAAGGAAGTCATTTATTTGCTCATCTTAGGGGTGGAATTTTTTCTCCAAATTTATATGGGACCACAAGTCATCAAAATTGGTTCACAATCTGCGAAGATATAGCGTAACATACATACAAAAAACATACATTCGAATTGAGATCTTCCTTTATCACTACTTTGTTCTGCTATGGCTTCACCAGTGATTTGTATTTAAAATAAAATGCCACCGGTGATTTTACCAAAAAATAAAATTCAATAAAAATGCCTAAGATGTACGAACAACATTAGTTCAATTTATGGTGCCTTCGCCAATGATTTTTACTTTAAATTTTTATTGTCACGTACCAGACGATTTGCAACGGGCTTGGCGAAAAAAAAAATTCATTAGGAAGCTTTGCTTGAATCTGAAATATTGTATGAAACATTATTTAAGCGTATTTGCAATGAATTTTATATTACTTAAATAATCTCCTCGAACATTCGCAAGGAATTCAATGAATGGGCGACAATAGGAATCCATAAAAGTAGATAAAGGTTATATGAAGTTTACCATGAGAGGTCATATAATCCTAGCGTCGAATTTAGGGAATATGTGAAAAATATTTAAATTAGTGTGCTCCACAGCCAAGTCTGCATTAGACCAACAAAATTAAGACGACTACTAATAAATATTAAAATGACGTGGATTATAATTAATGGTAAAACAGGTAAGGTAAACTCTCGTAATTCAAACTACCAATTATAATAATATTAGATTTAGTGCATTAACTAAATCATATCAGGACATTGCAATGGTTTTTGAGAACTATTTATACTAAGTAACTGAAGGCTTCTCCTGCCGTCGCCGAATCATTACTCAAACAAAATGTAAATGAGTATTCAAAGAATTTCATACAGTATCACTAAAAGAGATTATAAAATTTTTAAAACTATTCATATTAAAAAAAAACCGCAATGCGTCTATAATAGATACAATCACAGTTCTATTATTTTTAATATTAGTATCGAATCTCGTGTGTTTCCTGATTTAATGAAACTTAGTAAAGTAATACATTTACATATTTAAATCTGGTAGTAGTAGTGCCTAACATATATTATGACTAGCTGATACCCGCTCGCTTCGCTAGGTGCATGATAATATGTTATTGTAGGATTTTTTTTGATGGAACTCACATAAAATCCGTTCTTAGTAAGTGTCTACGTTGCGAAATGAGTAACTATACTAAATTTCAAGTCAAACGGATGTATAGTTTTAGATATCTCATAATGAGTCAGTCAGTCAGTGGTATTTCGCTTATATGTATATGTAATATATAATATAGATTATAAACTGTTTTTTTTTTTCAAAAAAGTCCCGCCGGGCTTCTTGCTGCTTCTTAAGGTATTTTCCAAATCAGTGGTAAATTAAACACAAAGAGTGACTTTCAATAAGTATTATTTATAATCTAATAAAAAAATTGTTTCTGTTTCAATACCCCAGTATATTCTAAGTGTATGGTTTCAAATTAAGCCATAGAATTTCTTGACTTCGCGTCACTATGATGCCGCGACGTGTCACCTTTAGGTGTTACTGGTGCTGCATAAAACTACAATGAAGTACGAAATATATATATACCTAGTCAGGTCATAAATTCTGTCACATGTTTAATATAAAATAAACCTAGCAAGCTAACAGCATAGCAAAGTGGCGAAGCAATCAGCTTTGTAGCGGTTTCTAACGGTTGCCGTTGAGCAATCAGTTTCAGCATAGGAGGTTCAGATGCCTGGGTGATCAGTAATCGATTGCTGAAAACAGAATTTGAAAATTCAAAACCGTTCTCGAGGTAATCGTGGGAAAGACGGACAGACGGACAGACGGACAGACATCGTGAAATCAATAAACCTAGCAAGCTAACAGCATAGCAAAGTGGCGAAGCAATCAGCTTTGTAGCGGTTTCTAACGGTTGCCGTTGAGCAATCAGTTTCAAAATAGGAGGTTCAGATGCCTGGGTGATCAGTAATCGATTGCTGAAAACAGAATTTGAAAATTCGAAACCCCGTTCTCGAGATAATCTTGAGACAGACGGACAGACGGACAGACATCGTGAAATCAATAAGTGACTTCGCAAGCTTCGCCACTTAATAATTGAAACAAGTTTATTCATTATGTAACCATTTATATACCAAAATGAACTTAACAAAACATAGATTCTTATGACACTAAAAGAAATTCAAAATGACCTCCGTGATTTTGAATACAGGCCTTCAATCTGCGCGGCCAGTCGTCTATCGCAGCACGAACGAGGTCCATGTCAATATCGGCGGCTGCCTTAATCAAGGACGTCTTGAGTGACTCCAAATTGGGATGAGGCTTTGAGCACGCCTTTTCCTCCAAGTGTTGCCATATCTTGTAATCTAACGGATTCAAATCTGGATTGGAGGAGGGCCAGTCTTCGTGCCGGATGAAGTCGATTTCACGCGCCGCCAGCCAGTCTTGTGTGCTATTCGCTCTATGAGCTGGCGCCGAATCTTGTTGGAATACCCAGTGCCTGTTATTGAACATGGTATGAGAAACAGGTTCCACAAGGTTCGTCAGGACTGTATTTTGATACACAACTGCATTCGTTTTTACACCTTTCTCACACAAATGTACCTCTGTTAAGCCCCAATAAGAAACTCCCAACCATACCATGAGCGAGGATGGAAAATGACCTCGTTGGACACGCGGAATACGGTTGCTCGCTTCTTCACTACTGTGTGCGTACACCTTATCATTTTGTTTGTTGTAGCTCTCTTCTACGGTAAAAATTTTTTCATCCGAAAAAAGAATTTCCCGATATTTTTTTCCTGCGTACCGTTTCAACAAAGCGCGGCATCTCTTCAGTCTCAGGTCCATTAGACGAGCATTCAAACGATGTCCTGTTTTTCTTCGATATGCCCGAAGCCCTAAGTCTTCATTTAACACCCTTTTCACCGTGGTTCTGCTTAACCCCATCTGAAGGGCCAACAGTTTCTGCTTACGTTTGGGATTTCTTTGAATTCGCGCCTTCACAGCTTTTATCACTGCTGGAGTCCTAACAGACCGAGGGCGACCACTTCTTGACCTGTCGTCTACACTAGAGTCTTCATTGTATCGTTTGATGGTACGATAAACGAATCTCTTGGTTATATTCAAATTTTTCAGTATGTCAAAAATTTGAATTGGCGCGTAACCGCAACGATGCAACGCAATAACTGCAACACGGTCTTCTTTAAGCGTCCACTCCATATTTAAAAATGAGTAAAATTCTAAAAAGTATACAGTTTTATTTTCATGAACAATTCGAAATTCGAATTCAATAAGCTTTTTTGTGGCCAGCATTCTAAAAGATAAGTTTTTACTGTGTGACAATACTTATGACCTGACTAGGTATATACAGTGGATTTCGGGTATAAAGACGATGAAGGGACCACTCTATTTTCATCGTTATATCCGGAAGTCGTTACAGGCAAAGGTAACAAATTTAATACATTACAGTTGCTACTCAGAATATCACTTTGTAACTGAACCATAAATTTAACTCCGAAACGTACATGCTTCTCTACCTACTTAGCTTATATCTATAAACAAAAGGTAAAGGTCTCCACACTTGCTGAGCATCTGTATTTACATCCATACATATCTATACAAAAGATAAGAAATGTTTGTGAAAGAAAGAAAGAAATCTTTGTGTCTTTGGCGGCCGACTCTGGTCGCAATATCTGCATGGGATTTCTAGGAATTTGTTACAAATGATTTATTAAAAACAGTCGCTATACCCGAACTCGGCGTTACATCCAAAGTCGCTATAGCCACATGAATTTTGTACTAAAATATGCTTTAAATTCAAGGGACTTAGATTTAACGTCGCTATAAGCAAATGGTCGCTACAACCAAGGTCGTAATAAATAAAATCCACTGTATATATCTTTATATATAAAAATTACGTGTCACATTGTTTGTCCGTTTGAACTCCCAAATTACTAAACTGATTGCAACACTATGTTGCTCTAACTTGAGAGATAGGATAGTTTTTATCCCTATAAGTGACCCTCAATATTTTTTATTACGAATTTAAGACTTGTTATAGGATACAGGGTCGTCGGAGAGGGCAGAACAACGTCTGCCTGGTCAGCTAGTACGAGTATATAATAAGTATATATAAGATATTATTTCTTATCGTTATTGCTAAACTATGTAAAAATATTATAAAATATGATAAGTTTACTTAAATACAAAATGACTACATACAAATATGAAAAAATTACAACCATTGAAGTATAATGAGCTTAGCTACATATTACTTCAATAACTACAACCTTGTACTCTATTTATTCTGTGCTACAACTACAGTTCTATTACAATTGGACAATGGAATTACTTTATTCATACCATATTTGAGAAGATGATGATGATATTGACAGATGCAAGAAGTCGATGGATGCAGGACCGTGCCTAGTGGCATTCTGTGGGGAGGCCTATGTCCATCAGTGGACTTGTGATAGGCTGAAATAATGTACAGAAATTGTGGCGAAGGCAGTCTTCTAATTACTCATAATTAAGTAAAAGATTCGGGGTTTCTCTGCGTATTAAACTTAGAAATGAGGATATCCGCAGTAGAACCAGAGTGACTGACATAGCCCAACCGATTAGTAAGCTAAAGTGGCAATGGGCCAGCCATATAGTAGGGCGTCCTCCCACTAGATGGAATGATGACCTGGTAAGACGCATGCCTTGCCAGGAAGTCGATGGATGCAGTTGGCTCGGGACCGTGCTTTGTGGCATTGTACCATTGGCCAATGTACAGCAGTGGACTTGTGAAGGACTATAATGATGATGATGATGGTGGTGGTGATAATGATGAAGGTAAAGATATCTAAATTATTACAAATTTTTGTTTGTAAATATTGTTATTATTTACTATATTAAAAAAAAGAAATACGCATTTATCCAACAAAATATTTTTTAAGATTATCAACGTTTACCTTTTTTAATTTTGTTCACCCAACTATCGGTCAAATGGTTGCTAAATAAACGAGTGAGTGCGGAGCTGTCTCATTTTCCTTGCCGTATTATCTAAAGCTGGATATACATGCAACGATCGATCGTATCGATTTATCTGCGCATGTGAAACAGCCTGTTAATAATTGCTTTTCGCTTTAGTTCAAAAGCTGTGCATGGAGAAACTCATGACCATGGCTTGTTTGTTTACATATACATACGTTCCAATACATGAAAATACAGATCGATCTTTACAGTCCATCGCTACGTGTAAGGTCAGCCTAATTATCGTATACGAGACAGCACACAGCAATTTACGGCTATTTTAGTCAAACGCTGAAGTGGCAACGCCAGTGCACTCTGGCGGTCGCGGAGACTCAGACAGATACGTTTGCGTCGCGTCGTCCGCGCAGTTTAATTTGTTTTAAGTGTTTCATTTCAATTCGAATAGTATAATAAGAAGGCGAATTTCAAACCTTAAAAGGTAAACAAACGAAGCACAACTGTCATATAATATTTTCACTAACTTTATTAATTTACTATATAGTATATAATTCACGTGTAGGTTATGCTTTATTTACAACGCAAAAATTACTAAATTGAAACCAACATTGAATGCTCAACTGAGTTTTGTAGTATTATTTTGTTTCTAGAATTTATAATATGTCCTCCATGCATTACTAAGTAGAGTTTAAGGCAATGATTTGACTTTTGCTTCCAAAAATCTTCCGACCAAGCCTCGGATTCCTTGTCCCCCCCCCCCCCCCCTACTCTGCTTTGCCACTGATTGAGAACAAGTAAATCAACATACTAATTTAAATTCCATTCACTAAATTAAATTATTATTGTTACAAAATTTTGTTGATTTTATTTATCAGCATATAACTTAATTTATTTACATATTAATTTAAAACTTTATAAACATAAGTACTTCGTATATAAGTAGGCGTACTTAATGTCTGAGACATTTTCTACCAGACTACCTTAAAAATATAATATTTCCAGGATTAAATTATAATTTTGAATTTATATATTTATTTCGTAGTTGTGCAATTAAAATAACTAACAAGCACACATCACAATTCAGTTCACGTTATAAAATATGATGTCATCAATGGATTTTGCTTTTGGGTTATTCTCTTTAGTGCAAGGACATAAAATTATAACTCGTAGATAATACACGAAGCAGCGTTGAATATGCTGATGAAAATTAGCCTAGAAGCAACCTCGTAACATTCCTTCCTAATTATAATATCAATTAAATACACACACACACACACACAAAATCGCGCGCGCGCGCACTCACGCTCGCACGCACGCAGACGCACACGCACACGCAGACACACGCGCACACGCACAAATTGAAGCTGCAAAGCTGTCTGTTTGTATATAATTATTGTTGTCTATTGTGAAATAGTTAATTAGGCATACCAACATTTGTCAACAGTGCGCCAGTCTCAGATTATTCTATATTTGGAGGCGCCAAGACACGATTTTATTTTTTACAGATACGTTTGTCTTTATGACAAATATTATAAGTAAAATAAACCTTAAATCATTCAATCATTCCATACAGCTCTTCAAAGGTCCTCTGCTGAAAAAGGCCTACCCAAGGAATGCCATAAATCACGGAGTACTGAGTCACCTGCACCCATCAACTTCCTGCATCTCTTTCCAGATCGTCACTTCATCTAGTAGGACTGCTCTACACACCGCTTACCGGTACGAGACTGCCACTCTTTCTTCCCCATCGACTGTCGCTTCTTCGAGCTATTTGGCCGGCCCATTGTCACTTCAGCTTACAGATTTGTTGGGCTATATCGGTTACCCTGGTTCTACTACAGATATCATCATATGACGAATTCTTTGGAAACGCCGATCATAGCACTCTCCATTTTTTTGCTGAGCGAATGGGCATCCAGCATAAGTACAGCATTAAATAATCACGTCTCTCTATTTGTCATCACTGACCATACGCCCTGGTGGTACACTCTATTTTCAGGTTTTTAAAAACGTTAAGAGAAGAAACGTCGGAATCTCCCGGAAGCTGCTCAGCTGAGTGGTATCCGTCGACTGACCTGTCGATCGAAGTAGGAGTTTACATAGTCCCACTTTTTCATAGGTAAACATACTTGTCAACAAAATCGAGCGTAGTGTTCCCGTCAACTACCGGCATAGGTGTTACATGGACATTTATTTCAAGAATACAACGATGCCCTGTCTTTGAACTGTTTGCAGCTGTTGGATAGGTATTCGGTTAGCCATCGTAACCGTATTCTACAAGTCCTCCACTCGCACTCACTTCGATATACCGATAGACAATCTTGTTCCGCTGCAGAGATTGTAGCATCGCTCAAATTTCGACGGAATAAAAGGCTTGTTCATAGTCCACATACAAAAGACAACAGACAGAGTGTACTCATCGGTCTTCTGTAGAATTTGGCGAAGGGTATATCTCTATACCCTTCGCCAAAGTAAGTCGCCGAAAAAAGTATGTTGTCTATTTTCGAAACCCGGCTTGTTCAAGATGCTGAAAGTCGTCAAGATTGTGAGTGAGACGATTGGTAATAACTTTCGAGAACAGCACGTAATTGCGGCTCAGAAAAGAAATCGCTCGAGCTTCTCAAATACTTCAAGTACGGGTTTTCACCTGCTTTCAGAGCTCCGCTGTGATTCCATTCTCACCCGGATGAAAAGAAAAAAGTATTTTTATAGGTAGCGAATATCGAATAAACACTCTAAACCTTAATCTCCCCCATCGTACCCCTCGTGCACTAACATAGAACCTCGAAAACTTTCAGCCCATATTACAAAATCGTGTACAGTGCCTAAAAATTGCAATACAATGGACGATATAAGTGTCAAGCTCGTGGAACTGTCCATACTGTCGGGGCTAAGTTCTGCAAGACCCGTGGCAACGCAATAACTCTCCGACCACTCTCTTAATCTCATGAATGTTAGACGCAAAATTAAACTGCAGTCCTCGACAGATATGTTAGCATTCAAGCTATGAACATTTTTGATTGAGACGCAACTTTAATGCAACTTGTATTAAAGAAGGTATTGACCGGAACCAAGGTTCCAGAGTCTTTGAGAGAACTCTTTCTATCGGAAAGAGCCGACTATCAAAGTTGAAATATTTTATCATAAGCTAGCATCAATACTGTTATAATAAAACCGGTTCGATTCAGATTTTCGCGTAATAAATACGCTTGGTTGTTTTTTTATTTTGACTCTTGTGAACGTGATGGTTTTACTACCATCCATTGGAAGACATAGCGTACCTTTTTGGAATTCCTCACAGTCGTCTCTTTCGAGACACATGGAACGAAAAATAGTGGCAAATTATCTTAAGCCATTATTTTAAATACGGCGGTGAAATTAAGAAAAATATTGTATCCATTTTGTGAATTCATATTATATTCATCATCTCACTCTGAGGCAAAGGACTTTTTATGACACAATATAATAATGGACAACCCACGGTAGCCCGCTTGTATTGAAATTTATATATTATAACACAAGCACAAGTTCGATCCCCGCCAGAACCACAGGTATTGTTATTTGTAATTCAAAGTTCTAATTAACGATAACCTGGCGAAGATTGTAGTGTACTATCGTCTAGTCACACAAAATCTATCAGTAATTATTTGTTAGCAATATTTTGAAATTCCTTGGCGACAATTTCTATTCTGTGCGATTGTTTGAACACAGACTATTAAATGTTTGACATTGACCTTAAACTAATATAACTAATAACGTATTACCTACCTTGGAACATTGGCATTATCAACGTCAACAATGTAAGTACTACTCTCAGAACAATAATTAAAGCAAATTATTACACTGAGTAGTATATTTTGTTTTTTTTTTTATTTAATGTACGTACTTTTAACACATATTATATATAATTTCTTTTTGCTTTTTGAACTCCTTCTCCATTTTAACTTTAACTATGCCACATCTCACACTCCGTGCGAGCAATATACTTATAAAGATACTATTGTACTACCTGGGTCCTATCTTACAATCTGACAACTATGTAAAAAAGTGAAACTGTAAAAAATTGTACGATAAAAACTGTTTGGTAAAGATACAAAATTGTAAAAGTAACAGTGCCAAATATATACAATTTGTCGACAAAAATATGATAAAGCAAATTTTAAGATGTAACTTTTATTCGAAAGGGTCGTAGTGAAAAGACTCGTCGGTACCCCGCGGAATAAGCGCTAGCCATAAAATTTTAACAGTAAGCAAGCAAACCAAGTTCGATCCGTGTACTCATTTACCACGTTCTTGAATGTGAAAGAATATATCATGATAAAATCCACATGACTAAAACTAAGAAAAAACAGGACATCAGAACTCCGCTAACACGCCTTGACCCAGTGCAGCGTACTTTTCGCTGCTCCAAATTCCTTCCAGAAATGAGGGCACGCTAGGTTACTTTATGTCTTGTGGTACATCTTACTCTCTATGTAAAGTAATGGATTTTATATCTTAACAGCTAGTTAAACTCACTTTCTACAATCGTGTATACGTGATAGAGCCATGCTGCAGCTACATATCTGGTAAAGTTGTAGCACGAATGGGTCGGCTCGACCTGAGAAGGACCACGCTTTCACAGAATACCAGCGTAAAATAGCAGCTTAACGCTGCTGTGTTTCGTATGGTGAGTGTAGAGAACCGGAGATCCTTTTTGCTGGAAACGAGGAATTCCATCTTAGTCCTCACGGGTGATAACACATCTGCATTTTGATTCATAATCGAGGATAGCTGTAGATGTTTATAGGCCACAGCAACCACTTACCAACAGGTGGGCTGTGTGCTCATTTGTCACGCTTATCCTATTAAAAAAATCGTTATCGCTGGCTAAGCTCAGTGTCGCAACTACCCACCATATGAGGCAATCTATGAGGGAGTCCTATGTTCACCAATGGCCTTTTAGTCGTAAACCACCGTCACGTCAATGTTTATCTACGTGGCAAATCCAAGCTGCAGCTATATTAGCATACAAACTACCAGCTTAATACTCCTGTGTTTCGTATGGTGAGTGAAGGAACTGAAGACCCTTTTTACTGGAACGAGGCATTCCGTCTTAGTCCTCAGGGGACATCTACATTTTGATTGTTAATTGAGGGTAGATATAGATGTGTTTGGACCACAGCATCCTTTTACCATCAGGTGGACTATGTGCTCATATGTCACCCTTATTCTATTTAAAAAAAGATTAATTCACCGCTAGTTATGTAGCAATTAAATATACTTAAAAATGTAAGCAGTACCGCTGGTGCGATCCCCTTAATGAGAATATTTTTTCATATCATGCCATTATTGTTGCAAGCTTTCAAGTAACGACAGGGTGTAAGAGAGAAAAAACATCAAAGACTGGAGAAATCCTAAAACTGTACTTCGAACAATGCAAGTAAGCCTTGTGACGTCAAACAGATGATGGACAATAAGCTACTTTAACTCAGATAACTTATCCCAAACAGTGGAGTCTGGCCTATAATCCTATGTGCATAGTTTGCCAGTACCAGTACCGTATTAGCTAGTCAAACTATCTCTTTTTTCTTAAACGTTATCCTCAGACTAAAATTTTCTTCTATATGGTGGCAGGCAGTTTACAAACATAAATTAGGCATACACACAAACATCCAGACCCGGAACAATTATTTGTAGGTCATACAAATACCTACTAGTTATGTGCGGGATCTGAATCCGAAGTCCTAAGCGCCGTAACTCAATGCCAAGCCAACTCGCCATGAAGCCGTCTATCCATAATCCCCGTTCGCCGCCGATACTTACAATTCAGACACCGTCTCCCAAGACCTAGTGGTACACAGTTATGTACTACGAGGCGACTCCGGTTAATGGGTTTTATCCCGAGGTCCGAGACCTGCTGAGGCCCGAGATTATAGCACGAATGGGTCGGCTCGACCGGGGAAGGACCACGCTCTCACAGAATACCAGCGTAAAATAGTAGCTTAACGCTGCTATGTTTCGTATGGTGAGTGTAGAGAACCGGAGACCCTTTTTACTGGTTACGAGGCATTCTATCTTAGTCCACATGGGTGAGAACGCATCTGCATTTTCAGATGTAGATGTCTATGGGAAACAGCAACCACTTACTCTTTTGTCACTTGCTCGTTTGTCACCCTTACCTATAAAAAAAAGGAGGCACACACTGAGGACAAGAATCCATAATCATGACCTACGAGTACATTGCAAGGATTGTTGTCAGTGTAAGTAATCACGTGTTTTTTCTCGTTTTAGGGTGATTTTAAAAATAACAACAATGGGTAAAGTAGCTACAGCAGAAGCTCTGCGCTTCATGGTAGATTGCTTGAAAGCGGTCGGTGCCGCTAGTACCGCTGCACAACAGCAAGCGGAACTGCTCATACAGGCTGATCGGCTGGGACATCCCAGCCATGGACTTAATAGACTTGGTAAGACAATGAATCTAAAATTATTTAGTATTATACTCAACTTTCTTCTTTGTACTATAAGTAACTGCACCTTAAACCGTAACACCTTGCGCACTCCGTGACTGATAAAAGTTGGTCAAATCGGATCAAACATTCTAATAATCAAAATCGCAGAAGAATTTTCCAACATATGGACCCAAGTTTTTTTTTTTATAGGAGAGGGCAACGAGCATGCGTCTCACCTGATGTGAGTGACTACCGCCGCCCATGAACAACTGCAACACCAGGGGAATTGCAGATACGTTGCCAGCCTTTTAAAAGGGAGTAGGCTCTTTTCTTGAAGGTCCGTAAGTCTATTCCACAAGGAAGTTGTGCGAGGAAGAAAACTTCTTCTAAATCGCACAGGGGTGGACCGCCAATCATCAAGATTGTGTAGTATCGCGAGTTTTGTCGCGATGTGCGATGGTGAAATTGAGCGGCTGGAATTAGGATGGAATTAATTATGTCGAACAATTCCTCAGAGCACTCCCCGTGATAGATGCGATAAAAAACGCAAAGCGATGTAACATCTCTACGCAGTGCCAGTGAGTCAAGCCGATCAGAAAGAAAGTTATAATATGTCTGCATATCTCTCTATAATCCCTCTTTTTTTATAATTATATATCTTTATTTAAAAAGGCTTTTATCCTACAAGGATATGTCAGCCTTATTGTAACCTAACTTATTCGTATTACACAAATGCTATTTAGAAAGGGGGAATCAATGTGGTAAGAATATGGAAATGAACGATTTTGCTACCACTGAGTGTATAATCCCTCTTAGAACCAAAAATACGCAGCTGCAGTGCTGTTTCCTATATAAACTAGAAATTTCTTCAAAAATCGTTAATAGTGAATAAATATACGTGGTAGAGCCATGCTGCAGCTATATTAGTAGTATAGTTGTAGCACGAAGGGGTCGGCTCGACCGGGGAAGGACCACGCTCTCACAGAATACCAGCGTAAAATAGAAGCTTAACGCTGCTCGTATGGTGAGTGTAGAGAACCGGAGACCCTTTTTACTGGAAAAGGGGCATTCTATCTTAGTCCTCACGGGTGACAACGCATCTGCATTTTGATTCGCAAACGAGGGTAAAAGTAGATGTCTATGAGTCACAGCAACCATTTACCATCAGGTGGACTGTGTTATCACCCTATCCTATAAAAAAAAAGTTTTATTTACAATTGTGGAGGTGATTGAAAATATGTTCGTGAATAGTCCTGGACGGGGAAATATAGTGGGAGGAGCGCACTATATATAATGGTAGTACAATGTCACAATTCTCTTGATGGTAGGTAGCCATTGCAATCTTGCCCAAAAGAGTAATTTTCATAATATCCGCCCGCTGTAGTAAAGGAAAGTCTCATTATTCCTACCTTTCTAATGCGCTTTCATACATCTTATTTTAAATGTGAATCAATCAAAATCAACGAAATTTTGTTAGCATGATCTTAGTCCAAGAGGAATCGGTGCATAAATACCGAAAGCTATTCCTCCTCAATTTTTTATTCGATTCATCCAAACTTGGTATTTATCAATCCTTTAAAAATTCATAACTCCGAAAATATTAACTTTATCGTAAAAATATAAAAAATGGTGCCGTTCGAAAATAACAATTCCTTGCAATTGAAAAAAAATCGATTTAAACAATATGACACCGAGTTGATGCATGGCAACATGCATTTATATCATCAGTAGGGCATTTTGAACGGAATCGCATAAAAAAATTGAAGTGGAATAGTTTTCGGTATACTCATGTGTCGATTTTATTTTTACATTCATGGACTATCTAGAAAACAATGTTTCCGCTTCAGGAAGCGGATACTAGAGACAAATATCATGCGAGGGTAGCCGAAAAGCTTGACACCATCGATGGCAGAAAAGAATGTGTGGAAAGAACATAGCAGAACCTTAGAGATGGAATGGTAAGTGCAGCGGAAGAAGTGTGTGGAACGATAAAAAGAGGTAGTAGTAAAAGAAGAGATGCATGGTGGAATGATGAAGTGAAAGAAGCTGTAAAGAAGAAGAAGAAAGCATGGTTAGACTACTTGGCCTCTAGTAATGATAAGGATATGAGAGAGAAGATGAAAGAAAGATATAAGCTGCAGAAAGTTCACACGAAAGCATTGATTGAGGAAGTGCGTGAAAGGTGTAGAATGGAAGCGGACGAAAGGTTGTCGCACAACTTTAAGGAGAACTCCAAACTCTTCTGGAAAGAGGGTGGAAGGACCCGAAGTGGTGCGACGGCCTTAAGAATGAACAAAGTGCTTTCGAGAACCAATGACGTCCTCTCAGAAAAATCGGACGTCATGCAGCGATGGAGCGAATTTTATAGAGAAATGTATGCGTGTGATGATCTTAGTGAGGGATCCGGGGGTGTCGCCGTGACTGGTACGCCAGACCCGGACCTTGATGACACTGAGGTCATCAGTATGAAAGAGATTGAACGTGCGATTTGAAGTTTGAAATGTGGTAAGGCTGCGGGACTAGACAGAGTTACTACTGAAATGGTCAAGTATGGTGGGCCTCGCGTCTGGGACAGCTTTCATCTGCTGTGCGATTTGTGCTGGCGGACGGGGGATGTCCCGGATGATTGGCGATCCGCAGTCATTGTGCCTTTATATAAAGGTAAAGTTTCACATTTTGACTGCGGGTGCTATCGGGCGATCAGCTTGACCAGTTTAGTAAGTAAAGTTTACTCGAAGGTTTTGACACGTAGGATGCAAGAGAAATCGGAAAGATTTCTATGGGAGGCACAATGCGGATTTAGACCTGGAAGAGGTTGCACGGATCAAATGTTTTCTCTCCGCATGATCACGGAAAAGCTTCTGGCTGCTAACCAAAAGATTTTCTGTGCTTTTGTGGATCTTGAGAAAGCATTTGATAAGGTTGTAAGGAAGAAAATGTGGGAACTGTTACGGGGTATGCTGTATGGTGTGGATGGTCGATTGCTAAGGGCTGTGCAGTCACTTTACTGTGACTGTAAAGCCTGTGTGCGGGTAGGGCATGACCTGTCACCAATGTTTGGCGTCCAAACGGGCGTAAAACAGGGTTGTGTCATGTCTTCCTGGCTGTTCATACTGTATCTCGACAGCTGTTTACAGAAGCTGAAATATAGCTGTTTGGGTGTGAAATTGGGTGACATTAAAGTAAATTGTCTGCTGTATGCTGATGATGCAGTGCTTTTTACACCATCAGAGGCAGAACTGCAGGCATTAGTCACGTGTATGAAAGAGGAATGTGAAATGAAATGGCTCCGTTTGAATGCTAATAAAACTAAGGTTCTGGTATTTGAAAGGGACGAAGAGAGAACGAAGTGTGAAATATGGGTAAATCAGGAATGTTTAGAACAGGTAAATGAAGTTGTATACTTGGGGAGTGCTTTTAGCCGGGATGGAAGATGTGATTTAGATGTGGACAGGCGTGTCGCTGCCGGGAACAAAGTCAATGGTGCCCTGACTGCGTTAGTCAAAAGGCAAGGCGTAGTGAATAATGCACGCCCTGCAATACATAACGCAGTGTTGGTACCGACTTTGTTATATGGCAGCGAAACCTGGGTATGCCAGAAGAAGCATAAAAGCAAGTTGAATGCAGTGGAGATGCGATCTCTTCGTAAAATGTGCGGCGTTACCATGGCCGACCGAAAGCGAAACGAAGAGATTCGCAATATGGCAGGTTTGAAAGATGACCTTATCACAAAAATTGATAAGGGCGTGCTTCGGTGGTTTGGGCGCGTTGAGCGAATGAGTGAAGACCGAATGGTGAAGAAAATATATAGCGCGAAAGTTAATATTAAAAGGTGTTGAGGTAAACCGAGACTAACTTTCGAAGACCATGTGAGCAAATTGCTCGAAGAGTGGAGGGTCAAGAGTACTGGGATACCTAGACGTGCATGTATGAAGAAGATAACGAATCTGAAAGAAGCGAAAGAGGTATGTAAGGATCGTGACACTTGACGATCTGTTCTCTCTGGCTACCCCGTCAGGGATTGTGCGTGAAGATAAATAAATATAAATAAATAATAAGTTTATCAGATATTTATTATATAATATAAATACATAATTTCATTGTTATTTGTCAAAGATTAGTAATTTTGATCAAAAAAGGCCAAACTTTATGCTTTATAGAAAAACTAGACATAAAAAAACTAATGAAAATGAATATTGAAAGAAATGACATATCTACTACATTAATGAAATAATCATATTATAGACAAATAAAAAATTTGCGCGATATTTAAATTGGTGTAGACTCCTTTAGCATCCGTGCTCGCAACAGGAACAATACTAATAAGTACCTAAAGCACCTATGGAGGTTATGGAGACATTTATTCTCGTAAGTCCGAAAATAAATCACGCAGATTCCAAAAGAAACATTTCTATTTATCGAGATCTACTCTATTTTTCAGAATATTACGTCAATGACATCTTAAGTGGCGCTTGTTCACCGAATAATCAACCGAAAGTACTGAAAGAGAGCGCGTCAACCGCCTGGGTGGACGCGAACAATGTACTCGGGGCCACTGTGAGTCATTTTGCCATGGATATCGCTATCAAGAAGGCTAAGGAAACCGGAGTTGGATGGGTCACTGTAAAGGGTGAGATGCTATAGCTTTTGTTCACATTCACCATCAGTTTTCTTAATCCCATAGCGGGGCCACAGCCTTTCCTAAAAACATGCAATCAGGCATAATATATTATTACTTGAGAGAACCATACTCATTACGCTGAGTGCTATCATTATGCTCAATCTGCTTGCTCGCATGTTTGTAAGCGCAAACCCGATACCATTATACCTAGAATAAAACTAATATTGTAGCATTTAATTTTAACTTTTTAATTCCCGACGTTTCGAGCACTTTACAGCACCCATGGTCACGGGGGGGGGGGGGGGACTGAGGTGGTTGACGTCCTGATGTCACAGTTTTCATCTAACTATATATATCCTATAACTCATAGACTATTGATACATATACACATACACCTTAATAAATTTATATGGGACCACATGAGAAGCACCAGTTTTCAAATAAACGAAGAATCATCGAAATCGGTTCACGTAGAAAAAAGTTATGAGATAACAGATAAAAAGACATACAGTCGAATTAAGTACCTCAACCTTTTTGAAGTCGATAGAATATCCGTAAAATTATTTTTATTCCATATGCAGTATTCGCGTAGTTATAAGAAATCATTCAGTGAACGTTTATACCTACTAGTCCCAATCACCAGTCATATTTATAATGGATTTGCCGCCATCAATTAGTCCCAAAGCCACCAATCATCCAATCATTTAGCTGAGTGCGTCGCGTGGCGAGAAGATTGGTATTTGAAAAAAATATTTGCATAGCTATTCTCCCTTAGTGTCTAACCCTCCTTATTTCTACACGTAATCTTACTAAAATTAATACGTTTGAACGGTTGGACAGATTCTAAAGTCGTAATGTCGTGGGGTAGCACATATTATGGTACTTTTAAAACAATTATTACTAAATAATTTACGTCCAGCGAGCGGCGCAGTTAACGGATTGATATATTACTAAATAATTTACGTCCAGCGAGCGGCGCAGTTAACGGATTGATATAATTATAAATAAAAATAAATATTGTTTTTTGTCTTATTTTTTATCAAACTAGCCACAAATATTACGGACTTGCATTATAATAAAAGTGCATTAAACAATATGCGTATGTAAATGCCTTTACAGCCCGTAATGTAATAATCGTTACGAACACAACATACATTACAAAAAAAACAATACAACAATATTATGTAAGTAGATACTTATTAAATTTAAAAACAAAGTATGAAACAATTAAAGTAAACATGGTTAAATATACCTATATCGTAGATTATTCTATTGTACAAGCACATTTATGTGATAAGATGAGTGTTAACCACAATTTGTACGAGCATTGGGAAGTTTACTATACGACGAGGGACATCAAACTCGATTTTGCCAGGCAATTAACGGCTAATTCGGCAATCCATTGATGAGTTCGTCCAAAAATAAAATGTCGGCTATAAATCTCTTGTATTCAAGTGAAGACAACTTGAAATGTAAAAATCTAGATATATCAGATCATAAGAGTCTAGCTATTTTCAAAACATACGAGTGTATTGTAAACGATATATGTAATAAAAATTAAGGTCAAGAGACACCACCAAGGACATTATAACTGTCTCGTAAGAAGCATTATCAAACAATCGTTTCGCTCACAATACCAATTACCCAGTAAACTCTCAGGTTACTTTAGATATTTTTATTGAGATAAACATAATGTTGTTCGAGAAATGAAATTTGATCCTATTTAAAGTAGACAGCTGTGCTAGCTCAGCGGTTAAGCGCTTGCTGTAAATTTAACAGTACGCGAACAACCCGGGTGCGATCCCCGGCGGCACCAATGAAATTGTTAATTGCAACTTTTAGTGCTGATTTAATACGTGCTCAGCGGTGAAGGAAACATCGTGAGGAAACCTGCATGTCTGAGAAATAAGAAAAAAAATTATTACGAAACATGTGAAGTGCGACAAGACGCATTGAGGCAGCGCGGTGGAAATTTGATTGCTCTAAACCCTCTCAGGAATGAGGGTCTGGGCAGTGGGACGTAGATATATAGACTGTAACTTTATCTTTTAACTTTAAAAGTAAATAAACATATCGTATCGTATCATTCCCCATATCATCCCGTGGATGGCGATTTTTTTTATAGGAGAGGGGGCAAACGGCTCACCTGGTGGTAAGTGTAAGTAAGGATTGCAGTGCGTTGCCGGCCTTTTAAAAACGAGTAGGCTCTTTTCTTGAAGGTCCCTAAGTCGTATCGGTCCGGAAAAGATCGCCGGTGGTAAATTATTACACAGAGAGGTGTACGCGGAAGAAAACTCATACAGAAACGTACAATGGTGGACCGCCAGACATCCAGATGGTGTGGATGGTATCGGGAGCTTAGCCGCGATGTGCGTTCGTGAAATTTGGCGGCTGGGATTAATCCGAACAATTCCTCAGAGCACTCCCCGTGGTAAATGTGAATGAAAATGCAAAGGGATGCAACGTTTCTTCGCAGCGCCAGTGAATCGAGCCGATCGGTAAGGACTCGGTCGTCGACGATTCGTGCCGCTCTGCGCTAAATGCGGTCAAGTGGAAGGAGCTGGCACTGGGGAGGCCCAGCCCAGAGATGGGAACAGTATTCCATGTGAGGCCAAACCTGCGCCTTATAAAGTTGCAGGCTGTGAGCCGGCATGAAATACTGTCCCGCTCAGCTGAGCACGCCAAGCTTTTAAAGGCCAATTTGGCCTTCTCTTCCAAGTGTGACAACGAAACTGCACGTCACTTGATATGTCGACGCCGAGGATTCCGATACTGGCTGAGGCAACAACAAGGGCCTAGAAACTGAGTAGATACGACAAAGGGTTTCTTGTTAGCGGTAAACGCGCAAACTTGTGTCTTCTGGGGATTGAACTAGACTAGATTTAGTCGCCCCCAGTCTGAGACTTTGTTCAACAAAGTCTCGACTTCAGACACAAGCTTGTTCCGGTACTCGGCGACGTTTTCCCGAGAAATATTGGCTCGGCCAGTGTATAGAGCATCACCAGTGCTGTTATCCGCATAGCAATGAATGTTACCGGTTTGCAACATTTATTGATATGCAGAAGAAACAGCGTTGGTAATAGCACGCAGACTTGTGGAACACCAGCGTTAATAGGCTTGTAGTCGGAGCATGCACCATCTACAACGACCTTGGTGCTCCGATCTGCAAGAAAGCACAATTCAAAGTCTCCACTTCAGTCACAAGTTTGTTGCGGTACTCGGCGACGTTTTCCCGAGAAATATTGGCACGGCCGGTGTATAGAGCATCACCAGTGCTGTCATACGCATTGCATTCGGTTACCTATCCGACTGCCAAGCGTGGAAATCATGGAAAACCCCCTTAAAAGGCATTTTATGGGAAGGCTCTCTCAAACTCTGGATGATGCTCAAACAGTGTGATCGAATGTTTCAGGTTCCAATCACAACGGCATGGCAGGCTGGTGGGCACAAAAGGCAGCTGACAAAGGCTTGATTGGAATGGCCTTTACAAATACATCACCTCTGCTAGCGCCAACGAGGAGCAAACAGGTCAATTTTGAACATAACATGGACTTGGTCCATTTTATTTCTATATATACAAGTGATGTTTAATGTAGTTCATAAGGAATACCTAGTAGATACTACAATATATGATTCATTTTCTAGTCGGCGTTAGGTACGAATCCCATTTCGGTGGTTGCCCCGGCGTCCGATGGCGAAACTTTCTATTTGGATATGGCTACGACATCTGTGGCGGTGGGAAAGGTAAGTTTATCAGGAAACAACCAATATTATCCACCAAAATATTTTTAATAAAATTATTTCAACTTAGTTGAATTTGGATAACTTGTAGTTTAATTACAGCATTAACATTAACATTATTCTAGACGGTTTTTCTACCGACTTAAAAAAGGAGACGGTACTCAATTCGACTATATGTTTTTTTTTTCTTTGTTTTATGTGTGTTACCTAATAACTTTTTTTCTGGGTGAACCGATTTCGATGATTATTTTTTTATTTGAAAGCTGGTGCGTGTCATATGGTTCCATATAAATTTGATCAAGGTCTGACCAATAGTTTTTGAGTTATTCTTAATAATTTATATTCAAGTCGGTTGTACAAAATTTTAAATTTTTAATTATTATTTTTAAAACGTTAGGTACCTTAGGCACTTTAGGTAAATTGCACATGAAGAAACATCCAGACCTGGAACAATTATTTGTAGGCTGAACAAGTATTTGTTCCATGCAGGGCTGGAACTACGCAATCAACCCGCTTTTGTACAGAAGTTTGGAGCTTGCACAGCTACAGATTTGATTCTCAAGCGCAATTAATGTTTTTTTTTATAGGATAAGGGTGACAAACGAGCACACAGTCCACCTGACAGTAAGTGGTTGCTGCGGCCCATAGACATCTACATCTGTCCTCTATTACAAATCAAAATGCAGATGCGTTGTCACCCGTGAGGACTAAGATGGAATGCCTCATTTCCAGTAAAAAGGGCCTCCAGCCACCTGCACTTACCAAGCGAAACGCAGAGGTAAACCTCTACTTCACGCTGGTATTCTGTGAGGTCGTGGTACCACCCCGGTTCGAGCCGGCCCATCCGTGCGACAGCAAAAGCTGCCGCGTGGCTCTACCACTGTTAACAATACATCCACGATACCGTATATGTAGAAGTTCTTAGTGTGAGAGGGTAATGAATTTTGAAACAAAGTAAAATTAATAATCACTCAATGTACCACGCAACCATAACTGCAATAAGTTTCTTTTTTTTTTCATTATAGATGCCTTTTGATTTGACACTATATTAATCCGTTTGTAATAATTTGTAGGGTATTTTTTATAAATATAACTAAGAATCCCATTAACATTACTAACATTCTCGTTAGCTACTCCAAATAAGCTTAAAATGCTTATGTTAGGAGTGTTTCATGACAGTAGTCGAATGGAGGATTCAAACTCACGATCCCCGAATTTGCAATCCGCACCCCTTAACCATTAGGCTCGTTTATGTTCGTTTTTGTAAGGTTATGCTTCATTATTTAATGATTCATTGTTTTCAGATAGAAATGCAGCTCCGTAAAGGCGAGCCGATACCAAACGGGTGGGCTCAGGGACCTGACGGCAAGGAGACAACTGACGCGGAATTGGTTAGTACACAAAATTAGTAGCAGTATAAAGACACACCCATTTCGTTCTGGGTATTGAAATAGGCGACAGTTGTTGGATAACCATCACTTTTACGACACACGTAAAATATTCAGACCGATGACACGGAGCACAAACAAGGGCCAAAGGTACTGCGAGACACCTGCTTCTGCGATCGCTAATCTTGCAAGTTTTAAATATTTATTTATTTAATCTTAATTGTTAACACCTAAATAACTAGGGTAAGAAATAGCCAACTTAATGCCTAACGGCATTCTCTGACAGTCAACCAGTGGAGTGATGAGATCTTGTGGCAGGTGCAAATATCTACTAATATATACATATAATATACAAAAACTTTACATATGGTGTATGTAATTATATGAAAAAAACATAGATATAATATACATAGATATAATATATACGTTACATATGATAATAAAATACATATTTTGAAATTGCAAATAATAAAACATCTGAGTAAATGTATCAAAATATATCATCATCATTCTTAACGTCCAGCATCGCTTCTTTAAAAATAAAGTTCATGTACCAACTGTTTAAAACTGTTAACTTACTTGGCGCTCTTACGTTTTGTATATACTAAACGTGCTTGCAACATAGAATTATAATTCTATGGCTTGCAAAGCTTGATGAGTATGGTAGGGAGGAATACGGGACTCATGTTCAGTGGTGGAAATTATAGACTGATGCTGAAAAGAAGGAGATGAATTTACTTCCATTCCTACTATCATCGTATTATAATAATCGTAGGTTATTGCCAACGTAGCTGGCTCGCTAAAGTGACGACATGTGCGAGGTGTTTAGAAACAACTGTAGTAGTCTTGAGAGAATCAAGTAGTGGTCTATTTAATGCTATTCAGTGGCGGATTATCCTTAAGGCAAACCAGGCACGTGCCTAGAGGCGCAAGGTTTCAAAGGGGTGTGCGCGGAAGTTTTTAAACTAAGAAAAGAATAAATAAGTTAACTTACATAAAATAAAAAATAAACTTTCTAAAGAGATGTAGACCTACCGAAGCGCGCCCCGATTTCTTTGTTATTCCTACATCGCCCTCATTCTCTCATCACATTCATACGTCCCACTGCTGGGCACAGGCGTCCTCTCATTTCGGAGAGGGTTTTAGGGCAAGGAAATGTCCACCGCGCTGCCCCAATGCGTGTTGGCGAACTTCACATGTCTTCGAAATTTTTTTTTCTTATTTTTTGACGTGTTCTATTTATTTTGCAAGTAAGCAAACTATATTATAAATTATGTTATAGTTTATTTGCACAAACGTAGTTATAACCACTAGAGGGGCCCCGATGAGGTGCTAGCCTACGGTGCTATCGGCTTTTAATCCGCCTCTAAGGCTATTGATGATATTCGCGTTCTGATGAAGCTACAATTTACCCAAGGCGATTTGAAACATATGGATGCGTTAAGCCAGTGATCAGTTTAAGCAACGAATCTTATGATACCTATGGCAGCTGTAGGCTAATGACGCATTTTATTTATTTTTTATTTAATGTGATATTTTTACTCCAGGCTTTCAAGACACAATGCCTTATGCCGTTGGGCGGTGGCGAGAGGACATCAGGATACAAAGGCTATGGACTAGCAGCTATGGTTGAACTGTTTTGTGGTATCTCTTCAGGTGGGTGATGATTTTACATCAGAAAATACCTTGTATGATGACTTCTTCTAAATCATTTTTCTTTCTTCTTCATCATCATTCATCATCATCATTACAGCATTTCATAAGTCCACTGCTGAACATAGGCCTCCCACAAGGAATGCCACAAAGCACGGTCCTGAGCCACCTGCATCCATCCACTTCCTGCATGTCTTACCAGGTAGTCACTCCATCTTGGGGGGGTGGGGGTCGCCCTACACTTCGCCTACAGGTACGAGCCTGCCACTCAATAACCTTTCTTCCCCATCGGTTGTCGGTTCTTCGAGCTATGTGGCCGGCCCACTGCCACTTCAGCTTACTATTCCGTTGGGCTGTGTCGGTTACTCTGGTTCTACTGCGGATATACTCATTTTTCAGTTTATCACGCAGAGAAACTCTGAGCATAGATAGCCCTCTCCATAGCTCGCTGAGCGACCTTGAGCTTCCTCACACGGCCAGCAGTGAAGGACCACGTCTCAGATCCGTAAGTCATCACTGGCAACACGCACTGGTTGTACAATTTCGTTTTAAGTTTTTGAGGTATGTCTGACGAGAAGATGTGTCGTAGTTTCTCGAACGCTGGCCAGCCGAGTCGAATCCGTCGATTGACCTCTCGGTCGAAGTTGGACTTACCTAGTCGGACTATTTGCCCTAGGTAAACATACTCGTCAACAACTTCGAGCTTAGTGCTCCCAACAACTACCGGCATAGGTGTGACATGGGCATTAAACATGATCTTTGTTTTGTCCATGTTCATACTAAGACCTATTCGTTGGGAGACACTATTGAGGTCATTGAGCATGGTGCTTAGGTCCTCCAGCGATTCTGCCATAAGGACTATATCGTCGGCAAATCGAAGGTGAGTGATGTACTCGCCAATGATGTTAATACCGTATCCTTTCCAGTCCAGAAGCTTGAAAACGTCTTCCAATGCAGCGGTGAAGAGTTTCGGGGATATAACGTCACCCTGTCTTACACCTCTCTGCAATTGGATAGGTTTCGTACTCTGGTTCTGTACTCGGATAGCCATCGTTGCTCTACTGTACAAACGCTTCAGCACTTCGATATACCGACAGTCAACTTGGCACCGCTGAAGGGACTGCAGCACCGCCCAAATTTCGACGGAATCAAAGGCTTTCTCATAGTCCACATACGCCAGACATAGTGGCAAATTGTACTTTTCGGACTTCTGTACAATTTGCCGAAGGGTATGCATGTGGTCTATGGTGCTAAAGCCCTTTCGGAAACCGGCTTGTTCGGGAGGCTGAAAGTCGTCAAGTCTGCGCGCGAGACGATTCGTAATAACTCTCGAAAACAGCACGTAGACGCGGCTCAGAAGGGAAATCGGTCTGTAGTTCTTCAAAAGAGCGTTGTCACCTTTCTTGAAGAACAAGACCACCGCACTTCTGCTCCACGCCTCCGGTGTAATGCCACCATGGAGGACGGAATTAAAGAGCCTCTAAAGGACTTCAAGTACCGGTCTTCCACCCGTTTTCAGAAGCTCCGCTGTGATTCCATCCTCGCCTGGGGCCTTGCTGTTTTAAGGTGCTGGAGAGCCATTCTAATCTCGCTCAGAATGACGTCCGGGATTCCGGAGTCTCAGCTCGTCGCTATTTACGCGCCACGCTATTTTATGCGCTGCCATACCGTTTAACAGTGTTCGCGCAAAACGCTGTTGTCGGAATCGACGTCTAGGGGGCGCGCGGCTCTGGGCGATACCGGTTTGAAGTTCGTCCGAGCGTGGAGTGGCGCGCGGGTCGCGAGCGAAAAGTCAGTCGTCCTTAGGCAGTGCTCACGATTGGCACGCTGCCAATTAAGCGCGGGAACTCGGAATAATTAAGCGCGGACAGTAAAAATACGGTCTAGGAATTTTGTGTCGCGTATCCCTACTGGAGAGCTTCCCCGGGACTTATTGGGTCCGACTCAGAATCTGTATAAGTGCATTCGACAATATTAGCTAGTGTGGCCTCTGTATTCTAGAACTAACTGTTGCAACGCGAAACGGGAGTGACCTTTGATCCAAAAACTCCGTGCGTGTTTTGTGTGGTAACCTTATACCCCGCGATAGTTAGTGGCTTCTGTAAGCTAGTTAATCATACGATAGAGTTAAGTGACTGTTATCGTGACGAACAAGGAAAGTGAATGTGGACAAAGCCTCGGAAGGCCCCCTCAAGTTGGAGCGGTGTCGACGCCCGGGCTGCTGCCGACGGCTAAGGTCTAGGTTCAATCACCATCAGTCACACCCAGATACACACCACATCACCATTCTTTCCCTTGCACTACACAACCACATGCGACCTGACCGACTCCGGAGGGACCAGTCGCCTTGGATATAGGTAAGTAAGCTTCGTCCAAATTCCTTCCTGTCGACTGGCCGTAGTATAACGCTCCCCCATTTATTTTAGTGTAATTAGAGAGATTCCACGTGGCCACATTGAGGCTCGGCCTACGTCTGCTCGGGAAGTCTTCAGCTCATGGGCCCCTGAGGATCTGATCCTTTAAGGGAGCAGCCGTAGGCCGTAACAATCAGATTACGGTAAAACTTTGTCCACTTATTGGTTGCACTTACGCGAAGGTTATAGGCATAGTACAGTTAACTTACAGTAGGTGGCGCACGTAACATATCGACAAAGTTTAAAAATTATATTTTTTTTTATAGGATAAGGGTGACAAACGGGCACATAGTCCACTTGATGGTAAGTGAACGCTGTGGCCCATAGAGATCTACATTTATCTTCAATTAAGAATCAAAATGACTTCAATTAAGAATGAAAATGATTAAGAATCAAGATGACCTGAGGGCTAAGATGAACTGCGACGTTTCCAGTAAAAAAGGGTCTCCGGTTCTCTACACTCACAATACAAATTTTACGCTGATATTCGTCTTCAATTTTATATCTCATCTCTTTGCGTATTTTGTCGCATTTACCACGGGGAGTGCTTTGAGGTATTGTTCGGACTAATTCCAGCCGCTCAATTTCACCATCGCACATCGCGACAAAACTTGCGACACCATCCATACCATTTGGATGATTGGCGGTCCACCACTGTGCGATTTAGAAGATGTTTTCTTCCTCGCACAACTTCCTTGTGGAATCGATCACCACCAGCGATTTTTCCGTACCGATACGACTTAGGGACCTTCAAAAGAGCCTACTCCTTTTTAAAAGGCTGACAACGCATCTGCAATTCCCCTGGTGTTGCAGTTGTTCATGGACAGCGGTAGTCACTTACCATCAGGTGAGCCGCATGCTCTTTTGCCCCCTTTCCTATAAAAAAAATATATCATTCAACTTCAATTAATGTATAATAATTCCGAATTAAACAATATAACCCTTCAAAATTAAAAACGATGTTTCAACAATTGTTTCTTCTGCGGCTGCAACGCGTCGGGTACTCGTACAATCTAGTGATTAATATAACACTTTTACCGTTACCGTTACAGCCTAATAAAGTCCACAACTGAACATAGGCTTCCCCCCTTAGATTGCCTCATAGGGGGGATATTTGTGACAGTTGCCACGCTTGGCAACCCCTGTTTTTTTTATTTTTAGTCGTTATTAGGAAGACGCTGCTGCCCACATCTTGATTTGTTTCCCTTCTGTCGCCTCCTAGGACACCCACGGGATGATATCCTATACTATTGTACAAGCAACATATATTAGTTCGGGGCAAAGCTTCTTCGTATTTATATACAAATTCAAGACTTTTTTTTCAAAGGTTAATTACATTTAATTTTAATATATATTTGCCATTTTGCTCGATAACGTATTGCCATTTAGGTAGGTAGTGACAGACAAAATCCCTTTTCGGTAGAAGTCTTGGGATTTTTGATCAAAAAAATCCGACAAGTAGTTTTAACAGTTCCATCTTTATGTTAACCTAACACTACCCAAAGAATTCTGAAGAGACTAAAACAGGTGAAAATCTGAGGGTGCAAGGTCAGGACTATATGTAGATGCACATTAACACTTCGCAACCAAGCTCTTTTAATTTTTGCTGAGTGGTCGGGCGTTATCATGACCTTTTCTGTTGATAAAATCCGGCCGTTTTTTCTTAATTTCTTGCTTGAGTTATATTAGTTGTTGGTAGCAAAGATTCGAATCGATAGCTTAGCCCGGTGGTACGAGTCGTTTATTATGCCCTTCCAATGCCACCATACACACAGCATCATCCAACCCTTCCAATCCCACCATACACCTCATTCCGTGTAAATCCGGGTTTCGCTACAGTCTGTGGAGCTTGACTACTCTTTGAACATGATCTTTTTCGCACATTCTTGTCGTAGGTGATCCACTTTTCATCACCAGTGATCAGTTTCATTTCAATTAAAATCGCAAATGAGCAGACGATTCATGAGGTTTCTTTCAGTGAACTCGTGTGGTGCCCAAATATCAAGCAATTTTTTTCGTCGCTTGAGTCGCATTTTTCCCTTTTTTGAATCCATGTTTTTCTGTAATAAAACTTCAAAATGTATAGAATTTCTTCGTTAGATTCACTCATTTTGGCGGACAGAAAAACAATTGAAAATGGGGGGAAAGTGTTTTTACTTTTTATTTTTATTTTTCTTAATGTCCTATATTTATAGATATTAAAACCAGCCAGATTGAAGAAAAATCTCTTTGGTTGTACAAACAGTATAACCAAAGAGATTTTTCTTCAATTTTATACAAACAAAATACGAAGAAACTTTTTCCCCGACCGATATTTCTCCGACCGATATTTGATTACATTCGCGTTTTCGAAAACGACTAGATTTCGATGAAATTCGCAATGTAAAATAAATTAAAAGTAAAAACATTTTTAAAAACAACTTCTATTTAAATGCTCCAAAAAGAAGAAAATAAACTTTAAATTAAATCAAACTCATCAATTTATATTATACAGGGTTATTTTGCAATAATCGGCCATATTTGTAGAGAAGGTTCAGAATAAGTAATACCGATAGGCAAATGATGAAGAAAAATTAATTAAAAAATATCTCAAACATTCTGTCCTTTTTATCTTTTAAATTTAAAATGCGTGGTAATGCATTATTTTAACTGATTTTACTGCGCACGCAAACATTCATAAGGGTCGATCGGTTGGCAAAATCGTTGTTGCCCATAAATCACATTCGACCTGGGATAATTTCAAATAAAAGTGGCAGCCTTATTTACTCGTATTGTCAAAAACTGCAATAACAGTATATTGTTATTTATATAACTGAACTTAAGTTTAAAATTTAGCTACTCTTTAAAAAAAAACCGTATAAAAATATGTCGCGTGATTTACCTATATTATAAAAAACTATTTATTTATTTAATAAGTCTACCTACAATTGTTACAATTTAACATACTAAATCTAAAAGTATAATATAGTCTTATACCTATATAAAATTACTTACAGGTAAAACACCGCTAAGCCATAATTAAAATCTTCATTTACATATTATGTTAAGAAAAAAAAATTTAAACATTTTAAAGCGAAACAACCAGTACTTTAGATATTATGTGTAATAAGTATGCAAAAAAAAATACCTTAATTTAAAATTGTATATCTAACAAGTACCTACATACGAAACTTGTACGAGGAAACAAAATTTTTATCAGTCCGGCTACTGACGGCTGATCCCATTACTGAAAACATTATTTTATTCTTAGAATTACCTACTATGTCAATATCAAGTTACATATTGTATTCTTGTTTATGTACACAGGTAAATCTCGCAACAAGCTATTATATCATATAAATTATGTAATGTTTTATACGTGGTAGAGCCATGCTGCAGCTATATAATAGTACCTATAGTTGTAGCACGAATGGGTCGGCTCGATCGGGGAAGGACCACGTTCTTACAGAATACCAGCGTAAAACAGCAGATTAATGCTGCTGTGTTTCGTATGGGGAGTGTAGAGAACCGGAGACCCTTTTTACTGGAAACGAGGCCTTCCATCTTGGTCCTCACGTCTGATAACGCATCTGCATTTTGATTCGCAAACGAGGATAATGTAGATGACTATGGGCCACAGCATCCACTTACCATCTGGTGGACTGTGTGTTCGTTTGTCACCCTTATGCTATAAAAAAAGTAATAAATTGATGAGTTTGATTTAATTTAAAGTTTATTATCTTCTTTTTAGAGCATTTAAATAGAAGCTTGTTTGACATGACATGTTTCTAAGTCTGTTCATTTCATTTAATGCCTCATTATTGGTTTTTGATCGCCACCATGAATTTTTTTATCGCCAGCAGTTGATCCTTGTCGGTCCCTATATTTGTACGAGCATCATCAAACTATCCCTAACTGTTACCGCCACTTCTCAAATTAAAATATTCCGCATTTTTGGTCAATCTTATTAACGAATCAGATTTCCTCTATAATACCATTCATTCATTCCATTCATTCCTTCTTGCGACCGACAATCGGGTAGAAGAAAAACGCTTAGCTTTAGTAAGTATTAATTGTATTTATCGCATCATATTATTGTTATCCTTTTAAAGGCGACCCTTTAAGGGCGGTGGAAATGTTACCGCCACTTCTCAAATTAAAATATTTCGCATTTTTGGTCAATCTTATTGACGAATCAGATTTCCTCTATAATACTATTCATTCATTCGATTCATTCCTTCTTGCGACCGACAATCGGGTAGAAGAAAAAGTCTAAGTAAGAACACGCCCGCACGCAGAAGCATATTGTATCACGCTCACTACACACGCACACGCATATCTATTTAATTATCATACGCTAAAATCACGGCCGTGAATTGTATAAAATAAGTGTAAATCGCGCAAGAAAACTAGGAGTATACCACGCGAGTGTCAACCTCAAGTAAGAAGAGAAGCTGACGACGTTCTCCAGGTGCGTACCTTCAGTTTTATGTGTCGGTTGCAAATTTCAACGAAATCCAATTCCAACTACCTATTACAGTCCACTTTATTCCAATATTGAACCACGCGTCACCACTAACCTTTGCCGAGTTATAACTCTTCAAAATTGGTATCTCGGCCATCTTGTTTTCCGCCATTTTGATTTTTTTCACCACCGCTAGAATTTTCCTAAGGTATAGGTCGATATTTGTTAAGACACGACCCCGCTAAGTCTTGCATGCATCTCCTCGAAAGCTGAACGCCATACTGAACGCTGATGTCATTTCATTCGTATTTTTTTCAGCAAACACTTTCATTCGATATCCATATCATGGGGGTGTATAGAAAATAACTAGTTCGCCATCTTAGCAGTCTGCCACATTGAATTTAGAATGACGGCACTTAGATACTTGACATTGGCAGAATTCTAAAAAAGAGGGGCCATAAAACTAAGAAAGAAGAAGAAGGCACTTAGATACCTAACTAACCTTGCATAGTCAACCAAACTAAACATTCCCGCAAAATTTCATCTCAATCGGTTGAGAATAACTGCTTTAAAATTCAGCTGCAAGATTTTTGATTCTAACAAACAAACATTGAGAGTTAAATAAAAGTTTTTAAAATATACACATAGTAATCGGATAAAAAGACATTTCATCATAATGTTTATTATCATCATTAAAGCCCTTCACATTTCCTTTGCTCAACATAGGTCTTTCCCAAGGGATGCTATAAAACACGACCCTGAGCCACCTGCATGCATCGACTTCCTACATCTTTTGCATCTCACGCCAAGGCGAGTTGAATCCGTCGATTGGCCTCTCTGTCGAAGTTGGACTTACCTAATCGGACAATTCAACAAATCCTTGGTAAACATACTCGTCAACAACTTCGATCCCCCCAACACAAGTAGTGCCCCCAACACAAACTTCCAAAGACATTTAATATAAATAATTTAATTTCGCTAATTTTAAGGGTCAAATTACGGTCACCACGTACGGTCGTGGTCACACAGCGGTGACGGCGGCCCTGCCAACCTCGGCCACTGCTTCGTCGCGATAGATCCCGAATGCTTTGCCCCCGGCTTCGGATCACGTTTGACCGACAGTATGAGACATTGGAGGCAACTGGAACCGGTAATTATGTTATTTATTTAAAATTTGTTGGATTTAGCTGTTACACGACTCCACAGATTAGATTATTCATTCGTGGGACAATGTGTAGAATTTTTTTTATAGGGTAGGGTGACAAACGAGCACACAGTCCACCTGATGGTAAGTGGTTGCTGTGGCCCATAGACATCTACATTTATCCTCGTTTGCGAATCAAAATGCAGATGCGTTGTCACCCGTGAGGACTAAGATGGAATGCCTCTTTTCCAGTAAAAAGGGTCTCCGGTTCTCCACACTCACCATACGAAACACAGCAGTGTTAAACTGCTATTTTACGCTGGTATTCTGTGAGAGCGTGGTCCTTCCCCGGTCGAGCCGACCCATTCGTGCTACAACTATACTACTAACATAGCTGCAGCATGGCTCTACCACGTATAAATTACATTCTACTAGGAATTAGCATTCTACTAGGAAGTCATTATTATTATTATATATTGAATAAATATGGTTTGCCAGTTGTCTAGTGGATGTCAGTGCGACTGCTGATCATGTAGTCCCGGTTTCGAATCCAGAGTCGAGCTAAAAATCGGTTATTGGGATTTCTGTCAAAAATTAGCAGCAGCAGCCGTGATTCACTCCCGTACGTAGGAAAGTACGTAAAAAACGTTGGTCCTGCGCTTGATCGTGTCAGATTATCGTAACTGTGTGGTACACGCACTCGTGCACTATAAAAGAATAAATCTGTTGTATTATGAAGTAGTTTTTATCCTGATAGTTTATACTGACTTCTTAATAAAACCCCCTTGTTTTTACCAAGAAAAAAAAGATTTTTTATCTTTTTTAGTAGACTTTTTACGTAGTCACCTTTTTTTTTTTCATAATCATAATCATAAATCTTTATTTGCAAGAATCACGGTATAAAAAGATGTTACAATTTATATAGTGCAGTCGTGTTTCGCTAATAATAGCATGCAAATTATAATTTTAAAATGTTTAGACAATATTAATAATTGTTGTAAATCTAAAAAATCTTTTAAGTCATAAAAGCATTCAATTTTTAACCAATCAAACAAATGTTTCTTGTATAGTCTTTCGCTTAATACGAGTAATTTAAATTCTTTAGTCCTTTTATTATATATTTTTACACACATATTTAGGCAGCTTTTGTTATATTTAACGAGCCTAGGAATAACATCTAGGGCAAGTTTTTGTTAATTACTGATTTAACCATTGGACTTATTTTATTTTGACCGAACTCTTTCCACCACGGGGAGTTCTCTGAGGAATTGTTCGGACTAATTCCAGTCGCACAATTTCACCATCGGACATCGCGATATAACTCACGATACCATCCATACCATTTGGATGATTGGCGGTCCACCACTGCACTGTCTGATTTAGAAGAAGTTTTCTTCCTCACACAACTTCCTTGTGGAATCGATCACCACCAGCGATTTTACCGGACCGATACGACTTAGGGACCTTCAAAAAAAGAGCGTACTCCTTTTTAAAAGGCCGGAAACGCAACTGCAATTCCCCTGGTGTTGCAGTTGTTCATGGGCGGCGGTAATCACTTACCATCAAGTGAGTCGTATGCTCGTTTGCCCCCTCTCCTATAAGAAAAAAATTAAGAAAAGCTATAAGAAAATAAACGTAGAACTATTTAATTCAATTTTGTTAGAATAACACAAATTAACTATGTTTTCAGACCGATCCAGACTTGCCAGTATTGGCGCCAGGAGACAAGGAAAAAAGATGCGCCCAAATTACTGATTCTGAGGGTACAGTTACCTACGTGAAACAACAGATTGAGAGCAGCGCGGCTCTCGCTAAGAGGCTGAAAGTTGAGCCGATGAAAGTGATAGCTGACATTTAGTACAACTAACGGTACATTCGCAAACAGATCCATTATTGATGATTCGTCATTAATAACGGTTCGTTAACGACAGACTGTTCATAATATATAATCTAAGGTAAAGATGATTAAATGTTCGCATTCAAAAAACAAATTGTGATTAACTGAATTGTGTCGTTGACGTCATCATTATTATCTTACTAAATCAAATCATTCGTATTTACAACTTTCGGTAGTGTTTAAAAACTAAAAACATTTTACGTTTTATGATGAATTAGATTTTATTATTGAAATAGGTATACATCATGCACTTACATGGAGTATACATAAGCAAGCTATGCTTATGTTTACTCGAAGATGATATACATTTTTTAAGATGTTTATTTTTGACAGCTCGTAAAAAGTGTTTCAATTGACATTCAGAGTAAGTACTATACATGTATGTTATTCTGAGGTTACTACCACAGACCTAGAAACTAAGCTAGTTTTTATGATTAAAAAAGAACCCATATAGTTTCGCCATGTCCGTACATCCGTTCGTCCGCGGTTTCACTCAGAAATTCTAGGTTTTAAATTACCTTAATCTAGCTGCATTATAACTTTGTAATGTTATTGTAAACAGAAATAAACATTTTTTGACGAAAACGACTTATGCATTACTACTATAGCTTTATGTTTTCATTTGCGGGGTAGATAGACAGGATCGATCGCGAAGAGACCGATCCTGACTTACCACTTTTGCTTATTTTTTAGTCAGTAGGTAATTTATTGTAGGCCTACAGTTTCATTTGCGGTATACTCTTGGTTTACGCGGGCGACCCTCAGGATAGTTTAGAGCAGTGTTGGTTTACGGAAAGGTTCGTTACGGTCATGTATGTCTTAGGATTACACTGCCGGGAACTAATAAATGAATGGGGAATTTTGTACGGACTTGGCTTGTGGATGATTTGATGTAGATTGTATTATTTTCAAAAGGTAAAGTTTTTTAATATTTTTTTATATCACTCTAAGTCTGCTTGAAAGATAAGTCCTTTAGTTACCATCGTCCTATTTAGACCTATTTTAGTTAGTTATAGCGGTCAAACCGCGAGCTCAATATGTTTATATTATCAAGAAGGCCCCTTCTAAGTTCACGTATTGTGCCTGGCAACAGCGGAACCAGACCTGTACATAGTGTGTGGCTCAACATACACTTGGCCAGTTTTTTATTACCCTAAGAATTGACATGAGTGTCCCGATCTGTCAAAATGATTCCTTGAAAAGAACGAATTATCAAAACGAATACGTTTTACATACCGCCAAATCGATTCATAATTTTTTCACGATACGTGAACGATATTCAAACGCTTACATGTGTTTGTGAGCTTTTCAGCGACGTATTTTAGTTTAGGCTTACGAGGCCTGGACGAAAGCGGTAGAATTTTAAGATTCGAAAATTATAAAAGTTTATTCCATAGAAGATTTGAATTTCTGTCTACTCTGAGGTGTTAAATTTAGTTGTCTTTATAATTAATACACATTTACAAAACAATAATCCTTTATACTCTTATTTCATCATTAAAGATTAAAAGCGATTTGTATTAAATCACAATGAAAAAACGGCAAAGTTGTTAGGCCTCTTATAGTTTATAAGTATCGCTTAGGATCAAATATAACCTATCAGCAATAAATCTAATCCGCTTCTATGTATATTTGTATGTACTTTACTGCTGTGAATGTATTTTAAATTAAGAAATCCTTGGTGCTATTATTAAAATTCAACAAATTACAATGAACTATATTATAACTCATTTTTATTTTCGATATCTAGTGAAGTATTAGTGTTCATTGAATCGATAGGAATAAAATTATTTGGTTATTTTATGACCAAAGAGGCAGTGTCAGACGCGTCATATTTTTATTAAAAGTGTGGCTTCTTTTTTAACTGCTAGTTTAAACCTATATTAGCGTTACTATGGTTACAATATAAGATGTACAGCCATCGGAGATGAATACATGCAGATTATTGATATACTAACACGCGATATAGCCACATAGAGTTGACTGTGCGAAAATCTGCTGGTACTAAAATCCACACCTGCTACTATCAGAGCCTGGTCATGCGCTTTGTTGATAGTTATAACGTAACATAAACTGACTGGAAAATGTAGGTACTTTTTAAAAATCGCAATGGGACACATTCAACACCAAACAAAGCTACAATACAACCTTAAAAATGCAAACCATTTGCTATATTGACATAGACAATGAAGGCTGCCTAATAAAAATTCAAGTACCTGGCCGACTGAGCTATGCTCTTTGTTAAAAATTTATAATTTTCTCGGGCATGAAACCTATCTAGATAAATTTGAAAAGGAAAAAGAAAGAAAGAAAAGAAAAATTATCTAATTACAAAATTTCATTCAAATCGGTTAGAGCCGTTTCCAAGAAACTAAAAAATATTATACAGGTATTATAGATTATACATAAATCACTCACTTAAAGTATATGATAATAATTAATACGTTATACCCAATGTTTTACAATAATACACTATTTTCAAGTATATTTAACAATTTGTTCTGGTCTGGTTGGAATTAAGTAGAGCAGCGCTTTTTCTTCCGACTTGTGCACGTTTCATATCAGATTAAGAGATATATATATATAGAGATTTTATTGAAAGAAATACTAAATGAATTAGTAGTAGTTAGTAGTCCATGTTTATCTTAATACATCATTAAAAACCACATCCAAATTGGTTCAGGCATTATGAAGATTAACGTACACAAAAGAACAGACAAACAAGCAAGATGACTGTTCACGATTTTATTATATCTAGAGCACCGCTTCTAACAACAAAATAACGTACATTAATTTATCACTGCCTCCAACTCTGATAACTTTCGTTTTTTTTTATGCTTTCATAATAAAAACAGTATGCCAAGGTATGTCAGCAAGTTCAGTTTTCTTCGTTCCTCTCCTTTAAAACTTTTACTACTTTGTTATCTTTATCAATATTTAGAGCATTTTTGTATTTTCAGATTATTAAGTTTTCGTTACTTTTAAGTTTTAAGAACAATTTATGTGCCATTTAGAAAGAAAAAAAGAAAGAAATCCGTTTATTCCAGTTTAAGCATACAGCACAAAATGTAAAAAGTAAAAATAGGCAAAAAATATTGTTATACTAGGTATTTATAAACATCATAAATTTAAAAACACACTTAATAAAACCTTGTGCTGCAGCATGAAACTGCGAAAAGGACCGGACTCAGTGATTGCACTGGTTTTCAGTCGACCCCTTATCCCGAGGCAACTCGGGCGGCTTAGTGCAGAATCTCTCTTGATGTCCGGAAATTAAAAAAATAAATAATATAAAAAATAGGCTACCTACATAATATGCAATTTCCCTGTTAAGTAAAAATTGAAGTGTCAAACTGTTCGTTGTCTATGCTAAAATTAGCTTTACATTCACATAACTACAATAATATCTTTAGATATACCTACTATGTATTCAATTTTTATTATATAGAAAGTATGATCAAAACTGCAATAAAAATATTTAAAAGATTAAGATAAGATGCCCCATGTATTCGTAAATAAATATATGTACTTTATTGAAATGTAAGCGTGTTTTTTTAAAGGTAAATAACGACTCTGCATTTTCATTCTAAATTTAGTGTAAGTATGAGCCACAGAACAGTCGACAAAGTACCGACAGCCGATAGGGAATAAAGGGTCTTGAGTGGCAGCCTCGTAGATGGTGTGACAACCTGGCAAGTGATGAAGGTCGATGGTTCCGAAATTTTTCGTCTAGCATATCTCGAGAATAAATGATGATATCGACTCTAAACCTTTCATTCGATTATTTTATTCGAAAAGTGATTGCAAAATTAACAAATAATTAAGTTTTCAGATTCTTAACAAATAATTAAGTAACGAAGTTATAATTTAAAATATCGAACTGAAAATTTGCCATAACATGGGAAATTAATGGTTACGGCAGAACGAATTGCAGCCAAAGTGACAAAGAGGCGCACATTCCAACTGATGATAAATAGATGCTGTGGCTCATTCATTCCTTCGTTGATTACAGTACTTCACAAGTTCACGCCTAAACATAGGCTTCCCCCAACGAACACCCACAAATCACTCTGACACTGCGGATATCTTCATTTCTAAGTCTCTCACGCAGAAAATCCCCGAGCATAGCATTTCATTTAGCCTAAGAAAAGACCACTGCTAAACCTAGGCCTCC